>OY728133.1:817064200-818264200 GCA_963277665.1 Viscum album
GTCGTGGGTCTTTTGATGAACTTCGCTTTTCAATGCTGGTGTGTTTTAATTTTAAAATCTTGTCCTTCAATCTGTCAGATCAAAAGATGTATGTTTCTTGTTGGGATTATCAGAACCTGACTGCGAGGCAGGAGATGCTTCATCCATCAGAGCTCCAGCCAAAAGGTCTCGGAGTGAAGCCGGCGCGTAGTCAGGAACCCCCGGGGGGAAAAATTTTAAAGAGTCCGGTTAAAGTCGCGCCTCTATCGTCGTGGTGAGATAGTTTTGGTGTTGTTGCTCTGGTTTCTTTGTCGTTGTAGTTTTCCTCTTGTCGCAAAGTGCGCGACGGACTTATCCCTCGTGTAACGTCGGGAATTGTGCCTATTGGATGTAAGTTTCTGACCAGTGACCTTGCGTGGGCCACTGATGTAAATCAGTTGCGGCCCTGGTTTGTGTCCATCCCGAAGTGATGGGTCGTGAGTAGTCGTACATCGTAGTTTTAGTGATTTGATCCTTGGGCCCACCCTCCCCGCCCATGGGGTTAGGGTTTTAGTTGCGCAAAGTATCCATTTAAGCTTCTATCCCTTTTGGACGTGAGTAAGTGGTTTAAAGGTCCTTGCTGTGCTCTTTCTAGCTGGAGTAAGGTCTCGTGCATGTCTAAGCTGGTTTCCCGTTTGGTCGTTAGTTGGTCGGTTCTTTATGGTGGGGAGACCCACCATGAGTCTCGTTGGGTTTTCTCTTAAATAGTTATTTAATTCTAGTGGAGTTCTTATGGTGGGGAGCCCGTTCGGGCCTTCCCTATGTTGGTGATCTACTTTGGGCAATGAGGTTCAGTCCCGCTGGTAGTCGTTGTGACATCCTTGAGATAAGAGGTTGGATCGTGTTCTGGGAAATCCTTAGGTGTTGATCGATAGACTGGTTGGTGTGGTGGCTTTCCGGGGGCGGAAAGCGTTATGGTGGGGAGAATTGTCACACCCCGACCGTGCGGTTATTTTTATTTTATGTTTTCTTTGACTTTAAATTATATTGCTGCGGTTCGTGTTCAGTATCGGACCAGGCTTTTGAGTTTTCGCTAAAAAGTGCGCTTTTTGACGCGACGTCGTCGGGCGCGTGAGCGGAGCCTGTTCTGGAAACCCTGCTCGTCCCTGCCCGGTGTTTTTGCGCATCCCGTTGTCTTTGGAAATTTTTAAATAGAGTCTTTTTTTAGAAAAAAAACGCGCGTTAATTGTTGCGTCGTTAAAATTTTTAGTGCGTTAAGAATTAATTATCATTAAAATGATGCGAACGCCGTTATTGTTTTTATTCTATCTTATTTTATTATTTTATCACTATGATGTTTATTATTTGTTGTTTTATTATTATTATTATTATTATTATGACAATATAATTTTGGTCATTACTTTTATTTATTTATTTATCATTATTATTATCATCTTTATTTTATTTTTCATTCTTTTTATTTTATTTTCCCTCTCTAACCCTAGCGGCCCCCTTATATATATATAAAAATTTTTCTTTCTACCTGGCGGGAGCCGCCTCCTTTTCCTCTCCCCCTCTCTATCCCGTCGCACCCCTCCCCTATGCGCACTGCCCTACCTCCCATCCCCACCGGCGCAAGCCTCCCCTGGAGGACCTTCCTTCCGGCGAAGCCTTCTCTGACGTGAAGCCCCTGCCGACGCAGCCCTCTGCTGGCGTAGCCCCCTGTCGGCGCGACTCCTCTGCCGACAGAACTTCCTTCCGGCTCCCCTCCGGCAACCCCCTCCTCGCACGACCAGCCTCTTCACGCGACACCCCCCCCCCCCCTCTATTCATCTCCTCTCTCCAGCAAGGAGCTTCTCCGTCGCTTCCTCATACTTCCCAGCGCGCTGTCCGCACCCCGCCTGCCCCGCACCCATCTCCTCCTCTCCTCCTCCCATTTGCAGAAGCCCGACCGACCTGTCTCTCCGATTCCTGCACGCCGCTGCTGTAGCGGACCAGCCCCCTGTCCGCCGCGCTGCACCCTCAGCCGCCTCCCTCTAACTTCGTTCCAACCCAGCCGCCTCCCTCGGCAGCAGCCCGCGACCCCGGTGGATCCTCCTTCCCTGCAGCGTCTATCGGGCGACCCCGCCACCTCCCGCTGCTCGGCTTCATCCGGCACGGCCTCCGCCGGCACGGTCTCCCTCTCCCTCGTGTTTTTTTTTCTTCTTCTTCCTTTCTTCTTCTTCTTCTCTCCTTCTTCCTCCTCTTCTTCTTCTCTTCTTCTTCTTACCTTCTCCTTCTTCCCTCCTTCTTCCTCTTCTTCTTCCCTTCTTCTTCTTCTCTCCTTCCTCTTCTTCTCTTCTTCTTTTTCTTCCCTCCTGTCTGCCGCGCGTCTCCCCTGTTCAGCGCGCCCAACCGGCGTCCCGGCCTCCCCCGCTTGCTCTCCTGCTACCTGGTGCGACATCCCCCCTCCGACCTGCCCCCTGCCTCGCCTTCGACCGGCCGACCCTCAGCGGTGCGCCTCCCTCTCCAAGTGCCCTCCGGCACGCCCTCCTCCCGGCAACCGCAGCAGCTCCGGCGCGCCCTCCAGCCGTGAGACCCCCCCTTTTTGTATTCTTTTATTTATTTCTTTTCTTTTAATTTTATTATTATTCCACTTCTTATTATTATTATTATTATTATTATTATTATTAATGTTATTATTATTAATTTTATCATTGTTATTATTGTTATTAATATGATTATTATTCACATTATTAATGTTATTATTAATTTTATTCTTATTATTATTTTTATTTTATTTTTTTGTTGTCATTATTATTATCATTTTTATTATTATTAATGTTAGTATTGCTAATATTATTATTATTATTATTAATTTTATTATTATTATTTTGTTGTTGTTATTATTACTATTATTATTATTATTACTATTATTATTATATTTATTTTTATCATTATTGATTATTATTATTGTTATTGTTATAATTATTACTATTAGTATCGAGATTATTATTATTCTTGGTTCGTCTTTGCTTTGTTAGGGGGTTTTTATCAATTTATGTTTTGTTTGGTAGGATTATTAATTGAGGGCCCGCGCAGGGTGGTTCCGAGTGAGCGTCATCGCTGCGCTTTGTTTCCGAGGTTCCGTCGTCGCCGCGCTTTGGTTTCGAGGTGAGCGTTTATTCCTGCCGCTTGGTTTCGAATGCTCTGGTGAGTTTTGGATGTGTCTGAGTCCTTGGTTTTGATTATGCAGAGTGTCGGACTTTATCACGTGGCTTCGGACACGCGTTGTGTCATCGCGCCTCGGTTCCAAAGTTGTTTTGTCGTCGCGCCTTGGTTTTGAGGTAGGTTCCCTTTGCACTGCTTTTAAAATTTAAGCTATATTATTTCATGCTGTTTGCGCACACTAGTTGTTCGAAATAAATGTTTTATAAATAAGTGATAATATACAATATTTCATTTTTAATATAAGATAGTTAATTTTTAAATGATTATTCAATGTCAAAAGGAGCCGTTTATTTTATACAGGTCACATGAAACACCCTTTTGACGAGCGGACACCCAATAATGAAAGAATGCCCGTTTGGCTTTTAAACATAATTCACGGAATATAAAATAGAGTTCTGGTTTAATGAGAAATGATTTCTTTTGAAGCATGAACAAATACTTTGGTTCGTTTGAGAAATTGCCCGGTTGGCTCTTAAGGATTATTTGGAAAAAGAAAATGGTTTGGTTTGGTTTATAAAAATATTGTTGGCCTGTGACGTAGTGTTTTGGATTCTTTAAATAGTTTTAAACTGGTTTTGGTAGTGATTGTGAATTGTATTAAATGCCCGTTTGGCACTTTATGGAAAGCGATAAAAATGTTTCGATAAAAACCCTCTTAGGGCGACTCTCATGCCTTGGTTGAAATTGATTGTTTGGGAGGCCGCGCTTAGAGGCTCCCAGGTATTTGAGTAGTTAAAGGCAAGAGGTTGTCCAATGGAGTGGCTCGGGGAATGCCTGTTGTTCTTTATATATAGATATATCTGATTGGATGCTCGGTTGGCATCGGTTGGCTCACCCCCTTTTTCTTAAACACTTGAGACATGGGAATCTGGCATATTGAGAGAATATTCTAAGAACGATTGCTGCACTGGTAGGTTATGGTACTGACCAGTGGCCCATAGTAGGTGGATATATTGGGTTTATTGCTATGGGATTTTCCCTCGACCTGCCTGTGAGTGGATGGTCGAGCGTGTTGTGCGTTTTGATTTCATCATGACATGTCAATAAGGATGATTTCTCATGTATTGGTGTCTTCTGGTTTATTCTCGATTTCCTAGGTTCACCCATGTCTATTCAGCTTTTGTAGCTTGCAGTAATGATTATGATGCTCACGTGTATACTTACATTGCCCTTGCTGTATGTTTTACTTTGTGCATTCTGGCATATTGTTTTCCTTGGAAACTGATAAATTGCTTTTTAATGGGTTTCTAAAAACTGTTTTCAAATGGAAGTGTTTAATCCCTCTTGTACAAATTTGAAAATTTAAACATCACTTTCCCCTTTTCCTGAAATGTCATCGGCACTGATGAAATGAACACGAATTTGGAAAATGGCTAAGGGCAATGGTTCGTACTTTGTTTTTAAGTAGAATATTATTACAAACATACTTTTATAGATTGTAGTTCAAACTTGAAATGATGTTTCTTTTATTTTAAAGGTAGTGCATTGGGAATAGATATCGGGCTAGCCTACTGAGTTTTAATACTCACGCCTATAGTTGTTTTCTGTTTTTAGTGTTTGTGCAGGCTATAGCTTGAGTGCGCTCGCCTAGGGCGACGCTTGATCGTTGAGTCGGAGAGCGACCCACGAGGTCGCACGGAGTTTGTTCGCACGTCGTGTTTGGTTAGTTTGTTTCCTGTTTGTTTCTGTTTAGTCACTTTGTTTAGTTTACCTTTTTTCTGCGCTGCTCTGTTTTTTTCTTTGCTTTCTTATTTATTTATATTGGGCGAAATCATTCCCACAGTCTCTAATGATGCCCTGGCGCTTGTCGCCAGCCCGGGAGGATCGGGAACGCCTCTCGGGCCATGTCGCGGACCGGCTCGGGTGACCGGTTCAGGGTCAACCCGGGTTGGTTCGTGACATTTGGAATGGGGAATGAGATGGAAATCATTACACTCATGCCATGTAAAGTAAGGTTGATCTATGGGTCCCTAATCCCAGTAAACATATGCCTTCCTCCTTACACGTTATAATTATCTCTTATTAAGTGATTACACCATAGGGTGATACCCACCATAACACTGGGTATACCTACACTCACCTCAAATCACTATAAACATTGATTCTAGGTCTATACATATAGACATCCTATAATTGGTCACTATGCTAGTTTCCATGCTTCTCATTCAATGTATATCTAGTCCAATGTCTGATCCCTAGTTCATGGTCCATAGTGTCTCAAGATATTGCATATGAAATGAGCCCTAAGGGACTAACCATTCTGTAATATTTATGGAGATATCATAGATGAGATTTCATACCCACCCCTCAAGATCCAAATTTTATATTTAATAATATGTGTGGGAATCCATGCTCATCCTCTAAGGACCCATGATTAAAAAAGATCATAACATTTAATTAAATGAATAATTCACATTTAGGATCTTTTCAGATTTATGTTTTAAGAGAATTAAGACTTAACTATTATATTACATCAGAAATATTACAAAGTAGATGCTTCTACTCTGTTTCCATATTTTTCATAATATAAAAACTCTTTAAAAATGCAGTCATGTCTAGTTCCATGTTTTCCATAGCCTGATTTTTCCTTAATTTCATCATTTACCCTATTCATCATTATGTCTGGTGAAAAACATTTCAAAACATGGGATAAGCAAAAAAATCATAGTAAGGGTTATAAAATAATGAATGAAACATTAGTCTATCATAACATTATATTTTTAACCTACCTTATGAAATCATAAGATTTATGAGTAACACGTTGTTATTAAAATTTATAAAGGTATCTTGAGGTATCCATAACATACATACATTGTAGCTTTCACAGCCAATTAGGGAGTCACATTAAGAATTCTCATCAATGTATATTCCCTAAATCTCTTTTGCAGAAACATTCACATTTACCTTCTTTAAATTATCCAATGCATAATAGATCTATCTCTATCTCACCTGCCCTAGGTTTATCGTGGAACCACCAGTATATGTAAACAATTCCCAAGAACCATAACTTATTCAAAACACATAAAAATTAAATAAAAGATAACATTTAAACATTTTAATCACAATCTATAATTTAAATATATTGACATAACAAATCCATTATCAAAACCATTATCAATAAAAAAATATGTAAAAGTGTATATGATATTTATTTTCATTTAAATAACATTATGTCTTGTTAGGGAATCCAAAGATCAAATAATACCCGTAGCAGTAGAAAAGGGCATTGTCCCCACATATATTAAAATGAAGCTTTCTTCTTCTCATTTTGTAAAAAACATCATAGAAAAATTCTACCTTTCAGTGAAATGGAAATTTAATGGTGTTTATACACTATATAAAAAAAATTCATGTATAAAATTAAATATGTCTCAATGAAAAGATATTGAGATGAAGTCCCTTATCTCGTGTCCGACATAACTCATTTGTTCATTAATATACTGAATAATAAACTAAAGAAAATTTATACTTGTATAAGAACATTTTTCATGTTTATTATTCATTTTATACCACTTATTACCATGTCATAATCATTATTATGTCATTTATGTTAATAATGGTTGTTTTGTCGATATTTAGTACTTGAGTCAAAAATGAACTCCTAATAATTACAAGTTTTCCATGTGGTTAAAATTAAATTATATACATAATGATATTCATGATTTAGATATCATATATATCATATATATTAATTATATATATGTACATATAATAGTTCATAACATTTGGATGTATGAAATGAAATGCATAGATCATGGAGACGGTAAGTCGTTTGTGCGCATGAATGCTACATTCATTTCTATTTCATATTTAATTGAATAAAAACAAAATGATACATAGGTATATTGTAATTCTAGATTAATATAGTATATAATATTAGTAACTCAATCCTTTATACGTTCTATGTATGAAATGAACGAGTCAAATCACTATGAGGGGCGGTAGTTCAGACTTCCTCAAATAAAATTGACGTATTTACATATTATGAAAACCATAAATGTAAGATAAAAATTATAAATAAAGAAGAATAGAGACAATATATATATATATTTTATATATATCACATATAAATATTTTTACATCATTACGGCCACTATATGTGGTGTTATGAGATAATCGAACAATCATTTTTTTGTGAGTGGTTAGTTTGTCGTCCACAGAAATAGTATATTCTTTACCAATTAGATGGATATGAGTGTAATTATTGATCGAATACTTCTCACAAAAACAACATAGATATTTATTTTACTGTTGTTGTTATAAAATAAAATTATAAAAATTGTTTAGGGGGTTGGATAAATAAAATAAAATAAAAGAACTTAATAGATTATGTTACATTTAAATCGGGTAACTCCTTTGGGTTTGAACCAAAATGAATTTCTTGGGGATCCTTCTCCCTATAGTAAGGATTATAGGGGGAAGAGTGGGATATTGAGGGAATACTTGGATAGTGGATGGATGAGCCAATGTTCTTGATAGGTGTGAGTAAAGGGTTAGGGTTGAGGGATTTTTATAATGGGATTGATGGGCTCTTCAGAAATGATTGAAATATTATTTTATTATATAATGATTTTCTGTATCTAAAGATCCGAAACTAATTAAAGTCGAAGATAAGATGAATATGGTTTGTAAAAAAAATACAATATGAATTGGATTGGTTGTGGATATTTTTTTATTTTTTATAATCTTATTTATTTAAATAATTCAATAATAAGGTAAAAACTGCATCATTATTGTGTCACAAATAATTTTACTTATTTGGGGTCTAAAAATAAAAAAAAATACAATGATGTAGAAAATCGTTTTTGATTTCACAATAATATTTATAATCAAATAGATATCTTAATTAACATCATGTAAAAATTGATTTACTAAAAGATATATTTTTATGTAATTTTTGCTTTACATTAAATTAGTTAATATAATGTGTCATTATCACTCATAAGGGACTCCATGGTGTCCCAAAATCGTCCCAATGATGCCTATGGTGGGATATGTATATACCATTAGGATTAGGACACATGTTAGGGTAATATAATATTATTATATTATTATTTTTTACCCTTATATTTCAGATTTACCCATTTTCAATGGTATATAAAATATATCCCGAAGTAAATATTCAAAATATCTAAATAAAGTTACCTATAAACAAACTTTTGACCTATAGATTCAAAATATGGAATCAATTTTTCAAAATTTAAAACATTGATGTAGAAGAAATGAATTTAAAATTAATTCCCATTTTCCAAATAAAAAACGTGTTACTTAATAAATAATAACTATCAAAAGATTGACACTTGTTAATGTCCAATTTCAAAGTGAAATTATATATAATGACCAAAATTGGATTAAATGGTAAAAATATATTATAATTACACTTTAAAACTTATTAAAAAGATAATATTTCAATATAAATAAATTAGATGAAATGGATTTTTTGAAATAAAATATGATATTTTTAATTTTTTATTAAAAATGAATTTTATAAAAAAATTACCAAAAATTTACCCAAAGTAAATTTTGATGTCACAATTAAAAAAAATAATTTTTTCTTGTAAAATAGAAAATATAAATGGGGGAAAATTAGATTTAAGGATTTTTCTCCATCAAAAGGTTGTAAAACAACCTTTTAAGGAATATTACATTATTTATGATTAAAATCATATTTTTTCTTAATTTAAGCCTCTAAAATATAATGGATAAATTTAAATATTCTTGAAAAACATGAATGATCTTATTGTAGTAATTTTTTAGAGTTGAGGTATATTTATAAGGTGGATGAGTGGCACTTTAGAAATTATTGAAAATATTATTTTATTATGTAATGATTTTAGATTTCCAAAAGTCCAAAATAAATTAAAGTAAAAGATATGATGAATCAGGTTTGAAATAAAATAATCCAATAATAATTGTATATGTTTTGGATATTGTTTTAATTTTTATTATCTTATTTATTTTAATAATTCATTAATGAGGTAAACATTACATCATCATTGTGTCATAAATAATTTTATTTATTTGATGTATATAAATTATAAAAAACAAAATGATATAGAAAATATTTTTATCTTTCAAATTAATATTTATTGTCTAATAGATTGCTTATATAACCCTATGTAATAATTGATTTAATAAAAGATATATGTTTAGGTCATTTTTTTCATTACCTTAAATTAAAAAATACAAATTGTCATTATTCATCTTATGTGAATCCATGGGGTCCCAAAATTGACCCAAAGATGCCTATAGTCAGAAATATATCCATAAATATTATTAGGAGTCATGTGAGGGTAATTTAATATTACAATAATATTATTTCATAATCTTATTTACATGATTTACCTTTTTACAGTGGTACGTAAAATATTTACTAAAATAAATATTCATAATGTATAAAAATAAAACTTACCTATATAAAAAATTTGAACATCGTGATTCCAAATATGGAATAATGTTTTCCAAATTCAATACAATGAAGTGAAAGAAAATAATTTAATATTAATTCTCCTTGTTAAAACAAAAAGTGTGTTTTTTTTATGAAATATTAACTATCAAAGGATTGCCCCTTGTTTATCTTCAATTTCAATGTGAAATTACTTCCAATGACCAAAAATAGATTAAAGTGTAAAATTATTATCTAATTATACTTTAAAAGAAAATAAAAAGAGAATCTATCCATATAAATAAATTAGATAAAATTAATGTTTTGAATTAAAATATAGTATTTTTCACTATTCATTAAAAATTAATTTTATCAAAACAATTTCAAAAATTTACGCAATATAATTATTTATGCCACGAATCTAAAGATGCATTTTAGTTTTTTAAATAGAATATATAAAATATATCAATTCTATATTTAATGAGGCTTCTCTATCAAATGTCGTTAAATCGACATTTTAAGGAATATTAGAGTATTTATACATAAAATCAGATTCATTATTATTTTATTATTATAATATTTATTAGATAAATGTAAAAATGTTAAACAAAAATGTATAATAAAATTTAAGTTAGTTATGTCAATTCCCTATAATAAAACCGCTAGGTGTTAACTAGCATTTTAATTAATATTATATTATTATTTTTAAATATGACACAACATTCTGTGAAACATTAGACTTTAGAGAAACCCATTGTTGTGTGTCAGGTACGCCATCAATCATATAATACACTTTTAAGTAAAATTAATATTTAATTAAATTATATGAATATGTATTATTAGTTATTTACCTGAGCTGTTACATCCTTCCCAAAATTTGGAAATTGAGCCCTCGTAATTTTTATTGACTTATCAAATAAGTTGGGGTATTTATCCCTCATATAATTTTTAGAATCCCATGTTTCCTCTTTAACCAAACAATTATTTCAAAAAACCATTAATAAATGAATTGTCTTATTCAGTAACACTTTATCTTTTTAATCAAGAATCTGGACTAGCTGTTCCTAATAAGAGATATTCTCTTCCAACTGAACTACCACTGGACTCAAAAAATTAGATTAATCCTGTATATACATTCTCAACCTTAACAAATGGAAATCCTTGTATATCTGGGATAAACATGAAGGTAAATCCACTCTTTACTAAATTGATTCAACCTTCTCCAATATTTCAAAATGCATAATGAACAATTTCCTCAACTTTATTTTCGTACCAAAACACATCACACTTTTCCTTAGAGAAACGTTGAGAAATAAAAGATCACTGACTCAAAAGAAAGATACTTCCTCCAGTAATTCGCGTAACTTTTCTTCCTGCTTTATGTTGTTCTCATGTGATTGTGAATCAACTAAACATTTTCAACAATCTCGAATACCAATTCTAGTCCTATCAACATCCATTCACCTGCTTCATCCCAAAATGATACAGTTAGACACTGATTCCCATACAGTGCCTCAAACAGGATTATATTTATACTAGAATGATTAGTTTTATTATAAGAAAACTCAACCAAAGAAATATGTTGATCCCAACATCCCTTGAAATCTAGTGAACATGCACATAGCATATCCTCCAATTTCTGAATCGTTCATTCTGACTACCAATTTCATTGAAGATGAAAAGTTGTTCTAAAATTTAATCCAGTGCTCAATGACTAATGAAATCCTTTCCAAAAGTTATATGTGAAAATCAGATCATGATCAGATACAATAAATAGGGGAACTCCATGAAACTATACTATCTCATTAATATATAATCGAGAATGTGGACATAGAGACAAAGTATCTCGAATTGGAATGAAATGAGAAAATTTATTCAATTGATCAACAGTAACTGAGTTTTAATTATTACCTCGATATGTATTTGGTAATGCCACAAAAAAGTCCATGGATATATTTTACGATTTCAAATATGGCACGGGTTATGGCTGAAGCATCCATTTTGGTAAAACCCACTTTTCATTAACCAACTGACAATTCAAACACTTCACAGTAAGAACATGAAATATCTCTTTTAAATAAATCCCACGTGCAATACATTCGAATATCCCTATATATCGTATTACTAATATGATGAAATTATAACAGAGAACTATGAGATTCATGTATTAAATATTTCATCAACTGATAATCACAAATAACATATAATCTCTTCCTGAAACTCAAAAAAACATCATTATCAATGTTAAAATCTTTCTATATAAAAATCTAAGACAACTTTATATTTTTTTGCAACTCACTGTATTGCTTCTGCGAATGCTTAATTCTGTCTGGTAGAGATGTTGTCAGTGACTCCAGAAACAAAAACAGAGGAATTTCTTGCACCAAAAAATTTTATGCCAAAGTTCATTAAATCTTTACTCAAAGGATATTGTTCCAAACGTTACATGGTTAATTTATCATTAACATTTTTACTCAAAGAATCAACCACTTAATTATCCATTCCTTGATTGTGAGGAATTTTGAAATCATAATACTTAATAAATTCTATCCATCTATAATGTATCATGGTCAATTATTTCATAGTGAATATATACTTAAAAAAAATTTATCAGTATATATTTCATATAATACTCCAAACTAATGATGTATGAAAATTTTTAATGCAAAAATAATAGCAGTTAATCCCGAATCATGTGTAGGGTAATTTAACTCATGAGGTTTCAACTGATGTGAATCATAACCAATTACCTGATCATTTTGAATAAAGACACCACCCATTACATTAAACGAAGCATCACTGTAGATATCTAGATATTTTCTGGAAGGCATTCCCAAAACTATAGCATTTACCAATCTACTTTTCAATTTTTAAAAATAGTCATCACATTGTTTTCTCTAGATGAAATTAACACATTTTCGATTTAACTTAGTCATTGGACCAGATAACCATAAAAAATTATCCACAATCATTTAGTAATTAACTGCTAAACAAATAAAACTATGGATCATAGTAATATTTTTGTGTCTTTTCCATTATTCAACAAATGTTTTTAGTAGGATCAATAGTTCTGCCATTTATTGAAACAATATGACCAAGGAATGAATTTTTTTGTACCAAAACTCAGACTTTCTAAAAATACCATATAGATTATTTTATTTTTTGGTTTTCAACACAACTCTTAAATGAATTTCATGGTCATATTTAGTTTTAAAATAAACAAAAATATCATCAATAAAAACAACCAACATTTTTCACCTGATTCAACTGAGCCATCACTGCAACAAACTATTAAATTCTGATTGTTACCATATCAAGATGTTAATTTGGATGGTCATTTCCCTTTGTAAGCCTTCCCAAATATCCTTCTCGGTTTCCTCAATGAAAAATCATTATTTTCTAATAATACCTTAGTCAATGAAACATGGTAATATTTAAATCTATATCATTTAAATATTAACATTAATAAATTTATGGATATTAATTTAAAAAACCCTAACTCTAAAAAATGTATAAACTGACCTCAAATACCATCTCTAAGGACCCTACCATAAAAAATTAGACAATATTGAATTAATTGAATAATTCAAATTTAAAATGTTTTTAGGTTTTTTATTTTAAGAGAATTATTCCATAACTAATATTAACATATCTAAAAAATTACAAAGTAAAAACTTCCACTCAGTTTCTATTTTTTTCTAAACTAAAAACTCTTGAAAAAAAGTGTCATGTCTATTTCCATGTTTTAGACAGCATGACTTTTCCATGATCCCATCCTTCACCCTATTCATCTTTAAGTACTGTGAAAAACAATTAAAAACATGATATGAGCATAAAAATCTCAGTAAGGGTTATAAAATAAAGGAATGAAACATTAGTCCATCAAAACATTAGCTTTTTAAAATAACTCATGAAATCATAAAATTTATGAATAACACATGGTAATCACAAATCGTAAAGGTAACTTGTGGCGTCCATAACACACCTACATTGTCACTTTCACAGCCACGTAGGGAGTTACATTTGGAATACCCATCACAATATATTCCATAAATATCTTATGAAAAAATTCACATTTACCTCCGTCATGTTACCCAATGCATTGGAGAGATATCTCTGGCTCACCGGACCTAAGTATATCATGAACCCACCTTTATACACAAATAATTCCCACGAATCGTAACATCTTCCTGACAAATAAAACTACAATATAGGAAAGAAAACATTTTCCCATTTCAATCCTAATATATCATTTAAATATATTCACAAAATAAATCAATTATCAAAACCATTTACAATAAAAAAATATCTAAAATATTATATGATATTTATTTTCCTTTTATGAACATTACAACTTCATAAGGAAGCCAATGATCAAATAATACTAGAGTTAGTGGAAAAGGTCATTTTCACTACAGACTTTAAAAGAAACATTCTATTTTTTCATTTAGTAAAACGCCTCATTGAAAAAAAATTCCTTTGAATTAAATGAAAATTAAAAGTTTTTTATACATCATATAAAAAAATGTCATGTATAAACAAAATATGCCTCAATGAAATGAGATTAAGACGAAGTCCATTACCTCATGTCTGACTTGACCTATTCTTTCTTTAATCTCTTGAATAATTAACTAATGTTTCTTTATACATGATTAATAAACTTTTCAAGTTTATTAATCGTTTTAAATTACTTTTTACAATGTTATAGACATGCTAAAATCATTTAAGTTTATAATAGTCATTTTTCGATATTTGTTACTTGAGTCCAAAATGTACTCCTTATAATAACATGTTGTTCATGCGGTCAAAATTCAATTATCTCCATAATTAAATTCATGATATAGATATCATATATATAATATATATCTAGTATATATATTTAACTATAATAGTACATAACATTTTTTGGTAAGAAATAAAATACATCGTTCATGGAGACGGTAAGTTGTACGTACGCATGAACAGTGCATTAATTTATATTTCATATTTAATGGAATGAATACAAAATGATACATAGGTATATTATAATAAAAATATAAAATCATATATTTATTCAGTAACTCCATATTTTTTACATTTCATGTTTGGAAAGAACGAGTCATATCACGTTGAGGGTGATGTAGTCCGCACTTCCTCAAATGAATTTATCATATTTACCCATTATTGAAAACACAAAGGTATGATATAACATAATAACAGAAAAATATACATGAAATATAAATATAATATATATCACATATAAATACAGTTCCATCATAATGGCCACCAGAAGAGGTGGTAAGAATAATTGAACAATCATCAGTACATGAGGCGTTAGTTCACAGTCCATAGAAACATTATGTTCTTTAACCATTAGATGGAGATGTGTGTAACAGTAGTTCTAATACATCTCATAATAACATCCTAGTATATTCAGTATACTGTTATTGTTATAAATGATTATAATAAAAAGATATTTGGGGGCTGGAGATGTAAAATAAAAAAAATAACTTAAGAGAATATGTAACCATTAAATTGGGTAACTTCCTTTGGTTTGAAACAAAAGTATTTCATGAAGTTCATTATTCCTAAGTTAAGACATCTAGGTGGAATACATGGATATTGATATATTATTTGGATATAGGTTGGTTGAGCCAAAGGGCATGAGAGGTGATGCCTTTTTATATGGATGAGGAGGGGCTCTTTAGAAATGATTGAAAATATTATTTTATTATATAATTATTTTCGGTTTTTAAATGTCCCAAACTAATTAATGTCGATGATAATTTGTATCTTATTAAAAATAAAATCATTCAATAATAATTGGACCTATTATGGTATATTTCTTTTATAATCTTATTTATTTAAATTAATCATAAATGAGGTAAACGCTGCATCATTATTGTTTCATAAATAATATTATTTATTAGGTGTCTAAAAATTATAAAAAAAATACAATGATATAGTAAATTGTATTAGATTTAAAATGAATATTTATAGTCAAAGTGATAAATTAATTAACCCCATGTAAAAATTTATTTACTAAAAGATATATTTTATGTCATTTTTGTTTTTACATTAAATTAGTTAATATAAAGTGCCATTATCACTCATAAGTGACTCCATGTGGTCCCAAAACCGACCCAAGGATTCCTATGGTTGGATATGTATCAACCAATAGGATTTGAACACATGTCAAGGTAATTTAATATTATTATAAAATTATTTTTTACACATGTTTTTCATATTTAACCTTTTACAACGGTATATAATATATATACTTAAGTAAATATTCAGAATGTCTAAAAATAAAAGTTACCAATTTAGTAAAATTTGACCTCCTGATTCCAAATATTGAATCCATTTTTCTAAATTTTAAAAAAATATCATGGAAGAAATTATTTTAAAATTAATTCCCATTCAAAAAACAAAAAACGTGTTTTTTATGAAATAATAACTATCAAATGTTTGACTCTTCTCTATGCCCAATTTCAATGTAAAATTATGTCCAATGACCAAAATTCAATGAAATAGTAAAAATATAATATAATTACACTTTCAAACGAATTATAAATATAATTTTACCATATAAATAAATTAGATGAAATGGAATTTTGAAATTAAGATATAATATTTTTAACTATTCAGTAAAAATGATTTTTATTAAAACAATACAAAAAATATACCCAATGTAAATTTAGATGTCCCGATTCTAATGAAAAATTTTATTCTGTCCAAAATAAATTATAATTGTTGGAAAAATTAAATTTAAGGAGGGTTCTCCATCAAAAGTCGGTAAAACAACCTTTTAATAAACATTACAGTATTTATGCTTAAAATCAGATTCTTTCTTAATTTAAGCCTTCTATAATTTATTGAAAAAAAATTAAATATTTTTAACAAACATGTATAATCATATTGTAGTAGTTAATTTCAACACCACCAATACAAAAAATAGGTCTTAGTTGACATTTAAAATAATATTATATTATTATTTTTCTGTATGACTCAGCATTGTGTGCATCATTATACATTGGAGAAAAAACATTGTTGTGTATTAGGTATGACATCAAACATAGCATACCCTTTTAAGTAAAATTAATATTTAATTCACAAATATGAAAATGTATTATTCTTTATTTAACATGGATGTTACACAACCACCCTAGTATGAAAAAGGAATATAATCTTGATTCCCATAAGAATCATTGGATATCCTGATCATATAAAAAATAGAAGAGAGCATAGTCATAATCAATAGGACACAAGTCGAGCAGAGTGTAATATTCTTCAATGGAGAATATTTCAGGTGGAGCATAATCATCCACTAACAATATTGATATTATTATAGCATAATAATAGTCATTTATCCCATGATAAGGGTTCTATAGAATCATCCTAATCATATTAAAACACAAGTAGAGAGTAATAATCCTCATCATATATCAATTTTAGGAGAGCATAATCATCCTCACTTGTCATTAATAGGGATTCTCAACCCATATATTATAGTATTATGATAAATAACTGGATTCCTGGAAGAACGTATTGAAATACCAAAATTCCAATAATCAAATATATATGATCACATGGAATATCACATTTTTTACATATAGTTTAATAAATAAACATATGAAAATAACATTTCACATAAGATGAATCCCGTTAAGAACATATGGTAATCCCAATGAAAATGAAATATTCCTCCTGTCATGCTAAAAATCCATTGACCACGATGCACCTCTGGTAATAATTTTTGCATCAGTAGTAAAAAATATAATGTATAAATAAAATAGGGAGGTTTTTTTAAAATATAAACCCAATAGTATGAACATATCTTCCCATGCATACCTGTTCAGCACAACTTCAATGGTGACACCCAATACCATCTCTTCCCAAAAAAGATTGTGTATGTTAGGGTTAGTCAAATAGTGGGCCACCCAATAGGTCCCTCAATTAATAAAAATGTGAGGCATCCTATATGGTATCATCATGGTCTAAATATATGTGACGACATCCTACTTATTATCCTTAGATAAAAAGGAATGTTTATGAAACTTATGACAGATCCCGTTATAGAATGTAAAATCAGGCATCCTATAAAGGGATATCTAGAATGGAACATAGAGATAGGATCATGAAACAAGGGAACCTTAAAAAATGGAATGATGCAATAATTCATCCAACATGGGATCATCTAGGTCGAAACCTATGCAGAAGAATCATACAAGGGGTTATAGAAATCAATTAGTCACACAACCCCCATGTTCAAAAGGGAACATCTCATAAGGGATAGATCCTCAATGAAATGGATGCATATGAAATGGTAATTAGGGAAAGGTCATGGATCAACTAATATTAGATCTCAATCTCAAGATACTCCACATATTATTACCAGAGGTAGAACCTCTCCATTAGAAAAACTCCAGAAAACCCACAAGGGAGTTTTTAGAACAGTAAAAGTGTTTCACCATCAAAATATATATGGAAAATAACTCATAATGGGAAAGTAATACATCCAAATATATCTTTGTAGAATAAAATATATGATGACCCCAAAATTTATTATCAGATGAGTACAATGTGTGTATTCACTTGTACATGGTGTGTACCCTCATAGACCCACATGGGCATGTACCCTAGTTGAATATGGCATGTAAATGCCCATGTAAAAGTTGTGTCACTACTTTCAAGGTGTGTACACTAAAAGGGGTACATTCTTATATACCTGACATGTTTTGTCCATGTATATAGTATGAACACATTCCTCTATATGACATGAAATGCACAGGAGCACTGGTTGTATACATCACATTGTGATTTTTACACATACATGGGATTCTTGCATCTGCAGCAGGGATATATGATAGTGGAAGATAATTCAGTGACATTTATTGTTCATTCATGCTACTCCATGGATATGGAATGAGAGTCGTTATTCAGGTCTCTGACATTCAAATTGGTCTTGATTTGGGATATTTGGGCAGCAGTGGTATCCGTTATAATTACTAACTATGCTAGGGTACTCGAAGTCCATCCTCATATTCTAGGGTGACAGTGGAAATAACTCTCCATTGTGCCATATATATAATCAGGTCATCCTGCTCGGGCTCTACAAGTGATGCATCTAAGCCGGACAATGTGTTTTCATGACCATTTTGTAACTGAGGAACATGTGTAACCTCTGGTCGAGAAGGTAACTTGGACATTAAATGGAGGGTGCACTCCAACAATGCTATGATATATATCTTTCTATCAACATAGCTACCATTGAATTGCATGATGACAAGATCAAAATCCCCTTTCACATTAAAATGGGCCACATCGATCTCGAGGGCCATCTTGAGGCTAGTGATAAGAGCCTAACACTATGCCTCATTGTTGGTGAAGCCTTCTGACAACATGAATTAGTATGACAGAATGGAAAGCACTGGGGTAATGAAGACGATACCCATACCCACTTTGTTGAGACTAAGATCATTGAGACTCCTACAGGTGGGACTCTATGAGGCACCATCAATGTGCATCTTCCATCATGGGACAGTCTAAGCGACTGTGAGGATTTCCTCATCAAGAAAATCCATGTACAGTGACTGATCCGCAGTGGTTGGGTGGGAAGCGAGAATGTATGCAAATTACTACCCCTTGGTAGCCTTCTGAGGCATGAAACTGATGTCTAATTGCTAGAGGATTATCGCCCACCATGGTAGATGACCAGTCAACATGAGGCAATTCAGAATGTACTTCTGCGGGTCTACCCGGGAGACCAGCTGTACTTCATGGTGCTGCAGGTAATGTCACAACTTCTTCTAAGAAAATACGAGCATGAGGAAGCTCTTCCCGATGGGAGAGTATCTGGTCTCTGTATCGAGAATCATGCAGGTGAGTTAGTAGAGACTGTTCTCCATCCCCTCATTGTTCTTTTGGGTGAGAAGGGTGTCGAGAGATCATTCCAAGGTAGTAACATAGAGGACCAGAAGCTTCCTAGAGATGAGTGGAATCGTGACCGGAGGCTGGAGAAAATATTGTTGTATTTCCTCAAATGTAGTCTGGCACTCCTCGTCCCATTTGTAGGAAGAGCCTTTCTTCATTATCCAGGAAAAGTTCTTAAACATGCCATCGATATTTTCAATGAATCATCCTATGTAGGCCATGTGGTTGTGGATACCTCGAGGCTCTCAGATATTGCTTAGGGGATGCATCTAGCTTATTGATTGTATCTTCTCTAGGTTAATCTCAATGCCTAAGTACCAAAAAAATCCCCAAAATATCTCGGAAGTGACCCCGAAGGCGCACTTCAATGGGTTTAACTTCATGTGTCGGGAATGGAGGATATCGAACTCTTTCTCAAGGTCATTGAGATGGTCTTGGAGATGGCGAGATTTGATCACTACATCATCCACATAACATTCTACCAATGTCCCAAGGATGTCTTGAATATGTGATGCATGGCCCGCTGGTAGGTGGCACTTGGATTCTTCAGGCCGAAGGGCATAACCTGGTAACACAAAGAACCTTGGGTTTCTCTGAAATCAGTTGACTCTTCATCCTTAGGGGCCATCCAGATTTGATTATATCCAGAGTTACCATCCATGAAGGAAATGTCTTAGAACCTTTCCATTGCGTCAATCAACAATTCTGTCACCATAAGGGGCAAAACATCCTTCAGAAAGTGATGGTTGAGATCTCTGAAGTCGATATAGACTCTGATCGGTCCGTTCATCATTCGGATTGGCACAATGTTAGCTAAAAACGTGCGGTACATGAACTCCTTGTAGAAGTTGGCCCTGATGAGCTAGTCAACATCGGCCTCAACCATGGCATCGTGAGTAGGGTGCATATTTCTAGGAGGCTTCTTGAACCCGTGATGGTTTTTTAGGAGACCGTGATGGCGGACGACTACTTGAGGATCTAGTCTAGGAATATTGTCGTAACTCCAGGCAAACACACCCCATTACTTTTTAAGGAAGTCCACATATTTTTGCTGCTCCTAGAGGGACATAGAGGAACTAATAAACGTAAGTCTCAAATCTGCCTCGCTACTAGGTTTTACATGTACCAGTTCATCGACCGTGGTAGAGAATCCTTCTTCAATAGCAGGGGGAGTATCCTCCAAATACCCTTCATCTCATTCATCGGAGGGATTCTCAGTAGGTGAAGCATCCCCTAGGTCGGAGGAACCTGACAGGGGGTTGGTACCAGCCTGGACAGTAGTGGAAAGCACATCAGGAGATTCACGCGCAGCTGAAACCATAGCGATGAAGGCAGTCGATCCAATCCCATCTGGCCTCCGGCCCAGGGGTGACACTTGATGATATCAAATTAGTAGTGGCGCATCGGCCAGATCCGGTTAATCCTAGCCTGAAAAAATAGAAATGTATGTCGTACAGACGTTGCCATGGGGAAGCCATCCTTATATTATACAGGGGTAAGAGTTTTAGGGATCACCTGATCCTGGTTAGTGTAGGAGTATGATGTGATTTTTAATCGTTGCATGGACTCAGGAATATTCATTCCTCTAGTAATAGATACAACAGATAAATACCCCATGCCAGGGGTTATGTCCTCCAATCGATGGATTGGGAAGACGTAGGTGTCATCTAGTCCTGCCCAGGGGTCAATTGTGTCAGAGGCGGGCTCAAACTCACTTTCCAGAATTTGCTTATCCTTGATCTTGTAATTTTCAGCATTTAGATAACAGGCTTCACAAGAGGTGGAAGGAGATGCATCACCTTGGAGTATGCCTAATTTAAGATTAAGGGAGTGTTTGTGGCACTGGTGATATGATGAGGGGAATTCTGCATGCAGGTGGAGCCAAGGCCTTCCCATCAATGCATTTTATGCGGTGTCTTGGGAGACGACCATAAACATGGTGTTGGAAACTAGGCCACCAAATTGGGTCTTCAAATGGATCTCGCCGACCAGGGACTGCTCTGTCCAGTCATATCCTTGGATCCTTAAATCAGAGGGAGTCAGGTCATCCTAAGATAACCCCAGCTTCCGCAGAGTCCGTATAAGGATAAGGTTGATACCGGAGCTGGTGTCAACAAGATAGCAGCGAACCTCCACGCCATTAACTTGGACGATGATATACAGTGGGCAGATGTTCCCCTATATGGGAGATCCTCCATCCTATCTATAGAATGAAATGATTGCATGGGATTCTGCAGTCTCAACTGCTTCAGCATGAAAGGATTCTGCAGCTACTACCACTGTCTCAAACTGGAGGGGGTCCTTAAAGCCTCAACGAAGGACTCATGAATATCTGATGATAAACAGAGTGCATAAAGGATGTTAAGCCTTGCTGGGATGCCATCGAGGTGCTTGAGGACATCGTACATCAGTGCCGGGCACGAACATCTGCTTACAGGAGGCCGCTCTACGATTGGAGACATGACGTGCCCTACCGGCTGGACTGACGACTGGCTAGTGCTAGGCATCTCCCCCTGCTCACTAGTCGAAGCCTGAAGTGTAGATGTTGAATGAGATTCGGATGACTGAGGTTGACCTATAGTGAGTTGAAGCTGGTCGTGGTAAGGCCGAAGTGGCGCTTCCTGATCTAGTAGCACAAACAGTGGTGGAGGCAGGCCTTACAACACCGGATGGAGAGGTTGTGAGTGGTGAGCACTACACTGGGCCTATTTTCTGGTCTTAGTGGCATGCACGACCTAGCTGTTGGTTCTTATTGATGCACCTCGATGAACCATATAGTTGCGGCTTTGCCGATGTTGCATCAGATAGGGACATTGGGGAGGTTCTCCTGGCGTTCCACCTCATCAGGAGTCATATAGGGGTTTACCAACTTCGTGGTGATAACCGAAATGTACCCTTGACTGCCGCTCGAAAAATCATCCCCCACTGGGTAGATCCTAGGAGGTATCCCCTTCTCAGTGGGCATGAAGTCTCCGAGAGTGTGGTACAACGATGGAATCGGTAGGGCATGTTGCGTCTTCTTTCTCCACCAATGTTATCTCTTCTGAAAAGAGGCCAGCTGAGATGATGATGCAGATGTGGCGGTCGCAGCTTCTGAATGCTATGACTGATTCAGGCATGCCCAAATAATGCCATGGGTGTGAGCAACCATTTTATGAGCCATATAGTCACCGTACGTTTGGGATCCACAGTTGGGAACCTGCTGCCACTCACCTTTGTCATCTCTACTGCTATCTGACCTAACAAAGCCACCTTCCACTTGTTTCGGGGCCTGGCCCAGCTTGACAATGTTTATATCGACCTGTTATTGGATATCATCCATATACATATAACATTTCTTGAGTGTGTACTCCAGAATCCGATTAAAGGGGAAGTAGATGGGGAGATCTAAGAGATTCGCCTCCACCGGCCTTCTGCACTCTGGCAAGCATACAATAACCTACTCTATGGCACTACAAAATTAACTGAGGACCTAATTCTCACTAAAAGAGTATGTTTGGTGTCTTATTTTTGGATAAGGATCCCTTGTTTCCTAGACCTGACAAGGAGCCGAGGGGGGTTGTCTAGTAGGTGGACCCTGATTGTCCCGCCTGAGTGGCGGCGGCGCATTCAGCAGGGGAGTCGGCCGATTCTGAGGACGCTGCAGATCGAGAGGTTGTGCATGATGTGGAGGGCCTCTACGAGGTTGTGGGGAAGGTTCTATTTGCAGCACTTCTAGCTGTATGGGGGATTCTATTTGGGCCACTGTGGTGGGTTCGGCTATGGATTCTCTCCTTGCTGGGATTACAGGAGTAAATGGATGTGCCTGTTTGACATGTTGCGAGGATTCTTCAAGGCACACGGGCGTTATCTGAGAAGTCTGAGAACCATCCAGGACCGTTATGAGTGATCAAGGAGGGGAGAAGTTCTATCATGACATTCCATATGCACATCATTAGTAATTTCATCTGAGTCAGTGGCATGTTAAGCGAGTATGTTTTCCCCTTCAATTGGATGATAAATTTCACAGCTCTCTCATTAGGCATTTGTTTCTTCTTGAAGAGGTATGCGATGCTGGTCATTGGGTTGGTAGAGATGAACAGGTATAGGAACTTCTTGCATAGGTTCTTCCAACTGGTCAAAGACCCAACAGGGATCTTGCTATACCAGACGAATGTCGGCCCCTCATGTGCCTGAAAGAAACATCGGATTTTACGGCCTCTTACTGCACTAGGGTCCCCAACATGGGCCCTCAAATCGAGTTGAAGTGGGCCAGATGATGCAGTTGGTCTCCCATCCCATTAAAGGGGGAGAAGGTGGGATTCTAGAAACTCGGAGGCACCAGCATATCATCCACCCTTGTCGGGTATGGTTTTCCATCTGGTGGGATTTCCACCTTTTGCGTTTCCAATGCCTCAACGTGGGCTATGAGTTCCACCATAGGATCATCTGGGCAGGGTCCCTATCTTGAATGGGATCCCTAACCATGATTGTGTTGCTGGGTTCTTCGACATGGTATATGGGTTTACTGGCTCATGGAGCGACTGGTAGAACGACATGTGGGGAGGCTGGGGTAACCCGGGCTAGAGTCCTTGGATTTTCATGCCTTTCCGGAGGGTTTGGTGATATATACCATGCCCTTTTTCTTTGAGTTCCAGCTTCATCACTATTAGCAGGAGCGGTATGATCTGGGTTTCCTGGAGGCATCTTGTAGGGGGGAAGTTGATCTTTCCCCTACTGCCCCGCCCTAGGATTACCATAGTCGGGTCTTCACACTATAGAATGTTCAGCCAAGAGTTTTTCGACCAGCCACTTCTTCTCAGCATGTTGCTTGCACAACGCGGCCTTCTCAGGGTCTTCCTCAGTCCTCTGCACCAAGGCGGACGGTTCAGAGTGTTTGACAGCTCCGACTAGCTCATTTCCCTTACCTACGTTCTAGATGTGTACCCATGCCTTGGGTGGTGCAGGGAGACCTATGAGGTTCCTTTACTAAATGGTAATCCACCCTAATGTGTCCAATAGTGGCGGCACACCATCAGGTGGAAAGTATCCATCGGGAAACTCCATCTCGTTCTCCTTGTCCACTATGTCGGCCATGTGGACTGTGAACCTTCTCGGGTGCATGTCCTCAAAATCGCATAATGAGTTGGGATGTCGTCGGATTTGGATGAAGAAGAGGGCATCATACTGCCCCCAGCTACGAACATGCACATGGGGGTATCCTCCCTGATAATTTTATGGAGTACCTTGATACTCTGAACGCATTACTGCTGGAGGGCCTCATGATGGCCTGGTGACTCAGGGTGTTGGTCCACCCAGATTGTGGCCAGATCAACTAGACAACATAGCACTCTGATGTCTACAATATGTGCTCAAATCCGTGGATAAACTAGATATTGATGATAGAGACGGAAATACATCGCCCAGAGGGTGCAGTAGAAACACTCAACTTCCTCTGGGGTGAGGGACTCAGGTATGATAAAATCTTGCGCTGCCACATGCTAGAACTTCTCGGGAATGTGGTCCTCTATAAGGATGCTGAAGAATCTCCTCATCTCAGATTCTGGGTTTGGACCTTGATTTCCCAACTTTCCAACTTGGGGTGGTTGAAGAACTGGCAGGGGTACAAAGGCAGACCGCTGGGACGTCAAGTTGGTCGTTGTAGAATACGACGAATGAGCTAAATGGCTGCTGATTATTGGGATTTCCTCCGAGTAGTGTAGTGACCTAGATACTATGTTGAGATAGGATGGGATGAAGGCCGTCGTTCCTCGCTCAGGGGCCATGGCTTCCGGTGGTGGGTTGTGATGTTGTTCTCCTGCCGTTGGTCCCTAGAATTGCACTCTATGATTTCTTGTGGAGGTAGAAAGCACATCCGGTGATGATGGTGGTGACTGCATGACCGTAACCTGTGGGGTTTCCAAATTTTCATCATGCTGGATAAACATGTTGAGGGAAGAGACAATTCTATGGACCTCGTATTCTAGAAGAACCAGGCTGATGCGCATCATCCCGGTCCCGACCCTTTACTCAGATGAGTGAGGGGAGGGTTCTCGAGCTGAGTCATACTCCGCATCAGAGTCTGAGAAGCAGACCGATTTGATCTCTGTCCAGGCCGTCCAAGGATTCTCATAGGGGTAGTGGTGACCCACCTTCCTGCCCCTTGATGGATCATCAGGATTGTTCCAATTCATGAAAAGTGGTCCTTCAGTCGTGCTGGTGCCAGGGCGGAGAGGCTTTCCACTTGAGACAGTTGTGGTGCGAGGAGCACCATGAAAAATGTCAAAGGGGTCATGGTGAGGACCTCCATGAATAGCACCTAAGTGGACGAAACCTCCGTCGGAACTGGAGGGAGCATGGGGAGGACCTCCATGGTCGGTGTGGGTGGAGTGAGACAGGCATTCACACATCTAGTTACCTGGGAGAGGAGGAACTTCTCCAATTGCGGAGAGTACATAAGGATGATATCTATGTTAGAGAGAGACCAGATGGTTACATCTCCACATCGATGGTTTTTTGCAAGAAGAAGGGCTCCTTACACAATGTGATGGGAATGGTAGAGGGTTCCGTAATGAAAACCACCACCATTAGGCATACCTTCATTCGAATTGAGGGTATCACGGAGCATGCCTCTATGTCGAGCCTCAAAGCGGGGAAGACCCATGCTCCCTATGGTAGTGGTATGGGGAGGACCTCCATAAGGGGTGGAATCACTGCGGATTGGTTCACGATGACCCCCGCTCATACCTGTGACCAGGAGAGTCGACCCAACCTACTCGTGGGGCGGTTGGGGCCTCGATCACAGTTGGGCGTATAAGCACCTCTGCTCACCGTGTGCATGGACATGATGATATGAGTCGGCGGTGGCTCGGGCCACAATAGTCTTTGACATTGACGCCCCTAGGCGGGAGTTCTCAGCTTTTTCCTAACGCTAGCATCGGGTCGGATGAGCTGTTGTTGGTGGTGTAGGTGCATTACATACATGGTCCTCCAGCAAGGCCGGGTGGCGGAGCTGACACAGTCAGGTGGGGGTCCCTACTGCGAGCCCCTGGGTTGGGCCTCTTACCAGGCATGGCTAGTGAACGCCCATCTCATCAGTGTAAGGCAGGGAGTCATCAAAGCACACTGGGGACATGCACCAGAAATGAATGAATGTTTGGGTGTGGAGCATCGTCTCCCTGCATGACACTTGGGGTTGGCATTGACGCCAGGGCCTCGACGCCTCCAGGTCCAGGAGGGCCATGTCATGGGTTGGGATTATTCCCCCCTCCTCGTAACGATGTATGAGGTCATTAATTACCCTTCATTGGATAACTTTCATTGGGGAGATGGGGCGTTGGTTCCCTACGATCGTGGATGCATAAGCCATTCTTGAAGCAGATAAGCCACGCTAAGGTGTTGTTCTAGAGTTTCCCCTACCCCTGCATAAGAGGGTGGGCGATAATCGTGTTCCTATGGTAGAAACCTGATTCCTGAGAATTAGAGAGATGGACTTATCAGTGCTGAAAGGAAAAAAGGAATCATCGACCAATGACCCAGTGCCATCCAGCCTTTCGTGACCGGTAAAAGGGATTCACGCTACAACATCACAAAACGAGATGTCCAGCATTCTACTGCCCCAACTTCTAGTGAGTTTCATGCCAGGCCTGCTATTTTCTTGGCGGGACCCGGTGCCAGATAGCTGGAACTGGTGACACGTCAATTCATGGATGCCCCGAGCACTACTAATATCTTAATTGAGGAGAATACCTTCATGTCGGGTTCACCATTTCTATTTCTAACACTTTTTTGGGGGCATGTGTGTCTTCTTCTTGAGTGCAACAGGCACGACATTGTTACCCGGCATTCCTACTTTACAAAGGTGTACGACATTCATTCGTTATTTAGTGATGTTTTCTCCTTGATCGAAACAAGATGATGGTGTCTGAGTTCTTCCTTCCGTTGATTCATCCTTAGAACTCATCAACTAGTCCGGGTCTCCCTCATAGATTTAATATGTTTTTTTGAAACTATTCATGGTTCCATATCTTCATGGACACCAGTTAATTATACTGCTTCTGTCAGGACATTCTAAGGGGTAAGGCCAGGGCTGCAACCTTCGGTTAGTGGAGTAGTCACGTTGGGCATCACTGGTGTGTCTAGACACTGGGGATTGTTGTGTCGTTCTTATTTCCCTTCTTATTGGCATTCATGAGGGTACTGAAGCATGAATCATCCCACATCGAACGCATGAAATTTTATTCCATGGGCATGTATCTTTGGTTTTCCTCAGCATCCAATTTTTAACATAGGGTATGCCGCATGTTTAACGTCCATCAGAGACAGAACAGACTGATTGGAACACGAATTAGAGTAGATCCGGTAGATGAACACCCTTGGAGGGAACACCAATATTGGGGCCAACATGTGGGTGGTTTCCCAAATTCTGTGGAAGGGAATGAGGTGGCATGATCTCACAGGGATGTGGTGGCCCGGGTAAGAATCAAGAAGGGTGATGTTTTTGGGATTGAGCCTCAAAGATACCTCCTGCATATACCCATTGGAGGGAATGAAAGTCTTCATAGTTCATATGGCGATGGATTACCGTAGAATAAGGTTGTTAATGGATTACTGGCGAAAGAGGTTGCAACCACTGGATGAGGTCGAACTGATGTGAACGAGGTTGGAACGACCGAGTGGTGGTGGGATTGATCCTCAGGGAGGCTTCCTACGTACCATGCATTGACATGGATAAATGTATCTGTAGTTTGGGTGGTTGTGCCGTAGAATCAACGTGAAGATGAACCTGGGGTCTGATGTTGGTGGGCTTGAACCTCATGGGGATTACTACGTACTATGCCATGACATGGATTGATGTCCCTGTAGTTCATGTGGGGTGTGTCGATGAACTGACGTGAAGATGGACCTGGGGTCCAATTCTAGTGGGCTTGAACCTCATGAGTATTCTTACATACCATGCCATGACATTGATCAAATTCCCCGTAGTTCTGTTGGGGCATGTCGGCGAACTGGCGTGATGATGAACCGGGGGTCCGATGGGTGATGAGATTGAACCTCGTGAGGCTTCCTACGTACCATGCATTGACATGGAGCAATGTCCTCTTATTTTGGGATGGGTGTGGGGATTAGACTCTAGGCTACCCAAGGTGTTGGTGAAAAAATGTGAAGATGGTCAAAACGATAGGTGGTGGTGGGCTTGAACCTCAGAGATTATTATTACATACCATGCCTTGACATCGATCAAAGTCCCCATAGTTTGGGAGGGTGTGTCGGTAAACTGATCTGAAGATGGACCTAGGGTCTGATGATGGTGGTCTTGATCCTCATGAGGCTTCTTATGTACCATGAATTGACCTAGATCATAGTTCCCATACTTCAGGTCGGTGTTTCAGCGAACCGACGTGAAGATGGACCCAGGGTCCGATGGTGGTCGGCATGAATCTTGTGAGGCTTCCTACGTAGTGTGCCTAGACACGGATCAAAGTCCTTGTAGTTCAGTTGGGTCATGTTGGCGAACCGACGTGAAGATGGACCAGGGGTTTTATGGCTAATGAGCTCGAACCTTGTGAGGCTTCCTATGTACCATGCCTTGATATGGATCAAGTCCTCGTAGTTCGGGGTGGGTGTGGGGCTTAGACTCTAGGCTTCCCCTGGTGTTGGTGAACCGTTGTGAAGATGGTTAGAACAACTGGTGGTGGTGGTCATGAACCTCAAGGAGGATTCCTACATACCATGCCTTGACATGGATCAGAGTCCCCATAGTTTTGGATGAATACAGTTTAACATCATGCGAGATGGGTAGGAATATAGTTTAATGTTATGCAGGATGGGGGTAGGAATGTAGTTTAATGTTATGCGGTACCAGTGTAAGAATACATTTTAATGTCATGCGTGATGGGGGCGATGTCATGGTCGATTATTACTCTTATCCCATGTGAGTAATTCTTGGTGTGAGAAATAACTAGAGGCTAAAAAAGTCATGAAGACCACGCCGTGAAAGGCGCGTCTGTGGGAAGTGAAGAGGGGATGACGTGTTGAGTGGCCCAAGAAGTCTTTGGCCACACTCCAGGATGGAGGCCTGAGGGGGAAAAAGCACAATGAGAGATGGGTCTGGGACAGAGGAATGGATGAGCCTCATTCCCTATCACACTCTTTGCTGGCCTTGGGATTGAGTTAGTGAGAAAGATCAGTGGTGTTTCCTTGTACAAGAAAGGTTATGGGCTTACAACAAGGTGTCTACCCGTCCCCCACATACAAACTCTACTCCCAGAAAGAGGATATCATCCCCTGTGAAGACCAGGGGGCATGGAGAATGTCCGAGGTGGGGGCACCCCATGTGCGAGGTAGGAGGATAGGTCACAGTTTAACATCATGTGTTGAGGATGTTGGTGATTTTTAGTTTAACGTCCTACAGCTTGGACGAGGTGGTTTTGCTCCACACCCCTAGGACATACATAACTAGTACCCTCTTCTCCTTGTAGGAGGGAAGGAACCGCAATTCCATAATGAGGGGGTGTCGCGGAGCAAACCATCGAGGGTTCCACATTAGCATGGATATGCGAAGAAGGAATATCCATGAGCATGCCTATATGACGATGCATTAGGAGAAGCAACACAACTGGTCGTATCATCCAAGGTACATTGATGTTACATCATTCAAACAAGTAGGGTCACACGAGAAAAGGATTTTCCAAGAAGAGGGTTCCATAGGTAGGGGCCTTGTGGAGCTCTGTTGCTCCACGTGTAGGATCGAAATAATGATTTAGATGCTCAATATACACGAAGGGGGGTGAATTTTACACTTTTAAAAATATCCTTAGACTAGGAAATATCTATGTTTAACGAAGTGAAACTAAAAAATTCACAAAACCTCTAACACTGATTTGAAATTGGAACAAGGTATGACGTTACAAACTTCTAATTCTACACACTTTCTTGAATCAAGAATGTTATTACGAAAAGCAGGTTCCGTAAATATGGATTTGGAAATTGAAACATAACCAAAGTTTACAATATCATATTCTTCCTTAAATCGTATAGAATCTAAATGAATCAGAGTACATGTGTAAGGAAATATAAGAAAATTATACTTTCCTTACAATACAATATGCAGTGGAAAAACAATTAGTACAACTACAAGCAAAAAACAATAACTCTTTTAACCCAAAGAGAAGGGTATCCAACAACCATTGATAAAGGTACCTTGATTTATACGTTCAAGAATTTCTATCTTACCCACACTAGGGTAATCCCTCGATACAATGATCAGAGTCTCTGTCTTGCTATCCATGAAAGCCCTCAACTTCAAGGTAGTTGGAACCTCTGTCTTCCTCAGCAAAGAAGCCCTTGAACTTCAAGGTAGTTGGCACGTCTGTCTTCCTATCCCCGGAAGCTCTCAAATGTAATAACCAACATTCGGAGTCGCACAAAACAATCTGAATGAGTGGATCAGTATGTACAACGCATGAAAAGATTCTCTCTCTAGAAATCACCTTAACAGCATGTGGTCTCTAGAGTGTTCAACATCTTGTTGAGCTCTTTCAAATGAGCTCCTATTTATAAGCTCAGTTGGAATGATCGGATCCCTCCTCTAACGGTCATATTTTCCTTGAATATCAGACGGAACTGTACACGTTTCCCTAAACAAATAGTTAAATAGAATCTGAATGGATGACACCGTTTTATAACAAAACACGTGTAACTGAAAGCACGACATCATTTTACAATGAAACAAGCGTAAGAATAAGAAAAACTAAAATTTATAATTTATGTAAATGAAATTTCAGAGTCTAATAAAAATGGAATTTAGAGTCTATGTTAAAAAAATGTTTGGATTTTGTTTTATAGGAATTCAGAACCTGAAATCTGTAGAAGTTTGGAGTGTGAATTTCTATGGAAATTCGGAGTCTGGTTTCACCAGAGTTCAGAATCTGAACTTGTAGAGTTTTAATTCAAACTATTAAAAGTTCGGAGTCGAACATCATAAGATTTCAGAGTCAAAATCATGAATGTTCAGAGTTGAACTTCATAAGAGTTTGGAGTCAAACTCATGAAAGATCGGAGTCGAACTTTATAAGAGTTCAGAGTCGAACTCATGAATGTTCAGAGTCGAACATCTTAAGAGTTCGTAGTCGAAACTCATGAATGTTTGGAGTCGAACATCATTAGAGTTCGGAGACGATCTCATGAAATTTAGAAGTCAAACTTCATTAGAGATCGGATTCGAACTCATGAAAGTTCGAAGTCGATCTTCATAAGAGATCTGAGTCAAAATCATGAAATTTCGGAGTCAAACTTCATAAGAGTTTGGAGTCGATCTCATGAAAGTTCGTATCCAGAATTTGGAGTGGAACTTCATTATAGTTCTCATCCAAAATTCAGAGTGGAACTTTATTACAGTTCACATCCAGAATTCGGATTTGAACTTCATTACAGTTCACATCCAGAATTGGTATCCTAAATACAGAATACTCTAATTCATGAAATTATATTATTCTGGGGTTTTAGGTATGAATCCGGTTTTTGTACTCAAGAAAAATATTGATATGTATAATAAAATCTAGGTTATGATAAATTTACTTAAAGAATAAAATTTTCCTTATGGAGGTAAAATATATATTTTCATAAGTATAAGGTGTTTGTGATTTTCAAAACAAGAAGGAATGGAATAGTCATAAGGAAAACATTATTGACTCAACAATATCCACCTTTTTAGAAAGCACAAACATCCTTATGAAAAAGAATATAAGGACTTTGAAGTTAAACCATATATACCTTTGTTTATGGATGAAATTGAATACAACTAACTCCCCCTTAGGCATTAAAACTCTAAGGATTGTATTCTGAATTTATGGATTCGAGTTTTTATTATCATGGAAAGGGAAAACTACGTAGTGAACAACTCCCCCTTACATTAAGGATATTTCACATAGAAATTTTTCCTCTTCATTTTAAATTTTTCTTTCTCCCCCTTAGGGGTACTTCTTTTTCCTTCTACCCTTTGTAATTTCTGAAAGAATTGAAGGGAATGGAAAAGAAAATATGGTACCTGAAACATTATTATATTACAAGATACAGCCAACCAAATTTTCATTAGATTCATGAAATTTTTTCACTAATGAAAAATACAACAAAAGATTGGAGTGAGTTCATTTGTCTTCCTATTCCTTCAGGATAAGCTTCTTCAACAAGAATTTAAGCTTTTTCAAGTCTCTTTGGTCAACCACAATTTTCCTGTCCACGGATTTTACCTTTTCTTCTTGGGCTTTCAAAGCTTCTGCCTGATCCTCCATGGTGTCTTTCTGCATCTTTATTAATTCATCTTGCTTTTCTAGATTCTCCTTAAACTCAATCGGGAAGTCTCTTTCAGTTTTCTAGTTCTGATCTACTGAATTAAGTTTCCCATTAAGGTATCTAACCTTTTTATTTTGAGCACTTTGCTCAAAGATCAGCTCTTCCTATAGATTCTTGATTTTTCCATCCTTTGTTTCAAAAGCGTCTTTCACCTCATTCTAAAAATTATCATAATCTGCCATGTCTTCTTCAACATTCACAGACCACAAAGTTATTTTGCTGCAAGATTTTATATGCACATTGTAATTGATAAGAAAGATTCTATGGTTAGCATCAATATTAAAACACTTATCCATGACCATGGATAAAGAATATGATTTCTGATTCATACTCTGTTATAGCATCGGGCATCCAGAGTCCATAGTTGGAAAAATTGGAATGGTGTCCACCAACTTCTTCAGAAACACAACCACAAAATCGTGACCATGTCCTGATGACTTTGAATCCGATAATTTACTTGGAGAATTTTCTTCTTCAACTTGAACCCGTTTTCTTTTAGAAGATCCACCAACCTCATTCGTCCTGAAATTATCTTCTGTTGGTGTATCCATCAAGACTTTCTTCCCCTTTTCAGCATTCAGAATGGATTCCTCATTAGGATATTCTTCCTCAGATTCAGAAACTTGAATAATCTGATATCCATATTGTTTATCTTTTTCTACTCCTTCCTCTTGAAAAACCTTATCGTAGGATTCTTCCTCATCATACAAAACATTTTCTTCTTCTTGCTGTTTCTTATCATCACCCTTATTATCTTCCTCAACTCCCTTTCCTGGAGTAACTAATTTTGCGGATTCTGCCTTATCATGATAGTCCTCTACTTACTTGATCAAGGCATCCAAATATTCACTTCCCTCTTCTTCTTTTTATTCTTATTCAATATCTTCTGCTACTTCTTCCCCAGTTGCTTGTTTTTCAATTTCATCAAAAACATCTTCACCCTTAAAATTTTCCGGAGTGATATAGTTCTTAGCTGGAGTTTCTTGAAAAGAATGTTCTGTAAGGAATGTTTCTGGAACCAGAATCTACTCAGAAGCTATTTCAGTATCTCTCAAAATAGATTGCACATGTTCGCCTTCAGAAAACTTCTTTTTCATCTTCTTTTCCTTTGTGTGCTTTTCTAAATCATCTGAAGCTCTCTCTTTTAAGGCCTTAGCCTCTATAGGGTCCAATTCGAACTGTGGATCCCCTTATTTCCTCCCCTCTTTGTCATCCCTCCACTTCTCATTAACTTCATCAGGATAAGATTTTAGTTTTTTCGGTTTGGGGGGAGTAGACTGAGTTTCCTTAGATTTGTGATTTTGTTCATCAGCAACCACTTCCTATAACATTATCTTCTTTATTGCCATTTTGGATGGTTCTGGAGTCTGTGTATCTTTCTGAGCTGCCTCATCCTCTTCCACAAATAGAGGGTAGAATTCTCCGGATTCACTTGAAACACACATCTTCATCCTCTTCCAAGTATCATCACTTACCAGCATAAGCTTACAATTCTGGACTTTTGATTTTCATGCAACCTTGAAGGATTCTAAGCACCGAACTATCAACATAGATAGTAAGGAAGGGTACATAATGACTTGAGATCTCAAGTTCCTTTAATTTATATTGTTGATCGTAATCAAGACATGCCTTATCAAATTTATCTTTCTTAGATTTACCAAGAAATCTAAGTAATAGATATCACTTTTCTTCAGATTATCCTTGTCGCCTCATCTTGGGACGAAAAACCTTGTACCCAGAGCTGTAGAATCTTTTTTTTCGTAGTGAGATTAGCAATATTAGTTGTCGTATCATCCTTAATTTCATGAAATTTTAAATACTTCACCTTGTTAAAACTTTCTTGCTCATCTAGAAGCTTATGTGAGAAAAACTAAACTTACCCTTCATAGGATAAACTAACCAAGCTCGCAGCCTTGGTGTATGATAACTTGTAAGTCATCCCATAATACATAAACAAAAACCATTTTCTTCCATATTCCATGTGGAAGGAAACATACTCATAGAACTCGATCAGCAAATCGATGTTAACTGGATCCTATTTCTTTGTGTTGTAGAAGCATACATCTTCCCAACTATTCGTTCTGATATTCTTGGTTATAATAGAATCAAGCTTGTAAGAATCTGGAATCACCAACCTTTCCCTAAAGACTAACCTCTTTGAGATTGGTTTTGTAGTTGACATATCTTGAGATGTTGCTTCAGCAGACATTCGGAAAAGAGAGATCTGAAGGATTAAAAATGGCTTTGCAATGATCGAAACCAGTATTAAGAAGTGCAGTAGGGCTTCGAGGCACGAAAGCTGTGAAATAACGATGTGGGATGAGTCTTAGGGTCCCCATTATATAGGCGATGCATGTGACCTTTGGTCATCAAATAGCCATATAATAGTTGAAAAACATTTTGATCTAAACTGAAAGTTGAGAAAAAACACGCAAGGAAAACTTGATTCCGATCTTTTGAGTTTTTATGAAAAACATTCGGATTTTAGGAAAACTACAATCCGAATTATATTAAAAGATAGGAAAATACCAGCAATCAAAATATGATTACGAAAATTTAAATAAGGAAATCATAATTTTTGGATTTTCTAAGAAAATTGTTCATAATTGGGAATAGTCTTCATTAATAAATGAATTTAAAAACGAAAAAATATCATTATGAAATAAATACTCATTACGAATGTTAATTATGAAAATTTTTCATTACAAAAGTTTCAGTACAAAAATATCATTACAAAAGCTCCAGTACGAAAATCTCATTACGAAAGTTCCAGTATGAAAATCTCATTATGAAAGTTCCAGTACGAAAATCTCATTACGAAAGATTAGTACGAAAATCTCATTACAAAATTTTCAGTACGAAAATCTCATTGCGAAAGTTCCAGTACGAAAATCTCATTATGAAAGTTTCAGTACGAAAATCTCATTATGAAAATTTCAGTACGAAAATCTCATTACAAAAATTTTTATTCCGAGAATTTCAATTCTGAGAATTTCATTTTCAATAATTTCCATTTCGAGAATTTCCATTTTGAGAATTTCCAAAAACTAGTTACGAAAAATTTTAGTTACAAATGATGAAAAAAAACTGTCAACAAAAATTTTGGTTAAAATATCACAAAAATGTACTCCCCCTATGAAAAATGTTTGTTACTGGAAGGAGAATTGTTTAATAAGAAGTTAATGAAGAATTATACCTTCTAGTTATCATTACTAACTTCTGTTTAATGTATTCAAATCAATCGGAGGGTAAATATTTTGTAAAAATATCAGCAAGTTGATCTTGCATTCTGATAAACTGATGAATGATATCTCCTTTATGTTTGTGATCCCTAAGAAAGTGATGCCTAATATCTATGTGCTTTGCACGTGAGTGATGTGTAGGGTTTTTACTAAGGGCAATGGCACTTGTGTTATCACAAAAAAATTGAGTCTTAGTAAAACTCAAGCCATAGTCAGTGAGTGTGTCTTGCATCCACAACATTTGAGCATGACAACTTCTAGATGGTACATATTCTACTTCAGTAGTGGAGAGTGCTACAGAGTGTTGCTTCTTGCATGACCTAGAAACTAACGAATCTCGTATGAAATGACATATTCTAGATATACTCTTTCTATCCATTCTACGACCACCAATGTCAGCATCCGAAGATTATGTTAAAACAGAATCATTTCCAGAGATATAAAATTATCCAAGATACATGGTTCCCATTAAGTAGCGAGTTTTTTTACCACCTTTATGTTATATTCCATTGAATTGGATTGATATCTCACACATAAGAATACTGAAAACATCAAGTCTAGTCGACTAGCTGTCAACTATTGTAGGATTCCTATCATACCTCTAAAAGATGTTTGATCTACTGGTTTCCCAGCTTCATCAAGATCTAATTAGTGTGAGGTACCGATGGGAGTACTTATACTCTTAGTATTGTCATATACATAATTTTTAAGAAGATCATTAATATACTTATTTTGAGATATATAGGTTCTGTATGTTCTTTGAGAAATTTGAAAACCAATGAAAAATTTTAACTCACCCATCATACTCATTTCAAACTCAGATTTCATTAGACTTGCAAAAGAATCAGTTAATGATTTCTAAGATGAACCAAATATAATGTCATCAACATAAATTTATACTATCAAAACATTTCTCTTATCTTATTTTATCAAAAGGGTTGGATCTTCATTTCCGTTAAAATATTTATTTTGATGCAGAAATCCAATAAGTATTTCATACCAGGCTCGTGGAACTTGTTTAAGGCCATAAAAAAGCATTGGTAAGTCTAAAAAACATGATCAGGATGTTTTCTGTCTTCAAAAACATGAGGTTGTTCAACAAAAAATTCCTCTTGAACATAACCATTAAGGAAAGAACATTTCAAATCCATTTGAAAAAGTTTAAAATTGAATAATGATGCAAAGGCAAGTGAAATACGAATAGATTCAAGTATAGCTACTGGAGAATAGGTTTCTTCATAGTTTATTCCCTCTTGCTGATTATATCCTTTAGATACTAGTCTAGCTTTATTTCTTATAATGGCTCCATTTTCATCATAGTTGTTTCTAAAGACCCACTTTACACCAATAACAGAGGTTTCCTTAGGTCTTTCTACCAATATCCAGACTTTATTCCATTCAAATTCATTTAGTTCATCTTGTATAGCTTTAATCCAATCACCATCACCTAAAGCTTCATCACTTATTTTCGGTTCTAATTGGGAAAGGAATACTATATGTTCCACTTCATTTCATAAGGATATTATATTCCTTACAAGATGAATTACATTACCAATGATACTATCATTTGGATGATTCTTAAGGAATACATGGTTTGGGTTTTGTAAAACATGTTCATCAACATAGGGTAAAATGTCTTCTGGGGTAAATGTTTCAGAAGTGTCTTCTTGAACAGTTTCCTTATCAGAATGATCTTCTATCAATGGATTATAATCATTTCTTGAAAACACATCCGAGGATGTAGGTTGGAATGGTTTAAAAACAAAAGGATCAGATTCATCAAATTTTACATGCACTGTTTCTGCAACAGTACAAGTATTTTTATTGAAAACTCTATAAGCCTTAGAAGGTGTGAAGTATCCTAAGAAAATACCTTCATCATATTTTGGGGAAAGTTTTTGTAGATTGTCTTTAGTATTAAAGATTAATACCTTTCAACCAAAAACCTTGAAGTAAGAAAGTCTAGGGTTTTTACCATTCCATAACTCATAAGGAGTTTTATTAAGAAAAGGTCTAATCAAAACTCAATTTATAGTATAACAAGCAGTACTTACAGCTTCAGCCCAGAAATGTCTAGCTATAGAATATTCACTCAACATGGTTCTAGTTATCTATTGAAGAATTATATTTCTTCTTTCATCTACAACGTTCTGTTGAGGAGTTCTAGGTGCTGAAAAGATGTGAGTAATACATTTTTTATTATAAAAAGTTTGAAAATCATAATTTTGAAATTCTCCTCATTGATCACTATGAATAGTTTTCAGTGGATGATTTTTCTCATTTCTAACTTGGGCTCTAAAACATTTTAAATAAGAAAAATATTCAGAATTCTTTGATAGAAAATAGACCCATATAAATCTAGTGTAATCATCAACAAAAAAAACCTAGTATTTGCCTCCAATGATTCTAGTTTCTATTGGACCAAAAATATCCATGTGCACTAACTGTAATGCATCAGTTGTTGAGACTTCACCGATTGATTTAAATCTAGATTTATGTTTCTTACCATATTCACAAGCATCACAAACTTTAGAAGAATCAAATATGTGCTCCGGTAGATCCTTAACTAGTTTTTTCATTGATATATTACATAAGTTACTAATGTTATAGTGACCTAATCTTCTATGCCATATCCAAGAATGATCTTCCATTTCACTTAGACAAGGTAAATCTTGGATCCTAAGGTCTTATAAGTTCAATGTGATACATATTGGCAAAGAGAATAAACACTTCCTTGGATTTGTGTACTAAGCACTTATAATTCCAGAAATTCACAAGGTAACCTTCATCACATAATTGACTTATGCTAATGAGTTTTTTCTTAATACCCTTAACAAATAAAACATTTGAAATCAATGTTTTACCAAGAAGAAAAATATTACCTATACTAACAATTTCTCCCTGAGCATTATCTCATAAAGTTAACTTTCCTACTTTTGTCTTGATAATCTTTTCAAAATAGATTTTGTTACCAGTCATGTTCCGGGAACATCCACTATCCATGTACCACGTATTGTTGATGGTACTTACTTTATCTTCCTGAAAACAAGAAAATAATTAGACTTTTGGAATCCAAATTTGATTGGATCCTAGATTTCCATATAACAAAATTTTGGGCACCCACATCTTTTTAGAAAAATATGCCTTATGAAAACCTAGTGATTGGGTTTTGTTTAAAGAGAAATTATTTGCCCAGTGACCACCACATTGAAACTTGGTACAAAATGGGGAACATTGTGGAACAAAGTATTTCATACATTAAGTTGGTTTTGCATGGGTATAACCAAATTCAGATTTGTTTCTTAAAGGTCATATTTGTGAATACATTTTATCAAAGTTTTCATTACCATCAGTAATGTTTGATAAACTCTTCTTTAAGGAAAAAATATCAGGCTTGAGTTTTATAATAATGTTTTTATCATCAAAATCATTAGATTTAGAACTAGATCTAGGCTTAAAAACACTTTTCTTAGAAATTACTTTTTCTAACTCTTTAGAATTTTTTTTCTTCTAAGAACTTCATTCCTCACGATTTTTTGAGGTACTTATAAAATCAGCATTTGTTCTATCAAGATCTTTAGAAAGATCTGATATTTATTTTGTAAGAATAGTATTCCTAGAGTTTTCCCTATCATGTTTTCTATTGAGTTTGGAATTCTCAATCTCAAGAAGTTCAGAAAACCTAGAATCTTCTTCATATATATGTGATGTATTTTCTTCATCAGAAGAGGATTCTTCATCTGAAGATTTACAATATTTATATTCATTAAAATTTAAAGAAACATTGTTCAATGATTCAACATTGTGTACCTTATCCATGAAGAAATGATTATTAATATGTAATCTGGCTATAAGACCAAGATTCTTCTGTCCTGAAGATTCATAGTCAAAATATTTATCTGAAGAGTCACCACCACTGGCACTCCAGGCGTCATTAGCATTCAGAAATTTCTTAGCATTGGCTTTATAATACCTATTTCTATTCCTTTCAGAATTAATTTCTTTCCTTTCGATATTTTTGAGCAAAGTACAATCTGGTCTAATATGTACAGCTTTCTTGCATTCATAATAAGTAACTTCTCCATCATTCCTATCCTTACTTTCCTTTTTCTTATACTTAGATTTGAAATTTCTCTATCCAGCTATCATGTTCATTCTTCGAGAAAGAATTTATAACTCATTCCATGAGACTTCACTTTCACTATATTCAGAATGGATAATAAGTTTCCTAGACTTGGATATGGTTACTCTCTCAGGAGTCATGGCTTTCATATTATTTGACGTTGTGGTAAAATAAACAGTACCATTTCCATTTTTCTTCTTGATGTTCTCAGCATCTCTCTTCATTATTTTATCATGTTGGAGAAGAGTTTCAAATAGTTCATCTAAAAAAATTTGAGTTACATTCTTGTTCTCATCAATAACTGTTCTTTTTCGATTCCCACTCATTGGGAATAATATCTATAATCTTGTCCACAAGGGATTCACCATCTAACCCTTTTTCTCCCATAGACTGAAGACTATTCAATATAGTCATAAATCTTTGTTGAACATTACAGATTGGTTCTCCATAAGAAAAATTAAATCCATGGTATTCATCACTAAGAATAGCTCTCATAGTTTCAATCACATTAGAAGTGCCAAAGTGTGTAACCTCTAACTTCATCCAGATACAATTAGCTAATTCACAAGAAGAAATTTGGATATATATATTTCAAGTCATTGGACATAGTAATGTATTCGTACCATATAATTGAGTTGATATTCTTACTTTTACTGGTTGTTGAATGTTCTAACATCCTTATCAAGAATTTTATAATCACCAGTAAGCATAACGAAATTATCCACTCTTGTATTGATAATGAATGTCTTCATTCGATCTTTATAATACTCATAGTAATTACCATAAACAATTGGTGGTCTTGTAGGGTTTAGATTGCCTTTGGATCCAACGTTCAAAACTGCAATATCTAAGAAAAACTTTGGAAACCAAATTTGTTAGTAGGAAAAGTTAGTAACAACAATGTTCAGGATGAACAAATTCGGAATTAACAATTCAGAATGACAAATTTTGGAATGAACAATTTAGAATGACAATGTTCGGAATGAATCAACCTCTACACAAAAATCATTGTAACTCCCCTATATTTTTGGAATTATTATTTTTTAATTTTTGTATCCTTTTTTATATTTTTTATCTCATGCAGCCCTAAAAGTGGTCATTTTTATATTACATTACAATTCTTTAGTTGCATTATATGCAATAAAAATTTAATAGTGCATTAAACAGAACATTAATTTAACCTACCTCTATAAAGATCATAGAGGTTATATTATTTTACACTAAACAATTACATTCCTCAATGGATTTTGTAACACGTATGATCGATGTTTACTGAAAAATATTTTATCATTAAAATGTTATTAATTAAAATAATAATATATAACATATACACTAAATTAGAGGATATTGATAGTATTATATAATTTATAAAAATATATGGTTTACAAAAACATAATATGAATTGATAGGTTAACAATTAAATATAATGGAACATTAAAACTGATTGAATGAAAAGAAATTTATTATTATTTTTCTAGTGAAAATGCTATAATAACATAATAAATTTATTTAAATACTATTAGTTAGTGAAAAATAATTTAATATATATCATATATATTATAAATTTTTTTTATACTCATATAATAGATATGATACTCATAAGATAAGAACATACACAATTTTATGCATAAAAACATAATTTTTTTAAATGGGGTTTCACCACATTTTAATGGGAAACCAATTTAAAATTTGATTATTTACACTTTTATAGATTTATAATGTCAAAATAAAATTCATATTTTTATTCAAATATTAAAAATTAAGGTTGAATAAATAATTGTTATTATTCCTTATGGTTTCATTTTTTATTGAATAGATAAAAAGATTGTATTTTAATTCAAAAATAATTTTTCATTTAATTTTTTTATGATGATAAATGAAATTTTGAATTCAATTAAAATTATAATTATATAACCATTTTAACAATTAATCAATTATTGTAAAATACAAAAAAAATCTCATTGAATATGCTTATAGAAACTTTTCATATTTTCATCTTTTTACAATAAAAACCAGTAGTGTTGTCCATCATCGAGAATAATTTTTAATTAATTATCGACACTTATATAATTGGAATTTGGAAAATTTGATAAGATATTTAGAATAAAAATAATTAAAAATGTCTAAAAAATTCAACATATTTATTCACTAAAATATTTGGTGAATGTAATAGAAAAATCAATATATTAAGGTAAAATTTTACTTAATTAAGGACTAAACCATACATTTAATACTCAAAACAATCTAGACACTTGTTCAATGTCCATTGGATTTTCATATTTAATAATTTCCCCCCAATTAATTATATTTTGATCCTTTTACTATTTAATTTCAACATTAATATTGTTTGTGAAATTCCCTCTTCAAATATTTACAAGAGTGTCACTCCTCATTTCATATAAAATTATACCTATTATCCTTATTATTCAAACCTCTAAAATCACATAATACTGGTCAATATCCACCCAATAAAATTTCCAATATAATTATCTTACTCCATGAAGCCTCACATTGGGTAGAACATCCTCCATGGAAGCCTTTTGGCATAAAACAAAAAGATATACCTGATTAAAATGTCAAGTCTTCCCTCAAGTGCTTCCTTTTATTTTCTTTCACTACTAATACACTATCTTAAATACATAAATATATAACAGAACAATATGATAAATATATTAGGATGTTTATATGGTATGATTTTATCCTAAAATTATACACACCTTAATGTAATGGATAACAAATTAATTGTTTATGTGTATTGTGAACAACGACCTCCCTAGATGTTGATTGTTCAATTTTCTATACCGCCTCTATTGGTGGGAATTTTGATGTAAAATATATTCACATATATTTTATAATATATTTATTAATTTTTTATTCTTCTGTATTCCTATTATAATAGATTTAATTTTCTCCGTTTTTTTAATAAAAACATTTTTTTAGGAAGTGTGGACTACCTCACCCTCAAAGTGATATGATTCATTCATACACAACATGGACTATAATAAAAATGGTTTGAGTAAATATATATTATATATATGATATCAAAATTATTATTTAGTAATTATATATATATAAATACTTATTTTAATTAATTTTTCATTCATCACGACAATTAAACCTGAATAGCGTCCATTCGTATGTAAAACTTATCCTCTTTGTAAATGATGCATTATGTTTCATAATTTTATATTATAAATTTTATTGTAATAAAATTATACTATGTATAAATTATAGTTATACAATGGTTTAAATTAATTAAATCATGATATACATATAAGGATCAATGCGAAATCATATTGAGATAGATGTGAAATATAAAGAAAATATTACCCAATTGGAAACCATAACATAGAATGGTTAATATGTGGGTACTATAAGGTCATATTAAAAACACATATAATATTATATATAATATTATGGTTCTTTAAAATATGAAATATAAATTTATATTTATTACATAGGTTGTTTTAATGAGGTCAATGAGAGTCATGACACAATGTAATGGGATTTATTCTCACATTTCAATTACATGATATGCATGCTATGATCACTACTCTTACATTTTGTGTGGTGTATGAACTGAACACAATTTTATTATATATATCTTATACATATATTTATGGATATTAAAATCTCCAATTTATTTTATTTCGTTAATTAGGTATATTTTTAAAATGTTACCGAACCAGTCATATAGTTTCTTCTAAATTTTCCTTCTTTGAGACACATCTTTTTTATGATACTAAATTTTCATTACATCTAAATATACATTTATTTTACATGATATGTGTTGTATTGAATTATTTTAATAATATTTTAATCTTTATGAAATTTCATTTTATTACAAGGATATTATGATCATATATTACCAATTTATATGAGTTTATTGAGACAATCTTTTGACTTTTCATGATTCCTTATATTTATGATTAATTTGATCAGATATTATGATCCCTATCTCAATAAAACTCAAGAATTTTTGTCTCACGTGGTTATTAATGACTTTATCATATATTTTTTCCGTTTATTAAAAATTTTGGTTAATAATGTAGTTAATAATGTGTTTTTCATAAATTCTAACATTACCCTCTCTTCGGTTAGAAATTTATTTTCCTTTAGAATTATTTTTTCAGAAAAAGGTTTCAATGAATATTCAACTATTTTCGTATGACTATTAAAATAAATTTTTACTATTTGTTTCCTTTTCCAATTTTTTCAAATTTATATTCTTTCCAATATCCAAATGAGTCATTTTATAACCTTTTTACTAGGTTAAAGGAATGTTCTTTTTAAATCATACATCATGAAAGATTTATTTGTTGTCATTAAATTTTTTCCTTCATTAAATGTTTAAAGGATAATTTTGAAAAAAAATTTAAATAATATTATAAATGAAATGGTTTTGTAAATGTATCAAGGTTTTTTTATAAAATTTCTTGTAAAAAGATTTTCAAAATGATTGAAGGAATATTTTTTCTAAGGAATGTTATTTTCAAAATGTTATTATTATTCACTTATAAGTTTAAAAATAAAATTGTTTTCAAATATTATTCTACATTTTATTATATTTTTTCATGGAAAATTATATCCCAAAATTTTCAGGATTCCCTTTTAAATTTTCATGGAAAATAATTTTCAATTTTTTTGAATCTATGATATGTTTTCAAGGAATATTATTTTCAACATTATTTAATACATATTTTATTTTTTTTCAATGAAAATGGTTTTCAAAATGATTTTAAGCCTCATTTTTAAATATATAAAGTATTTTTAATGAAATATTTTTCAAAAAAATTTGTGGCTCCTTTTATAATTTTTCAATTGAAATTACTTTCAAAAGGTTTTAAATCGTTTTTTTATTTTATCAACATTTGTTTAATGGAAATGGTTCTCCAAATGTTTTTTTCTCACATTATGGTTCTCAAATAAGAAATGATATTTCACTAAAAAATTATTTAAAAATATTCTTCCTTGTAATTTTACTTTTGTGATGATAAAAATTTATGTCACATGTGTCATACAAGGAAATAATCCAATAGTTCCATTCATATTATTTATTGAATCATTTATATTTTGACAGAATGATGATTATGAGTAATGATTCTCCTTTAGATGTTATATACTATTGAAAACCACTGCATTTCATGAGTTATGTTCATTATAAAATGATTATGAAACACATATCATTCCATATGTTATGATACATTTTTATGTTTTTAGTACCCATTTCATTTCATGGGTTATCATAAGGTTATTAATGATCATATGGAACATGTATGTTTGATTTCACAATTTAATGAGTGGGTCCAATATCTCCCTCCAATTTGTTTGGTTAATATATATATATATATATGTCATGAGATAGACTACGATGGTTTTGGTAATGATCCTTGACTATTAATATAGGCATGGGTATTAACAATGACTACCAAGATTGTATGAGGAGTGAAATCACACTAAAATTATGGACAATAGAGTGAACAATGAATACCTAGATGGTATTGGGAGTAAACCCATACTACCATGATGATGTTGGAAGTGATGAATTGGATACTATAGAATTCATGTTATATGCTTATGTGTATTCCCTAATTTCATGTTGTATTTTAAGGATATGCATTCATGGCTTTTTCCATTTATTTCATTATTATTCCTGGCTTATGTACTACCTATCATTATTCTGTGATTCATGTATATGATATTTGATATCAGTGGTATGATCGCCTATTTTCATAATCATGTTCTCATAACCTTATGATCATGATTGTACTTATATATCTAACTTGTATACCCTTAATAAGCATTGAGATCACCCCTTAATTATGTTTCAATTACCTAGTTTAGGTGGAATTGTTTTAAGATGATGTAGTAAAGGTGGTGATCAGTATGGAAGATTTTGATGATCATTCACTAATATAGAAGATTTTTATTCTAGGTTTCCAATAACACTAAACTATTATGGTCCTCAGTCATCAATTTTTTCAATTCACTGAATATTATTCTTAAATTATGAAATATCCATGTATCTTAAGCCTAGGTCGCTATAAAGATCCCACAATTGGATCAAAATATTCGATTCAATTACATCATTGTTATCTAATTTTAATGATAGAAAACACAATCTTAATTATGATAGTACTCATTATAATGTATTTTTGTATAATCATATGTATTTTATAAGTTAAATAACCTCTAATAATTCTTTTTTAGGGAATAATATTACTGAATTAAATGATATGCTAACTACATTCATTTAATTTGATGAATCATATAATGATTAATTAAATGAAAAGATGGTTGAGAGCTTATGGATTGATCAAAATTCAAGAATGATGCTCTAGTAGTGGACAGAGTTCTCAACAAATATTTTTATATCATTTTTTCCATGATTAATTATAGTGATATTGTTGTCCATTTAATTATTCATCATCATCCATTATCAGCCATTTCAGAAGAAAAAAAAAAGAAGAATCCACCCCTTCTGATCTAATCCCTACCTTTTCGACAAATTTCTTATACAGATTGGCATCTTTTAATCTATTTTAAAAACAATTGTTTTTCATTGCAATTTATTTTACATTATCAATATATATATATATTTATATTTATACTTTTATTATTTATATCCAATATTTAAATTCCAATTCAAAATTTATTTAACATTCACCAATTTAATAACTATTCAGTAATAGTTTAGTGAAATATTGCTTGTTGTTTGTACCTTTTTATTTTTAACATAGTATTTGATTTCACAAAAATTGGTAGAAAATTGGGTAAAGACACACACACACTTTTCATTATCAATTTTAGAGTATTTATTTACAATTTCATTGAAATAATACTTTGAAATTGAAATAATTCTGTAAAAAAATAATTTTAAAAACATGATATATTTCTTTTAATAATATTATTTTTTTAGTGTTTACAACAACTACATATAATATATGTTATTTTAGGAGTTTTTTATCTTTAAAAAATTGGAAATTGTTTAGAATGTACTGTCTTAACAATAGTCCAAAATATATGTTGATTGTGATGTTTAAAAATATAATTTTTAAAAGAAATCTTGAAATATATTATTAGTTATTTTTTATATGATATATTCATGATATGTTTTTTGATATAAACAAATGTACATTTTGTGAATAACTTTTTATATACAAAACTACTTCAATTAATGATCATCATATTTGTTTTTGGAAAGAGGATAAATTTTGGAGAAATAAATTTTTATCCCCATACTGTTGTGAAACTACTACATGTTTGTCCCTAGTATTATTGAAGGTCATTTTCAACCTATATCTCTTCATAAGTGTTATTTATTAAAAAAAATTGTTTCTGAATATGATGATCCATCTGCTATCAGTTAATTTTATTGCTATGAAGTAAAACCCCAAAAGAAACAAATAAAAAAATTGATTTATTTTAGTTTAGATTTCATGAATGGATTTTCATTTTGGAGTTAGCTCATTATACTATGTTGTGGATAATTGGTTCCCTATTAAATAATAGTAAGTGATTTTTTATACTATTTGGACTGGTTCCAACATCTTCAACTCAGTTGTGGATTTGATGGTCCTTTGATAACCAGACCTTTATAGTGAAATTCCCCAAGATCTCAAATAGTGTGTTGGTCGGTTGTACAACTATAAAATTATTGTGTTCATTATTTCTTCTAATACACTAATCATGTTTCATAAAAAATTGAACACTACATATCTGTATTAGTTACTAAGATATTTAAAATAAAAAATCTATTGATATTATCAAAATTAAAAAGGTCACCTCTATCTTATGTTATCTTTGTATTATTCCGACAAAAATATTTTTATTGAAGGTTATATTATTTGAAAAGACATTAGAGAGTTCAAATAAATTATTTATATACAGAAAATATTGAAATGAAAAATATACAAGAAGATATGTATATGATTTTAAGTTTATATTTTAATATAGAAAACTATGGATGTTTGAAATCATGAAGGATCATCTACCTGGAGAATATTGAATTCAATATTAATTCAAATATAATAACTCCCAAAAACATTTTTAATTAACCATAGAAATGGGATGCTACTACAAAAGCAGAATATGATATCAAATCAAATGAAATTAATTCTATTATATATGGTTCATAGAAATGATTAATTTAATCATGTATCACAATGTACTAATACCTATGATATGTGGTATACAATAGATGTCACATATTATGGAATAGAAAAAATCATACCTATAAGAAGTGATATTGAAAAACTAATTTTTTAAACCTTTATAATAATTGATGGTTACCGAATCACACAAATTAATTAATAGTTAACAAAGATTGAAATTAATATTAAGACATTGGGAAATCACATATTACATATAGATCAAGCACTGAATGTACATAATATATATCCATCTATATGGAATATAATATTTGTAGATATTTAATGATAATCACTTATCATGAATTTGAATACAAAAGAATTAATTAGAACTTTTATGATATAAAAAAATATTTCCAAGATGATGATTAAGATTTCATGATTTTTGTAAAAATGGAAAATACATATCACAATGTGGCATCTTAGAATCATGATAGAAAATAAAAATATGATGTCAAAATAAGAAAAAATTTAGCTTCTATAAACACTAAAATTTAATTTTCTCAGCAAGACCAAAATTTGAGCAATTTATACCAAATGAATGGTGGCTTGAAAATATTCTTCAATTATGATCTTAATGAAAAAAGATAAAAAATATTTTAATAATGAAAAAATGGTAAAATCATACCTGATTAACCCCAATTGAATGATTAACGAAAGGGGGATGAAAAGAAATATCAAAATAACGCATCTTATGAACATAAATAAAATAGAGATATGAAATGTATGTTGAGTGAGTATCAATATTATAGTATATCATCAAAATATTATTCAAAAAAAGTGAAACAAATATTAAAGGAAAACAAGTTCGTTATAAATGATGAAGAAAATGTACAAAACTATTACACTTCTAAATTTTATAATGTCCATTACTTAAATAGTAAACTCGATGCTTCCTGTTCAATGATCAATGAAAAATATGATTATTTATTAAATAATTATAAATCATTATAAAATATTAACATGTTAGTTTTAGGTCAATGTGATAGAATTATAAAATAGCATCAACAACTATTTTAAAAATTCATCTCCTCAACATAAAAATATATTAATCTCGAAAAAATGAAAAAATAATTATAAGATGATGTATAATATTATAAAAGTGATGAAAATACATAAACTAAAGTATAAAACAATAAATTATGTTCTTCAAAATAATGTTTTTAATGGGAAATTTTTTAATAGTATTGAATGGTGAAAAATGAAAATTATACAAAAATATTTTTATGACTAATTCAAAAAATGATACATTATATTACCGTGAAATACAAGTCCAAAAAACTAATATATTATATGTAAGAAATACACAAATACCTGGTATTAAAATTTAGTTTATTTATAAAAATATATTTGATGCATGGGATATAAATTATAGAAAAATAAATGAAAATTGTATTCCTAGATCATTTCTCACCGAAAAAACTAAACCAATGAAAATATTTGTACCAAAAAAAGTATGTTTTAAAATTTATTTCAATCAAGAATTTCACATTATCAGAATTGACATATGGTAGATATAAAATGGATTATCAAGACACATTATTCTAGAACCCTCAAATTTCCATATGTTTACTTAAATGGATAGAGGTCTAGTCACTTTTGGTGATAATGAAAAATGAAATATTATTGGAGAACTGTTGGAGAACTAAAGACAATTTAAATCAATAATGTACTATATGTTGATGGGATAAATCACAACATGATATGTAATTATCAAATTTGGAATGATGGATTTTTTTTATTTTATTATCAGTAACTTGTCAGTTTTCAAAGATAAAATGTTTAAAATTATAGCACCAAGAACTAAAAATGTTTATACAATGTTTCTCAATACCTTATGTTAATAAACATTGAATTGTTTAACTGTAAAGTCAAATTAATCATGGATATGGAATATATGATTTGGACATTTAAATATGTATTCCATAAATAAATTACATGTTTAACATTTAGATTCTTACTCTCCATGTCTTATGTTTGAAAATGAAAGAGTTTATAATGCATGTCAAATCAGAAAATGACATAAATGAACATTCAAATTTTTTTTTTAAATTATACTTATATACCATTAGAAATTATATATATTTATTTTTTAGGTCTATCTAGTGTAGTACATTTTGCTGTTAAATTACCTGTTTATGTTTTAGTTGATGATTTATCTTAATTTACATTGGTATATTTTCTAAAACAAAAATGTGATGTATTCACTATTTTGGGTATTTTTTTAAAAAAACTATAATGATAAATATTTTAAAAAAAATAATTAAGATGTGATCATGGTAAAACATTTATAAATCAGGTATATAATTATTTTTTCTCAAATTTTGGAATTAGACACACCATATCTCCACCAAGAACAAATCAACAAAATGGAATTGTTGAATGATGAACCATAACTATTCAATAAATAGAAATGGATATGATGAATGAATATATTCATCCAACATATTTCTAGGAATAATCTATATGTACAACATTATATATCTGGATTATCATTTTAATAAGACCAATTAATAAAAAGACACCATATTAAATTTAGAATAACTAAAATCTAAAAGTAAAATATTGTATTGTTTTTGGGTAAAAAGTATATATATTTTATAATAAATATAACCTTTCTAAATTCAATCAAAAATAAGAGGAATTAATATTTTTAGGGTATTATTTTACCTCTAAAGACTTTATAATGATTAATAAAAAGTTGAGGAATTTTTAATAATCAGTTAATGCGATGTTTGATAAAACATTCCCTTTCATTAAGGATAATGATAAATGATTTGAAATTATTGTCTAATTTGAAAACATGATACATGAATCTCATAAAGCTTTCTTTGACAATGATAGTAATAAAATTTATTCTAGTTTTTAGGAACATAAAACTGAAAGAAAATAAAATTTTCATACCTATATTTCCTATAACTATTAAGGAAAATCCCATAGAAATAGTTAATGGAAATCATGATGGTGGTGTTATGAATAGAAGAAATTTCGGAAACATTGTTTAAATATATTCCTTTATATATCAGTTAGAACCTTTTACATTTGATGAAACGATAGATGGTGAGAGTTAGCTATTTTACATGAAAGAATAATTATATGGATGATAAATCTCATTATTAAATGGATATTAAATAGAGGATGATTATGTTTAACAACCCCAGGGTTTTTAATACCCTCTTAAACAAAATTATGTTTTTAAACATACTAAAGCACTTTACGACCTTAAAAATTCACCAATATCTTTTTTTAAAATATAATATTATTGTCAATGAGAAAATGAATTTTATATAGGATTAGATGATTATACCATTATTAATAAAACTATTTTCTGTAATATATTACTAGTACATGATTATGATGATGATGTTATTTATGCTTCAACAAGTAAAAATAATTATAATTTTTTATGAAATCTAATGGGAAATTAATTTCAAAATAGTCAGATTGGAGAATTTATTTTAATTTTAGGAATTTATATATTTTTAAAATATTATGGAAATTCTTGAAATCAAGGAGAATATTTTATTGATTTATTATTAAGGATTGTACTAGAAAACTGTACGAATTATACAAGTCCCATGTGTAAAAATATAAAACATTATTTGGATGACGTAGGAAAACCTGTTTTAAACTACTTACATAGTTGTATGATTTTCAGTTCATTATATCATATTCCTAGTAGAGTATACATGTTGTTTTACATATTTTTATGTCATTGATTCCATTAAAATAAAAAATAATATGAGCTTATTTCTATTAATTTTTTTTATATTTTAAAGGAACAAGATTTCAATTTATTATTTATCAAAAAAATTATTATTTAAATTTTATTTAATATTCAGAATACAACGTTAAATGATTTTGATTAGATAGGAAATTTGCATCAGGAACCAATTAATTTATTGGAAAATTTTATTATCATGGTCAAGTAAGAAACAACAATCATTTTCACTGTGGATAGCTGATGCATAATATATATCTGCTTGATGTTTCTATCCACATGTGATGTGGACGAATCATAATATACTATAATTTTGAATATATTTTAATAATATAGTTATTTAATTTGTAAAAATAGTGTAATAAATATTTAAAAAAAATCATACAAGTCACTATAGGACTCTGAATATTGTTATAAGGAATAATTCTCTATTAGACCATATTCATTTAAATTATATATGTTTAGAATTTGATAATACTGAACATCAATTAGATGATATTTTTACTAAACCACTTCCCTCTACAAGGATTAATTTTATTAAGGTGGAGTAATTATTAATTAATTTTACTGAAATAATTATTAATTTATTTTATTTTATTATTTTTTCTCTCAATTATTTTATTATAATTTTTATGATTAAGTAGGTTTTGTTTTCATTAAACTCTTATTTTATATCCCTTCTTTTAAAATTTAAATTTATAATTATTACGCACGTCCTTGTCCCATGAACCATAACTGGACCCTTATACGTCTCCTACTCCCCTTCATACTATTTCGACCCTTGAGATTACAAAGCATCTCTCGTTTCAGTTTTCCAAACCCTGAATCTTCAAAATGTCAATCCTCAAACCTTTAGTGATGGAACCTTCACAAATAGATGGAGAATATTATTTTCATTTTCCTATTCACTAGAATTTAATTTATCAATGAATTTTTGAAGGAAAGGTAATTGATTTCACATTGATAATTGAAACTAATAATGTTTTAATGAATGAAATCATATTATAGGGGTGAAAACATCTTTTAATACATAATAATTCACCATTTATTTTTCATATAGAAGTAATATAATATTATTGGAATATTTATTTCAAATTTGGTGTTCATAAAGATTTTTTCATGTCTATGATTTATCATATATAATTTTCTATTACATGATCATTATTTTCTAAGATGTTTTTCTATCCCCATGAGGGGGATTCTCATATTTATTTTTGTAAGATATTAAATGGTAGATTTATATCAAATGATATAAATAATTTCTTGTATGAAACATTCTCTATTAAGAATATGATGACTAAAGACCTAAATCTTCATCAAAATGTATTGAAACATTTTATTTCATCTGCACTTTTTCTATAGAATTCATAGTTATAAAATGTTTTATATCCTAATATGTATGTTTTATATTTTTTTAGTATCATTTTCAAGATAAATTTAAGCTGATATATGTTATGGTATATGAACTATTTATGTTCTAATGAATGTAGAATGATTTTTTATCCCTATTGAATGATTCTTTCCCATTTTCTATTTAGACATGGAAAACTGCGAGACATCTAATTAGAATAGAAATTTTACCAAAATAAATTTTTAAATGTTGGATGTGTGAAGAAGCTAGGTTATTTGGGGAGAAACACATGAAATGGTCTATTAATGGATGATATTATGAAACTTGATAAAATGATGGAAAATTTATATCATGTGTAAAGAGTGTTACCATCAGTAGGATCTTTTATTCCAAGACAATATGGAGTATATTAATCAATATTAGATGTTTGTATTTCCTGATTAAAGTGAATTTCAGTAAAAATTATTGTGCACTTGAGAGTAGAATGATAAAGAACTAGAGGAAGAGATATATAGATGTGATTATAATGTAAATGATATTGTTCAATAGAAAGATGAGTAAGAGGAAGTTGTCTATTTCCCATGTGAATCAACCCTTGCAATTATCTTTTTGGTTTTTGAAAATTCATTATATGTTGAACTACATATATTAAGAGAAAGAACAGAAGGTCAATATTATTATGCTTCAGATATAGAATCTTGTTTCGGTATAGTTGCAGCTAGACAACCATTAATAACGTTTTATATAGTCTCCTCACTCAAATGGTGAAGAATTTGTCTGTATAAATAATCTTTTCAATGATAAGTACATGTATCTATTATAATAATTAGAAGTTTTAATAAGTGAGTGGTAGAAGATTGAATTGAAAATATACCTCGAGTTTTGTTTCAAGTACATCAGACTCAATTTCGTGAAATTCATGATGCATTTATTTCAATGGGTGAGCATGGAGACTTTATAACACATTAAATATTTATAAGATAATTTTAATGAGAAAATATATTAAAAAAATCATATTTTGATGATTTGAATTAGATTTTGGAAACAATGTTTTATAATATAAAAACAAGTCATCATGAATCAAACTCTACAGGAAAATAATTTTAATACCTAGAGATTTTGTTTATTATTAATTTTTTTGAATTATTATATCCTTTTTAATAATTTTCATATCACACAGCCCTAAAAATATTTATTTTTATCATAAATAATAATGGTTTTACTTCATTATAAGAAACAAAATTTTAATAGTGCATTACACACAAAATATATTTTATCTTTCACTATAAGGAACATTGAGGTTAGCTTTCGTATCACACAACAATGACATTCCATGATGTCTTGTGTAACATGCATGATCGATGTTTACAAAAAAATATTATATAATTAAAATTTAATAATTTAAAATAATAATATATAAAACATGCTTTAAATTAGATTATATGGATAAAACTATGTAATTGATGATAATATATGGTTTACACATCTATAATATGAGTTCATAGGTTAGACATTAATTAAAAATGAATATTAATAATGATTGAATAAATGGAATATATTATTATTTTTCTAGTGACAATGCTATTTTAACATAATGATTTAAATTAATTAATATTAGTGAGTGAAAATAATTTAATATATATATTATATGCTTGATAAAATATTTTTGATACCCATCTAATAGATATGATACACAAAAGATAATAACAAACCCAATTTTATGCATAAAAACATATATTTTTAATGCATTTTCACAACCATTTAATGGAAAACAAATTTAAGATCCAATTATTTTAGCTTTTATTGATTTATAATGTCAAAATAATATTTATATTTGGATTTAAAACATAAAAATAAGTTTTTAATAATTTTTTTGTTTTATTTTGTATGTTTTCATTTTTTAATGAATAACAATAAATATTGGATTTTAATTATAAAAATCTATTCAATTTAATTTATTTATAATGTTAGATTATATTTTTATGTAAATTAAAATTGTAATTATGTAATAATTTTATCAATTATTCCAATTTTGTAAAATGGGAAAAATTTTACATTGAAATTCAATATAAAAACATTGAAACTTCTAATATTATTAGAATAAAAACCCGTAGTGTCATTATAGAGGCCCAAGCTTGACGTACATGGACATAAAATTACTTTTGTGGAATACTTAATACATAACAAAAAAATGACACCTAAGGATCGTAATAGTTTAGTGTCTTTGGAAACTCAGAACATAATCTTCTTATAATGGTGAAAAATCTTCAACATCTCCCATAAAAATCTTCCCCTTTTGTTTTCATACCCAAACCATTATTTATATCCTGGTGAAAAGAAAACATAAAAAGAGGGAGCTCAAATGCTCAGAAATGGTAAACATGGAGAACATAAAAACAATCTATAAACATTTGAACAGAAAAACATGAACATAAGAAATGACATAAATCTTGGTAGTACATAAGGAATAGATCATAAAGAAACAATAATCCTGATAAAATAGCATGGGAATAAAACATGTAATTGTGGAAACCATTAAGAACATGCAATGATTTCCATAGTATCCAAGGAATTGCTGCGAAGACCATCATAGTGGACAAAGTCTATTACTGAACCAAGTTTTCTTGATGTTCCAGCCCTGTATTACTGAACCAGATTCACATTCTGTTCCATCCATGTCTATCTCATGGGATATAAATCATTACCCAATGAATTGGATGGAAATATAAGTACCACCCATATTATAATGAAATCATTACTACGTGTGCCACTTAATAAACATAATTCATTCATCATAACTCAAATAATAAAATGGGTTTCATAAACATAATCTCATCATAACATAATCCATATAAAAAAAATAGATATCACATCATCATAAGAAGAATCAAAGCCTATTAATAATAGAGACATTATACTTGAAACATAATCATTCTAAATAATGTCATCTTAGATGGGAAATAGATCATACAAAACACTAGAAATGAATTCTTGAGGAAAATACCCTTTCTTCTTCAAAATCATTTTAATTTAAAAAAATGCCATTCACTGTTAGAAGAAAAGGATATTATTGAAAATAATAATGAAAACATGCAGATGAGTCTTAATAAAAATTAGGCATTATGAAACCGTAATGATCCTCTTATTCTGTATAAGTTAAAAAAACATTCTCCGCGTATTTTTTCCGTAATAGTCAAAAAGTACCTCGTATGGTAAAATAAAAGAAAGATTCCTTCCATAAATTGTAGCAAAAGTCAAAAAATGGTAAAAATGACTTTACATTTATATGGAAGAGTAGTAAACATTTTATGAAAACATTTTGATAAAACATGGACATGTATGATAAACGTAACCACAGTAAAAACTTACGAATAAACAATCTCGGATAAGAACGAGATTGGAATAATTATCCCTTACCTTATGTCCAATTTATTCTACATTTGTTTGAGACTCTTGTATTGTGGGTTTAAACATATTATTAACTTGTATCATAATAATAATTAAATTTATGATATCATACCTGATTTACTTATGAATTTATATTTAATGTTCTTTTATAAATTCCATGTTAAAGTAGTGTTTTGGGTAAAATCGTTTCATTTATCGTACATATATCGACTTTTTGATCTTGATATTATTATTTATATCTAGATTTACTTAATTAGATAATTTGAAACAGTATTTATATAATATATATATTCAGAATATAAATATATATGATAGATCAATAAATGGAATGAAATACACCATTCATGGAGACGGTAGGATGTTCGTATGCATGAACACTGTTCTGATTTCTTTAATGAATTGAATGGAATTAAGTAAATGAAAAATATATGAAAATAAATCCAGTATCATTATTATTTAATATATTTCATGATTATTTATTATATATACTTTATAATCATACTTGAATGGTTAATCATGGAAAATGACTCTCATCGCGTTCGTGCAGACGGTAGTCCGTACGTACGCACGAGCGACAATATCATTATTTTAATATTTAAATTGTATATTATTGGATGATATATCATTTATAATGAATCATAATAATATTATATTTGTTATTTATATCATTTATACTCATTATTATAACCATCCAAATGATTAAGTGTTTGAATAACAAAATACACCACAACGTGGAGACGGTATGTCATACGTACGCACGTGTGGTGAATTTTTCATTCATAGAATGGATAAAATAACTAATATGGTTGTAAAATTTTTATAATAACATAATAGTATATAAAACATAATGATGTTAATATTTTATAATGGAAACAATAGTGAATGAGGAAATGGAAGAAGAAAGGAACTTGAAATAGGTGGTGAGATATTTACCTTTTCTTCGGGTTCTTCCTTTTGATTTGATCAAAATGGATCCTTAAGTTGGATTTATAATAAATTAAGGCCGCTAGGATGAAGGTAGAATATTTGAGAGGGTATTTTAGCAGGGGTTGGCTGAGCCAAATGGATTTGGAGGTTTGAATTAGAGAGAAGGGGGAGTGCCCCTTTATATGAGTTGTGAGGGGAACGATTGGAAAAAATTAAAATATTATTTTACAATCAATTTATATTCGGTTTATAATGGCTCCAGGGTGACTTATTTAGAGGCTACTGTGGGTATGGGTCTAAATCGTCATAACCAATTGGTTTTATACATGTTTAGGTTTCCATTTTAACCTTCTCATTTAGATTTAACTCTTTGATAGATAATTTAACTTTTAGCATGTATTCTTGTATTGTTACACTATATGGTTAATAAACATACTATAAACTTCTAATAGAACCACAATCGGTTCATTAATGTTATATATATTATTATAAAAGTACATTGGCCAAACCTTTGATTTTTAGGACCATTATATAAATTATTAATATAATTTTTTTAAAAAAACTCTTTTATTTCAATTTTGACACTATTTTGTATTTTTTTCTAAATTAATAATATCATTATTACTTAGAAATAAATTCATTCAACAAACCAATATAAGTTATATTAACCTAGAAAATTATTTTAAATCATAAAAAGTATAAAATTACATTTATTTGGGTATTTATAATATCAATTCTGTTAATATTTCATTAATGAGTTCATTACTGCATCATCGTTGTGTCTTAAATAAATTAAATTATTTAATGTCTAAAAAATATAAATAAAATACCATTATTTAGTAAATAAATTTATATTTCTCATAAATATTTATAGTCGAATTTATCTTATGTATAACCCTATATTAAAAACATTTTAGTTACTAAGCATTGATTTTAACTATATTAACTCTTCTTAAATAAAATATTAATAAATGTCCAAATATAATCCAAGTGGACCTAAATGGTAATATTTTATTCCTAAGATTATTTTTAGTCTAATTACACTTATCCAATAGAATTTTTACATGTTTTAGGGTAATAATAATATCATTTTTACACTTAATTACCCTATTTAATTTTTACGGTGGTAAATACATGTAAAAGGTTATTATTCACCAAAAACTATTTTTATCTAATTGATCCTAATTTTACTTAATTATATAAACTGTGTCTCTCAGATTTTTAGAATTTCAAAAACAATAGCGGTAAAATTATGTTTCATGTAAATTTGTAAATTCTCCTAGTATGTGGGTAAAAGACTGTAAAATTTTTAATAAAATTTTAATATATCTAAAATTATTATTAAAATGACTCTAGTGAATTACATTGAACATATTTAGGTATTATGTATCTATTTTGATCTAAAAAAATTTAAATAAAATAATTGATTATTTAAATTATATTTCAGTTTTAACCAAAAACTCAGTATTTTCAATATTCATAAAAAATTTAATGTTTTAAGATTAATACCAAATATTCTCCCTAGGATAATTTCGATATTCCAAATCCAAAAATGAATTCCATTTTGAAGATAAAATTTATAATATTTCAAAAATTGGGTATTACTATTCAAAACGTCTAGTTTATAAAATATTTCAATAACATATCTTTGTTCAGTGAAACTCAGTATTGTGTACAACGCAAGCTATCGAGTAAGGTTTCTCTTGTGTATAATGCATGCCAAGAATATTGTTGCGTATACTACAAGCTAATACAGTGTTGCATATAGAGAAAGACAATATTGGTGTAGTGTAGAACACCAAACATCAGGGAAATTAAAAATTATATTTCTCATAAAATCACGAGGTGTTACATTCTACCCCCCATGAAATTAATTTCACCCTAGAAATTCATTAGGGTTATAAATGGTTTACTGTATGAATGTTTCATTCATTGAAACCCACATCATAAATAAGAATAATAAAACTTAATTTTAAAAACTAATGTATGAAACATAATGGTTACCCAAATTAACTCATCATTGGGTTTCCAAATGGGAGAACATATGTGAAAATATGGATATGGAAGATATATCTGACCATCATGTTCTGATGAAGAGTTGTAGAGAACGTGGCTATGAAAAATCCAACAATCACACAGCCATAAATTTGTGATGATCTAAGGTACCATCTGATTCATTGAATATGAGGGTTCTAGGATAAAAATTTTGGGTTTCAAGATCATTTCCCAAATATTGATAAATTTTTAAACAAGGATAAATACATACCTGATTTTAGTATAATATCATCGTTGGTCATTCCATGAACAATTTCCCCTGCATCTCTTATTTAAATAAATAAAGTTAAATTTTTCCTTTTTGAAATGTTAGCAGATCATGCAATAGAATGATAAGTCATTCCATCTGTCTCAAACAAAAGGTTATAAAAAGTTATTAAATATACCTTAGTCCATCTATGGTGAGTTTAATTATATTTGAATCCAATAATGGACAAAGAATTCAACTATCATACATATTAATAAAATAAAAATAATTTCTACGAACCAGGGATTCATGTAGGATAGTGGTAATAATTGCATGTCGCACTTCGGTTGTGGGTTCGATTCCCGCAACCTTGTATAACGCGATGGGTTTTCACCCATCCTGCAGGTTGTCATTTTTCTAAAACTATACTATTATAACATTTCAGAAATAATATCGAAATAAAATTTCTTGCTTTAAAAAATACTATCTGATATCCAACATAATCAATTATAATATTTAGGCTTATCCAAATACGTCTATCCAATCTAATAGTATAAAAAAATATTACTAGAGAGGTCATCTACCAAGCATGTGATTACCATCATTTATCCCCCATATATCATAATATATATCTTGTTTTTGGTCTCATTCAAAACATGTGAATACCTTAATCATGTATTATCTTGAAAAATTAATTCCCATTGAACCTAAGTGAAAAAATTAATGCTATCAAAAGATAACTCTTTCCACATACCAAAATCCCAAAAATTATATATAGTCAAACTATGATATCAATTTTTCCTTATATCAGTAATGAGCTCATGAATAGTAACAAAAATATTATTTTATCCTTATACCTTCATTATGTGCATATTTCAATCACTTTTCATGGTTACCAGTACCATATTCTTATGGAAAACCACAATGGACCAATACATTGATATTTCAATATACAAAAAAAGTACATCAACAACATTATTCTTCAATTCCATTAAATAAGCCCTTAAATCCATCCTCTTCAATGATTGGCATTGAATTGGTCCTTCCATGATTTAGAAGTGACCTCTTAGGTCCGAGCATTGAGTTGGGTAATGCCTATGTTCTCTATAGATAAGACATTAAACTCCATAACAGTCTGTCACACTATGACCCTTCTCCCCACACCGATAATATCTTCCCCTCCATTTGATGTTTTCATCATGGTTATTCTTCCCTTCTTATGAAATCTCAATCTTCCTTTATCTATGATCCTCACCATGAGAACATCTATAAAAGTCAATATTCCTCTTATTTTATGATTTCGGAATACAACTAAAGTTCACCTTGTTAATCATATATCATGATGACTGATTCAACATAATCATAGTATCATTCCTTCCAGAAATTACCTAATTTTTTTGATCATAGTCACCAATTTTTCCATTGGGATCAATGTTAACCAAATTGTTTCTTGTTCCCTCAACAGAATAAAACCAGAAACCATAGTGTAAGAAATATTTAAAATAACATGGAACCACATAAACATAAAATTTCACTTATAGGATGTTTAACATATCACCCATTATTTAATCCATGACAACATATGTTCACCCTTGGTTGATCATGATCATCAATATAATTCTAGTAATGTATCCTATAGTTATACTAAACATCAAGGACATCTCTAGACATACCATAGAAATATCTCCAAGGATCTCACCAAAGTTTTTGGATACTATTTTCCAAAGGATAACTAAACCCTCTATCTGATACCATATGTAGAGACCCGAGCATTACATACATAGAAATTACATTTATTTTGCGGAATACATAATACATAAGAAAAAATGACACCCAAGGACCGTAATAGTTTAGTGTCTTTAGAAACATAGAACGTAATATTCTAACCATGGTGAAAGATCTTCTACATCTCCCATAAATGTCTTCCACTTTTTTTCATACATAAAACCCTTATTTATACCCTGGGGAAAATAAAAAATAAAATGGGTGTGACCAAATGCTCAGTAAGTGTAAACATGGATAACATAACAACAATCCATAAACATTTGAACGTATAAACATGAACATAAGAAATGACATAAATCTTGGTGGTACTTAAAGCATAGATCATATAGAAACATTAATCATGATAAAATAGAATGGGAATAAAACATGTAATCGTGGTAACCAATAAGCACATGTGATGATTTCCATTGTAGCCAAGGCATTGATTCCAAGACCAACATAGTGGAGAAAGTCCATTACTGAACCAGGTTTACTTGTAGTTCCAGCCCTGTATTACTGAACCAGATTCAATTGTCGTTCCAGCCATGTCTACCTCATGAGATATAAATATTTACCCAATTAATTGGAGGGTGATATAGGTCCCACTCATCTAATAATGATATAATTCTTACTTGTTCAACAAAATTAACATAATTCAGTCATCATAACTCAATGAATAAAATGGGTTTCATAAACATCATCATAACATGACATAATCCATATAAAAAATGGATATCATTTTATCATAAGAAGAATAAAACCATGTAAATAATAGTTACATTATACTTGAAACATAATCATACTAAATAATGTCATCTTATATGGAAAATAGTTTTAACAAAACACTTGAAATGAATTCTTGATGAAAATATCTGTTCTTCTCCAGAATAATTTTCTTTTCACAAAATACCATTCACTGTTAAAAGAAAAGGATTTTGTTGAAAATAATAATGAAAACTTGTTGAGGATGCTTTATAAAAACTGGGAATTATGATATAGTAAAAATCCATCCATGCCGTATAAGTTAAAAGAATATTATCATCATACTTTCGCCAGAAAAGTCAAAAAGTACATAGTATGGTAAACAAAAGAAAGATTCGTTCCATACCTTGTGGTAAAAGTAAAAAAAGGGTAAAAATGACATTAAACTTACATGGAATAATAGTAAACATTTTATGAAACCATTTTGAAAAAACATGTACATGGATGATAAACAAAACCCTAGTAAATAATTACGAATAAACAATCCCGGATAAGAACGATATTGGAATAATCATCCCTTACCTTATGTCCAATTTCTTCTGTATGTGTTCGAGACTCCTATATAGTGGGTCTAAAAATATTATTAACTTGAAACATAACCATAATAATATTTATGATATCATATATGATTCACTTATGACTTTATATTACATGTTTAATTGTAATTTCCATGTCAAAGCGGCGTTTTCGGTAAAATATTTTCATTTATCGTATGTGTTTGAACTTTTTTGTCTTGATATTATTAATTACATATTGATTTAATTAATTACATAATTTAAAAAATGATTTATATATAATATTTATTTATCATATAAATATATATGAATGATCAATAAATGGAATGAAATACACCGTTCATGGAGACAGTGGGCCGTACGTACGCATGAACTCTGTTTTCGTTTCTTTAATGAATTGAATGGAAATAAGTAAATGAAGCATATATGAACATAAATCCAGTAAAATTATTATGTAATATCAGTCATGATTATTTATTATATATACATTATAATCACACTTGAATAGTTAATCATGGAAAATGAATCTCATCGCGTTCGTGGAGACGGTAGTCCGTACGTATGCACGAGTGACAATATAATTCCTTTGATATTAAAATAGTATATAATTGGATGTTATATCATACATAAAGAATCATAAAAATGTTATATTTAGTATATATATTATTTATATGCATTATTATACCCATCCAAATGAGAAATGTTTGAATAACAAACTACACCACGAAGTGGAGAAAGTAAGTCGTACGTACGCACGTGTGTTGACTATTTCATTATAGGATGGATAAAATAACTAATATGTTTGTAAAAATTTTATAATAACATCACATTATATATAAGATAATGTATTTATTATTTTTCAATGGAAACAAGAAAGAAGGAGGAAGAGGAAAAAGAAAGCAACTTGAAATAGGTGGTGAGATATTTACCACTTCTTAGGATTCTTCCTTTTGATTTGATCAAAAGGGCTCCTTCGGTTGGCTTTCTGACTAACTAAAGACCTCTAGGATGAAGGTAGGATAGTTGAGAGGGTATTTTGGAAGGTTTTGGAAAAATCAAATGGATTTGTTGGTTCTAATTAGAGATAAGGGGGAGTTCCCTTTAATAAGCGGTGTGATGGGAACCTTAGGAAAAACTGAAAAAAGTATTTGATAATAAATTCATATTCAGTTTATAATGGCTCAAAAGTGAATTATTTACAGTATATTGTGGGGAGGGGTAGAAATAGTTTCAACCAATAGGTTTTAGACAAGATTAGGTAACCCTTTTAACATTATCATTTAGATTTTACTCTAAGTTAAATAATTTAACTTTTACTGTGTCTTCTTGTATTCATACACTATATGGTTTATAAAAATACAATAAACTTCCAATAGAACCCTAATTTGTTCATTAATGACATATATATTTTTATATAAGTCTTTTGGACGAATCATATATTTTAGGACCATTATATCAATGAATAATATAATATATTTTTTAAAAACACTTTTATGCCTATTTTGACACTATTTGGTATTTTGTTTTCTCTAAATTCATAACTACATAATTACTTCGAAAAAATTCATTTAACCAACCATAATATGTTATATTAACCATGAAAGTTAGTCTAATTCATAAAAATTCTCAAATTACATTTATTAGGGTATTTATAATATCAATTATGTTAATATTTCGTAAATAAGGTAATTACTACATCATCATTGTGTCATAAATAAATTAAATTATTTAATTTATAAAAAATATAAATAAAGTACCATTATGCTGGAAATTATTTTTATCTTTGTAATGAATATTTATAGATGAATTTATCTTTCATATAACTCTATATTAAAAATTTTTTAGTTATTAATAATTGATTTTTACTATTTTGAATCTTCTTTAAATAAAATAATAATAATTGTCCGAATCTAATCCAGGTGGACCTAAAATGTAATATTTTATTCATAAGGATGTTTTTGGTTTAATTACAATTATCCAATAGAATTACGACATGTGTTAGGGTAATAATAATATCATTTTTACCCTTAATTACCCTATTTACTTTTAACCGTGGTATATAAGAGTAAAAAGTAACTATTCACACAATGTTATTTTTATCTTATTGAAAAGAAATTTACATACTGATATCAACTGTGTCTTTTCGAATTTTTAAATTCCACTCACAGAACTGGTAAAATTAAGTTTTATTTAAATTTGCAAATTCTCATATAAGGTGGGTAAAAGACGGTAAAAAGTTCAATAAAATTTTTATATATCTAAAATTAATATAAAATGACTCCATTGAATTACATTGAACTTATATAGGTATTATGTATCTATATTGAACTAAATTAAATTAAAATAAAATAAATTATTATTTAAATAAAAAGTTTGTTTTAACCAATAACTCGGTGTTTTCACTATTCATCAAAATTTGAAAGGTATCAGAAAAATATCAAAAATTCACCCTAGGAAAATTTTGATATTCTGAATCCAAAAATGAAGTCCTTTTTAAAAGATAAAATTTATTAAATATCAATAATTTGGTATTACTATTCATAATGGATAGTTTATATAATATTTTGATAACATATCATTGTTTAGTGAAACTTGGTATTGCGTACAACGTAATCTATCGAGTAAGGTTGCTCTTGCATGTAACGATAGCCAAGAATAGTTTAGCTTATACTACATGATAATACGGTGTTGCATATAGCACCAGATTATATTGGTTTAGCGTACAACAGAAGACATCAAAGAAATTTAAACTAATTTTCTCATAAAAAATATCGGGGTGTTATAGTCGTCCTGTTAGTAAAATTAATTTTAAATTAATTTCTGAAAATTCTATGACTGGAATTAGAAAAAATGGATTTTATATTTATAATTAGGATAATTTATAATTATTCCTAATTTTAACTTACTTAATTACCAATGTTATTTATTAATGTTATAGAAAAATTAATAGACTTAGGTAAAATTAAGGTTAATTAAGGAAAAAACCCAACATTTAAGACTCAAAATGACCTAGAAAAATGGCCAATATCAATTGGATAGACATATTTCAACACTATCCGCCATTTTGACATATTAGTATTCTTTTCTGATCAAATTTCAACATAAAAAGTTTTTGTGAAATTCTCTCATCAAATATTTACAAGTGAGCCACGCCACCTTTCCTATAAAGTGCTACGAAATATCCCTCTTATTCACACCTATCAAATCCCTTAACTTTGGTCAATCTCACCCTAATAAAATTTCAAAATTCACTAATTTACTCTTTGAAGCATAAATTTTTGTATAAAGTCTTATATGGTAGCGTTTTGGCAAAAACCAAAAGGAAATACTATATTAAAAGGACAAGTCATTCCACAAGTCGTTTTTTATTTTTCTCCACCAATACACTCTCTTTTATAGATCAAATTATGATATAACTAAATAATAAATATATTATGATGTTTTTATGGTAATTCATTGATGTTCACATATACAAAACACCATCTAATGGATAACGAACTTATTTTTTATGTGTACAACGAACTACCACCTTCCTAAATGATTATTGTTTAATTTTTTTACCACCTCTATTGGTGGGAATTGTGATGGAAAATATATTCACATATATTTTATATTATATTTATTTTTTATTTAGGAATTTTTATTCCCTTTTCATAAAATATATTTCTTTCCATTTATTTATTACAAACATTTCTTTTAAGGAAGTTTGGACTACCACACCCTCAATGCGATCCGATTTTTTCATACACCATGTGGATTCTTTTACGGATGGTTTTATTAAATATAAAATTTATATTTGATATCATAAATATAATTTATTAAATATATATATATTCATATATGTATTTTTATTAGTCTTTTCATTCAACATGATAATTAAACATGAATAGCGTTCATTCGTATGTACGACCAACCCTCTCCATAAACGGTGTATTGTGTTTCATAATATTATATTATATATATAATTGTAATAAAAACATAATATGTATAAATTATTTATATACAATTTTTTACATTATTTATATCATTATATACATATAAGGACCAATGATATATCAAATTGAGACACATGTGTAGAATAAAGAAAATATTACCCAATTTGAAAAAATAACATAGGATGGTTAACAAACGGGTAATATAAGGTCATAATAAAACAACATATAGTAATATATATAATAATATAGTTATTTTAAATATGATAAATAAATTTACATTTATTATATTGGTTTTTTGAATGAGTACAATGAGAGTCAAGACACATGGTATAGGATTTGTTCTCATATTTTATTTACGTGAGAAGCATCTTATGTTCACAACTCCTTCCATTTTTGTTGTATATGAACTGAATATGATTGTATTATATGAATATTATACATAAATGGATTGGTATTAAAATATCCCATTTATTTTATATCTTTTATTAGGTATATGTTTAAAAGTTACCAAATCAGTGAAATAGTTTTTTCTCAATTTCCCTTATTCGAGACGCATCTTTTGTAATGAAACAAATTTTTCTTCAGTTGTTTATAATTAGATTTTACATGTTATTTGATTTATTTATTTATTTTAATAATATTGTAAGATTCAATAAATTTAATTTTCATAAATGAAGATTATGATCATATATTACCATGTTATATGATTTTATTGTGACAATCATTTCACTTTTCACGATATCATATTTTTATGATTCCATTAATTAAATCTTAAGATCCATATCTCAATAAAATCATGAATTTTATCCCCACATGGGTTTTAATGATTTTAACATATATTTATACCATTTATTTAATTATTTGGTATATATGGTAGTTAATAATGTGTTTTTAATAAATTTGGACCTTACCCTCTCTTAGGTTCGAAATTTGTGTTCCTTTAGAATCATTTTTTCCTAAAAATGGTTTCAAAGAATATTCAACTATTCTCATATGACCATTAAAATAATTTTTTACAATTTTTTTATTTTCTAAATGTTTTTAAAATAATATTTCAATTGATTTCCAAGAAAGTAATTTTCATAACTTTTACTGTTTAAAAGTAATGTTCTTTTTTACAAAGTACATCATGTAATGATTTAACTATCATCAGTCCATTTAAGCATTGTGTTCATGTTTAAGGGATCATTTTTATGAAAATTTTTTTAAATAATATTATAAAAGAAGCAGTTTTGAAAATGATTCAAGGTTGTTTTATAATAATTAAATTAATATTATATTCAAAAAAAATTAATGAGTATTTAATATGTTTTCAAGGAAAATTATTTTCAATATGTTTTCATGATTCACTTATATGTTTTCATGAAATTTTTTTTTCAAATTTTTCTATCTATTTCATTATATGTTTTCATGGAAAATTATATTCCCAAATAATAATGATTCCTTTATAAATTTTCATATAAAATAATATTCAAATTATTTTTGAGAAAATTGTATATGTTTTCATAGAAAATTATTTTAAAAATGTTTTCAAACATATTTTTATTGTTTTCATAAAAAACGGTTTCAAAAATTATTTCAAGACACATTTTTAAATTTCCAATATATTTTTAAAGAAATGGTATTCCAAAAATTTTGAATCTCCATTTATAAATTTTCAATGGAAAAGGTTTTCAAAAGTTTTAAAATCATTTTATACGTTTTTAATGGTTTTTAAAGGAAATGGTTCCGATAAATTATTTTTTCACACATAATGGTTTTCAAATAAGAAATGTTATTTTCCTAAAGATGTTTTTTAAAAATATATTCCATGTAAATTTCTTTTTATGATTACATCAATTTATGGACTTATGTATTTAAGGAAATAATCCAATGGTTCCATTTATATAATTTCATGAATCATTTATATTTTTATAGAATGATGCTTATGAATATTTTTTTTCTTTCCTGAGTTATATGATATTGAAACCCACTTATTTTCATGAGTTATGTTCATTATGAAATTATTATGTAACCCATATCATTCCATAGGGTATGATATATTTTTAGGTTTATAGAACCCATTTCAATTCATGGGTTATCAACAGGATATTAATGATCCTATAGAAAAAATATTTATGATTTCACTATGATATGGTTGGTTCTTATATCTCCCTCCAATGTATTGGGTAAATATTTAAATATCATGAGATAAAATAAGATGGTTTTGGTAACGATCCTTCATAATTAAGATTGGAATGGGTGTGAACCAAGACTACCAAGTTTGTATGAGGACTGAAATCATGCTACAGTTATGGCCATTAGAGTAAACCATAGTTACCAAGATGGTATGGGTAGTAATCCCATACTACCAAGATAGTCATGGTAGTGATTCAGAAGATACTATGGAAATCATGTTATATGCTTATGTGTATGCCACAATTCCATGTTTTATTTCTAGGATATGTTTTCATGGCTTGTGTTCTTTATTTCCTAAATATTCATTCCTTATGAACTACATATCATTATTCCATGATTCATGTAAATAATATTTTTAATCCATGGAATGATCATCTATTTTCATAATCTTGTTCTCATAGCCATATGTCCATGATTATGCTTACATATCTCCTTTTTTACCCTTAATAATCATTGAGAATGCAAATTTTTTTATGTTTCTATACCTCGGTTTATGAAGAATTGTATTAGGTAGATGTATAAAAAGTGTAGTTCATTAAGAATTAAGATGAAGATCATTCACCAGGATAGATGATTTTTACTCCATGTTTCCAAATACACTAAAAAATTACCTTTCTCATATATCTATTTTTTCAATTAATTGAATATTCATCTTAAATTATGCAATATACATGTATCTTAATCCTGAGTCGCTATAAACAACACTAAATTAGATAAAAACATTTGATGATATTACTTAATTATTAGCTTATTTCAATGAAATACAAGACAATCATCAGTTTGACAATATTCCATATAATGTCGTTTTCTATAATAATATACATTTTATAATTTAAATAAACTCCATTTATTCTTGGTTAGGGAACAATATTCATCAATTACTGATACACAAACTTCGTTCAATAAATTTGAAGAATCAAATAATTATTATATGAATGAAAAGATGGTTCATAGAATAAATATTTGTCATGATTCTAGGAAGAAGCTATATTATAGGACATGAGTTCTAAAAAATCATTTTTAAATCATTTTTGTGAATCTTAATGATAGTAATGTTATTATCTAATCCATTCTTCATAGAGCTCTATTATAATCCAATAAAAATGAAAAATACAAATAAGGCACCCCTTTTAATCCACGAAAAAATATTTTAACACATTTTATATACTGATTGGTGGGTTTTAACTTATTTTAAAAAAAAATTGATTTTCATTTCAATTTACTATACATTATCCTTCTTTATATAATTTTTTTTAGATTTAAACGTTTATTATTTATGTCCAATATTTAAAATCAAATTATAAATTTATTTAACATTAATTAGTTTAAAAAATACTCACTAATATTTAAGTAAAATATTTCAAGTTTTTTGTACCTTTTAATTTTTAACATATCTTTTGATATCCCCAAAATGGGGAGAAATCGGGTAAACACACACACAAACTTTTCATTCACAATTTATGAGTATTTATTTAAAATTTCATGATTATCATTTTATAATAATACAGATGGCAGAGTGGGCGACCCCTTTTCTCTCCTAGGATGGCTGAATGTAGGGTTTCAGGGCGATATATATCAGCCATTATATTGGCTTCAATATCCTGCCTCCTACTAGCGATGTTGCATCGACGTCTCCCGTGAAGGATCCTCCCTCAACTTGAGGTGCTAAGGTGAATCCTGCATCATAGGTCTCAATAGTTTGGCATGGTCATCTATTTATGTGAATGGGTGTCTAGTTCCTTGAAGAATTTGGATTGTTTGTGGATCTCTTCTGGATAGGCGGGTATTATGCAGTGATGAAGAGATCCTCTCTTTTTTTGGGTTTGTAGAGTCCTTACGGGTTTCACAAACAGAATATCATGTTTTTTCTCCCTGCAGACCAATCCATTATGGATGTGATGAAAGGTAAATTTTCTATGATGAAGTTTGATGGGTCATTTCTCAAGGATTCACATTGAGGAAGAATTCTTCATAAGGGTTTGTCAGCTCATGTTGCGTCCAATTTTACAGCACTTGCTGAGAGATCAGATTTGTTAAAAAATCATTGATTGCGTGCATTGTCTAGACTAATGTTTCACATCCCTAGAATCTAGGTGATTTTTTCTGAAGAATATCTTCGTTGTGGGGTATTTCCATTTGGAAATGTGTGTCTCTTGGTCATGGGAGTTTTCACTACCTTTTCTGTTAGATCAATTGATGCTTTATGTGTGGAGTATTGGTTCACTATTTCTAAAACACGGTTGGGTTCATTAACCTGAATGGTCAATGTATTTCAATGATTCCCATGCATGAAATGATTGTTCTAATTTTTCAGTTTGACTACATAGTCTTAAGTGGTCCCTTTGGCATCCAAATATTCTACATGTCATTGGCACTACAATTGAGACTCCTATTCATTTTGATTTAGAGACCAAGGATGTTCGATTTGGTAACATCTCTAGAATAATGGTGGAGGTTGACCTCCGCTCCCCTTGAATTGACTAGGTAACCCTCTCTTTCAATTTTATAACATTCAAATTTATGTTTAGTAGAAAAAATATCCCATCCTCTACTCTGAATGTATGGTTGTTGGGAATCCTATTGAGCTTTTCCTGAGAAATGTTTCTTGTGATAAGTGTGAGATGATTGGTAATTAATCCAAACTTATTTAATGATATCCAAATGTGAAATACTAAAAATTTTCAAAGCCTACTAATAAGTACATTGAACCCCCCACCCAATTAACCAACCCATATTTTGGTTGTTGAGTTGACCTCGGGGAAGGCTCATTCTCAGCTCTATCTTCTAAATGGAAAAGAGTTGATGATTGATGCATCCCTAAAAAGAAATCATAACAGCACCTCTAGTTTTAAGTTTGATTTGGCAAATGAGGTTTCCTTAACAGAGGATATGATTAATACACCTTCCCTGGTTTATGTCTTCAATCAAATTGATATATAGCTGCATGTTTATTGTCATCAGGAAATTCAGAAGATCATGTAGTCTTCTATTATTTCTGGGAAATGGGGTAATGTCTCAGATGATGAAAGGGGAAACAACAGAACCCTTGCTCTGGGCAGTTGTCGACCTATTCCCTTCAAGGATGATTTAATATGTGGTGATTCAAGGATGACAGATGGGGAGGATTTTACCTTTGTTGTAACACCCTAAGCTTCCACGATACTCTTTCCTTTGAATAGTACTGTAGCGTGTGTTGTACGCAACTTCGAGTTATAACACACACACCACATCCGATCAAACAAGCCGTTATGAATTTAAATACCCACTTTTTACATTTTTTGAAATTTTATCATTCAAAATGGACTTCCTTTTTGTATTCAGAATATCAAAATTAGCTTAGGGTGAATTTTTGGTATTTTTCTGAAAACATTCAATTTTTGATGAATAGTGAAAAACACTGAGTTATTAGTTAAAAACCGACATTTTATTTAAACAATTATTTATTTTATTTTAATTTATTTTAGGTCAAAATAGATATGTAATACCTATATAAGTTCAATGTAATTCATTGGATTCAGTTTATAATAATATTAGACATATGAAAATTTTATTGAACTTTTCACTGTCTTTTACCCACCTCCTAGGAGAATTTGGAAATTCAAATAAAACATAATTTTACCGCTTCTGGGAGTGGAATTTCGAAAAACCGAGAGACACGGATAATATCAAGGAGTAATATGTGGTTCAATGAGATGAAAATAATTTTTGGTGAATAGTAACTTTTTAATTTTATTTACCACGGTTAAAAGTAAATAGGGAAATTAAGGGTAAAAATGATATTAATATTACCCTAACACATGTCCTAATTCTATTGGACAAGTGTATATCAACCCAAAACAACCTTAGGAATAAAATATTTTCATTTAGGTCCACTAGGATTAGATTAGTACATTTATTATTATTTAATTCAAAGAAGAGTTAAAAGAGTTAAAATCAATGTTTATTTACTAAAACATTTTTAATATAGGGTTATACATAAGATAAATTTGATTATAAATATTATTTAGAAATATAATATTATTTTCTACATTATGGTATTTTATTTATAATTTTTAGACATTATATAATTTAATTTATTTATGACACAATGGTGATGCAGTAATTACCTAATTAATGAAATATTAAAATAATTAATACTATAAATATCCAAATAAATTAAATTTCATAATTTTTATGAATTACACTAATTTTATAGGTTAATATGACATATTATAGTTGTTTATATAAAAATTATTTGAGTGTCATAAAGATGTTATGAATTTATCAATAGAAAAATACTCAATATTGTCAAAATTGACATAAAAGAGTTTTTAAAACAAATATTTTATTGTTTATTTATATTCAATTCCTAGAAATATAAGGTTTGGAGAAGAGACTTATATCATGATATTTTTATCATTAATGGACAACTTGGGGGTCTCTTAGAGGTATATAGTAAGTTTATTAACTATATAATATAAAAATACAAAGTGACATGGTAAGTGTCAAACTAATTAACTAAGAGTTAAAACTAAAAGATAAGGTTAATAAAATGACACAAACCTATCTAAATACTATATGATGGGTGGTTTTCGACCCATCCCCACCTTAAACTTTAATTAATCCACCTTGGAGCCATTAGAAACCAAATATGAAATTATTATGAAATCATATTTCTAGCTTTTCCAAAGATGCCGCTCACCCCTCTTATAAAATGGCACTCCCCTTCTCACTAATTCACACATTCAATGCCTTTTGGCACTGCCATAACCTGACCAAATACTCTCTAAAATACCCTCACATCAACCTAAAGGAATTAGTTTGATCATAAATCCATCCTAAGGAGCCCTTTTGATCAAATCAAAAGGAAGAACCCAATGATTAGGTAATGTTTTCACCACCCGTTTTCAAGTTCATTTATTCTTCAACATCAACGTTCTTTGTTATTACCATTATAAAATAATAACTCTAGTATCTTATATATATTGTGATGTTATTATAAATATGGTACAACCATATTCATTATTATATCCATCCTTTAAATGACATATCACCCTAGGTGTGGGCGTACGGCTTACGGTCTCTACGTCGTGGTGTAAATGTTATTCAATAAATTAGTTGGATGGGTATAATAATGATTTGTAATTAATTTAAATATTGAATATAACATGATAATTATACTTTATATATGATATAACATCCAATTATATATTATTTTAATATCAAAAGAATGATATTGTCGCTTGTGCGTATGTACGGACTACCGTCTCCACGAACGCGATGTGATTCATTCTCCATCATATCCATTCAATTATAATTCTCATTTGATGATTAATAATAGTATTTGAGGACTTGATATCATTATGGATATGAATAAGATACAACCTATCCAAAAAAACATGGCTTATGTAACAAAACATATAAAAGAAAACGATTAAGTTAACACCCAGAACGAGGATAATACTAAGATATTATTAACAAAACAATGTTAAAAGATCATATATGATATCATATAATGTATATGATTCTTGTATAACATAATAACTATTATTTACCCATTATACAGGAGTTTAACCTACCCTCAACCAAGGAAAAGGACAAGGTAAGGGTTTATTCCGCAATCTATTCATTATCTGAGGTTGTTTGTTCTTAATAATCTACTGGGATTTCTTTATCATCCATATCTATGTTTCTTAAAAATGTATTTCAAAACATTTTTACTATTTACAATAATATGGGTTCAATTCATTTATACCCTTTTTTACTTTTTATAATAGTTGTATAATGGAATCTTTCCGTTGTTTTCCAAATAAGGTGCTTTTTAACCTTTTCGACAAAATTATGGTAAGGGTGTCTTTTTTTTACTTATACAGCTAGTGCGGCTATTTTCCGCCATTATAAAATCTTCGAGGCTTCCCTTAAAAACTTATAAGAAAATTTTCAAAGTAAATATTTTATTTTATAATTATGTTACTTTTAAATGATTTCAAAAAAGATATATTTCTCTCAAATAGTTTTGATTTCATCTATGTCAACTTCCTTTGATGGATTTTAAGATAATTTGAAGTTAATATATTTTGATACAAAACTTCCATATTGTATAGAATTTTTTGTGATATTTTTTACTGTGGATGTGTTATTTTTATACCATTCATGGTTTATGGAGTAAGTATTGAAATTTCGTATGCTATTTTTAATACAAATATTTATGTTATGTTTAAACCTGTTCATATGAGGAATGCATTGGACATAATAAGTGACGGGTGGAGCCAGTTATATCTCCTTGATGCATTGGTAGGTTTCATGAGACAAACTAGTGTCTTCGACCAAGGCCTTGACAAAATCTTATATGTAGTCTTGGCACGAGGCCTTGACTATGTGATTCTGATAGTCTGGAATTACGCATTCCATCATAATGAAAGTGATTATTGATATTGAATGTGATTATTCGACTAGTATAATATCAATGTGAATAATTATATGGAATTATTTCACATTATTTCTTCCATATTATATTGAATTTCATGTTTTAAAAGGCTTTTGTTCTAGTTATACATTGCCTTAAATGTTTATGCTTGTTTATGAATGTTTCCGCTATATTGTTATCCTTACTGGGAATTTGAGCTCACCCCTTTCTATGATTTATTTCTCCAAGGATGTGAAGAAGTATTTTATGAATGACCATCTGGGATAGTATGAGGGGATAAGAGTGTGGTCTATGGAGACTATATTGTTGTAGTTTTTCATTTTATGATGTAATGTAAACATTATTAATGTGTCTAGTTATTCCAAGGCTACTAAACTAATCGGTCTTTCGAGACATGTTCTTTCCTGTGATCATTCCAATGTTATGTAATAATTCACCGAATCGAGGTAACTGGGGTTGGGTCATTACAGTTGGTATCATAGAAAGTTTATTACAAACCTTGGAAGCTATATTTTGATAAAATCTGATTAGAGCACATAGATTTAAGATGGACTTTTAGTATTAATATAGAAGAACTTCCAAGAATTTTGTTATTATAGATATTTTATGAGTTTTCTGAGAAATAAATCCCTGTCTAGATACGAGGTGGTAGAGGCGGCTCTGGGATAGATCTACCTAGGGGTAAACCCCGAAAACCCAGCTTTGTGCTGGACTTGAACGGAAACTGGTGCACGAAAATGGGCCTTGCTCCACTCTTGGTTACGACACTCCCGAGGGATATGCATAGGATAACTCTCATTTTCATTACAAATCCTTATGAAGGGTTTATGAGAATATACGTCCTCAAAGAAAACAATTTTATGATTATGGATTATATCCATAAATAGTTCAATTTATGTTAATTTTTTTATAAGTATGGAATTATGTATTTTGATTCATAAACTAATCTAGTTTATGACATTGTTTATAAATAGCGCCTAGTGGAAGAAATGGAACTGTATCAATTCACGCACTCCATGTAGGGATTTCACTCCTGCTCAAGATAATTATAGTGGAGATGGTGATGCAACTGGTGCCGATCAACTAATCACCATACTGGGACATCTGACTCGGGTTATGAATAATAACCATACTGATATGGAGCACCCTGATCCACAGCGTGGAGGATAAATATTAGATCGCTTCATGAGGAAGAAACCACCAAAATTCAATGGGAGTAAAAATCCATTAGTAGATGAGAAATGGATAAGTTCCCTAGAGAAAATATTGCAGGATTTAGGGAGTAGTTAAAAGGAAAAAAGTTGTCATGGTAGTTTATTGCCTCATTGGAGATGTTGATCAATGGTGGTCATTGTTTCTAAACACGAAGGAAGATGATGAAGTATCAACTATGGAATGAAGGGAGTTCAAAGATCTGTTTTTAGACAAATACTTTCCTCGTGACCATTGAGCTGATATAGAAAAGCAATTTCTGAGTCTGAGCCAAAAGAAGGATAGGAATGTCGCAAATTATGAGGCTAACATTATGAGGTTAGCAAGGTATGCTCGAGATTATATACGTAACCCAATAAGTAAGATTCATAATTTCTTTGATGGGTTAAAACCATTTCTCCATCGAGCATTAGTCTCACAATCCTTCTCATCATACGAAGACATTGTCTCATGTGTTATCAAGACAGAAAATGAATTCACTAAGTCTTATAAATTTAAAGTAAATCAATAGAAGAGGAGATCTACTAATCAATCTGGGAATGGAAATAAGGGGAAGAAGGGAAAAGTTGAATATCCATCCTGTAGTAAATGTTGGAAGAAACACCCTAGTACTTGATTAAAAGGAATGGGAGTCTATTACAAGTGTGGTGAAAAAGGCCACCAAGCTTGTGATTGCTAGGGGAAGAAGGAAGATACCAATGACCAATGATTTAATTACAGGGAGATGGGACATTATGTAAATGAATGCCCAAAGCGTCAGTGGAACTTACCTCAGAAAAGGCCAAGGGATCCATGCCAAGCTTATGTTATCACTACTGCTAAGGTAGAAGCTCTGAAAGACGTGGTGGCTGGTAATTTAATGGTTTCCTCATGTTTAGAAAATGAATTCTTTCAATATGGATCATCACATTGTTTCATATCTTCCCAGTTTTCTAAGATAATTAGATATTTAAAATTTGATTTAACAAGGGTGTTGTCAGTTAAAACTCATACGGGAAGTATCATTGCACCAATGTTTTGTGAATCAGTCCCCATTAGAGCACATAAATTTTTTTTATCTGATGATCTCATCGTCATACATATGGTTATGTTTGATATAATCCACGATATGGATTGGATTTCAGACCATGATGAGAATATTTATTGTAAGAAGAAGGAGGTTATGATTTTTGATGATGATGATATGGAAAACCTTATCTTTAGAGCAAGATCGTCACCAACTAATTCTTATCTAGATCCACCCCCAGTAGCTCAACTAAATTCAATTATTGGGGAGGAAGGGAATGAAATGAATGTGGGTGAGGAATGGAATGTTCAAATAGAGGATGTACTTATTTTGAAAAAATATGTAGATGTGTTTCAAAAAGATTTACCTGGACATCATCCAGAATGAGAAGTTGAGTTTTCCATTGATTTAATTCCTGGATCAAGGCCTATATCGAAGACCCCTTATAGAATGGCCACTGTGGAATTAGTTGAACTAAAAAAACAACTAGAGGAATTCTGTAAAAAGGGATTTATTCTCACTAGTGTTTCTCCATTAGGATCCCCAGTTCTTTTTGTTAAAAAGAATGATGGATCTATGAGTTTATATATCGCCTTTAGGAAGATAAATTCTATAACAATAAAGAAAAAGTATCCCCTACCTCTCATTGATGATTTATTTGGCCAACTTGATGGAGCTCAATACTTTTCAAAGATTTAACTTCGGTCTGGATACCATTAGTTGTGTGTGAAGAAGGAAGACATTCCGAAGACAGCCTTTTGAACAAGGTATGGGCATTACGAGTTTACAGTAATGCCTTTTGGGCTGACTAATGCACCCTCTATATTCATGGATATAATGAATATAGTTTTCAAGGAATATCTCGATGAATTTTTGGTGGTATTTATTGATGATATCTTGGTATAATCCAAAAGCTATGATGATCATGAAAATCACTTTTGTATTATCTTGAAGACTCTGAGAAGACATGAATTATATGGGATGTTTAGCAAGTGTGAATTCTAGCTTCAAGAGATTATTTTTCTTGTCCATATTATCTCTAAATATGGAATCTATGTTGATCCTTATATGACCAAGGCAATCCATGAATGGCCATCACCTAAAAGTATAACTGAGGTATGAATTTTTATTGGTTTAGCAGGTTATTATCGACATTTCGTCTAGAATTTTGCCCGATTGGCTAACCCATTAACAAAGATCACACAAAATGGGGTTAAATTTGTTTTGGAAAAAGTGTGTGAAAAATGTTTTGAATAACTGAAGAGAAGATTATTCAATGATCCTATATTGACTCTACCATCTAGGAATGATGGGTTAATTATTTATAGTGATGAATCTAAGAAAGGAGTTGGTTGTGTCCTTATAAAAAAGGATAGGGTTATTGCCTATGCATCACGCCAGCTGAAAATTCATGAGAAAAACTATACTACTCATGATTTCAAGTTATCAGCTATGATATTTTCTTTGAATAAATGGATGAACTACCTCTATGGTGAAAAATGTGAGATTTATACTGATAACAAGATTTTGAATTATATTTTCTCCCAAAAAAAACTCAACATGAGGCAAAGGAGACGGCTTGAATTACTCAAGGATTATAATTGTACGATACACTACCACCCAGTGAAGGAAAATAATGTGGCAGATGTTTTGAGCAGAAAATATCATGGAGTTTTGAACAATATAAGAATTAAACGGGATCCAATTTTCATGGATCTAGTGAATATGGACATAGGAATAACCATAGAAGGTGAAACATCATTGCTTTTTCAAATGGTTTCCAAACAATCGTTACTAGAAAGGATTAAGAGTTCTCAGACCAATGATGAATAATTTCAAATAAAGATTAATGTTGTGAATGAGAGGATATTGAATGACTTTGGGTATGAATATGGAATTTTGAAATTTGGGAAGAGACTTTGTGTTCCCAATATACCTGATCTAAAAAGGTAATTGTTGGACGATGATCATAGTTCCAATTTCTCTATACACATTGTGAGCACCAAAATGTATAGAGATTTGAAGGAACATTTTTGGTGGGACAACATGAAGAGGTAGATTGATGATTTTATTTCAAGATGTATGGTTTTTCAACAAGTGAAAGCTGGAAGGCAACAACCTGGAGGAGACATGCAACCTCTTCCCATACCAGAGTGGAAATGGGACCATATTACGATAGACTTCGTCATGGGGCTACCAAAGACTCCGAGAAGGAACAATGCAATATGGGTTATTGTTGATCGTCTTACCAAGTCAGCACATTTTCTTTCTATAATAGAAGATCTACCACTAGAATGTCAAGTAAGACTATATATTCATGAAGTGGTGATACTTCATGGAATACCCCGATCGATTGTTTATTATCGTGGTCCCCATATTACTTCATGATTCTAGAAGAGTCTTCAGAAATCCCTGGATATTGAACTTCAATTGAGCACTACCTACCACCCTCAAATAGATGGACAATCAGAACGGACTATTCAAACCATAGAAGACATGTTGAGATCCTTCTCGCTTGACATTCAGGGTATGTGGGATCAATATTTACCTCTGGTAGAATTTTCCAATAAAAATAGCTTCCATTCGAGTATTCAGATGGCACCATATGAAGCGTTATATGGAAAGAGATTTCGCACACCAACCTGTTGGGATGACGTTGGTGAACGAAAACTTGTAGGCCCATAACTGGTGGAGGAAACAATAGAAAAGGTAAAGGTAATCCAAAACCACATCAAAGCAGCTCAAAGTAGGAAAAAGGGCTATGCTGGCAACCGAAGAAAGGATTTGGAATTTCAGGTGGAAGATAATGTTTTCTTTAAGGTATCTCCATGGAATGGAGTTATACGTTTTAGGAAAAAAAAGTTAATTATGTCCTTGGTACATAAGACCTTTCGAAATTCAAGAATGAATAGGGGTTGTTGCTTATTGTTTGGAAATGCCACCAAGTCTCAACAATGTTCATGATGTGTTCTACGTATCACTGTTGAGTAAATACATGCATGACTCCACGCATGTACTCACATACGAGGAATTAGAACTGGAACCTGATCTATCTTATTGTGAAGAGCCCATCAGGATTCTTGATACGAGATAACAAGTATTGAGAAATCGGACGACTCGTCTGGTAAAAGTTTTGTGGAGAAACCATAAGATGGAAGAGGCAATGTGGGAACCCGAAGAACATATTATGAAGAAACATCTGACTCTTTTCATGCGGTAGTATTCTATAAATTTAGTGAATGAAATTATTTGAAGGAGGGGATAATGTAACACCCTAAGCTTCCACGATATGCTTTCCTTTGAATAATACTGTAGTGTGTGTTTTATGCAACTTCGAGTTCTATCACACACACAACAACCAATCAAACTTGCCTTTATGAATAGTAATACTAACTTCTTAAAATTTTAAAAATTTTATCTTTCAAAATGTACTTCATTTCTTGATTCAGAATATTTTAATTAGCCTAGGGTAAATTTTTCTATTTCTCTGCAAACTTTCAATTTTTTATTAATATTGAAAAACACTGAGTTATTAGTTTAAAACCAACTTTTTATTCAAATAATTATTTATTTTATTTAAATTTATTTTAGGTTAAAATAGATATGTAATACCTATATATGTTCAATGTAAGTCATTGGAGTCAGTTTATAATAAGTTTAGGCATATAAAAATTTTATTGAACTTTTCACTGTCTTTTACCCACCTCCTAGGAAAATTTGTAAATTCCCATAAAACATAATATTACCGCTTTTGTGAGTGCAATTTTGAAAATATGAGGGACACAATTAATATCAAAGCGTATAATTTGGTTCAATGAGATGAAAATATTTTTTGGTGAATAGTAACTTTTTTACTTTTATTTACCACGGTTAAAAGTAAATAAGGTAATTAAGGGTAAAAATGATATTAATATTACCCTAACGGATGTCCTAATACTATTGGACAAGTTTATCTAAACCAAAAACAACATTAGGAATAAAATATTATCATTTAGGTCCACTTAGATTATATTTGTACATTTATTATTATTTAATTCAAAGAAGAGTTAAAAGAGTTAAAATCAATGTTTATTTACTAAAACATTTTTAATGTATGGTTATACATAAGATATATTCGATTGTAAATATTATTTAGAAAGCTAAAAAGATTTCGTACATAATGGTATTTTATTTATAATTTTTAGACATTAAATAATTTAATTTATTAATGACAAAATGGTGATGATGTAATTACCTAATTACATTATATAGAAAGTTTATTAACTATATTATATAAAAATACAAAGTGACAAGGTAAGTGTCAAACTAATTGACTATGAGTTAAAAAAAGATAAGTTTAATATAATGAAACAAAACCTATCTAAATTCTATTGGTTGAGTGGTATTAGACCCATCCCCACCATAACCTTTAAATAATCAACTTTTGAGACATTATAAACCGAATATAAATTTATTATAAAATAATATTTCTAGCTTTTCCAAAGGTGCCCCTCACCCCTCTTATAAATGGGCACTCCCCATTCTCACTAATTCACACATTAAAATCCTTTTTTCTCGGCCAAACCCTAACCAAATACTCTCTCAACATCCTTCAATTCAACTTAGAGGACATAGTTTGATCAGAATGCCAACCTAATGAGCCCTTTTGATCAAATTAAATGGAAGCACCCGAAGAAGAGGTCATGTTTTCACCACCCTTTTTCAAGTTAATTTCTTCTTCAACTTCTTCTTTCTTTGTTATTCCCATTTTAAAATAATAACTCCAGTATCTCATATATACCGTGATGTAATTAAAAATATGGTACAACCATATTCAATATTCTATCCATCATTTGAATAACATGTCACCATACGTGCGTACATATGACTTACCCTCTCTACGTCAGGGTGTAATTGTTATTCAATAAATTATTATTTGGATTGGTATAATAATGATATTAAATTAATGTAAATAATAAATATAACATGATAATGATTCTGTATATATGATATACCATCCAATTATATATTATTTTAATATCAAAAGAATGATATTTTCGCTCATGAATACGTACGGACTACCGTCCCCACAAACGCGATGAGATTCATTCTCCATCGTATCCATTCAAGTCTAATTATCATTTGATGATTAATAATTGTATTTTAAGGACTTGATATTATTTAGGATATGAATATGATGCAACCTATCCATAAAAAATAGGGCTTATGTAACAATCATATAAATGAAAATGAGTAACTTAACACCCGAAACGATGATAATATTAAGATATTATTAACAAAGCAATGTTAAAAGATCATATATAAAATCATATTAGTGTATATGATTCTTGTATAACTTAATAAATTTTATTTCACCACTATACACGAGGTTAACATACCCCCAACCAAGGAAAAGTAAAAGGTAAGGGTTTATTTCGCTATATCTTCATTATTTGTGGTTATTTATACATAATAATGTACTAGGATTTCTTTATCATCCACATCTATGTTTCTTAAAAATGTATTTCAAAACATTTTTACTATTTTCAAGAATAGGGGTTAAAGTCATTTCTAACCTTGTTTGACTTTTTATAAGAGGTTTATAAAGGTATATTTCCGTCATTTCCCAAACAAGGTGCTTTTTAACCATTTCGACAGAATTATGGTAAGAATGTATTTTTTTAACTTATACAGCGGGTGCGGCTATTTTGGCTATTATAAAATCATTGACGATTCCCTTACATGCTTATAAGAAAATTTTCAATTTAAATATTTTATTTTTTAATTATGTGAATTTTAAATGATTTCAAAAAAGTGATATTTCTGACAAATAGTTTTGATTTCATCTATGTCACCATCATTTGATAGATTTTATGCTTATATGAAGTTGATTTATTGTGATAAAAAACATCCATATTGTATTGAAGGTTTTGTGATATGTTTGACTGTGGATGTGTTATTTTTATACCATTCATGGTTTATGGAGAAAGTGATGACATTTCATATGCTAGTTTTAATACGAATATTTATGTTATGATTAAACCTGTTCATATGAGTAATGCATTGGACTTAGTAAGTGATGGGTGGAGACCACTATAGCTTCTCGATGCATCGGTAGGTCTCATGAGACAAACTACTGTCTTGGCACAAGGCCTTGACAAAATCTTATTTGTAGTCTTGGCACGAGGCCTTGACTATGTGGTTATGATTGTGTGGCATTATGCATTTCATCATTATGAAAGTGGTTATTGATATTGCATGTGATTATTCAACTATTATAATATCCATGTGAATAAGTATATGGAATTATTTCATTTTATTTCTTCCATATTATGCCGAATTTCACTTTTTAAAAGGCTTTTGTTTTAGTTATCCATTTCCTGAAATGTTTATGCATATTTATGAAAGTTTCCGCTATATTGTTATCCTTATTGGTCATTTGAGCTCACCCCTTTCTATGTTTTATTTTTTCCAGGATGTGAATATGTATTTTATGAGTGACATGCAGGGATAGTATGAGGGGATAATAGTGTGGTCTATGGAGACTATATTGTTGTAGTTTTTCATTTTATGATGTAATGTAAACATTATGAATGTATCTAGTTATTCAAAGGCTACTAAACTAATTGGTCTCTCGAGACTTGATCTTTCTTGTGATCATGACAGTGTTATAGAATAATGCACCGACTCTAGGTAACCGGGGACGAGACTTTACATTTGTTCCCCCAAAGAGGAAAATCGCATGGGTTTTTTCACATCTTCCAAAGAGCGAGTCTACTATATCATCTTCAAAGGTGTCAAAAAAGATGAACGCAAATCTTCTTAAAATGTGCAACATGGTGGAGTGTCAATCTATGTAGGATTCAATTAGTGACTATGATTATGGGAATAATAATACATATTACTATTATTAGTCTTTTTATTGAGATCAATCCAATTTTCTTGACCCTTATTGCCAATTTTATGTTCTCATTTTGAATAATAAATTGTTAGAAGCATTGATTCTGACTAGACCCTTTTTAAAAAAAATCATTGATATTATACTTTCATATCAAAATAATACTGTGAAAATATTATTTTAAAAACAAGATATATTTCATTAAAATAAATTATAACCGTTTATAGTTAAATTAATTAATAAATGTTATTTTAGTAGTTTTATTTTCATAAAAGGGGGAAATTGATGGGAATTTATTCTCCTAACAATAGTCCAAAATATATATTGATTTTGATGTTCATAAATTCCCTTTGTTTTTTCTAATAATGTTGCATTATGTATTTATTCATAAATTTTTAACATATTAACTTCAATATTTTTGATGAAGTAAAATGTTTTGGGATTTGTTTTATTAATATTGTTCATACCATTCATTCGATAATCAAATGTATGAATATCCTTCCTATGCTTCTCTGAATAGTTAACATTTGGTTCATCGAGTCTATTCTTGCATTTGGATCATAAATGTTATTTTTTTATTCATTGGAAACCCAACATATTCCAATGGATTTGAAACCTGATATTCGGTAAATGAACTAATGGATTACTAACCGAATGTTTGAATAATCATGTGAAATTTCTTTTCAATCATTTTGATGGGAATCACAACACATTCTCTATCTTTTAAATATAAACCTTATGCTAGGAAAAGGAACCATATGCTACACAATGGAACCTTATGATATGCAATTGAACTTGAATCTATGCAAAGGAACACTATGATACACAAAGAAACCCTATACTACCGAGTTGAACCCAACTTTGGCCTATTCAAAATTTGGGATTCCAAACCAACATTTTTATCCGAGGTTTTGGAAACTGTCTTTGAATATTTAATGATTAAATAAAATCATACTTATGAACTATTTAATGGTTCATTTTGATCGATTAATCTATCAATTTTTTATGTAAAAATAACTCCTATTCTTAATGGATGTTAAGACAACCATGGTCTCCTGGAATATGAATTTCTGTGATCTAGTAGAAAAATTTTTGGGCTCTTCTCAATGGAAATAAAGCTATATATATGATCATATAATTTTCATATGATATAGACATGATATTTTTTCATAGACACAAATGAATAAATTTTTAATATATTTGATATAAATAACTACTTCAAATTAAGATAAACATTTTTACTTATGAAAGAAGAAAAACGTGGAGATTTAAATTTTCAATCTCATTATATTATAGAACTATTTCGTGTTTGTTACTAATATTATTGATTATTATTTGAAATCTTGATCTTATTAGAATTATAATTTCATGGAGGAATTAGTTTTTTAAGATGATCATCTGTTTATTTTATATTTCTACTATAACTGTAAACTATTACTCAAAGGATCAATGAATCAATATCTATTGTTTATTTGAGTTTCAACTACTTGTACATAGTCATGGAAGAGTTTCACCTTCATGTACTATGATGTGTATAACTAGTTCCCTATTATATTTCAAAAGTGATTTTTTATCCTTGTTGGAATGGTGTCCACATCCATAACTCATTTATGGATTTGGAGGTCATGTAATAATTGGTCTTTTCTAGTTAAATTATCTAATCTCATAGAGATAGAATTGGTGGAGTGGACTAAGATATATTTGTGAACTAAGCCACTATAAATTGTTATGTTCAATCATTCATCTTATCCACTACTCAAATTTCAAAAAAATGTTATTTATTCATAAATAAAAAAGTGATTTAAAATAAATAATCTATTTATTTTCCTGAGAAGACAAAAATCACCCCCTATTGGGTTATATTAGTATTTTTCATTCCTAACAATGTGATGTTTTGTTCACATCATAATTATAGATAGGACAAGAGGTAGAATACAAGAACCATATAAGGATGAGTGAATCCTTTTAACCCCAAATGTATGAGTAGGTTGGGTTCATTATACTTGTTTTATATGATCTATAGATGGATTACATGTAATAATTTGGCCGAATCTGGGAGGATGCAGTTATAATAATAGAGTTTTTTTAAAAAAAATTTACCACGCTAATATCAGCATTAAACCTATAAAATCACAAAAGGATAGACCATAAAGGTTAACCTTGAATTGGAAAAAGATATATAAGTCATCTCTTGCGGCAATAGAGATGGTATATGTGAAGAAAAAGATAGTTAATGTCATCCTTTAGTGGATGAGGATATCATAGAGAGAGCCGAAACCATATGCAGATCGACATCCTTGGTCCTTGGAGATAGAATATGGAGGCAATATTTTCCTGAGAGTCTCTACATTATGTGGTTTGTGGATATATTTTTAAGGAAGTAATATTTCTCGATGTTTCATCTAGATATTCATGATATATAAAGGGTATGGAGTTGTTTCATGGTGTATTCTTCATTTCACAACTGAGGAGATACATTAATGAACAGCACATGTTTTTTACTGGGGTGAAATGGAGATCGAAGATAAAGACAATTTTATGGAGAAGCTAAGGGTGGTCGTTGATCTATAGGATAGGAACAATCATGGATGAAGTATCCATTGGTTAAGGTGTTGTAAAAGAACTTAATAATGTAGGAGAGTTACTGGGAGAAGGATATTGAGATGCGGGATCAGTATCATATGATTTTTTCTTGGTATTTCATTTTCATGGAAGAAAATAAGGATGGCGATAATAATTGTAAAGACCCGTAAATTTCAAGGAAATTTTTTTCTTAATTTTCTTTGGAATTTTACAAGAACGCAGTTTCTGACGGAACCTGATTCCGAGGCCCGGTGTGCCCGGAATCATTTTCCGAAGTTTTGGCTCGGGTATGTTCAGTGAACGGACGAGCGGGTTTTTCTAACTTTTGAACCAGTGCTCGGAATCGAATTCTGAGGGCACCGATGAAATCGCAGCGCTGGTTTTCGATTAGAAACGCCTCTTCCGGAGTTGCGTTTGCTCGGGTGTGGTTTTTAATTTTCGGGCTTAAAGTTAAGAAATAAAATAATTTTGTGACAACTTTATTTTATTTCACTTAAGCCTCTTGGAAGCCACTTGAAGCCACTTAAAGGCGGCTTGAACTGAGTTGAACTGGATAGGATGCTATCCAGAAATATCCTACCCCCTTGGTAGGATATTTGTGAGGTGGGGCCCGCACGAGCCCCGCCGTTTCTTTCCGCTAAGAAACGCACCCGTGAAAACCCGTCTTAATGAAAGTCAACAGACGCGTTTTTTAAATTCTTAACAGACCATTTAATTGGGCGGTTTATTTCGTGAATTAAATGGGCTGTTTCTTTCGTGAATTAAATGGGTCGTTTCTTTCGTTCAATTAATTCAACGAATTGATGGATCGTTTCTTAACCGGTTTCGTGTGTTGGCATGTTAATAAATTAAGACCAACCCAAAATCTTTTGAAAAGATTTGAGAGGATCCCTGTTTCTTCTTCAACCTTGACGAAGAACACGAAGAACGCCGTTCTTCAACGAAGAACTTCTTCGCCGAAGAACACGGATCTTTCGCGATGCCATATCCGCGACGTGACGTTCTTCTTCCGCATCATCTCTTCCGCGACGGTTTTCCGCGACGAACGTCATCGACAACGACTCTTCCTCCGACGTCAAAGGAATCGACACCGATATTCCATGACTACGTCAACGTGTGACTATCGAGGTAGGGGTTCTTGAGTTCGTTGTTTTCTTTCTTTTTGACATTCCTCAAGACTTGACGTGAACGCTCAAGTTCCGACGAAGAACGCCGCTCCGCTCTTCTTCGTCTTCCATGTCAACGAGAGAGGACACCTCTTCTTCCTCGAACAACCTTCGTCGGCGTACAAGTATTCGCCAACGACGTGTCTCTTCGGACGCACCCCTTCGTCATCGGATTTGACGAACGGCTACCGCGACGCCCGACCTCCGCGACGTCGTCTTCCGCGGAACGTTGAAAAATCTTCGAATCTATACCCGAGGTAGGGGTTGTTGATTTATTGTTTAATTATTCTATTCTTGATCATGAATTTAGCAAGTCTAACGTGAGGCTTTGAAATATTTTAAGTTGCGTTATTGCTTAACGTGAGGGGGCCGGACCGCATGACCACGGCCGAACCCCCCCTCCATCGTTCTTGTTGTATTGTTTGCGGGTGGATGAATCAAGGGGGCGTGGTGCCGTCGCACCACGCGGATATTCGCCCAATCCTCATTACGCGACGCCGCCGCGCCGCCGCCGCGCCGCTGGTCTGCCGGCCGGCCGGGCCGCCCCAGGCGGGGGTCGGGCCGGGTCGGCCCGGACCCGGACCCCCCCGTTTCGAATCTTTTACGATCTTTTGGCCATAACTTGAGCCTCGGACCTCCGAATGACGAACCGTCTGCGGCAAAGCGATCCTTGGATCGAGACGGTCGTTTCAGTATATCGCACTCAAGGTTTCGGATTACTTTGAGTTCGGCCGGGTTGGTTCGTTCACGGAACCAACCGGGCCTTCGGAGCGGAAACGCTCATATCTTGAGCTACGGACGTCTGATTGACGTGCCGTCAGCCCCGTTGTGTTCCTCTTAGTGAGACGGATCTTTTGGTATACTCCGCCCGAGGTTTGGACGCAAGTGGAGTATGGTCGGGTTGGTTTTGCCTTGAAATCCAACCAGACCCCGGGGACGAAAATGCCAATAACTCTCAGACCGGGCGTCCGATCGACGCACCGTCTGTTGCGTTCAGTTCCTGTTTACGATACGGAACTTTTGGAATCTTTCGCCCGAGTTTTGGATACAGTTAGTAGTGGCCGGGTTGGATCGCACCCGAAATCCAACCGGGCCCCTGGAAACGGGAAAGCTGATATCTTTCAGACAGGACGTCCGTTTGACGAACCGTCAGCGGCGTTGGTGATTACGTTGAGTACGGTCCCTTTGAGAATACCCTACGGAAGTTCAGGGTACAGATGTGATACGGCCGGGATTGGTTCGCACACGAAACCAACCGGGCCCCTGGGACGAAAAGGCTAATAACTCACAGACCGGGCGTCCGATCGACGCGCCGTCTGTTGCGTTGAGACCCCTGTGACGAGACGGTCTTTTGAGATACTTCTTCGTGGGACCTTGAGATACTTGGAGTATCGACTTGTAGCTCATGGAGCGGACCCTCCCAGAGACGAGCGTGCGGAATACGGAGACCGTGTAGCCGACTGAGACCTGACGACTGCTTGACCGACTCGACTTGGAGTAGGTCGACTAGCCCAGTGGACGGAGCGCCCGGTATTTGGCGACAGACCCACGGCGGACGGAGCACCCGATAGTTGGCCGCAAACCCGCGGTACTCGACAGGAGGAGTACCTCAGTAGGCTATTTGGGTGAGCGCCCGGTATTTGGCGACAGACCCACAGCGGACGGAGCGCCCGGCAGTTGGCCGCAGACCCGCGGTACTCAACAGGAGGAGTACCTCAGCAGTCTTAGGTTAGTGAGCAGTACCTCGGAGTCGTGACAGGACCACTGTACACTCTAGAGACGGAGCTCTTCAGTAGTTACGGTTTCGATAATGAAAATCCTGGTTTGAGCTGAGACTTTTGACCTTGTGTTTACTCATGATTGAGATGGGTCACTTGCTAACTTAGGTATATGTATGGGCATATACCCGGGTAGTGGTTATCCGTTGATTTCACAATCCTTGTGTTTCCTCATGATTGAGATGGGTTACTTGATAACTTAGGTATATGTATGGGCATATACCTAAGTAGAGGTTATCTGTTGAGATCTTCTTTGTGGTTATCCTTGTTGGTTTAGTGAGACCTTGAGGGTCTCGGGGTCCCTACTGAGTATCGTCATACTCACCCCTGCACGGGCTATGCCCGCACCTCGTTGTGTTAGTTGCAGACGATGGGCAGTGCTGACGGAGGCCGAGTGTTCGATGACTGGACGGTACCTGGAGGTGGACTATACGACGAGGCGGTACCCGGAGGTGGACCACTGGGCGGGACATACTCGGAGCGGACGGCGGGACCCGAGGAGCAGAGGAGCTATCTGTACCCACCCTTCTGGTGGGATTTCCTTAGGACGGCTCGACGCTGCAGTTTTTCTTTTCAGTTGCTGTTTTCCCTTTCGAGTTGTACTTTACTTTCAGTTGGGTTTGTATTCTGGCCCATTTTACTTTCCGCTTGTTTACTCTGTGGTGTTTGTTTACTTTACAAAGGCAATGCCTTCCCTTTTTATCGGGATTTACGCCTTTGGTGCTAGTCGCCAGCCCCTGGCCTATGGGAGGCGGGCTTGGGGTAGTCACGGCACGGGCCCCGAGGACGAGTCGTGACAAATTGGTATCAGAGGTGGTCGGTTCTACCGCAGACTCTGATCTTTCTTTCTGTGAAGCAATAGTGTTAAGGGTACCGAGTGTGGTTCTCAGTTCAGGGAGTCCAGTGTTGGTGCGGGCGGCCGACGTATCCATACACCAGGACCCTGACAACTGATTTCCAACTTTGTGCACAAAAACACTGATTGCGTGTGGGTTTTCAAAGGTTTTTCCCCTTAAAACAGCTCAAACCGGGTCAGCTCACCAGGTATAATCGTTTGACCGTGTTACGTTCAGGATGCCTTTTCTCGGACGATCTGTTAGAGCCCAGAGGGATGTGCGTGCTGACAGCATGTCGAGTGACGAGGCTTCGGTACAGGGCCCTCTTGTAGTTGAGGCACCAGCGGAGGCGCCAGTGGTACTACCATACGTTGGGCCACCGATGCCACCAGCCCCAGCAGTAGGCGATGCCCGCTACTTGCGCGCACTGCATGAGTTCCAGCGCCAGAGGCCACCCAGATTCGGGGGAGAGATGGACCCGCAGGCGGCTGAGTATTGGCTGGAGGCTGTGGTGGGAGTCTTCAGGCTAGTGGGGACGCCATCAGACTTCATGGTGACCTTTGCTGCCAGCCTTTTTCAGGCAGCAGCAGGCAGGTGGTGGAGCCACTTGTTCCAGTTTTGCGATGGGAAGACTTCGAGACCTTCTTCAGGGAGGAGTTTATGCCAGTAGCTCTACACCCCGAGCGTGTTCAGGAGCTGCTGCCTTTGCCACGTGTTTTTCGATCAAAAGTCGAGTCATCTGTGGGCAGTAGACGGATGATGCAAAGGTCCAGGAGGACCAGACCAGCAGTTGGGCGATCTCAGGTTTTAGGACCGGTGGTGCAGGGCACCCGGAGTGGGAACAGAGCTAGCCGTGCAAGGAGCAGGTTGTGTTACTCATGCCGCGGAAAGGGTCACCTGGCACGTGACTGTCCGACTCCTCGATCCACAGGCTTTGGGGAAGCCACCGAGGTTGAGGCAGCGACAAATGCTTGAGCAACAGTAAAGTAGGTGGATAGGAGCGGAACTAGTGGATACGTCTCTTGTACTTCTAGTTCCATGTTGATGTTGTTTTTGTGTAGCATCTTTTTATTATGAGCTGCAATAATAAAAGACGCATACTTTGTGATGTTTTCATTCCTGTCCTCTTTTTTGATGTTACTAAGAGGTTCCAATTGACTGTTGACTTGACCCTCACTTGTGAGACTTCTACTGGAGGAGACCCAGTTACCACACACTGATGCCGACAGTGTGACTCAACTCTTGGAGGCGAGAGTAACGGTTGGATCTCTTGGTAGTAGCGTCGAGGCCTTACGACGTCATCCTTGGTATGGATTAGTATCATCCATGTTAGGATTGACTGTATTAGGCAAAGAATGTGGTTCATCCTGGGGATGAGACCAGATTTCTCTTGTCGGCAAAAGAGAAAATCTTGCATCTTTTGTGGGACCGGAGGTGGTCTAGGCCACGATAGAGAAGGTCCAGGTCATCCAGGAACGGATGAGGATAGCTCAGATCTGGCAGAAGTCATATGCTGACAGGAGGCGGAGGCCACTAGAGTTCGAGGATGGCGACCACGTCTTCTTGCGGGTCTCACCTCGACGTGGTATTCGGAGATTTGGCCGAGGCGGCAAGTTATCTCCGCGCTTCAACGGACCTTTCTAGGTCCTCAGCTGGGTAGGCGAGGTGGTTTACCTCTTGGCCCATCCACTTCAGTTGCACTAGGTGCACGACGTTTTCCACGTATCCCAACTGAGGAGATACGTGCTCGACCCCTTCGCATATCATCGACCATGAGGAGCTAGACGGTGGCGATGAGTGTCTTATACGGAGGATCCTGTGGGAATCGAGGATCGACAGGAGCGGATCCTAGGAGGATGGTTGATTCCTCTTGTGCACTTTCTTTGGCAGCGCGGGAACCTCCAGGTAAGCACATGGGAGCGGAAGGCTCAGATGCGTGCTCAGTACCGCTTGTTTCCCTAAGTTTGTGGTGAAGCTTTACGGGGACGTAAATCCCTGTGGTGGGAGTAATGTAAAGACCCGTAAATTTCAAGGAAATTTTTTTCTTAATTTTCTTTGGAATTTTACAAGAACGCAGTTTCTGACGGCACCTGATTCCGAGGCCCGGTGTGCCCGGAATCATTTTCCGAAGTTTTGGCTCGGGTACGTTCAGTGAACGGACGAGCGGGTTTTTCTAACTTTTGAACCGGTGCCCGGAATCGAATTCTGAGGGCACCGATGAAATCGCAGCGCTGGTTTTCTCTTAGAAACGCCTCTTCCGGAGTTGCGTTTGCTCGGGTGTGGTTTTTAATTTTCGGGCATAAAGTTAAGAAATAAAATAATTTTGCGACAACTTTATTTTATTTCACTTAAGCCTCTTGGAAGCCACTTGAAGCCACTTAAAGGCGGCTTGAACTGAGTTGAACTGGATAGGATGCTATCCAGAAATATCCTACCCCCTTGGTAGGATATTTGTGAGGTGGGGCCCGCACGAGCCCCGCTGTTTCTTTCCGCTAAGAAACGCACCCGTGAAAACCCGTCTTAATGAAAGTCAACAGACGCGTTTTCTAAATTCTTAACAGACCATTTAATTGGGCGGTTTATTTCGTGAATTAAATGGGCTGTTTCTTTCGTGAATTAAATGGGTCGTTTCTTTCGTTGAATTAATTCAACGAATTGATGGATCGTTTCTTAACCGGTTTCGTGTGTTGGCATGTTAATAAATTAAGACCAACCCAAAATCTTTTGAAAAGATTTGAGAGGATCCCTGTTTCTTCTTCAACCTTGACGAAGAACACGAAGAATGCCGTTCTTCAACGAAGAACTTCTTCCCCGAAGAACACGGTTCTTCCGCGACGCCATATCCGCGACGTGACGTTCTTCTTCCGCATCATCTCTTCCGCGACGGTTTTCCGCGACGAACGCCATCGACAACGACTCTTCCTCCGACGTCAAAGGAATCGACACCGATATTCCACGACTACGTCAACGTGCGACTATCGAGGTAGGGGTTCTTGAGTTCGTTGTTTTCTTTCTTTTTGACATTCCTCAAGACTTGACGTGAACGCTCAAGTTCCGACGAAGAACGCCGCTCCGCTCTTCTTCATCTTCCGTGTCAACGAGAGAGGACACCGCTTCTTCCTCGGACAACCTTCGTCGGCGTACAAGTATTCGCCAACGACGTGTCTCTTCGGACGCACCCCTTCGTCATCGGATTTGACGAACGGCTACCGCGACGCCCGACCTCCGCGACGTCGTCTTCCGCGGAACGTTGACAAATCTTCGAATCTATACCCGAGGTAGGGGTTGTTGATTTATTGTTTAATTATTATATTCTTGATCATGAATTTAGCAAGTCTAACGTGAGGCTTTGAAATATTTTAAGTTGCGTTATTGCTTAACATGAGGGGGCTGGACCGCATGAACACGGCCGAACCCCCCCTCCATCGTTCTTGTTGTATTGTTTGCGGGTGGATGAATCAAGGTGGCGTGGTGCCGTCGCACCACGCGGATATTCGCCCAATCCTCATTACGCGACGCCGCCGCGCCGCCGTCGCGCCGCCGGCCTGCCGGACGGCCGGGCCGCCCCAGGGGGGGGTCGGGCCGGGTCGGCCCGGACCCGGACCCCCCCGTTTCGAATATTTTACGGTCTTTTGGCCATAACTTGATCCTCGGACCTCCGAATGACGAACCGTCTATGGCAACGCGATCCTTGGATCGAGACGGTCGTTTTGGTATATCGCACTCATGGTTTCGGATTACTTTGAGTCCAGCCGGGTTGGTTCGTTCACGGAACCAACCGGGCCTTCGGAGCGGAAACGCTCATATCTTGAGCTACGGACGTCCGATTGACTTGCCGTCAGCCGCGTTGTGTTCCTCTTAGTGAGACGGATCTTTTGGTATACTCCGCCCGAGGTTTGGACGCAAGTGGATTACGGTCGGGTTGGTTTTGCCTTGAAATCCAACCGGACCCCGGGGACGAAAATGCCAATAACTCTCAGACCGGGCGTCCGATCGACGCACCGTCTGTTGCGTTGAGTTCCTGTTTACGATACGGAACTTTTGGCATCCTTCGCCCGAGTTTTGGATACAGTTAGTAGTGGCCGGGTTGGATCGCACCCGAAATCCAACCGGGCCCCTGGAAACGGGAAAGCTGATATCTTTCAGACAGGACGTCTGTTTGACGAACCGTCAGCGGCGTTGGTGATTACGTTGAGTAACGGTCCCTTTGAGAATACCCTACGGAAGTTCAGGGTACAGATGTGATACGGCCGGGATTGGTTCGCACACGAAACCAACCGGGCCCCTGGGACGAAAAGGCTAATAACTCACAGACCGGGCGTCCGATCGACGCGCCGTCTGTTGCGTTGAGACCCCTGTGACGAGACGGTATTTTGAGATACTTCTTCGTGGGACCTTGAGATACTTGGAGTATCGACTTGTAGCTCGTGGAGCGGACCCTCCCAGAGACGAGCGTGCGGAATACGGAGACCGTGTAGCCGACTGAGACCTGACGACTGCTTGACCGACTCGACTTGGAGTAGGTCGACTAGCCCAGTGGACGGAGCGCCCGGTATTTGGCGACAGACCCACGGCGGACGGAGCGCCCGATAGTTGGCCGCAAACCCGCGGTACTCGACAGGAGGAGTACCTCAGTAGGCTATTTGGGTGAGCGCCCGGTATTTGGCGACAGACCCACAGCGGACGGAGCGCCCGGCAGTTGGCCGCAGACCCGCGGTACTCGACAGGAGGAGTACCTCAGCAGTCTTAGGTTAGTGAGCAGTACCTCGGAGTCGTGACAGGACCACTGTACACTCTAGAGACGGAGCTCTTCAGCAGTTACAATTTCGATAATGAAAATCCTGGTTTGAGCTGAGACTTTTGACCTTGTGTTTACTCATGATTGAGATGGGTCACTTGCTAACTTAGGTATATGTATGGTCATATACCCGGGTAGTGGTTATCCGTTGATTTCACAATCCTTGTGTTTCCTCATGATTGAGATGGGTTACTTGATAACTTAGGTATATGTATGGGCATATACCTAAGTAGAGGTTATCTGTTGAGATCTTCTTTGTGGTTATCCTTGTTGGTTTAGTGAGACCTTGAGGGTCTCGGGGTCCCTACTGAGTATCGTTATACTCACCCCTGCACGGGCTATGCCCGCACCTCGTTGTGTTGGTTGCAGACGACGGGAAGTGCTGACGGAGGCTGAGTGTTCGAGGACTGGACGGTACCTGGAGGTGGACTATACGACGAGGCGGTACCCGGAGGTGGACCACTGGGCGGGACATACTCGGAGCGGACGGCGGGACCCGAGGAGCAGAGGAGCTATCTGTACCCACCCTTCTGGTGGGATTTCCAGAGGACGGCTCGATGCTGCAGTTTTTCTTTTCAGTTGTTGTTTTCCCTTTCGAGTTGTACTTTACTTTCAGTTGGGTTTGTATTCTGGCCCATTTTACTTTCCGCTTGTTTACTCTGTGGTGTTTGTTTACTTTACAAAGGCAATGCCTTCCCTTTTTATCGGGATTTACACCTTTGGTGCTAGTCGCCAGCCCCTGGCCTATGGGAGGCGGGCTTGGGGTAGTCACGGCACGGGCCCCGAGGACGGGTCGTGACAATAATATAGATACATGGGGTTCTAAGTAGAAGTTTTTTATATTTAAATTTTTATTTTCAAATTCAGACTCTGATATGGAATGTGTCTCTACAGCCTGGTGTGCCATTAAATATTTTTTAAATAATACTAATTATATTTTATATTATGCATATACAATTTTTTAAATAAAAAAGGATAAATCAAAAATAGAATCATTGATAAAAAATCAGAGACCATGACTATGTTCAGAATGTGATATTTACCCTATTATTGACCTAAAATGGGCTAGCGTAGGGAATTTAGATAAAAGCGGCCACATTTGGATGCATTTAGTTAAATTAATATATAATATTATTAGTTTATTTAATTTATCTAATTTTGATTTCCTATAAATGTTAATACATTATTATAATTATTCCAGTTTTAGTCACATAAACTTTAGGATACTTGAGTGGTATTCTTCATCACTTCACTAGATAATCAAGATCCGATGATGATGAGTCTCTAGATCTAGGGAGATCATGAAGCATTGAATGAAATAATTACTCCCCTTCAATAGAAAACACATTCATCAATGATGAAAAATATAAAACCAATTGTGTCTCTTTATTTCATTTATTATACCCTTATAGATTATTTTTATGGATCATTATCATCCCATTCGTTGAACTTCATGAATTTCTACCCATTTTAGGAGTTTGAGTAATGGTTATATTGATTAATCATTTTTTCTCACCCTAGATTTCATGAATGTGTTTATTGGGAAAGAACACTTGACCAATGATCATAGAAAAACAAATATTTTTAATTTATCCATCTTTTTGTTCACTAAGATCATCGTTTGACTATGTGGTCATGATTCTACATTTCCTTTCGTGACTGAGCCTAATCAGACCCTCAAAATCATGATAGTTTCAAATAAACTAAATGGAACATTTAATAAGGTATTTATATAAATACTTTTTAGGTTACATGGGATCTATTTATTTTATATTCAATCCAAACCATGATAGTGATGACATTCAATATATATATATAGTTCTTCGTGGTAATGATGAACCCAAAAAAGATCAATTTTCATAAATCATATGGCTAGAAAAGATAAATAGAGGAAATATCCATTGAGTATTCAAGCCATGGAGGTGATATTTGAGGTCGAATGTCTGGATCTATAATGAATAATTAAATATTGAGTTTCTATGAAAAACACTACTACAAGAGATGTATTTCGATTATCACATGACAAATAAAATTTAATCTAATATGCTAGGTTTTACACATTATTGTATGTATAACATAATGTGTGGGACCTCGATTTGACTTGTGACTTATGTTCTGTAGACAGTACATGAACATCATGAGCACATAATCATGGGAAGAAATTGGCACCCATCATGTTCTATAGTACCATAACAAAGGAAGGATTCATGGACACGACCATGGAACATATACAGGTCCACATGTAGTTGAGGACGTCCTTGTAGTCCACTTGTACTTGTGTATTAGAACATTGGTAGTGATCGTTGCACATGTCAAAGCATTAATAGGTGATGGAGTGGGGAACCATGATATTTGGGTCCATTTACATTCCATGTACCTTTTCTACCCTTTTATTAAATCATTAATCTCTTGTATATCCCCCATTTCAAATCTAAATTTGATTCACTAGTGGAATATCAATTTTTCTAATTGATCGTAATGATGGAATATGTTGTTTATTTTTATATATGATGACATAATTGTTGAGTAGTACCATCATTAGGCGATGCTCGATGACAATAATGGATAGGCATTTTCTCATGGGGATTTAGAGTGGAACCCCATAGTTGGGATCACTATGGGTCCTCTACCATTCTATTGAGTGGAACCCTCATGTGGGATAGGTTATGGGTCTTCTATATAAGCATATAGTGGAATACTATTAATATGATCGTAAATGGGTTCTCTAACTATGAATTCTGTGACACCCACTAGCAATATCATGGAATGGGTCTCCGACTACTAGTGTGGAAGCCTACAACTAGGGATGGCATGGTTCATATTCCTAAAAATAGAGTGGAACCCTCTAACTATGCTAGGAAAGGGTGCTCTACCAACAACTAAATTGGAAACCACTAGTTATTATGGGAATGGCCCCTTATCATTTATTAGTGTGGAACTCTCTACCTAGGAAGGAAATGGGTTCTCTATCATTTACATTAGTGGAAACCTCTTGTTGGGACACGTCATGGTTCTTATAGCTACCAACTGACTTGAACCATCTTTTTGTACTCCAACATGGGTCAATCACTATAGGCACTATCCTATTGACATTATTTCATAGTTGATAAGTGAGTCATTAATTATTTTATTCTAGTGGGATGATATTTGAGATGTTGGGAAATAATGATAGACCTTTGGATGAGATTCCACTCATTTTTGTATGATGGGATGTGGGATGGGGATCCCCATCTCTCACATTCGAGTTTCATTGAATTGAGAATATATATATATATATATATATATATATATATGTATGTATCACTACTGTTTGATTTATTGTTCAATCATTACTTGGGTGGTGTTCTCTTTATACCTATTACTATCATCTCTCTTACTGCTCTCCATTCATTATTGTTCCGTCCTATAAGGTATGTATATAAACTCCCATGTGTTGGATTTTACCACATGTTTCCTTTCTTATGGAGATGACAGAAAGACCATTTGAGATTATTGTGGATCTTAGGGAAACTAAGTGTATTTGAGCTATGTATGATGGCCAGATCATGGAGATCGTGAGTTGAGCTCTCCCAATATTTACCTTTATGTTTGTTTAGGCTTGGACATCATTTTTGTTTTGTGTGCATTTGTATGTTTACATTTATGTTTATAACTTCATATTTCTATATACCGTAGAGGTTTTTCATGTCCGGTTACTACTCAAGATATTACATAATTTTCTTTTATTCCTCTACAAATATATAATGATATTGATGGGATTATGTATATATTTATAGTAGTAAAATCCAACCCATTTTATATACGCCTTTTGGTGATTTTCATCACTCCATGGTTTATGGTTGTAGGCTTGGGTTAGTAGAATCTCAAGACCCATTGTATTATGATAAGATAGTAATTTTATAAATAAGGACCATTTTCCATTTGACCAAAGTTGTGAATGGATTATTTGTTTTAAAATTCCCTAGATGAACTAATTTTTATGCCTTCATGATATTCATTTTATGAAATATTAAAATATAATTTTATTTTATTAATATTCATGAAATTATTGTTCTCAATATTTTTGAAATTTTAATTTTTAATTATACAAAATGAAATGAATATTTTTCCTCATTTTGAATGAAATATTTTAATAAACTATAAATGGATTTTTTTTTGTATATGTTAGAATATTTTAGTATTTATAGAGACTTACTAGTGATATGATCTAATGATACTATCGACATTATTTATTTTTTTGTATTATTATTGTTTGATAATTATATTTTAATGAAACCCCTTTCATTTCCATGTTGTTTTGTGGTTGAGATTATAAATGTTTTAATATTGTGTGACACACATATGTATGGTTTTCATAATTTTATGGGTGGGATTGTTATATCCCTCCAATAAATTGATTAATGAGGTATATATATCACATGATATGATGAATATTATTATAGACATGATTTTCAGTTGTTATATTTGTATTTTTATGCATGTCAATGTTTTATTTTATATATAATTATAATATTCTTTGTGAACATGATTATGAAACGATATGCTCACAAAATTATGAATAACCATATATATCTAGACACTTGATAATGTTTTGAATTTTAATTAATAATTTATTCACTAAAATCCTTATTCATCATGTTTCTGGATAGGGTATTATTATAGGTTTTATGATCAATTTTTTTTGGAAATGAATATTTTAGATTGATAATATGCACTAGAATATATTATCACATATTTATAATCATCTTATTCCCACTTTTTATTAATATCTATCATATTTATTATTTTTGAGAATCTAAGATCACCCTTAAAATGATTCCATTTTCCCATGTTAAAAAAATCATACAATATATGATTAGGCTTGGGGTATCATGTGTGGAAAATATTTTGTGTATTATTTAATCATACTAATAGAAAAGAAAATCAGAATTTATCGAGGAAAATACATATTAAAGAAAATTTACTTCACCTCTATTATGTAATGGGGTTTTCTGAATCCTATAAAAAATCTAAAACTAAATGTATTGGTATTTTATTTAACTAAATAAAAACTCTAGATATAGTAATTATGATGGTTAATATTTGGTTATTTCAATTAGTACCAATTCCTATTTATAAAGAATACAGTTTTAGTACTAGATTAGAAGGCACAGGTCTTGTGTTGACTTATAATTTTTACCTAATATTTCTAATTAGAATTTTTTTGTCCATATTATATAATTAGGTCCATTTTTAATAATTAAATGTATATTAACTAGGTAAATAATAGATCGTATATTGAAACTAAAAATGATAAATTTGATAACTCTAATATTTGAGAAATCAACAACATGATTTTAAAATTTGTTAAAATGAATGGTTTTGGAATGAATGAATTAATATAAAACACCACTAAATTATTTTCTATTTTTTACTTAGTAGACATGTTAAAAATGTTGTCTGTTTATATTAATTTTATGTATTTTTAAAATTTCCATTGTCACCACTAATAAAAGTTTACTCTAATCGACCACATAGTACCTCTAAATAATTTGTATTCTAATAGAAACTGAAATGTTTTCCTACCCTAGAATCGTATTCACAGTTAATTACCATATTATCAATAAATATAGCCCTAAGTAACCATTTCCTTTGAGGTTTCCATGGTAATTCTAATGTCCTAAATTATAGAAATTTTTTCCAAAATTTCATTTTATTTAAATATTAAAAACTATTCCTTTCATAATTATTGTATAATGAAATTATTATTTTATTAATAATGAAATACTTTATCTCATGGGGATAACTATCAATTCCATTTCTTGTACTATGTTATTAAAAATGAAATCATCATCCATTCATTGTGTCGACTGTGACCTCCATGAAGCAATAACTTTTATATTTTACCACCACATATATGTACTTCTAATAAGGGATAAATATAATAATAATTATGAATAATATAATATAATTTTTATAATTAATTGAATAATAATAATTCACATTCATTCATTCTCATTTTTTTGAAATGAAATCATTAACAATGTGTTGTGTGAACTTCTGTCCCAATGAAGTAACATAATCATTTATAATTTAATAATTCATATTATTATTTTTCAATATGTCTTATGATATGATACAAAACCCTACATATATATAAATAATTTTACATTATTTTTATTATAAAGGTTCTATTCATAATATAATACACATTCATAATCATTATCATCAATTAAATGTGGTTTCTCGTGTTTGTAAAACCCTTATTTTGGGTGGTAATGAAAGGAAAGATCCTACCTGTAATAATTGATATCTAGGATATTTTCGATATTTTATAGTGGGTTTAAATTTATTATGTAAGGATTTTGAATCATTGGGTAGATTGGAATGGATTTTAAATATCACAATGCCCAAAACGGCCAACAACATTCTATGGTGTATATTGTTATGACTATAGTTTGTATTGATGTAAAATGAGAAAGGGTTAAACTAGAATTCTCAATCCATTAGATTCCATGGTTTTGAGGGGATTTTGTTTTCATACATGGTATGGAAGACCCCACTATTTCCATTTTGTAGGTTTTGGTGTGGGGAAACCATTTTGGGTTTCGGTAGCATCACATAGGGCTGAAAATTCAAATACAGTTTTACAAGAACACCATAGACATGACCTAGTAGTGGTGGAGGCCATTTTTGTCTTCTATATGGGTTTTCAAAAACCCAAAATAAACTTCCACATTCATGGATCATGACCAAATTAAATTGGAAATGAATGTTTATTGAATTTTGGAATCTGATTAATTTATTAATAAGTTAAAATCCCTATTAATCAAATCATCCACACATCACAAATAAATTCCAAGAATTTAATTAATTCCATAAGTATCCAAGTATTATCATGGTTGTGATTTAATCACTTATAAAAATAATGGGTTTTCATAATTCATTTTGGATCATCTCGACCTCCTTGTATAATCTAAAGGTTATTTCCACAGATAGTTTCGTGTACATTACATTTTATTAATTTGGTGGAGAATTAATTTATAAAATTCTTTTTTGGAAAACATTGATCTTTAGATAATTCTTCTTTGATAGTTTAATTAATTCTTATATATTATATATGGGTTCATAGAGTACTATAAGGTAGTGATTATTCATTTTGATGATAAACATCATTTCATGAGGATCATTTTAATTTTATGATACCTCAATTTATTTATAATGCATAATTTCTCATGTTATCACCCCACATAATATTTTCATTTCTTCTTCTTAAACAATTCTAAATAATTATAGTTTATCATTATTTTAATATTACATATCTGTTGATAATATTGTAGTATCATTCTTCATATATACATTACTAAAATACTCATTTCTTTTTCTATTTGGTACCAGTTCAAGGAGGTATTAGCATATATGACTTTTCAGGTTGTTGAATGATTGTATGGTGGGATACATTACCATTTGGTTTCATTGAGGGTAATGCTGGAAAACAAGTGGTAGGATGATCCTAAAATTTTTTGTAATGTGAATACACTTTTTTCTATGATTCATGAAGTGTTTAAATTACATGTTGTTCATGATTTATTGTGTCATCAAATGGGACTATTGGTGTGTATCCTATGATAAACATATGTGATTCATGATTATATAGATATTTTAAGTGTTTAATGTAATAATTCATGATATTGATCACATGTTTTTTATATATTGAGACTATTTTCTCATGATTTTGTTCTATGCTTATCTTGTTATTCTCTACTATTTTCTGTTATTTTTTTATTGAAAATATCTATTTTAATGGTATTTATAATATTTGGGTGGTTCTAATGTTGTTACACATTAGATGGGGAGTGCACACAATGTATCATTATTATGATCGGGGACTCGTGAATGGGGTGGGAGAACGATATCACTATAGACTAGCCCAAAAATTGATGCATGTATGAAAATGAGTAATGAGTAGGAACTCAATCGATCTTGGATACAAAATAGTTTTTCCCCTAATTCCATGATGATATCGAGCAACACATAGACAACATTAAGGGATATTTCAAGATCACTCCGGACATCAATGACTATCCTTCTAAGATTAAGCTATTGCAGTTACGACCGTGGATCATGGGTAGTTCATTTTATCATAAGTTGTCAATATATTAACAATACTCATTCAAAACAATTTATAGATATCATTGAATAAACCAATTGAACATGTGAAAACTATTAAGGACCCATTAAGGGTGCCTTACATTGTTTTATTTCTCAAAACATACAAGGGTATCCTAATTATTTTTTTGTCTTCATGTATAGTTATCCATAAAGGGGAAATGGGTCCCTCGGATATAGTTTAGATTAAGATAATGGAGTCGGTAATTGAACCCATATGTACTGTAGTGAATTTAAACATATTTTTATTTATCATTTTATTTTCATCCGCTAAACCTCATGTTTGGATTTCCATAGTGGGAGAACATCTTATTTCCTTTATTTTTTTCTTTGAAAATTGTGTATTATTTTATTACAAACCCATATCTCTTAACAACATAAATTACATTGATTATTTATATTATATTTATATTATTTGTGAAAAGACATGATAATAATGGTATAAGATCTCTACCGACTTTGTTTGATCACTTTCGGGTACTCTATACCCTCTTCCAAACAGGGTGGAACCCATGAAGTCTTGTAAGTTTTCGGATCAGACCACATGATTTCAGTCAATGAATTATATAATCAAATTATTTCATTGTTCTATTATAGTATATTAATGAAACTATTAAATGGTATAATGTATATTTATTATGGGTGACTCAATTAAGGGAGAATCTAGGTTCATATCCAACTCTTTTGTAATAGGCATAGATGTTACGGTTGACATGATTATTGTAATCATTTTATGGGATTTTGATGTATTTATGAAACATGTCTAGAAATTTTGGATAACATTCCATATATATACATATATATACATTTTTTGTGTTTCATAATAGTTCATTAATTGGATGACACTAAATATTCTATCTTATCAGGATATAATTGTATTCTCCATTTATTGATATATCTATTTTCCAAGATTTTCATATATATATATGTGGAATTAATTAGGTGAACAAATGTATGTTGTTATGTGAATTATATATATTTTTTTGACAAGCATTCTTGGATGGAGGACCAAAGTTAGTGGTGGAGGGGATATGTCATGTGTTATTGGTATCCTCCTTAGATAACCATTCATTTATTCCAAAGAGAGACTGTGATATGTCCAAAAGCATTTTGATATAATATATTTTTCCTCATGGTTTTATAATATTTTTCATCAATTATGATTCATGGGAACACCGATTAATTTTGGTGAGGATACTCAAAAAATAAATTATTTCCTCACTCTTACACTAACTATATTAGAGGCTATAGGAGAGAACCCTCCCACACTTATTTTGGTATCATATGGATGACCTCAACTAGAGGTCCTTCTTGTATAACCTTCCCATGGTGGAGTTCCACCAATGTCCATGGTTGACAATGTAAAAGACTTCCAGCTCTATCATCCACTGTACATTTAGGGAAAAATAATGTCATTTTAAGCAAGGGACTGGATAATTGTCTTTAACGGTGTATTTGACATCATTGAGATGCCTGAGTAATATAAATAAATGTTGGAAGAATTCATCCTACTAGGACCTACCTGGAGATTCTGGAGCATGATGGGACATGAAAAATTATATGATATTCTCATATAGGTGCTCGTTAAGGGAATTTACATCATAGAAATCATTCCTAATATGATTAATACAAAATGATTGAAAGTGTTCGTTGAGCTACAACAAGGTTCCTTGATGATATCTTCATAATCCACTAATTTCAATGAGAAATTGAAATTTTATCCTATCTTGGATGTAATCATGTTATATAAGGTCATAAACATCATGATCACTCTTCATCAAGACATCAATATTAATGTTATGTATTTTTACCTAACTATATACCCAATGGTTAATTTCATGGACTTAAATATCAAAAAGGGACTAGAAGAGCATCATGAAGTTATATTTCTTCCTGCAGTCAGTAATCAGGTGTCTAGAAATCCTGCTAATATTGTGAGTGTCACTTCTAGTAGTAAGAATAGGATGATTAAGGATATGCATAAGGGTATTAATATAAATGTGGACATGATTAAGGCTTCCTAAAACCCCTTGTTGAATTTCCACTCTGCTTCAACTATTGGAACATCAATATTATTGGATGTTATACACTCCACCTCATTACAAGTGTTGAAATTGTGTAAATATTGAGAATCTACAATAGTTTTTTCACAAGGGATTCATGTTTGATGTTTTGTTTGGGAATTGGACTGAAGTGATCTAGGTCACAGTGACATGACTGAGTTCCTAAGTAGCAATATCAGAAGAAAATCAATCATGATATCTATATAATGTACGGAATAGGACTGAATGCTAATATAGGCCAAGAATATATCATTGATCAGACTCTTATAAATGATGTACAGGGACTCTGTACTTGTTTATGTATTGCCTTGATCACATAAATGTTTCCAATTTCTTTTGTTTATGATACTATTGATTCAAATTAACTTATATTCGTACATTTTAAGGACGGAATTCAGATATAGTTCATTAATTCATATGAGTTCATTCTATTGGTATATCGATGGGCATGAACATAGACCACCATTAATGATACCTAGATTTCCATATAGTAGTTACTGGGTATGTACATCATTGTGACTTCAAGATTATTGATATTACAAGCATTTATGTAATTCAAAGAATGGACTTATTATCGAGAATTTATTCTTGTGTTTATTGTTATTATCAATGTGTATCTTTTACATCCCTAACAAGAGAGATTTTATTCGTGAACAATGAGTCAGAACTTGGAGAAAGTAAATTTGGTACAAAATATATCTTGTTAGGATGATCACAGTGCACATTTTAGTCTTGGACCTATGATTTGGATTAGTGGTGAGCCCAATGTATATTCCTATAGTTTTTTATCTCTTTTAAGGATTTTTTTAGGTGAAATTATTGGACTTCCTCATAATATAGTATTCGATATCATGATAGAACACATGAAATATTCATAGAAATTTTTTAGAGACCATTATTGAATAATGATGACTGTGTTGATATAGGGAATCATAAATCTCATGGACATGGAATATAAGTGATTTTTTAATATGATTTCATCAATCATGAGTCTAAGATAATTTTTTATATTAGATGGATGATAGTAATCAGTGATTCAAAAAGATTAATAGAAGATAAATTAGGTGATGTTGATATGTATATATAATTTATCTTGGATTAATTGTCACATTAATTAGTTAAAGTGCGCCTATTGTTTCTCTGAGTTTAATATTTCATTAGGATATAAATAGTTTCAGGTCACAAAGGATAACATCCCCAAGATAGTGATTTAGAATATTTATATTCTTTTGGAGAATCTGGTGATCCATCTTGGATAGATCATAGAACTATAATTTTTTCAAATTTCTTGAGAACAAGTCGTCCAACCCATATCAAGACTCATATGTCGTTCACACAATCATATTTCATTCATAATTTTATGTATTTTTAAATTATTTTTTTGATGAATTTCAATATATATTCCCATGCATTTCAACTTTCTTGTAAAAATTTTGATTTTTTAAATTTATTATTTAAATGGTTTAAAATTTAATAAGAATGGTTAGTTTAGGTTTTTTAATAAGAAATTTTTATTAATCATTTTATATAGTCAAATGAAGTTACTTTGTTAATTTAATTGTATTTAAATGTTCTGATAAAATGGGCCAGTTGGGACAACCATCACCCGTGGGGCATTTATTCACTATAGGAAATATGAAAGGGGATACCCGACGATGTCATCCCCTGAAAAGTCTAGATTGAGACGGATGTCGCAATGTGCTTCAGTCCTTGTGGTAAAGGTTCTGCTGAAGTGTAATGACCATAGTGATTATAGATTGGCCCTATTATTTTGTGGGTCATGGAAGACCTTTTGTGTGCATGTGCTTGTGTGAGACCACCTGAGTTAGGGTTAGGTTCTATGGTGAACAAAATATTCATTTTAAACAAAAATCATGCATCTTCATTGTTTCAATGTGGTACCAAATCCATATGGGTATTGTTCATCACTACCAATAATATCCTCACATTGGTTGGGCCACGTTTTCCCACGCTCAGATATAAGGATCCAAAATCCCTCACCACCACTGCCACAAGCTTAAACTCGTCATCATACACTTATCCAATTTGGAATACACCATATAATCTACTAACATAGTATAAGTTAAATTAATTTCTCTGTACCACCAAATGAGATGATCGCTCATCGCCTCTAGTACCTCAAATAAGCCCCATGAAAACCATGTGATCTTCATCTAGAAACTATTCAAGATTGATTAAGAAGTGGGATCCTCCCCTTCTCACCACTGTCACTAGAGAATCTACCCTATGAAACTACCATTTCCCTCACACACCATCCAATAAATTCATTATGAGGTTTCCTCTAACTAATCTCATGTCTAAATTAAATTTTGAATTATAAACGCTTGTTCTTTTCAATCTATCAGTGATTTAATGCATCTTAAAAACTAGACAGATACCCTTGACATGATTTAATCATAATCATGGGAGAAATAAGGGAAGATATTGTGATAAGGACTCATCGTTTATAAATAGAGGAGGAGAACCCCACTTACAAAGAGTTTATTCCAAATCCATTCTGTGAGATGATGAATGAAACTGTCCATTTTCATATTTTCTATATTATTTATTATTATTTTGTTTTACATTTTTAGTTTTTGTGTAGATGAAGATTTAAATTTATTTATTAGAAAATTAAATCATTTGTTTTTATACAATTTTTTTCATCCCTCATCCTCTTCCTACTTATCCACCTCCTCATAATCCTCCTCCTTTATATATTCTGTTATTTTGTTCAGATGTTTTCATTTTTTCTATATTATATGTGTATATATATTTCTCTATAGCCTACTTTTTGTGTATTTTTATTATTCTAATAATATTCTATAATTCTCCCAAGAGATCACTTACCCTAGAAAATAATGTGAGGACCAATTTCATGGCCCAAGGGAGGTAAAGTGTTCTTGAAGTATTACATAATGAGTATTTTATGTTTAAGATAGAGTGAGTATCATAAAGTAGAATGGTGATTAACCGCCACAACATGAAACTCAAATATTTTTCAATGTTTTTATTTAGTTTTATCTCACCCCTTTACTAGATAAAATCAATTCATATTATGGATTTTTACATTTAGTTGTTGGAATGGAATATTATGTAGCCAATTCCATAAATAATTCACACTCATAATTTAGGTGTTCAATCAAAAATGATAATAGGATGAGTTTGAATATATATTTCTAATGTCATATAAGATTAAAAAAAGGATAAAATTTTAGGAATGGTATTTTAGAAATGTATTATCAAAGAAAATTTATATAAATAAAGGATAATAATGAAAGAATGAATAACCAATCTCAGATCCAAGTGATTTAATTTTAATTTCATTTTATTTATAATCAAATGGTATCTTAAAAATAGATATAGTTTAGATGTTTTAAAAATTCATCAAACCCCAATGCAACCATAATTTTCATCTAATAAATAATGAAACAAAATAGATGTAGTTTTGGTGAGATGGAATATGTTAGTAAAAAATTGTGATGGTCCTCAAATGAGACAACCCTTTTGGCCTCTATAATGAATTAGGGAGACAAATTCAGTTCTCTATGCCCAACAACGGAAGTGCAATATTCATTGTGTTAATTGAAAATATCATCATTTACTCACTAATCTTATTATAGATTGTTAGAGTTCATAAAATATGCGGGAGAAAAAAACGAGCACATCATCTTCTTACCATGATGGTAATGTGTGATTTTATTATTTAGGGGGTATAATTCTTAGGGAATTTGTATTATAAAATTTTAATATTTTTGAGATATAGAAATTGATGTATCAGTTTCATATATACTACCTTAAAAAAATTTTGAGTATAGGATATTTGAGGGTTTAGTGGGACATTATTTGCATCTTATCACAGAGTTCAACCATTTAACATTATACATGTATACCATGATTAGAAAAATAGTGACATTTTAGTGATCAGATTAATGTGAGGAGTAATCCCATGATATTAAAATGATGTTGAAAACAACTATATAACAGACTCTTCATGATCTTTTGAATAGATATTTCATATAATTCGATGCATAAAGAGTGGTTTTGGGGGAATTATTAATATTGTGTGACAAGGTACAATATTTTGAATCATGTCATCTTTGACCCCTTGAGAAGAAAAATCCTACCATTGATATGGATCTAGATGTTTTGTTCATCACATGGATGTGTTTGTGTCATTATATCTTGTGAAAGATGATTTTTTTTTACAACATGGATCACAATACCCTCTACAATATCATCACAAAGTGAAACATATGATTGATATAGATTTTTTGGGGCGATAACCTATAAATTTTCAAACATGATATTTCTTTTTCCCTAGGTAAATGTAACATCATTTTAGATTCTATTATATAATAGATAATAGAGGGGAAAATTCATCGTGAATAGACATCATCGTAACACTAACACCCGATAACCTTTTTTCAAAGAGGAATAATGCAATGAAAGATCAGATACCATTCAAAAGGTCCCCATTATTTATCATAATATCATTAATATACTGGGTAAATGTTAGTTAGGATTTCAACGATGATTGTGTCGTGATGTAGGAATAAATTGTGAGTGGTGACCAGATACCAAGTAGGTAATTGGATGGTGTTGATGCGAGCTAGGTACATGGGAGTGTTATAGTCTATAGTTCAATGAGGAATGATCCAATGTGATTATTCTATAATACTATTTCATTTGTTCAATAATGGGATAAAACGTTATATTTGGACATTAGGTTGAAATTATGGTGTCCATGTTTGGAAAATGAATCTTTTGATTAGATTTCTAATTCCATACCAACAAGAGGATAAAGGATATGAACCAAAAAAATTTAGTTTTTTCTAGCAACATAAAATACAAATTTAGAAGTGGGAGGAAATAAATATGGTTTTTAAGGGGTTACCTGCAATGCTAAGGATTAGTTAAATGGTTTGGGTGATTATTGACCATTTAAGTACTATTTATTTTATATTTCAAATCTTGGAGACTCACTCGGTATATCAGATATACAATATTAATGTTTATTGTATTGTGCAGTTGCATGGGGTTACCTTGATATTTTTATCTAATAGATACAAAAATTAATTATCATCATTTGTGTAGTTATTTCTGAATTCCTTGAGGACTAGGATTAGATAGGCCAAAATGTATTATCCTGATACAGAGAGACAACTTTATGATATGATTATTATATATAGGGATATCATATATGGGAAACCATAATTCAAATATAAAATTTTTATATATTATTATTTGAATATTCATTTCATGACATTATGACCCATTTTATCACTATAATGGTTTACATTATTAGGAATATTGTTCTTATAAATAACTAGTTTATAAAATATCTTTATTGTTCCCAATTTAGTTCTTTAATAATTAAACCCATATATGTTGAGTATTACTTAACAAATTTCCATATATCAATGGTAAATGGAATTATAATGAATGGGGACCTCTAATGACCAATAAGGATAAACATGGGAAATAAAAGGGAACACATAACTGTAACATGAGTATAAGGATATAAGAATATTGTATTGCCGTATGAGTACTTAATATGTATATCTTGAAGGGTCACGGCGTAGCAGAAGTCTGGTTAGCTTAGAACCCAACATTGATTTTTATAATGATCAATGATTTTTTCGGGATCAATACGATGATGAATTACAGTCTCCATGAAATAGAATCGAATTTTTTAGATAAAGATGGAAGTGGCCGGAAACCATTATATAGGGTCTAGAACATCATGTTTTTAATTAATTTAATTAATATCAAAATGAAAAATAATACCTTGATCTTAGGTATTTTTCTTTTTTGATGATATTGATCATCTTAAATGACCCTTCCGGATTATCATGCTGCGCTTGTAAGGAACAAAACTAGAATCCCTCTGGCGGTGATCCACATGTGCTATGATGGCCTCCGACCGGCATCTCTAGTTCACCAGGTGCTAGTGTGGTAAAGCAAGTGTCTTGTGTCTGTCAATCTTGATCTCTATTTCTTCAGACATGAAAAACGTCTCCTGTTCATTAGAGGTGTGGGAATAGGATTCAGGAGAGAAATTGTTTGCCTCAACAATTCTAAATTCACCAGGTGTACGATTTGGGGTCATGAGGATTCTACCACAATTGGAATACTTGTATATTTATATTCATGGAACTTTAGTTACAATATTTAATTGCATAATAGAAAAAATATTTATTAATGAACATAGAGAAAAACAATTATCATAATAATAATACTACCTCATTATTTACAATGTCACAACGTGTGAAAAATAGAATTATTAATAAAGTCCAACATCACAAAATAATAGAACGGTCATTATTATTTTAAATTGAACCAAACTAGTTAAATAATTATTTAGAATCTTGGAAATAATTATTTTACCACTAGACAATCCTTGGTCCACTCATACTCCACTTCCATTTATTGAATACCTGAATAAATAAAAAAATATATTTTTATCATAAATGAATATTTTATTTAGAAACTAGTAAATAAATGTTTATTAAATGTTCATTGAAATAAATAAATATGTTATATTTATTTTATCTGATCATTTTATCTTGAATAAAATTAGTCCACATTCTTGAAAAACAATTTTATTTCCTAATTGAATTCAAATAGAATTTAACTGATACCACAACAAACAATTACTATTTGAACCTCTATGATTCATTCTCATTTGCATTAAGATGTCATGAAAAAAGTCCAAGATTACTGTCCAGTAACAGGTCAAATCACCCAAGAGAAAGAAGATAATGTCACAACAACAAAATCCACACACGAACCCTCACAATGTAATATAATCCCTTTGTCGCAATATCTAATCAGTCATGTTTCATGATGGTGTCATCAAATTATATTCTTGATATGTCATTCATTTACTATCTAAAATAAAATCATCATTACACCATGGCCATGGAATTTTGTGTGACATTTTGATTTCTATCAAAATGGAAAGATATAATCCTCCATAAATTAAAGGGAAAAGTACATCCTCAACTAATCCAATAATAATATGACAAAGGCGATGCACCCATCATACCCTACTTTCCACCAACTATTTGCATGACAATTGTCGTTAGTAAATCAATGTACCTGAGTTATAACACATATTAATGAAAATCCAAAATTCTACATAACATTACAAATTCTCAAAGATAGAAAATTTTGTTGGCACCAAAACATGTGGAATTCCAACTAGAGTATCTGTTCTTATATTCTCTTATCTTCGAGAATACCTTTTGCAAACTTCATGAGAGGAAGTCTCACCTACTGACCAGTATGCACAACTGATGGTATAAAAGCTATGTGTCCCATCATAGTATGTCATCGAACCATAGAACTATACTTATGAACATTTTTATATAATTTTACGGTTTTCATCATAGCGGGGAATTTCCCTGATCTTATCAATTCAACAAATAATCTAAGACATTATTACATCATTGTTAGGTAGAAAAATAACAATATCTAATAAGATGATTAATATTTAAATGAATTAAATTTCCATGTAATCAATGTACAATAAGTTGGATCTAGGACACCAACTCTTAAAAACTCCCACATGGACTAGAGCCAACTTCCTAAGACATTCAATCCACTAAATTTCAAATAGTGATATTGTTTCTACTGTGTTAAGGCTTTAGTCAAGGGGTTTGTCATGATTACTTTATTGGAAATAATACTCAATGCAACATACCCTCTCTGAGATAAATCCCCCAAGAGATGATACTTATAAAGAATTTTCTCCATCTGCTGATGTGACCATGGCTCTTTTATGAGAGATAATGCTACAGTATTATCATAGAACACTATGAAGGTATCCTTACTACTAGGTCTCACATCCATCTCCTAGAAGAAGATTTGTATATAAAATTCATCATTATCTGCCACTAAATCCACGATATACTCAAACTCTACTATAGAATCTATGACCACACTCTTCTTTGACCACTCCCAACTCACTACACCTACATTCAGTGTGAAAATCTATAATGTTTATGACTTCATGCCATCTTTATGAGTCCATAAACTAGAATATGTATATCGTTTCATGATTAGTTCCTCATATCCTCCATAAAACAAGAACAAAACCTTAATATTCCCTAGAAACATTAAGATTTTCCTGAATTCCATTTAATGGTGGTCACTATGGACCATTTGATATTTGACTACCACACTCAATACGTAGGCGAAATCCATCCAAGTACATAGAATTGCATACATGACTGACCTAACCACTGATTTTTATCATTATTTCCTAATGTGTTTGAAGACACATTTTCTTGGAAAGACGAATGCCATGTGATGCTGGAAAAAATCCCATATTTTATGTTTCTGTACATTATCTCTTATCTATATTATCAATGTATGTACATTGTCTTAGGCCCAAGAAAATCTTGGATCTCTCAAGATGGATCTTAATAACAAAAATATATTTTGTCTCGCACATGTCCTTAATGGAGAATCATCTAATCAACCACTCCTTAACAAACTATAAGACTGGTATCTCTTATATAATAAGTAATATGTTTCCAAAATATACTAATATGAAAATGACTAAATTCCCACCAAACATTTTTTAGACACAAGGCTGATATTCGATCTTGATAAAACCAAATTTCATTATGGCTTCATCAAAATAAATGGTCCATGAATTGGATTCTTGATTTCAACCATAAAATTATTTCTGCAACATTCATACCATATTGGAATCCTTTGGGGTCATAAGCCCTTTAGGTTGTGTCATGTAAACATCTTCTAGAATGTTCCCATTAAGGAAGGCTATTTTGACATCCATTTTCCAAATACCATTTAAATTGGAAGGGTAAATGTCCAATATAATTATTATGTATTTCAGAATTACAACTGGTGAAAAGGTTTCATCGAAATCAATTCCATGACGTTGTTTGATCCCTTTTGCAACCAGTCATGCCTTATTGGTCGTGACTTTTCCTTCTATGTCCTGCTTCTTCTTGATTACCCTTGTGCAAGAAAAAGTATTTATGTCAATTAGAGGATCTAACAAAATGTAGAATCAGTTTTGGTACATGGAATCCATTTCAGAATACATGTCTTCTTGCCACATGGCATAATCTGTTCCACTTAATGCTTCCTTTTAGGTTATAGGATCATTATTACCCACTAATAATGAGTCACCATCATCGGTAACTATGGAACCAGAGCATTCAGGTTATCTTAACTCTCTTATACTCTAACATATCTCTTATATCTCTAGAACCATTCATTCATCCATGGGGCTTTGTAGAATATGTTCATGTACCAACTCTTTTTTACCTTGAGCATAAACTTCATCGAAGTTTATCATGCTCCCACTATCTCTTTTGTATATGTGCTCTCTCTCCTGGAATATGTTGTGTCATTCCACTATAACCTTTTTGATTGGGGGTTGTATAGGTGATATACCCTTGTTTCTTTAGGGTATCCAATAATGGTACACTTTGAGCCTTAGGGTGCAAGTATGTTACTGGAATAGGCCTTAACAAATTCATCGCTTCCCCACACATGTATATTCGATAATATGGATTTATTTGCACCATAGAACTTGTATAAAACTGTATTTTTCAATTTAGTTGGTACTTTATTTAGTATGTGCACAAATGTTTGTAATGAATATCCCCAAAAGGATAATGGATTAATTTCTTTACTCATCATTGATCTCACCATGTCCAAAAGGGTTTGGTTCATCCATTCACTCACACCATTCCATTAGGGCATGTATGGTGGAATGAGATGGGATCCAATCCCAAAAACCCATAAGTAAAAAATGAAGTCTTGATTAAGATATTCTCCACATCTATCTAAGCGGAGATTCTTAATATTCCTACCAAGATGATTCTCAACCTCATTCATGTATTCATTGAACTTATCAATAGAATCTGACTTACACCTTAGTATGTCGATATATCCATATCTACTTAACTAATCAGTAAAAGTTAGGAAGTAAGAGTACCCTCCCCTTGATTCAACTGGAAATGGTCTACACATATATGTATGATCCAATTCAAGAAGATCATTAAACCTTTCACCATTCCCACTAAATGGGGATTTGGTCATTTTTCCTTGTAAACATGCATGGAAAACACCATGTGGTTCTATATCGAAATAATCTAAATATCCGTCTTGATGTAACATTGTCATGCATTTATCGTATAAATGGCCTATCCGATGATGCCAAAGTTTGGTGTGGTAGGAGTAATTTGATTTATCTTTGTTTTCAATTTCCATTACATGGTTTGTATAATCCAACATGTAAAGACTGATGTATAAATGTCCCCCCAAATAAAATGATATCTTTTTAAAAGAAGAAACATTCATTTCTAAACATGAAAAAAGTCCTTATGTATGTAATTAAGATATATAAAATATGTTTCTTGTAACAAGCTACACAAAATAACTTCCCATTAACACCAAGACCATCCTAGTTGGCAACATGATGTGGTTTTCCCCGACAGTTACAACATCAAGTCTAGCTATGTTGGTTACTCGTAGATCTACCCCCCCCCCTTGGTCAAACATCATGAATCTACTTTTTTCATGTATTTTGATACATATGTGAGCACCCAATGCTGTATATAATACCCAAGTTGTAGAAACATATATATTTCATTCGATAAAAAATACACCTGAAGCTTCCCCTTGCATTACAGGCTAGGTACGGTTCTACTTCCAATGTCCCTTCTTGGGACATTCTAAACAATCATCCTCATGATCAATTTCCTCCACATTGATCTTCCATTTCTTGGATGGTCATGAAGAAGATTTGGACATAAAGATCTTCACATTCACAATCCTCTAATTCACTATATGAACAGAAATTTTATCATTCTTCGTATCATTGTCCACATGGAATATGAAGATAGGAATATCAAATAGATATTTTTCGATGTTGTACATATTGAAATTGAAAATAATGTTAGAGAACCTCTAATGTAGTAATTCTATAATGAAATCTGTGAACAGTTCTTCAGGTTGATTAAACCAAAGAACTTCTAGGAGCTCAATGTATCCAATGAGATTGACTACATGTGGCCTAGATGTGGAACCTTCTCTGAGCATACCCTAAAAGTGTGCTTAGATATCTCAATCTTTTCCAGTATTTCCCCCTCCTAGTAAAGACCAAAGAGGTGCTAGATCATGCTATAAGGATCCATGTTTTCATGAGACTTCATGAGATCAAAGGACATTGATGATAGCATCAAACATTGAATGTTGACCACTTTATTAATATGTGTCTCATAGTCAGGAAATACTCCTGACTCCCCTATCTGGACGGTGTATCAGGTAATGATGACTCTAGCACATAATATTTCCTTTCATGGCGTATGATATACCAATGTCATATAAACCATTCATGGATGTTACTACCAGTGAGTATTTTGGGTTCATCCAAAATTAATGACAAAGATAGTGTGGTTGACGAGTTTTTCTTTTTTATTTTACAATTAAACGAGTAGATCATTATTATAGTTGTGATTAAATTTATAAATAAATACTAAATTTTATTAAGACTCCCACTATTTTTTCATATACCAATAGAACCCACCATTAAACTCATAATGTCTAGTTTCTATGACATTCTAGTGGACATGATCCTTATTCCCTTTTCACATAACCCCAACAAGGGTTGGTTAAGCTATTGGAAGGCCTTTCGGTAGGCAAGTTTTTTCCAATTATGGGCTTGTAGCTCCTTGATCTATTTAGTGGACTCCCCAATCCTAAAATCTTGACTTTGGATTTCCTTAACTCTAGAGTCCAATGTTTCTCCATGTACCATTTGATACTCTTCTTGATATAATATTTCCTAGTAAACCCCAAAACATTCAAAGGGGCTTCTTGTATAAAAGTTTAGGCCCCAACAAGGGTTGTTCAAGCACATATTTTTATTAGTTTTTTCCCTTAATCATGTAATAGAAGGCATGGTCTGACATAATATTTTAGTTTAGGGATTTTTACCTCTTATGTGTCAATTTACAATTATCATTATCACATAATTGGAAATATTATTTTGATCATACTTATGTGATTAACCAAGTATTGATAATAATTTCATATAATTATGGTTTATTTTACTTTTTTCACACATGTTTATTTAACTAATAAATTATGTGATCATGACAACACATACATAATGAAGAACCATGAAACTAACTGAAATAAAATAAATAGAATGATCATGAGTTTTTCTAATTGTTATTTTATCTATAAATTGATAAACTAACACTGACCTAGGGGAGAAACATCTTGAAATATTTTTTTTGAGTTTATAGCATTCCACCTGTCCACCTATGTATCTCATGGGATTGGTTTTTAATCAGCTCCAACATGAACAACCTCAACTAGATTGGGAGTTCCATCCATTAAATAATCCTTTCTTAACTCACATTCATGTGTGTGGTAAGAAGTGGTTTTACATAAAATAAACATTGGGCATGCATGTCCTACATATTAATGAGGTGAGAAGGATCGTATGCCAAAAAAATTAATTTAAATAAATATGTTAAATGAAGACATCCATATACAATGGTCATGGTCTATCTCATCATCATCCATACATGCAATGATGTATATGCATAAAAACCCTAGCATTAAATTATTTAATTGTTCTTTTGATAAGATAAATCACGCTCGAATCAATTAATTATCATCTTGAATTAATCTATCCTTTTTTCTTAAAACAATTTTTTGATTTTCCTTGAGATTCTGATCCATCATAATTTTGAACAAATGAATTCATTTAAATTTATCATTGTATGTAACTAATACCTTGGAGGAAACACAGTGAATTCCATTTTATAACTACTCAATTAGTTGAAATAAACATTACACAGATGATAAATTAAAAAAACATAAATAAAACAACTATCTTGTATTGTTCCTCAACTTTATGTCCGGATGATGGTACACATCTCAAGGTTTTGTATAATATAAAAATAAATTTTAATAAATCTATATAATTTGGATGACTACATGGAATGTTTTTCTAACTATATGGTGTAAACTATTTTACACCGCCCATCTGAAGTACGTGCCTGAGGAAACAATATGTGAGTGTACATCATAAATATTTGGACTGTATGGAATGTTATGTTGTCCACACACCGTATAGTATCAGTGTTACACAGTTTTTAGCTAGGAAAGCCTTGTACAATGTACATGGTCTAACCCAAACCCAATGGAACAACACGTTGTGTCCAGTCGCTCACACGTCAAGTAATCTGGAAACCGTAGGCCACCTGGTTATGGTCAACACACAGAGTCATTAAGGGATAGACAAATTAAAATTGCATGGCATGGTTTGGAAGACCATAACTGGTGCATTAAACCTTGGATACACTGTGTGTACTTCCGAATACATGTCGTGTGTTCTTGTTTTGTATAAAAAGAAACCATTGGAACCTCTAGATCAAATCCTCTATTTTATATTAACTAAAATAATAAAAAAAGATCATTTCTGTACGGTAAATGAGATATGAATTTGGAGGAATAAATCTCGAGATTCAGATTTGTAGAATGATTAACATGAATTGAAACTACTAAATTATAAAATGTGTAAATCATCTACGGTATGTTAAATTAATTATAAACAATGATGTAACCCATCAATACAACTTGATGGTTCTGGGAATAGTGGTGGCATGGTTAGGTCAGAACCCAACATTGATTTTTACCATGATCAATGATTATTCCGGGATCAATACAATGATGAACACCAGCCTCCACAAAATAGAATAAAAGATTTAGATAATGGATAAAGTGGATCGAAACTATTAGAGAGGATCTTGCACATTATGTTTGTAATTAATTTAATTAATTTCATAATGAAAAATAATACTTGGATGTTTGGTATTTCTCTTCAAGGAAGATGTTGATCATGTGTATTGACCCATACAGATAATATCATTTAACTTGTAAGGATCCAAACTAGAATCCCTCTAGTGGTGATCCCCACGTTCTGTGTTGGCCTCTGATCGACCTTGCTCATTCTGTGGTTGCTAGAATGGGGAAACAAGTGTCTTATGTCAGTTTTTCATGATCCATTATTATTCGGACATGATGAAAGTCTCCCATTCTTGATGGGGGTGGGAATAGGATTACCGAGAGAAATGTTTTATCTCAACAATTCTCAATTTACCAGGTGTATGATTCAGTGTCATGTGGTTTCTAGAACAATATGTGTACTTGTCTATTGATATGGATGGAACAATAGATACAATATTTAATTGAATACCACCAACTAAATACATTAATGAACATAGAGAAACCCCATGATTATAATAATAATATCATGTCATTATTTATGGTGTCCCAACATGCACAAAACATAATTATAAATAAAATTATCCATCATAGAATAATAGAAGTGTGGTTATTAATTTAACTAGTGGAAAAAATATTAATAAGAATTTACCAATGTATAAATAATTATTTTACCACGAGACCAGCCTTGGTACTCTCAAACTCCACTTCCATTTGTTGAACACCTAAATAAATAAATAAATAATTTATTCTCTTAAATAAACTATAAATTAAATATTTATTAAATGATCATTAAAATATATAAATTATTTTTTTATTTAGGTGTTATTTTTAACATTAATAAAATTATTCCATGGTCCTGAGAATAATATTTATTTTTTTATTAAATTCAAATAGAATTTAACCAATACCACGAAAAACACATCATGCATGACCCTCTAGGATTTTTTCTTGTTTCCATTTAGCGGGTTTGACTAATTTCCTAGATTAATGTCCAGCAACGGGTGAAGGCACCCAAGAGAAAGAACGTCATGTTGCGACAATGACATCCACATACAAACACTGACTATGTAATATAATCTCTTTATTGTAATATCTCATCTTAAAGATTTCATGATAGTGTCGTCATATTTTATGGTTGAAACAATGTTCTTGGACTACCTAAAGAAATCTCATCATTACACCATGGCCACAAAATTTCGCACAATAGTTCTATTTCAATAAAAGGGCCTAGATATCAACATCCATAAATAGAAGGGAAAATCATACCCTACATAATCCATAAATAACAGGATACTCGTGACACACCCAATGTTCCTTAGTTCCCACCAACATTCTGTGTGAAAGTTTTCGTCTGTAAATCAAAGCTGGTGAGTCGTGACACATATCAATGGAAAAATTATTGTCTAAGGATCATCACACACGCTCGCATATAGAAATGTCTAATGAATCCAAATCATGTGTAATTCTTACTAGTGGGTATATTCTCGTAATATCATGTCTTACAGATTACCAAGTGTGAACTTCATGAGTAGAGGTCTAATCATCTTATGAGTACTCACACCAGATGGTCATCATGCTTTGTGTCCCATCATAGTATGCCATCCGACCATTGAACTATTTTGAAGAATATTGTTATAGAATTTCAATGTTCTCATCATAGTGGGGAAGTTCCATGACCTTATCAATACAAAAAATACTATTGGAAAATATTTCATCATAGTCATGTAGAACAATGAATGATATAAATAAGATAAATATTATTTAATTACATTAAATTTCCATATAATCAATGTAAATCTAGTTTGTTTTAGGACAGAAACTCTATCAAATCATAGATCAAAATCATGATTCATTAAATAAAGTATAAGAGTTCAAAGGACATAAATAAAAAAATGAATGATATGAAATGGTCTCTGAACACCAATTTATTAATAATTATTTATTATAATCCTCACTTCCTAGGGATAACCATTTTGGTTTTCTAAAAAAAATTGGTTTCATTATTTTGAACCTTAAACATTAATCATGGGATAATAATCGAAATAATTTTCATCATTATAAAAATATTATATATACTCATTATATGTATTTTTGATTCAACCATAAAATAAAGGGATAGAAAATAAATTATGTCATTTATTGAGATTATAGTCCTTAGTTACACATGATCATTGTTTTCATATTTCCCAATAATGTACTGATTAAAAATAAATAAGACCATGTTATGAAGAATGTATGTCATACATATACATGCTTAATGAATTTTGTCATTAGAAGGATAAAACATAAAATATGGTTGATGAATAATCATAATAAAATTTTATATTATATGTTATAGTATATTTTTTACTCTATAATAGAATAAATACATTATAATTGTGTAGTCGAAGAAATAATCTTGAAAGATCCGGTAATGATGATTACATCATCTTTTGAGAACATCATTTATATCTCCTCTAAGGGATAGTATAGTTAGTGTTTTGAGAAAACCAGAACCTATATAATGTATATAGGGATGTTGAGAAGAAATCCTTTCAGGGGGTGGTTTTTATTTTAGGATAACTATGATGCTAAGAAGTGAGTTACGCGGTTCCCTACTATAATTGAGGTGAGGTGCAGTTTGGATATTTCTCAAAATTTTAATTTATAAAATAAATCAGTATCAATCCAAATACATAGAAAATTAGATTAATTTGAATATAAAATGAGATAATTGTGTAATATCATCATCCAATATTTTTTATAGATGTTTTTTTATTATTTTAAACTATATCATGATGATTTTTATTTATTTATTCTATTTTAAATGTATATGAAAAAAATTTCAAAATTAAAAGGTATTGAATTACTATTATTCATTGTAAATTAAATATTAAAATCACAATTTTTATAATTTTAGACCATATTATACATAAATTTTCAATAAAAAATTTTCATCATTTTAAATTAATTTATAAAAAATTATTATTTTTATAATATATCATGGTTATCATATTTGACACTACTCATTACTGGGATATTAAAAATATCAAGCGACAATTTAAATTATAAAAATTATTTTAACATATCATTTACTGGTATTTTTCATCTGTACAATTACTTTATAACAATAATTATCTTAAGTTAATTGTTTTATTATATTTACTAACATTTATTTTATATTTTATTGATAGGATAATCACTAAATGTGTATTGTGTAATTATTAATATACATATTTTTCCTTATAAATTAAAAATAAAAAACCAAGAAGAAAATAAATCTTCTTGAATTTTTAATAATATATATATTGTAATATATATTTTCTGCAACCCTATATTAAAATTTATATATTATTTAAAACGTGTAGGTGTCATAGTTATTTTATTAAAAAAATATAATAAATACCATAATTTCATTTATGTTACCCAAAACATCCAAAATAAATTAATATCATGAAAAAATGATTTCAAATATTAATAAATATATTTATATTCTTTAATAAAATATATTTTTTCCTATGTGGACTCATGGAGGCCATTAAAGGCAAAGCACGTAATATTTTTTCTAAAATCCATTAATTTAAATATTATATATGTTATTTTCATGGAAACGTTTCAATTAAAATGTTTATTTAGATCCATTGTTATTAGTTGTCTAATTTTAGTCTTACAATACAATTTTTTAATGTTATATAGTCATTATATATATATTATAAATTTTTTAAACATAAATTACTCAATTTAACCTTTACCATGGAAACAATATTTACCATGGTAACTATTCAAAATAGCCAATCTCAAAATGAACTATTAACTAAATGTAAACCTTACATTACTATATTTAAAATCCATTTTTTAAAATCTAATACACAGATGTTTTAGAAGTTAATTTAATATAAAACTGGTAATATACAATCAAATTGTTTTCTAAAACTGAAATTTCATAACATAAATTTTTTTACTACTAATTTATGTATAAAATATATTTGAAATCACATGGTTGGGTTATTTTTAATATAAATAATATAATGAAATATAAAACTAATTCATAATGTATTTTTATGTTAATATAATAAATTAATAGAAAATATAATTTAAAAAGAATAAATATTTTCAGTATTCCTTAAAAAAGTAAATGTTTTTAGAAAAAATATAATTTTGACATGATGAGACAATAAAAATTAAATAAATATTTTCAAAAAAAAATAATATGACTTCAAAAAATTATTTAATAATTATAATGAAGGATTTTTTTGATGAAAACGTTTTTTGAAGACTAAATTTAATTTAATAATAATTGTGTGATTATTTTCAAAGAATATGCCAATATGTTCATAATGAGTTTCAAAATCATTATTATTTCATAAATTTTTTATTTATATTTATTCCCACAAAATTAAAACATGGTTTTAAATGACATTCTAATAGTGACTCATAGTTCTCCTAATCTTATTGTTGTGTGTAGAACAAGCTTTTGAATAATTAAAATTAGTTAAAGAGATATATTTCATAAAATTATCCATGTTTTACAGATACAATGGATTAAATTTAAAATAGAGGTTTATATTTATCATATCACTGAAAGACGATCATATGTATCTTTACAATATCAAATGTGAAATCACATCGATAAAAATATTTTTTGGATTTATTTAAATAATGAAAATCCATTCTTAGGAGAACATGACTATTAATTATATATATAATTGTGACACCCAATGATTTTAAAATAACACTATTTTAGATATTGAATTCATCACTCAATACATTATTTAATCTAACAAAAATATAATATTAATATATTGTAATTAAAAAATCATTGATATTATATAGCCCTTCAATTTTATGTAATGGATAGAATTATCTATTTTATGAAATATATATGTATATATCTAATGGTCTTGGACTCTCTAGTCCATTACAAAGTCAAAATATACTATTTGGAGTGTTTTAATAGGCAATGGTATCTCATTTTAGAAGATTTCCAAAATATTTGTATTTATGTCAGTGACTCTAGGAGTTTGTCGGTTAGTGCGCTAGTAGGTTAGGGAATCTGAAGGTCATATAATCAGTTAGATGAGGATCGGTAGGTCAGTCATCGGTGTGTCAAGTCATTGACTCCTTATTTGTGGGTCACATTGGTGAGCCATGTTAGTAAGTCATGTAGGTGAGTTGTGTCAATGCCTCGCATAAGTGAGTATTCTATCAGTGACTCACTATTGGTGACTCACATGGTTGACCCACCTAGCACTAAGTCATTTATATCATTATCCACTTTTTCTAGTTTCACACCTATTGCATTTTATTTGATGTAAATCTAGTTTAAAACCATGTTCGATAATTTATAAATTAATTCTTAAGGAAAATAATTATATAATAATTGTTATAACATTCATTAGATATTGATTTAGTTAAATATTGTAATCTTGATCATGATCCAACTTTAATGGCCATTGAAACCAGTCCCTTCCATGGATATAAAATATGTGTCTTCTAAGTTGAGATATACACTTCCATGTGTGTTTTATTTTTCTCTTGGTGCTCCCAATTATTTTCTTCCCAAAGCGTCATTTTTTGTGATTTTGCCTTTGGATTCAGTCTTATATAGAGTCTCCTATTTTTTTGTGACCCTATGTTCTTGGTTGAAAGAGGAGTTTCTAATCGTGTATTTTGTTATGTAAGAATTATTTCATCTATATTTTATATTGTGTATCATAAAAGATTTTTAAGCTCATGTCTCTATGAGAATTCAGTCGAATCCAAATCCAAAGTAATGTTGTTTTGAAGATGAATAAACCTATTATGATAATGATTTTGGCTACCTTAGTAATAAAAGAGGGGTTGTGAAGACGATAATTAATTTTACCATATTTTTTTATGTTGTCTATGATATACACTGTGAATTTTTTTGGTCGTATACCTTCTAAAAATCATGTTTATTTGTGGTCTCTATTTGCACACCAGACTCATGAATTATTGTTTTTAATCTTTTATTCAATGACTATGACCATCAAAACATGATTAATCGTGTATATATAGTTAATTAAATAGATTCCCTAGAACCAAATTTTTCTATGATAACCCCGGATTTATCAAAGTTGAATTAAATAACATGTTTATTAAATCTGAATCCACTTTTCCATATCTTGTATGGATGTGTGCTATGTGTGGATCTTTTATATCAAGTGTGGGTTTTGTGGTTTTATTGTTGGAAGTGTGGTTGGGGGTGTAGGGGTGGATAAGTTGTTGGATCTGTGGGTATAGTGTGGATGTTTGTATGATGTGTAGTTAGTGGTGTAATGGATTCATAGGTTTAGAGATTGATTTCTTGTTGAAAGGATGAAATTTTTGAACATTGGGTTTTAATCTAGGATGTGTCATGGTTGTTGGCTATGGTCTATTTGTGCTATGGGACTCCAACCTGGTAGAGTTTTCTTTTGGTTTTAGGATTTTGTTATTTTAGTGTGTTGGGGAATCCATGTATGGTTTCAGAGGGGGGATTTTGAAGAAGTATGGTGTTACCATGCATGGGTATTTCACCCAGAGATTCGAAAGATAGGTATATTTGGAATGTGTGTTTGAGTGGATTATTTTACATTGGTCCTTATTTCTCTAAATTAATTTTATTGTTGTTGTAATGATTATTTCACCTTATAATGTGTTTATTTTTTGGTAGTTTCCATGGTAGGGATGGAATCAATAATCGGGTTTTTTAAATAAATAATGAGAATTTGTTAATTTAATTTTATGGGGATATGAATTATGTGTGTGGCCATATGTGTGGTTATGAATTATAGGTGGCAGCAAGGGAAATTTTCTGCGGGATGGTCTTTTCATTTAAGAACCCATAGTCTGTAATGAGTGTTTCATGATTATATATATACATTTAATTCCTTGTGATTTTACAGACACACCCCACCCATGTTGAGATCTACATGCTGAACACCCCCATCGATATGGGGGAGGGTTTTATTTCACAACATCGCAGTGGGAGGATGGGTGGGTTTTCATTAGATATTTTCTAATACCTCTTTTAGGAAAATGTATCCCATGATTCTTTGGGATGGTTGTGGTGTGTTTGTGAGGTCGAGGTTGTTTTGGAAGAGGTGTGCTTCCCATGTGTCTTCAGGATGAAAAATATTTTGCTTTAGCAGGTTCTTTCAGAATGTGGTTGTGGTTTGTGGCTCAAATGTCTGCAGTTGATATTTCATGTGGTTTTTAGTGAAGGTGTTTACTATAAGGATGTTTTATGTAGCCCTAGATTGTGCGGCGATGTTGTGATGGTAGGGATTGTGGATGAGCGTGTTACCTTCAGAAGGATCACCATTAAGGATGACAAGTTAACCACTGGGAAATGGTGCTGGGTACCCAAATCTTGATGTGACCACTAATTTACATTACTTTACATTCATAATTCACTTAGAGTGCCTTGGTAAGGTTGGGGTGGAAATTATACCTTGTCTGGTGATTTTTAGTTTATATTCTTTTTCCAATAGTGGAAATAATATGCTTCTCCCACTTATGAAAAAGATACATTGGATTTTACTAATGAGTCTAATATTTTTCTCACACTATGTATATAATATTATTTTCAGGTTTTTAGTTATATTACATAGAGAGTGATGAACCCTATTGGCTCAGGCATCAGGATAGATTTTGTGCTGCTGCATAGCATTGTTCCGTAGGTATTTACATTTGAGTTTTTTATTTTATTTCTTGTAGTTTTAATATAAAAAAGCATTTTGGACAGATTGTTTCTTCTTATATATATATAGGATGGAGTTATTTGAGGTCTATACATCTTAAATCTCCGTCTTGGGTACAATAAATAGGTTAATGACTCCCATTTTTTTGAGATCTTTATAAATTTGGTCTTTGTCGCCACCCCAAGGAAAACGAGAGGCAAGAGGTGAGGCATTTTTTCTTTTTCATCTTGAATATGGAAGGTCACAACACTTCGCCATCCCTTCCCTCATCTTTAAGAACGATGTTCGTGATAGAATGGTATTAGAGGCATATGGTTGAGAGATATGATGGTGGTTGCTTCTATGAACAATTATGATTTCATGGGATGGTAGGGAAATTGTGTTATGTGATCTTGGTTCATGAAATATGATAGGTAATACCTAATAGTACATGGGATTTTATATCCCCTCAAGATCTGGTGAGTGGAATCTGAGCATATAGAATGGCGATGTGAGGATACACCATTTTTGGGGTAGAGACCCTAAAAATTCTACATGCATCATAACGAATTGTGTTCTTTTTTGGGGAGTTTTTCTGAAAACTAATATAAACCATCATTTAAAATGAATCCTAAAATGATTCTATACTATTCGGTTTTATGAGTCCCCTAATTATTTTTTGAGCTATTAATCCTGATCATCGTCGATGTTTTTATGAGTAGTGGAGGATCAACAACGATTAATAGTTAGATTGAGGAAAATTAGATCACGATTATTTTGATCTAGGATCCAATGGAGTATTGGGTTCCTTTGGTTGTGAGGAAAATGCAGGTTGTTGGGTGTCAATGGTAGATTCTCTACCTAGGAGAGTGGAAGGAGACTGATGATATGTGGGTGCTTTTTGAGATGGAATTCCATGTAGAATTCCATTCATCGACCATGAAGGATGAGAAGATATAGGATACAAACCCCCTCCCGCATCGGAGTATGTGAGTATGATAACTGGGGATCATGTTCAAAGATCTCCTTTTCATTTCTCTGGATCCCGTTTCGGATGTGTAGTCTTGGGTGAGACACATAGTGGAAGAACTCATTTCTTCCCTCTAATAAGAATTTAGTCCCTTCACCAAGCATACATACCCAGACATATAAAATAATGATGATGTGGTTGATAAGATGCACTCATGGTGAGGTTTATAGTGATAGGGAGCTAGCATGGTTATATATAGGGAAATGTTTCTATCAACATGTGTCTAGTACTGGGACCTTCGAGTCTTCAGCCAGTGGGGATTTGACCCTAGGAGTTTCAGTTTCAACCTTCTAGTCCTCATACAATTCCCATTTTTTTGGACTAATCTGTTGCACTTGTGGTGTCCATAATTTCATTTATAGCTAGTTGAATGTTAAGAATCAGTATTTTGGAGGTTGAAATGCTCAATTATTGCCTCAGTAGTAGTGGTCGTCCAAGCTGTTTCTGCAGTTGGTTCAACAATATTCAGCTCCACCACGGGGCCACAAAGTGGGTGGAGTCCTACCACTGGGTGTCCCTCAGGTACCTCGACCTGGACATGGTCAAGGAGGCAGTTGAAAGGGGAGGTTAATGGGATCTGGTTGTGTCTTGTTTCATGTCATTGATTTATCAGTTCTAGCAGGGTGAGAGATCATTTAAGGTATGATCAATGTGTTCATTACTCTTTGTTGTGCATTGTTTGATTTAGGAAATTCTCACTCTTTTGTTTCACCATATGTATCCTGTGTTTTGTGACTAGTCATTGAATGAAATTATTTTCCCCTACTTTTGACTACATGATTCAGAGGTCAGACCATCTTGTGTTATTTTTACTAAAGATATTTATTGAAGTTGAGGATTCATTAGTCCAATAGAGATATATTATTTCTACAGATGAATTCATACTATGTCATTTATATAAATTACTTGTTTTTTCCATGCATACTGTAATTTATAGCTTTATAAATAGAGTTGTTCTTTCATAAGCGGATGGCCAATTATTGGCTTTCATTAGCGAGTAGAGTTACTGGATGAGAATTTGGAATGTGGAGCCTCTTCTTTCCATGTTGAATGAAATATCAATGGAATCAGTGGGTGATAATATCATGGTGGTTACCATAGTTTTTGGGGTTTTCATGGATGTTTTTTCTTGAATAGATTGTAGATCTACCACCTCAATGTGACCTTGATTTCACAATAGATATGATAACAGATGATTCTCCGATTTAAATGTCACTATATCAGATAGAGCATTCTGTGTTGTGGGAACTGCATAGTCAGGTTGAAGACTAGAGGAAGAAGGCCTTTTCTAGCCTAGTTTGTCTCCATGTGGTGCTCAAGTCTTGTTCATAATGATGGAAGAAGGTTCTCAGAAGATTTTTATAGACTAAAAATGGTTTAATCATGAGACATTCATGATCCATTAACCTCTCCCAATGATATACAATATTTTCGACTAGATGAGTGGATAATGTTTGATTCCTAAGATCGATCAACAATCGAGGTATCACCAATTTAGGGTGAAGGAGGAAGACATCCCGAATAATACATTCAGATGGAGTTATGGGAACATAGATTTCATCGTAATGTCATTTAGTTTTTAAAAATTCTACTTCATTGTTCATGGGGATTACAATCTCATTATTTAATGAGTTCCTAAATTAGTTCATCATTGTTTTCATCAATGACAATCTAATCTACTTGCTGTCAGAGTAGGAGAAAACCAAGAATCTCAGGTCTGTCCTGGATAACCATTAACAATTGAGGCTCTATGGAATGATTTCCATGTGAATGTTTTTGGCACAGGTTGTCCACATAATTGAACATTTGGTGTCTCAGTAGGTTTTAGAAGTGGACCTGTCGATTTTCTGGGAGGTTTTTCATGGGAATCACCCTATAATGTTGCATAATATTTCATTCATCTCACTATAAAAGGCTATTACAGTAGATTTTGTACTATATTTATATCAAGTACCATCCCCATTCCTAGATCTGACTAGATAGGAATAGGAATTTGCGTGGATTGAGAAGTATTGAGAATAATTATACTACATGAAGGGGATGTAGGACAACGATATAATGCTCTTATTTCTAGAATAATGGGTGATTTTCGAGGTGTTTTGTGATGTTTCCCATCTATGATGGGTGTGTATTCTGATGCCGCAATGGGGAGTGATCACTTATGGGTCTTAGTAGTTACATCTGTCTGAATATATCAATTTCTCTCATGATATAGAGCAAGCGGCCATCATGTCCGTTATAAATATATGGAGAAATTGTCTTATTGGGGAGCGCCTTGTGATCTTCACATATCACAAGAGCTTGAAGAATATCTTTTCCCTACGAGATCTGATCTTGTGAAAGCCGATATGGATGGAGTTTCTTTGGGATAATGATTTCGAGATATCATATATCATAGGAAATGCAAATGTTGTTGTAGAAGCATTGGATAGGAAGTCACATAAAGATGAAGTTTGAGAATATTTTGATTCTTGGAGGGTGATGGAGGAGTTATTCCCATTGCAATTAGATGTAGGAATGGATGGAGGTAGAGGATTCTTTTTTAAGATGATGGTACAATAATCTCTTAGGAAGTATCTATATTAGTCTTATTTGGGAGACTCTAAGGTCGATGTGATGCATGATTGAATTTACCTAGGTGATGCTCTCTATGGATGGTTGAAGGATTTTAAGAATCAGATGTTGTTCCATGGGAACCATTTTTCAGTTCAGATTCATTAATGAGTTTTATATGAGTTTCATAGAACTACCTTATTGATAAACCCATGAGATTCATGATGTACCATGGAATAATAGAGAAGTTTTGGTGGACCTAGATAATCTGGGATGTGGTGGAGTTTATGGAGAATGATTGGTATACAAGAATGTGAAGGTAGATCACCATGTTCTTTGAAGTTTTTTGCAACCCATTACAGTCCAAGAGTGGAAGAGGGATTACATATCAATGTTTTTCGTCTTAGAAATTCATAGGACATATGGAGTCTATGATTATATCTGGGTAGCGGTGGATCGACTGACAAAATTGGATAACTTCTTATAGATTAATGAGTCGAGCATACTGGATTCCATGGTGAAGTTATGTAGATGAGGTGTTATAGCTACATGTGGGGTTTCTAGAATTTTTATTTCTGATTGGGATACATTTTTTACCTCACATGTATGTATGGGATTGTATTATGCTTTTGGCCCTCTGTTATGCCTCAGTGCTACATTCCACTGATACAAAGATGGGCAGATTGAGAGCACCATCAAGGCATTGGAGGAAATTTTGTCGGCACGCATCATGGACATTGGTGGGTATTTGGTTTGAGACATTCCCCTGGCAGATTTTTGTTACAATAATAGATATGACTCTTCCTTTAGTATTTCCCTATTCAAATACTTGTATGGTAGACCATGTGATTTATCATTTTTCTAAAAAAAATCAGGGAGGCATCTATTCATTGTTCGAAAGTGGTATTGAAACCATCAACGGAGGATCAGCTCATCCATGAGAGTATAAAGGGATCTCAGGATCAGAAAAATTAATATTCAATTTAAGAATGAGGACCTTAGAGTTTGAGGTTAGAGACAACGTGAACTTGAAAAATTCCCATCAAAATGGGTAGTGTATTTTTGGCCAAGGGACCAAGCTTTCTCTATATTCGTCAAATCCTTCGATGTGTTGCGGAGAGTGGGAGAGGTTGCATACCAGTTGGGATTTCCATCACATTTATATTGGATCCACTACCTCTTTCATTTCCCCAAGATTCTCTGATATATTCACGATGACTCCCTTGTCATTAACTGGTTAGAATTTGATATTAAGGAGGACATGACATTCCTGGAGTGGCTAGTGGAGATCCAAGATCATTAAGAGAACATGCTTCATGGACGATCTATTTCATTGGTTTGTACGTTGTGGAGGCATGTATTCCTAGAGGAGATTACATTGGAAACAGAGATGTAGATGTGAATCATGTACCTAGATATTTGTTTTTTTTTCTTTTGTGTTGTTATTTGTGTTGTGGTTCTCAAAACATATTTTATATGAGATGTGTTGGATCCCTATTCCATAAAATGTGATGAATTCTTCATCGGTGTAAATGTTTGTACCTTATCACTAATTAAGTCTTATTAATTTAATGTGATTAAACACATATGGATGAGTCAGTGTCACCTCAAAATGATAATATCTAGACACGGTGGATGAAATTATCTAATTATGGTGTCCAAACATTTGGTGGTTTCATGGAGTATCTTTTTTGATGTTTGTGGAAGTAGATTTTAGAGGATGTTTTCATGGATATTGAGGATTCACTGTAGATTTTGATGAAAGCATGGGGTTTTTTTAGAGGAATCACATGAGTGGTTATTCAGACACATTAGTTTGTTCTAAATTATCAAGGGGTGAAAAGATTTATAGTTATTTGAAGTAATGGATCATGCATCTCCTGTACATTACAGTGTCAAAATCCAGTGGATCAGGTGCTATGGAAGGAAACGATAGCTCATTTGAATTATTTTAAAAAATTATTGTTTATTCATCACTGATTCAGGGAATTGATAGGTCAGGGAGTCAGTAGGTGAGAGAATCTAAAGACCATAGCGTAGATAGGTTTTGAAATCAGTATGTTAGGGTGTCAATAGCTTGGGCTTCAGTTGATCAGGTTTTAGTCAGTTGTGCCTCTATGAGTGGCATCAGAGAGTTGTGTCGATGACTCCTTGTCAATGGGGAACATCTGTTACTCGTTTCAGTGAGTCATGTTGATGGATCACATTGGTGGGTTAGGTGTTTGTGACTCACTGTTGGTGACTCACGTCGTTGACTCACCCATCAGTGAGTTATTTTCATCTTCTACAAGTATTTCTAATTTCGACCCTCTAATGTATTATTTGACAAAAATGAAGATTGAAACCTTTTTTTATCATTCATAATGTTGTTTCAATGGTTATTAATTATATCATTAATATATTAACACACCCAGGACCTTGATACTCTCAAATTGCATAATTTGGATCTCAATCCAACATTAATTGCCCTTGAAACTTCTCTCTTCTGTTGATATATGATCTAGCTCTTCTAGGACGAGATCATCTCTTCCTAGTATGTTTTCATTTTCTCTCAGGTCACCCAGTGTCATTTTTCCCCTATATTCATGGGTCATGACGTGGCCATATGATTCAATTTTCCTTGGGGTCTCCTTTTATTTGTGTGAACCCGTGTTCTAAAAAACGTATGAGGTGATGATTGTGTGTTATTCTAAGCAGGAATTCCTTTATCACCCTCTTAAATTGTTCACCATTCGGGGTAAGTAAACTCATTTCTTTTTGATAATATGGTTGGGTAAATTTCATAATTTAGAGTGTTATAATTATTTATAGACTTGTTATGGTAATAGATTTGGATATTATATTAATAAATGAGTGGAATGTAAGAATATGATGATCTTTTGTTTGTAATAAATTTTATCATTGACTTATGCAATGTTTTTTGGATGTATTCTTTCAAAAAATCAATGTTGTTGTTGGGCTTTTTGTGCTCTGGACACATGAAATATTGTTTCTTATCTCTTATTTGATGTCTATGAACATGAAAACATGATTAATCATGTATATCCGGGTAATTCAATGGATACCTCCGGGTAAAACATATTCTATGATAACACATGATTTACCATAGTGGAATCAAAGAATGTGGGTATTAAATCTATATAAAATTATCCTTATTTTCTAGGGTTGTGTGTTGTGTATGGTCATTATTTGTATTTTTTGGTCATTGTGGTGTTGTGGTTTGAAGCACCATGATGTGTGTAGGGGTGTACATGGGAATGGTTCTGTGGTTGAGTGTATGAGGTGTTATAGGTGGTGTAGTTGTATCTCATGTTGAAAGATTCATTTATCATGGAATGGATAAACTTGTGGAATAAAATGGTTTTCATCTGGATTGTGCAATGGTTGTTGGGAATAGTCTTTTGTGCAGTGGTACTACAACTGGGTCGATTTATGTTTTTGTCAAGGGATGTTGTTTTTTTTTGTAGAGAGGATATCAATTAATGTAGTGAGGGATTATTTTAAAGAAGGATGGTTTTACCTTGCATGGGAATTTTACCAAGAATCTTCAAAGTCATATATATTAGGAATGGGTGAGATAGTGGATTCTTTTACCCAATCCCATCTTTCTCTATTTGGAATTGGTAGTGGTTGGTATGGTTACTTTTTCTTTATAACGTTTTTATTGTTTTTTAGATTCCCTGTAAGGGATGGAATCAATATTCATGGAATGTTAATTAATGAGTTATAATTTTATAAATGAATTGGTTTTGGTTATGATTTGTGTTTGTAGTTGGTTTTGTGGTCATGAATTAGAGGTGGAAGCAAGAGAAGTTTAGTGTGGGATCAATGTTTGTTTTGAGAACCCATAGGTTTCGATTTGTGTTTGTTACATATATATGTATATATATACATGTATCTCCTTATGATTTTCTAAACACACCCCACCTGTTTTGAGCACTACATGACAAACCACACCATTCTTATGGTGGAGGGGGTTATTTCCCAACATCCCAATGCGTGGATGTATGGTTGTTTATTATCTCTTCCCTTAACCATGTTCTATCCATTGGTATAACAATATTCATTTGGCAGGATACGAGGTGGTTTTGAGGCCTATGTGTCTACAGGCGATGTGTGCATCCCATGTGTCTTTAGAATGAAAAATGTTGTACTTTTACCATTATTATTAGTGATGAGGATGTGATTTATGACCCTTGTGTCATTGTGCTAGATGTGGTGTCATTTTTAGGAAGGATTTTTATGGGTGGGATGTGTTATGTGGCCCACCTATGTGTGGGAAGGTAGTGATAGTGGGGCTTGTGGAAGAGCGAGGTTGTATCATGTTGTTTTCCTTTAGGAATGGTTAGTTAACTAGTGGTAATTGGTGTGGCATACACAAATATCTATGTGATAATGAATTTAAATTACCTGACTTTTGTTATTTTGGGAGTGTGACTTGGTGAGGTTGGGGTGGATAATATACATTGTTAGGTTCTTTTTAGTTTACACTAATTTTTTCACAGGGGAATTAGTATGCTTCTCCCACTTCTGCATGAGTAACATTGGATTTTCATAGAGAGTATATTTGTATCATCACCCTATATATATATAAAATTGTTTTCATGTTTCGAGTGATATTGCATAGATCATAATACACTCTAATATAATGGGCATCAAAATTTTCTCTTTTTCACAACTAAGAAATGTTATTTTGGTATTTACATTAGAGTTTTTCATTGATTTTATTATAGTTTTATACCATTAACTCAAATATTATGTTTCCATATCATGTTAATTACCATAATGAGATTTTTACATCACCTAATTCATAATTTATATCACTATGATGTCATATAAATTTTTAGGATATCAATTGGTCTTAAAAGATCACTAAGGAGAATAAAAATAGTAATTTTTTTAGTTTCCTCATTATGAGTTTTGAAGGAATTCTTCCAATGACAATGGCCCTAATGATCTTTGGGAATCAATTAATAAGAGTTTATGTTAATAGTAATTCAAAAATTATTTTATATATTTTTGGTCCCAATAATAATTATTATATTTTTAGAATGAAAATATCCAAATTCAATTATCCATGAAAAATAAAATACATGATATTTGATCATCAAACCATTAGGGGGTTTAAATAATAATGTAAACATATAATAATTGAGAATATGATTAATTAGTATATGAAAATTTTCATAACATACTGTAATTAATATAAAAATACCCAAATGGTGTGCATAAATATTTGGCCTTACCTATTAGTTCCTCTTCTTCATCATTAATTCTTTAGTCCCATACTAAAAAATGTTGTTACCATGAACATCATGAATATTTACGAAAAGTGATAAATTGTGAAAATAATTAATAGGATGTCGAAATCATAAAAAAAAATATTATAATAGTATAAAACTTTATGTATAATGATTGTCGTCTATGATCATCAACTATTCAAATTAATTATAATATTAAATAAGTAATGTTTGAGTTAACCAAAAAATATCCAATAAAATTGTGAAATGAGGTGTGTTCGAAATGAATATTCAACATTATATAGAATGGTTGTTGAGATAAACATTATAAATATTTTTTTGGTTATTACCCCTAGATTCATACGTCCCTGAAACATTTTTATTTATAGTATCAAGACATGTATTTTTTTGAATGGAAACAACACTTCTTAATATACTACAACATATGATGATTTCTTATAAAAAGGATTATCTTAATGGTTCCCACAAATATATTCTCATCATGGTTTCTAAATGTATAAAAACCATTTTATGATTCCAAATATAGTCATCCATACATTTCATTTATAAAAATTTAAATATTATTGGATGAGTATTCATTACCTAGAATTATGATCAATGACTAAACTATAAAGAATTAGTTTTATTAGAAACATGGATACATAAAAAAATGGTAAATAAATTATCATAGTCATATACTATATATTTCTTAAAACCAATATCACATAGTATAAAATAGTACATAACACTTTTCTTTATTTGTTGGGGAAAATAGTACATAAAAACGGTGAAATCAGATGCTCAGTAAGGTTAAAGAAGGGACATATCAATAATCACATAAATATAAAACGAGCATAAGGATATGAGTACATGATTATAAAATCATAAAATTATACCATACATATCATAGATAATAATATTTATTCATGGAATAAACCATGGATATTGAAAATATATAAATAATAATTAAATAAAATAGAATGATCAATGTTTTCATATCATTGGCCTATGATCATTTCATATTGATAAAAGTGTGGAATAATCATAATAATTGAAATATAATGTTATAGATACCCAAAAATTCATTAATCATATGATAGGAATGGTATAACAGTATGTATACCTACTTTGGTAGTGGGATAACCTCCCATGAACCCTTTTTGGGCTTGGGATAACCTCTTGTGTGCCCTCTTTCTGGCATGTGATACCCTTCCATGTACCCTTTTTTGGGATAGGGATAACCTCTTTGGTACCCTCTCCTAGTCTTGGGAGAACCCCCCTCCCCCACCCATGAACATCATATTGCATTTATATTTAAAAATTGAATTTTAGTTATATGTCATTCTTAACCTATAATCACATAATGATAAATCCATTCACATGGGAGATGCAATATCTTAAAAAAATTCAACATTACATTTCCCATGGAAAATAATTATAGTTTTATTGATATTTCCAAATCATGAACATGACTCATCTTGATAATGAATAAATATGGTATCATTTGATCATGTACCCAATATATACAATTTAACCTCAATGGATGTTATCATTTCTAAAAGATTATTTAAAAAGGTCACTGGATTATGTTTTGAGAAAAAAGAACAAATTTATATTTAAATATTATATTAAAATAAAAAAATACAAAATACTAGGGAAAAATATTCATTTAAAATAATTTGAAAATTTTAAATGAACCATCAACTAATTTAAATATAATTATGTTTTGAATGTTAGTTCATCTGATATATGCTAAAAAAAGGACTTATTTCACAAACAATGTAAATAAGTTAAAATTACCTCATTCCAAATAAACATTAATATTCCCTTAAAACCATTTGATAAAAATGAGATCATTTATAAAAATGAATTTAATCAATCATTGAAAAATATTATAAAAATTAATTAAATAGTTTTTACAAATCATGAGGATGAAAAATTATTTTCTCCCAAATATTTAAATAAATTAAATTTTCCATAAAAACAATCTTTATGTATCTTGATTTAATAAAAAGAAGAAAATGATAATAAGAAATTATTGTCTAAAAATAAACATGGAAGATAAAAATTCATAAGATTCATGAAATATTGGTCATTTAATTTCATCATCCTAAGAACAATTATAAACAATCATGATCAACATTGAGATTGAAAAATAAATCCCATACCTCTAGTATACCATTCGTAAAATTTTCTTTAAACAAATGTATAAAAATTTGTATTTATTATAATTATTTAATATAATGAATTTAAAAAATAATAATATCATATATTATCCACTTACAAAATTTTACAATAATTTATACATAATACCTTATAGAAAGATGCATTTTCAGGTATTAACAATACCATTCTTCATTAAAAATTTAGTTCAGTAGTTATAGTACATAAACTATGACCATGTTCCATCATATATAGTGTTTTAATCCTAAAATAAATATCATATATATGAAATTGTTTTTATTCATTTTAATACAAATTTTGTCGTGATATAAAAATTATCTTCAATTTTTATAGACACCGTAAGCGGGACCTATGCATGAACATTGTTTTTATTTTTCATTGGATTAAAAGAAAAAATATTTAATAAAAATTATCATTTATATAATAATTGGAATATTATATATATTATTGATATAATTAAATGTATCATTATTAATTTCCATTTAAATTGGAAACAAAAATTCAATCACATAGCTCTGTGGTGGTGGTTGTCCAGATGTGCGCATGAAAAACATTATCAATTTTAAATAGATAAAATGTTATGAATATAGAGATGATATTATAATTATAAAATAATAACAATTTAATAAATAATATATATAAATTTTAACCACATGATAATAACCATCAATGTAAAATGTTTATAGAAAATGGATTATGTTACTAAATTTATGTGGTGGTCCACGAGTAATCAAACCCAATAAATTTTAGTCCTATTTGATGGAAAAGAAGGTGAATAATTGTAGTTTCATAATCATAACAAAATTTTGGTATATTAATGATCCATAATATATTATTTTTGGAAAATAATACATATTAAATAAATGTATATTTAGAAAATAATTGAAATAGGTTAGGTATGAAGATTACCAATTCTTTAGAATGCCTCCTTTAAATCACTTACAAATAACATTTGGGATGGTCCATCAAGAATTCCATCACATATAATTCATAGACAATGAAGTTTATAAAAACTTGTTATAGGTTTTGGTTTCTATATTTGGAATAGTTTTAATTAATGTATAATGATAAGGGTTATACAAATAGACAGAGATAATGGGAAAAATGGAATTAAAAAGGATAAAAATACTATTAAGGCATTCTAATGAAAAATGATTCAAGATAGAATCAATTTTATGAAAAAGAGTCTATGTATTAAAATTATTAACAAAATGTACTTTATACTTTTTTTCTATTTTAAATGTTATCCATTTGTTTATCCCCTTCATTAAAGGATCATATACATTATCATGGTAAAAAAATTTGCAATTATTAATGGTTGTAATTTTTATTATAAGTTAAAAATTAGACCATTAATGTCCTAAGGATGAATGTTTTGATGAAATAGTGGGTGCCCTAGACCCTACTATTATGTGCTTTTGATTACCATATCGTGTATAGAGTTAACTATGCATGATATTATCTTACCATTATAGTGTAGACTTTTCTGCGTCCACTATTGAAATGGTAATGTCCAAAAATTAATTGTCGTATCGAACGGTTATAGCTGTTCCTAGTATATAATGAGAATCTCTAGATACTATGACATTTATCTTAAATATATGTTCTATGGTGTAGATACCTCTTACTAATTGGACATAGTAGATGTCTGACCATCAGGTGCTGGGGGATCATAAGCATTGAGACTTCTTATCATGAAGTTAACACTTGGTGATCTGTAGTAGAGAGATAATCAGGACTGACCCACCAATAGCAACACCACATGTTTAGGGTGTCATTGGATGTTCCTATCTACGATCATGTGTAATGGTCTCATGACTTGAGATCATTACCAATGTATTTCATTTGATTGCGTACTTTGATGCAAAACTAAAACCATGGTGATGAAGTCGTGGTGAGGTAGTTTGTTTCGGGTGCATCATTGGTGGCATGACATTGGTTGAATGGTCAAGAAAGGATTAGTCTCTTCTAGGTTATGGACATAATATATCTTGGGCCAAGTTGATATGGATGGCAGTACCTTTATAAGACCATGGCCAAGGTAGTCAAGGGTAAATCCATCCAGTTACATAAAAAACAATAATGCATGAAAAGGGCGATGACACGAGAGTGCATCCTGCTTTATTAGATATTATAGACAAAGAGATTATATTACACATTGCGTGTTTGTAGGTTGGTTGCCGTTGCTGTGACAATCCTTATTTCTTCTCGGGCCATGATGGGTTTCTAGTTCCCGCTATTGGTATGTGAATACTATTCATGGCTGTCGGAATAAGGTCCTAGAGGGTCACACATAATATCACATTCAAGAATCTTCCATACTCAGTTGAATAAGAGAATTGGACATAGTGGGCCCCGCCACAAGGGTCCGGGAATTTTCCAAAGTTAAACGATTACCAATGCAATAAATAAATTCATATTATTTGAGTTTAGAATAATGAGTATTGAATTTATTTATTAAATATATTTACGAGTTTTAAATAAATACATAAAAAATAGAAGAGGAGGGGAATTTGACAAACAATATTCATCGAGCTTATCTCTCCTCTTATCTCTCCCACACTCTAGAGAGAGATTCTCTGGATCCAATGAGCTCTCTCTCGGGCATCGCTAGTGAAGCGATGCGGTGATCGTTGAAACGTCGAAGGCATCGTCGGTATTCCACGCTAGCACCCGGACTATGACGAACTGCGCTCCCGCGGATTCTTTGAAGTGTGTGTGGACGATCTAGAGGAATACGACTTCGGATTCATTGAGCAGCGATCTCCAATGACGAGAAGACATTGTGCGTGGCATCGGATCTAAACCAGGTATTTTATGGTTTATGTTTGTGTTTAAAATCCTCCACACGTGGTCCTCGTCTTTTACCGGGTTGTTCATCACCGACTTCGACAAGTTTACGTTGAATGGCGGTGGAAAATTATTAAAAACCCACATGTTTGGGGCTTCCGCTGCACACCCGGTTCCAACAAAGGGGTATCAAAGGGAGCATGTGTCGATTTTAAGCCAAATAAATTAAATTTGCATAAATTTAATAAAGGGAATCATTATGGTCCCTACAACACATACCACATTTGAATCCGATATCGGATGAACCATCTGCGGTCATCCAAAGATAAAAATCTGAATTAAAACTGGTTATTTTTTTTATCACCAGGAGGACATTCGTTTACCGAAATAGTGTTTTCCGGCGAACCTTAATGATTATTAATAATATATTTTAATTATAATAATAAAAGATTAATTATAATAATAATTTCATTTTTATAAATATTTATTACAATAATATTTATTATTATATGTTTTTTATTCTTTATAAGTCTAAACATATATATAACAAAGAAAATAATAAAAAAATAATTTGGGATGAAAGACCTGCAATGTGGGTCTTGGATTTTTTTTAATAAAAAAAGGGGGTTGGAAAGACTTTGCAACTATAGTTTTACCTTAAAAAGGAGGAATTAGAAAATCTTTTTTTGTAAAAAGAAAAAAAAATGAGGGCGGGGGGCGATGTGCAGGCCGTGAAAAATAAATTTAGGTGCCTCCATTCCCGGCACACTTTAGCGCGCACCGCCAGCCACCCAACAAACCGCACCAGTGGGCCTTCATGCTGAGTTCGGCTCTCTCCCAACCAGAAACCCATGCAGCGAGCACCACGGCCCAAAGGGCCACCGGCCTTCTCCCCGTCATGCTGCAGAAGGGCGACAATTCCACTGAACCAGGCCGAAAAGAAACATGCAGCAGGGACACCCTGCGCCCTATCCTGGCTGGTCGGTTTCCTCCCCCCTTCTCAAGCAGCAGCCGATGCACCTGCCTTGTCGGACAGGGAGCCGCACTTGTCTTGTGCTGCCCTCTACGCTGAAACTTCTTGTATCCCTCCTGCTCTCGATGCACTGAACGTTACCCGCTCAGCACACCACGGTAGCAGCCCCTCATCCCGGCCCAGCGACTGGCCTCCTCTGGTTCGGCACCTCCTTCCTTCGCACTACAGCGGACCTGTGCCACCCAAGCCCTACCCCGGGCATCCTCCATCGGCTGCAGAACATGCGCCCTCATCGGACCCATCATGCACCTGTAGGGGCAGCGCGCCACTGCCTCACCTGACTACACCCTAGCCTCCCACTATGGGTCCGACCTCCTAAACTAGGGCGGATCCTCCTCCCTGATGAGAGAGCCGACTAGCCCCTTGGTCGATCACCACGACCACAATCTCGTACGATGTCTGCAAGTCCCGCGGCGTAACCCCGAGCGGCGAGGCCCACTACCGTAGTTTGAAACTCCGGACGCCGCCCGGTCCTCCTACCAGGCAGGTACTCTCTATGTCGGCGTTGTCCCAAAACAAGTCCGAGATGGGTGTCCACGGGTTCACCCCAACCCGCACACCCCTGCCCAAGTTTACGGGACTTGGGTAATATTATTTAAAGCCAAAAATTAATTTTACTAATTAATTTAATTGCAATAGATAATTAAATTAATTAATTATTAATTTTTAGTTAAATAAATTAATGTTGTGTAATTAATTTAATTAGGAGTTAATTAAATTAATTAATTAATCTAATTCTAGTTTTAAAATTAAATTAATTAATCGGGACCGAATGATTAAATTATTGAATTAAAATCAGAGTGAAATTTTATTTCAATAATATGCCCTCAATTATATTTTTAATGCAAGTTTTATTTTATTCTGTATTTATTTTATATACGCGAGTTTAATGCGTATATAACTGATCATGAGCTGAGACCTATCAACACATGTCTGGTGTTTTTTATTTGTTTATTAATTTAATTATTGCATGTGGTTTTGTAATAATTGTTTAAATTAAATAAATTACGATCTGCGTATCGTCTCAAGGGTCATTATATGTATAAGGGTTTGCACGCTCATTCTCAGAGTTGTACATATTTATACCCCGAGACCCCCATGCTTGTGAGTGAGTAAAATGGTATAATCACGAGATGACTAGTGACGCTATTCTCGCCATGTGACGATGACACACCAGACAGGAGTTAGTTGAATTGGATGTGCACACGTTGTTGTTCAAGTTGCAAGCCCCGCGACTAAATGTACATACCCCTAGGGTTTCCGTTGGTCCGTTATTCACTCAACGGATCAACGAATAGTACTGGCTCATGATCAGTTGTTTTTTAATTTTGCATGGTTTATTATTTTTGTGCATGTGTAATTTACTGCACGATCACATAGTATAATAATAAACACGCATGAAAGATAAAATGAACATGTGATGCGATTAAATTTATTTTTTTACACAGTCAGTTGTGAGTGCGATCACATAGTACGTGCTTAAAAAAATTAGAAAATTATTTTTTTTGTCACACTAAAAATAATAAAACCCTCAAAAATATATTAAGTCTAAAAAACCTTCCGTCATTCAAATTTGGAAAAAACCAGCTGTTTGAGGTGCCGGTTCATGCCTTAGCTGAGGGTGCCTCTTACTACTGGGGAGTCCTTATAAGAATGATGTGCCGACATAACTAAAGTGCTAGTAAGGATTAGCACTAGCTAACTTGATATCATTTTAGAGGAAAGAGTTTAGTAAATAAAATTTTGATTTTAAGAAGCTGGGACTTCACTCAACAGATCAAGGAACTGCAAGTTATAGCGGTCGACTAACCAAAATCATACTTAGAACCCTCCACGTAGTGGTGTAGCCTTAGCTTGTAGACTATGAGTGGGGGTACTGGGATCCTTGCCACTAGAATACTCAAGTGACTGAGTATTCCAATTCTAGCACAGAGGGTTCCTAGAATCCGATAATATAGTGGGAGACATAAAATTATTTAAGTAATTAATCAAAAATGTCTAAATCGGCAATCCAAATAAAAGGAACTCATCTGCTAAAATTTATTTTGATGAAAAATGGAAAGTTATACCACAATATTTAAACTGTGATATTAAAAACATGGACAAAGTGAATGTCCACTCTAACACGTGTGTCCATGAATAGTATAGGCGCATGCGCATAGTACTATGATATAGGATACTCAAGGTGGAAATGTCCCCGCCACTACAAAATAACCTCATGAAGCGAGAGTGAAAATTGCTTATAGGAGACTAATGTACAAAGCATATGATATTTACATCATTATGCTTTCATCAACGTCTAGTGTTAGTTGCGGTCGATACACCCGGACATAGATGATATATCATAAAGTATCATCTCTGAGAAGTTTGCAAGGAGAAAGTGAAGCAATGATATAAAAAATGCTAAGTTTACACCGGAAAGTGTAAATTTAAACATTGATCATGATCTTTAAATATATGTTTCACGGCATTACTCAAGTCTCGATTTAAGTTACAACATAAACAAGTTTAGAGTAAACGCTTCATTACCTATCTAGGTATGGTTCGCCAAGTGAATAAGAATAAGAGACAATTAAGATTTAATTCTTATGGCATATAAATTGAAAGACAATGTGAAAAGTTCAGAGGCATTTAATTCCAATGAAACATTCACAACATCCTTCAATTAATGAGGTATTAACATAGGTTATTTTCATTCCATATTATAAAATAATATTATGGAATTTTAAAAATCAATAACCTGATTTAAAAGAAGCAAGTTTCCGCTTCTACATCAGGCATATTAATCATTATAATGTTTCGCTTTTACAACATGGGTATTAAATACAATTTTTTTGAAACATATATGTATTTTAATACAATAAACAAGTTAGTAAAGAAACCTTACTAGAGGTCAGGTGTATTCTCCAAGTGGCTGTGAAAGGGTGATACCTAGGCCAGTGGTGAGAAGTGCATGTCTTCTTTAATTTCCAAGTGAAAGACTCATGTTGAACTGTTGTTGAGTAAAACCACAAACATTAATCTCATGTGTCCTTTGATACAAGGAGACATTCTTTTAGTTTCTGGAATTAATTTGGTTTTTTGGAAACTCAATCACTAGTTCAGTGATACATGTATCATAGTCAATTAGTGATGAATATAAATGTAAGACTGATACCCATTTGTGAGAGGATAATTCTTTGTCATGTAGTACTAAAAATGGACGTCATGAAGATACCATGTATGGTATTTAGTCTTGACACAGCTAAATACTTTTGGTATTATCGATGTCTTTAGTTTGGACAAAGGAGCCTTTAGAAATAAAGGTGCGTCACAAGGATTTCGGAAATAATTCAACACAAAAGTGTGAACTATTCCAAGTACATGATAGAGCTATATATACGTCATAAGATTATTTTAAGTAATTAAGGAATATCAAAGTGAACTATTTTCATGGTCATAAGATATGAGTTTCTTCGGGTTGGGATACTGACGAGTATCATGACTAAGCATTCATCAATCATGATAATGTAGCGTGGAGAAATTCCTAAATGCACATTACCTTATCGGCATCATGACATTGATATTATTGGGGTTGATTGATGATGAAGTATTACATATCATCATTGATTAACAAAATATAGCATTGAGTAATTCGTAAACACACATTTTATACATCAAAGAATTAATGTAAGTAATATAAATTTCAGATCTAGAAGAAACTTCCATTATATTTCATGAAATTATTTGAAAATAATAGTGATACCCCACAACCATATAACAACTATAATGAAAAATGGATATCATAGAAGTCATAGTATGATGTAAACCCATTAGGTTATAAGAACATGTGTTTGGATTCAAAGAGTTTATTAAGTCATAAACAAACTAGCATCAAGACAAACACATTGTGAATTTAGTGTAATAATCCTATCAATTGTTAATGATGTTACATAATTCCCTATGATAGAAGAGTAGGTAGTCATGAAATATAATACACTTCTATATAAGGGTGCACATATCTATTAAAGATAGTGGGAGCTATATTGACTTGTGTTTAGTCAATGCTCAAAATGCACAAGTAGTTGGCATAGGAACTAGTTCCACAAGATCATGTGGAACAATGTATGTCCTAGATACACATACTGTGTCGAAAGGATAAAACCATGGTGATGGATTTTATGTTCACAGCGGTCGGTGATCTATTATTCAATGTGAATAAAATTTTATACAAGTAAGCAGTGAATGACAATTATCTAAAATTGATAAGTCCAACTAATATTAAATTAATGGATTCCATGTATCAAAGTGAAAAAGGTGCTATTATTTTAAATACTACGGTGGGTATTCAAGTGAGTTGATACATGGATGGTATGAACTTAGTACCAATAAGGATCAATGGGTTTCCCCATGTTTTTATGCCTAAATACGTTAGAATTTTATTTATCATAGCTAAATATATGATTAATTTATTTAGCATTGGATGTCATGACCACCAATTATGGATGGTATCTATACGACGCAACCAGAAATGGATGGTCACATCACAGAATGATAATAAAGGTTGCAAGTTACTGAAATCCGGGGTAGGATTAAAGAAAGCAACATGATCATAGAAAAAACATTTACAAAAATGTTTTCCATGTGTCTACGTGAGGTTAGTGGGAGCATCGATGTTTTCTAAATAAATATGTTCGGAAACATATGGAAAACAGACATTGGTCTTACAAGTAGTTAAGACCAAAATAAAATTTACTCTCCAATGATTGACTTAATGTAGCAACCTATGTTCTAGGGAACAAGATCTACTAAGGTAGATTTATAGGGTGATTAGTCCTATTCAATCATACATATAGTGACATTGTATTGATAAATACATGTTGGAACAATTCCAGAGATGATTTTTTGCCTATGTCACATGGCATAATCTCTCAATGTTGACCTGTCCATGACATGAGAAGAGATAAATGTGGTCAGTTGAAATCCATACTTTGGAGAGATGGATCAATCATGTATGCCCTGATATGAACAAGAACCGATATTTCCAAGGTATATTTTATAATAGGAAAATATCAGTCATATCTAGGAGCACTACAAGGGATGTAGTCAGAACAATCTAATTGTACTTCGGCAAGTACAAAATATATGTACCTGGTAAGTGGCGAAGAAAGGATACTAGATTTTGGGGATACAAACTAGTCTTCTACAGATCAATGTGATCTAGTATTGCGGTTAGGCTATAGGCGACGAGCGAGTCAAGCTCATATCATCCTATGGTGGACATATCTATAAGGATGAGTACATTGCAGCTTCTAAGATATCTAAGAAGCAGTTAAATGCAATGATTTGTTCCAGTTCATGGAATCGCACCTAGTGAGAAATGTATTATCATAATGTAGACAATGATATTATTACTAGCCAAGATGTCAAGTTCTGACAGTGGAAAAAATTGTATATACTCGGGATACCATCTCTTGAGAAGTTTTAATCAAAGAGATGAGGTCTCTATATGGGAATAGCCACGCAGTAGAACCGTGGTGCACCCAGTAACTAAGGCCTTTACTCAGTAGAAACATGATGCTTATCATGTGAGTATCTAACAACTTTTTTTATCATGTTGGATGTAGTGCAAGTGGGTGTTTTGAAATAGTGGGTTCCCTAGACCCAACTATTATGTGATTTTGATTACTATATAGTGTATAGAGTTAACAATGCATGATTTCATCTTACCATTATAGTTTAGACTTTTCTGCATCCACTATTTAAATGGTAATGTCCAAAGATTAATTTTCATATCGAAAGGTTATAGCAGTTCCCAAGCTATAATTAGAATCTATAGATACTATGACATTAATCTTAAATATATGTTCTATGGTCTAGATACATCTTACTAATTGGGCATAGTAGATGTCCAACCATTAAGTGCTGGAGGGATCATAATCATTGAGACTTCCTCTCAGGATGTTCTCACTTGGTGATCTCTAGTAGTGAGATCATGAGGACTGACCCGCCAATAGGAACACCACATATTTTGGGTGTCATTGGATGTTCCTATATACGATCATGTGTAATGGTCTCCTGACATGAGATCATTACCAATGTATGTGATTTGATTTCGTACATTGATGCAAAACAAAAACCATGGCAATGAAGTCATGGAGAGGTAGTTTGTGTCGGGTGCGTCATTGGTGGCATGACATTGGTTGAATGGTCAAGAAATGATTTGTTGCTTCCAGGTAATGGACGTAATATATCTCTGGACATGTTGATATGGATGGAAATAACTTTATTAGACCATGGCCATGGCAGTCGAGGGTAAATCCATCCAGTTACATCAACAAACAATAAAGCATGAAAAGGGCGATGACATGAGAGTGTGTCATGCTTTATGAGATATTATAGAAAAAGAGATTATATTACACAGTGTGTGTTCGTAGGTTGGTTGTCGCTGCTGTGACAATACTTATTTCTTCAGGGGCCATGATGGGATGATAGATCCCACTCCTGGTCTGTGAATACTATTCACAGCTGTCAGAATAAGGGCATAGAGGGTGACACATAATACCGTATTCAAGAATCTGCCCTATTTAGTTGAATATAAGAATTGGACATAGTGGTCCCCACCACAAGGGTTCATGAATTGTCCATAGTTAAACGATCACCAATGCAATAAATAAATTCATATTATTCATGTTTAGAATAATGAGTATTGAATTTAGTTATTAAATGTATTTACGAGTTTTAAGTAAAAAGATATAAAAATATTAATTGACGAATATTAAATTAATCAAGGTTCAATTAATATTTATGGGAGAGACGAGTCGGGTTAAAGACTTAATTATTATCATGTAATATATTTTAATATATTACAATTAAGTGATATTAATATTTATGGCTCAGTTTAGTAGTCATAAAATATCGTTAATAGTGCGTTATGTATTTAGGGCCGACGAGGTAATATTAGGTATTTTAATTGAGCAATATAAATAGAAGAGGAGGGGAATTTTCCAAACATTATTCCTGGAGCTTATCTCTCATCTTCTATCTCCCACACTTTAGAGAGAGATGATCCAGATCCAAGGAGCTCTCTCTCAGGCATCGCTAGCGAAACCATTCGGTGATCGTTGGAACGTCGAAGGCTTTGTCGGTATTCTGCGCTAGCACCCGGACTATGACGAACAGCGCACCCGCGGATTCTATGAAGCAAGTGTGGTTGATCTAGAGGAATTCGGCTTCGGATTCTTTGAGCACCGATCGGAAATGATGAGCAGACATCGTGCGTGGCTTCAGATCTAAACCAGGTATTTTACGGTTTATGTTTATGCTTAAAATCCACCACGCTTGGTCCTCGTCTTTGATCGTGCTGCTCTTCACCGATGTCATCAAGTTTACGTCGAACGGTGGTGGAAATATTTTAAAAACCCACATGTTTGTGGCTTCCACTACACGCCCGGTTCCAACATGTTTTCAATAGATTTGTTCCTTATTTACATGTATAATTATTTTTATGACCTTGAAATTATTTTATATATTATTTTTTAACATAAAATGTAATGAATTTATTTTTCAACACTACTCATATAAATCGACATTAGATACATCATGATAGTCATTGAATTCATAATTAAACCATCCAAAAAAACATAAAATTTTTTATAGTTCAATTTTTTATGTAAAACAATAATTCAAAAAAATTATATTATTTTTAACATTTTAAAAATCGTTTATTTTCTTATATTATCAATAAAATATGTTCTATGTTGTTGTTTCAAAAGAACTTATGTAAATTATAAAATTTCAAAAAATTATAAAAAAAATTCCATGATAAAAAATTATTTAAAATTAAAAAAAATATAATTGAACATGTCATCTATTTATTCAATTGACATAATCATAGAGATATTAAATTCCAAATACTGACAATTTGTAATTATTATTTTCCTAAATTAAAATAATTAACATAATCCATGAAAACTGACAACATGATGAAATATATAATGGATTTATACGAAAATTTATGAAATAAAATCATCCAATCAGTTAAAGAGTAGTTTTTCAATTAATTTGATTCCCTGTAATATAATTTATAACCCTAATTAACCAATATTAAATTTATAATTTTAACATAAATGGAATATGTTTATTATTCATATTAATAAAACATAATTGGGTCATATTTAGGAAATTAGAAGTTCATATTCCAAAAAATGGGAGATATTTCTAACAATTAAATTTCTATACTTTAATTAGGTTATTTTTATAATACATTTTTAAACATGAGTAATATTATTTTTTTGATAAATAACTTTTTTAAATATTAATCTAGATTTATTCTTATACCATGCCTATAAAAAAGTTGATAAATCTTAATGAATTATATATATATAATATATATTTCATATAAAACAAAAAATAATTGATTAATTTACATTATTATTTAAATAATACTACACATAATAGTAGTTTTTTACATAAAACCGGTTTTTTATATACAAATGATATTTTTTTAAATTTATAAAAAATTGATAACCAATGAATTAATTTTATATGTGGGGAAACCATAAATTTTATTTACGATTCATTTATTTATATTTATACCCTCAAATAGAAAGGATGATTAATAACTAATACATTAAATAAATACATTTTAATATTATATAACAGGTTTTTGAAACATGGAATTGTTTATAAGTAATGATATGAAAATTATTTACAAAAAAATAACTAATAAAATATCATGATGTTAATTTATTTGGGATTGCAACATAGATTTCTGTGTGTGTGTGTGGGGGGGGGGGATGACAACCTATCCTTAGTTAAATTCACATGTGTAAACAACTATGTTGCTTCGATGTAGCTGGAACCATTGGAGGCAGTCCATAGTTATCCATGTTCTCCACTATTGTATTTCAATGTTGCTAGTGCAAAAGTATTTTTTTGGGGTAAATATTTTATATTAGACCTCTAAGAGAGTTTTAATTATTCATATGTGGTCGATCAAGTCTTATAATTTTTTAATATCATATATTGGTAATATGATGAGACATTTCATGTTTTTTAGGATGTCACATTTTCCTAATAGTGACTCCTTTGTTAAGACACCTATATTTTAGAAAGAAAGGGAAGTTATCCCTAAATTATGCTAGACCATTCTTGATCAACATACATATTGGAAAAATGGTGTTTCATATATATCATCCATCTCCTTACCAAGGCATACATGATTCAATTAATTTTTCATAAATCATGATATATATTCCACATTACCCACATGTAATTTACTGTATGAAATTTGAGTATGATCTAGACACATCCTTCATGGAGTGCAGTATATAGATTGTAAACAAGATAAAGAAATTCATATATATATATGAAGAAAATACTACTTCTCTATATTATATGTTGACAATAATGAATCTAAGAGGGGACTTGGTAGTGCGAGTCTAACATTCAAGCCCAATGTACCAGACAATTTTCATTAAAATTAAAGGATAATTCATTGGTATGATATGTCATTATAGTTAGAGAATTGTAAAACCTGTAACTTATTTATTATGTTAATAAAAGATCATAAATGTATTAAGTGTATCATGAAACCTCAGTGGTTGTATCATATGTTCAAATCTATTTGTTAAGTCTTTTGGTATATTAGGTTTAATTTTAGAGATCACTCTACAAAAAACAACCAATAATATTACACAGTGTAATTCTTTTTTACTATTTTATACTTAGTGTAAAATAGGGTATATGGAACCTTACATGGTGACACCATATCATAGATCTGGTTATTGAGGCTGGTTATTGTCAGCTATAGTAAGGTGTATCCTTGTTCCCATATTCTGTATTTAATGGTTATGTAAAAATGTATTGGTTTTTGGTATCACACCTAGGTCTATCCTTTACGGCCAATGGGGTCAAGAACACCGTGGAAATAGCCATTACATGGTGGAGGTCATTTTAGTGGTGAGGATATATTTTCAAACACCTATAATCTTGTAACGACCCAAACTTTATGAATAGTACATTAACTTAATCTTAGGGATTTAATAGAGATGTTAATGGTTAATGAATAAAGAGGAGTCGATGGCTTCATCTGGTAGACTCAAACCTTATGAATCCCACTTATCAGAGCTTGGGAAGGAGGTGGCATCATTGTGCTTGGCATTGGGCCAAGACCAAGCCGAACTCCAGCGTGTCAAGCTTGAACGGAAACGCCTACGGGAGAAGTTCAAGTTAGAAGAGATTACTACTAGGGAAATGTTATCTAAGCCTCCCTCAGATTCTATCACCATAGCACACCTTACACTTAGGTCATATACTGGTGTAGTAAGGGGCTATGTGACGAGACCATATCTTCTTTGTGTAATCCTTTGGGATGAATAAATTGTGATTTCATCCTTTAGTGATGTTTGTGAAATTTCAAATGTCCGGATAATTTTAGGATTTATTTTATTGTTGAATTTTGAAAAAAATATATTTTAAAATATTTATGTAAACCTTAAATAATTAATGACGTGTAATGATTTTCACAAAATGGTCTTCTGCAAAAGTGTTCAGTGAGGAATTTGGAGTCTAATAAGATCAACATATTTGGTGCTGAATAGTAAATTATGAATAGTGATTTTCCGCTTAGGAATAGTAATGTGACCAAATGAATTAGTAATCTCACATAAAGAAAGTTTTAATATAATTTAGACACCTTGATTAAGTAATGTGATTTAATAAAATGGGTAAATAACGGTTTCATAAATTATTAGTCACGTATTAGTTTTTTTGGGTGAATAGGGGTTTTAATTAAAAATTAAATTAAAAATAATTAGAAAATTATTTTTACAAAATGGAGATCATATTTTTAATTAGAGCAATGATATTTGGTTAAGGTGAAATTTTGTGATTTTTATGAGAAAGTTGAATTTTCACTCAGTAGTAAAAACTCAGTTTTAGGGTTTCGGTATGTTTAATGACCTCATAATTGTGTCATGATGCTGTCATGAGATATTTTAAGGGTTGGCCGACCAATGGTGATGTAGTATTGTATTTGGGGCCCCATGTGGCCTATCTCCTTGGAAAATACCATGGGAGAGCCCATGGTTTTGAGAAAACAACTTGTGAGGTGTCCCTAGAAATTATTATAGTATCACCTCAGCTTCCCTATAAATACCCACCCATTCATCCCTATGTTATCACTAAAAACTCTCCACCAACTAATATATGGTCTAATTACCTCCCAAGGAGTCATCCCAAGGTACCCCAAGCCCTCAGGGTCCAACCCATTTAGTTTTATGAGTTACGTTTTAAGGTAAGGGATCATACCTCTCTATTTCTTTTCAAGTAATCTCTTTTATGTCATTTCTTTTATGATCAGTGATATTATGTTTGAGGATGTTCTTTTATATTCCTATTACATCACTTTTTATGTTAATATGATGAGAGACCCGATCTTTCTATCATCAATTCGTTTTAGAAATGATTAAGTGGCGTCGTTAGGCTGCCGAATTTTTAAGGGATTCTTTCACCTTTCTCATTTTTCAAATTTCTACTTTCATGTCAAGTATTTCAAGTTCATTTTTATTATTTTGTGGTATTATATCTATATATATCATACTGAACTTTTATTTTCATATGATGAGAGACCCTATTTGATCTCAAAAATTCATGTTTGGTGAAGTTTAACTGACGCCGTTGGGCTGCAGAATTTTAATAAGAGAAATCTAATTTTTATCTTTGTTCCATGTATTTCATTTAAAATTGTATTTCATTCAAATTTCATTACCATGTTCATATATCCATAATTTTCTGTCCCTATAATGTTTTATGGGTAATTTATCAATGTTTGACCCATGGCCCCTCTCTATTAAATGTTTTCTAATACCATGAAACATAGCCGTTATGCTACAGAATTTCCGTCTCAAAATGTCTCTCTCTTTTTCTTAAGATCTTTTATTTTATTAAATGAGTACCCAAAGCTCTCTTTTATAAAGGGTTATTCACATATGTACCAAGTTGTTCTATTTTAAATTCTGTGATTTACATACATGAGACCCTCTTACCCTTTCCGTGGGTTTAAAGTGACATTAAGATCATGTCTTTAAAGAAGTTTTTAAACCGTTATGATTATGCAATGAATCCCATTTATTTTATTCTATATAGGTTGTTTATGAACTTATTGATTATGATATATGTGTCTCACATGATGGTAAATACAAATTTAAGGGTGCACCCTGATAGCGCTCCAATTCATTGGGTAAAGACTTAATCTCTAGAGATGGCCATTTAGACTGATACCTTGGTGAATCACCTTGGGGATGGAACTTGGTGAAATAGAAATTATTGTCTTTGTAAAATGTTGTAGACACATCATCATGTTATGAAAAACATTATTTTTATATACCTCATGATTTCTTTCTCATGCCTTAATGTTATTTTCATGACCTTATTGACGTATCTCAAGTTCACATGTAAAATGTTTCTCTTATTTCCCTTACTAGGCCTTATGGTCACCCTTTCGTTTGATGTATGTCCCCAGGTTATGAGATGTAGTAATGAACCTAGGATGAACTTAATGAGATGCATTTCAAGTGTTTATGAAGAATGTTTTATGTTGTTTTCATGAATTATATTCCTGGTTTCCAAGACAATACACCTTAAAGATCCTCAATTTTGTGTAATGTAATGAATGTGTATGTTATATAAAGTCGGGATTCCATAGTAGGTATCAAATGATGGTTTAGTTATTTGTGAAATTAGGATATAAAAACTTTAGGAAGAACCCTAAAGAAAAGTTTAAATATATGAAAACTTTATGGTATTTTGGTATGTATTGAGTAAGTGGTTTATCAAACAAATACATCCTTGTTTTCATAAGACTAGGTACAGGCGGCTCTCGCACAGATGTACATAGGGTTAAAACCTAAAAACACCGCTTTGAGCTAGAATCGAATGGGAACTGGTGCATGATAACGGGTCTTGCTCCACCCTTGTTTACGACACTCCTGGTGGATATGTTTGGTTAATCAAAAGCTTTGTATGAATCATTATGAAGGAATCATAGAGAATTGTAATATTCTAAGCATGAAGTCTTATTTAAAATATTCATAAATAAAATAAGTTTCTCACTAAGGTTTTATTCTCTTAGAAAATGGGGGGAAATAGGAGGAACCATGCAGATGGTGACCGCAATGCACCATGTGCTGATGGCCCACCGATGGAGGCCACAATGGAAAAATTCATGTGAATGATGAACTAACTGACTCATGTTATGAGTAATAACTTGAATCAAGATGAGAGGCCAATATCACCATGAAGGGAACAACATTATATTGAGTCCTTCAAGCGTCAACGACCCCCAACAATCAGTTGATCTATAGACCCATTGGTTGTGGAACAATGGATAAGCTCTATTGAAAAGATATTTTTTGTACTTCATTGTTCGGAACAAGAAAAAGTCACCCTTGCTGTTTACCGCCTAGAGGGAGAAGCTGATCAGTGGTGGTCACTGATCAAAACACAAAGCCACGAGGAGAGATGGAAGTTATGGAGTGGGAAGAGTTTTGGGGAATATTCTTTAATAAGTATTTCCCTCGTTCCATGAGAACGAGAATGGAGAAAGAGTTTCACGAGTGGAAGCAGAAAGAGAACGAATCTGTCAAAAGCTATGAGATGAACTTCACCCGACAGTAATGATATACCTCTATCTTTGTCATGGATCCAAGTGGGAAGGTTGACAGATTTTTCGGTGGACTGAGACCTCATCTGTGGAAGAATCTAGCCAATCGGGACTATGAAAGGTTTGAGGAGATCGTACGTAGTGGAAGGAAAGTTGAGCTAGATTTTGGCAACACATACTGGTCTCATAAATCAAATGACAGGAAGAGAACATTGGAGCCCAGTCTAGGGAAGACTTTTGATCAGGGAAGAGGTGGAAAGAAAATGAAACTTACCAAATGTAATAAATGTGGGATGAACCATCTGGGGCACTGCTTGATCAGCAGTGGAAAGTGCTACAAGTGTGGAATAGAAGGCCATATTTCTCGGAATTGTCATTGTGAGGTGAAGACTCAACTTCCCAACACTAACGACAGAGTAATGATGGTTCCAGCCCTACCTGAAGTCAAATGATTCAAGTGTGGACAACATGGGCACATTGCTAATCACTATCCAAATCCGAGGGTAGTGGAGGGGAATCACCATCAACCTCAGCAAAGGCCAAGGGAGAAAGGTAATGCTTTTTCTATCACAACAACTGAAGATGATGTTCTGAATGGTGTGGTAGCAGGTACTCTTATTGTCCTAACAAAACTAGCAAGTACTTTGTTTGATTATAGTTCTACACATTCCTTTATTTCCTCCATGTTTGCAATGAATATATAATCAATCCCCAATCAGCTTGAGGTAGAATTGTTAGTCAAGACTCCATGTGGTATTATCCATTCATCAACAGTGTTTAGAGACTCTACTGTTTACTTTAGTGAGCAGAATATTATCGCAAATATAGATTTCATTCCCATGTTGGAATTTGACGTTATACTAGGGATGGACTGGTTCTCAAAGTATAATGCTATGATCAAATGTAGAAGTAAAGAAATATCAGTAGTCTTGAATGAACAACCTACAATTATCTTCTAAGGAGTGATATCCTGAATTGGTCCCTATCTAGAAGAACCTCCTATATAATTCTTTGTGGAGTTAATCAGTGATGATGAAGAAGGAAAAGAGAGTATACAAATAGAAGATGATCCGATTGTTCAGGAATAAATTGATGTATTTCTTGACGAGTTACCAAGACCTCCCCCAGAAAGAGAGGTAGAGTTATCCATTGAACTCATACATGGATCTCAGCCAATATCAATGACCCCATATAGAATGGAAAATGTGGAGCTAAAAGAGTTAAAAAAACAACTCCAAGACTTGTTGGAGAAGGGGTTTCTCCGACCGAGTGTGTCTCATTGGGGAGCACCAGTTCTCTTTATAAAGAAGAAGGATGGATAAATGCCACTATACATTGATTATAGAGAACTGAATGGGATCACAGTGAAGAACAGATACCATCTTCCAAGAATTGATGATTTATTTGACCAACTTCATGGAGCTCAATTCTTCTCCAAGGATGAACTTCGATCTGGTTATCATCAACTGAGGGTGAAGAATGAATATATTCCAAAGACTGCCTTCTGATAAACATATGGGAATTATGTGTTTACTGTTATGCCATTCAGCTTGACTAATGATCCTGCTATTTTCATGGATTTGATTAATAGAGTCTTTAATAACTACATTGATAACATTGTGGTAGTTTTTATTGATGATATTTTGATATATTAAATAAGTCTTGAGGAGCATGAAGAACATCTGAGGGTAACTTTGAAAACTCTAAAGAAGGGGAGGCTCTTTGGAATGTTCAGCAAGTGTGAGTTTTGGTTACAACAAGTGGCTTTCTTGGGACACATCGTAACCAATGAAGGAATCTTAGTTAACCCTGCAATGACAATGGTTGTGGAGGAGTGGGATCAACCCATAATAGTAACTGAGATTCTTAGTTTCCTTGGTTTAGCGGGATATTATAGCAGGTTTGGGAAAAACATTTCACGGCTTTCTAATCCGCTAACCAAGTTTAATCGAAAAGGGGTTAAGTTCAACTGGACAATGGAATGCGAGGAATGTTTCCAAGAGCTGAAGAAGAGATTGGTTACCGCACCTGTGTTAACAATACCCTCTATCAGAGAAGGATTCGTTATTTTTAGCAATTCATCTCGAAAAATGGCTTCGGTGCGTCCTCATGCAAAATGACAAGGTAATTTCTTATGCATCTCGACAGTTGAAGATTCATGAGCAGAATTATCCTACGCATGATCTAGAGCTAGTTGTAGTTGTGTTTTCTTTAAATATATGGAGGCACTACATTTATGGGGAGAAATGTGATATATACACCGACCACCATAGTTTAATGTATATTTTCACGTAGAAATAATTGATCATGAGACAAATGAGATGGTTGGATCTTATTAAAGACTATGATTGTTCAATTCATTATCACCCTAAAAGAGAAAACAATGTCGCAGATGCATTATGCAGGAAAGATCCTGTTGTTTTGGAAACAATGAGGATCCTAGGAGATCCCTTGATTAAAGTTCTAGTAAAACTGGACATGGTAATGATAAGGGAAGGGACATCATCAACCTTATCCCAAATGATTTCTCAACGTTCACTACTAGAGAGGATCAAGAAGGCTAAAAAAGAAGATCCTTTGCTGCGGGAGAAGTTTGAGGCTGTAAAAGATGGGAAGTTCTCTAATTTCACTATTGATCAAGAAGGTGTATTAAAATTTCATACAAGACTATGTGTTCCATCTATTCCGGAGATAAAGAAAGAACTTATGGATGAAGCTCATAGCTCAACATTCTCTATACATCTCGGAAGCACTAAAATGTATAGAGTCCTTCGTGATCATTATTTGTGGGATAACATGAAGAGAGATATTGCTGATTACACTACAAGGTGCCTGGTGTGTCAACAAGTAAAGGAAGAATGACAACTCTCTAAGTGGGTATTGCAACCGCTACCCATACGAGTATGGAAGTGGGATAATATCACTATGGACATTATAACTAGTCTCTCAAAAACATCCAATGGGAATAATTATATATGGGTTATTGTAGACTGTCTCACCAAAACCGCCCATGTTATCTCTATTCGGGAAGATTTCTCTCTGGATCAACTTGCCAAGATATATGTAAAGGAAGTGGGAAGGCTGTATGGGGTACCACTATCCATCATTTCTAATCGTGATCCACGATTCACATCAAAATTCTGGAGCAGTCTTCAACATGCTTTGAATACTCAATTGAATTTTAGTATGGTCTATCATCCTCAAACTGAAGGCTAATCTGAATGGACTATTCAGACACTCGAAGACATGGTTATATTATGCTCAATGGAATTTATAGGTGGATGTGATCAACACCTCCCATTAGTTGAGTTCTCCTATAACACCAGCTTCCATTTGAGTATTCAGATGGCACCCTATGAAGCTCTGTATGGAAAGAGATGTAGATCTCCTACTTGTTGGGATGAAACTGGTGAGAGAATGCTTCTTGGGCCTCATCTTGTGAAAGAGATGACAGAACAGGTTCATGCCATCCAAAAACACATAAAGGCTGCTCAGAGTCGGCAGAGGAGGTATGATGACAACCGTCGAATGGACATGGAGTTTGGTTTTGGCGGCAAGGTCTTCCTTCGAATTTCTCCATGGAAGAGATTCATGCGGTTTGGGAAGAAATGGAAGCTCAGTCCTAGGTACATTAGCCCCTATGAAATCTTTGATCGCATAGGAGTAGTGGCCTATCATCTAGCACTTCCACCGAACCTAGCTCATGTTCTTGATGTCTTCCGTGTATCTCTCTTGAGGAAGTACATAACCGACCCGTCGCATGTACTGAACCCATAGGTGGTACAATGGGAACATGACCTTTCTTATGAGGAGCAGCCAGTGGAGATCTTAGACTGTAGAGACAAGATTCTACGAAACAAGACTACCCATATTGTGAAAGTATTGTGGAGGAATCATATGTATGAAGAAGCGACATGGGAGCCTGAGGAAACAATGAAGCAAAAGTACCATCACCTTTTTGAGTAGGCCTCATGTATAAAATTTCGGGGATAAAGTTTTGTAAGGGGGGAAGAATGTAACGACCCAAACGTTTTGAATAGTATATTAACTTACTCTTAAAGATTTAATAGAGGCGTTAATGGTTAATTGAGAAAGAGGAGTCGATGGCTTCATCCGGTAGAATGGAACCTTATGAAGCCCACTTATCAAAGCTTAGGATGGATGTGGCATCTTTGGGCTTCGCTTTGGACCAAGCCCAAGCCAAACTCCAGCATGTCAAGCTTGAAGGGAAACACCTGCGGTAGAAGTTCAAGTTAATAGATATTACTACTAGGGAAATGTTATCTGAGCCTCCCTCAGATTCTCTCACCATAGCACAACTTATACTTAGGTCATATGCTGGTGTTATAAGGGGCTATGTGATGAGACCATAGCTTCTTTGTGTAATCCTTTGGGATGAATAAATTGATATTTCATCCTTTAGTGATGTTTGTGAAATTACAAATGTCCGGATAATTTTAGGATGTATTTTATTGATGAATTTTGAAAAAAAAGGATATTTTAAAATATTTATGTAATCCTTAAATAATTAATGATGTGTAATGATTTTCAAAAAATGGTCTTCTGCAAAAGGTTTTCAGTATGGAATTTGGAGTCTAATAAGATCAACTTAATTTTTGATGAATAGTAAATTATGAATAGTGATTTTACGCTTAGGATTCGTAATGTGACCAAATGGATTAGTAATCTCATGTAAATAAAGTTTAAATATAATTTACAGACCTTGATTAAGTAATGTGATTCAATAAAATGGGTAAATAACGGTTTCATAAATTATTAGTCAAGTATTAGTTTTTTCGGGTGAATAGTGATTTTTAATTAAAAATTAAATTAAAAATTATTTGAAAATTATTTTTATAAAATGGAGTTCATATTTTTAATCAGAGAATCGATATTTGATTAAGGTAAAATTCTGGGATTTTTCTGAGAAAGATGAATTTCAGTGAATAGTAAAAATGCACTTATAGGGTTTCAGTATGTTTAATGACATCATAACTGTGTCATGATGCTTTCATGAGATATTTTAAGGATTTTCCAACCAAAGGTGATGAATAATTGTATTGGGGGCCCCATTTGGCATAACTCCATGGAAAATACCATGGGAAAGCCCATGGTTTTGAGAAAACCACTTTTGAGGTGTCCCTTTAAATTATTAAAGTATCACCTCCCCTTCCCTATAAATACCCACCCTTTACCCCTTTACTTTTCACACCCAACTCTTCCCCAACAAATCTCATGTCACATTACTTCTCAAGGAGTCATCCAAAGGTGCCCCCAAGCCCTCAAGGTCCAAACCGTTGAGTTTTAAGAGTTACGTTTTAAGGTAAGGGGTCCTAACTCTCTCTTTCTTTTCAACTAATCTCTTTTATGTCATTTCATTTATGATCCATGATCTTATGTTGTGGGATGTTATTTAATATTCCTCTTACTACCCTATTCATGTTCATATGATGAGATACCCCCTCTTTCTCTCATCAATTCGCATTAGGAATGATTAAGTGGCGCCGTTAGGCTGCCAAATTTTTTAGGGATTCTTTCACGTTTCTCAATTTTCAAAGTTCTACTTTCATGTCAAGTCTTTAAAGTTCATAATTATACTATTGGGGTATGATCTCAATATATATCATACTGAACTTTTATTTTCATATTATTAAAGACCCTATTTGATCTCGTAAATTCATTTTTGTTGAAGTTTAAGTGACGTCGTTAGGTTGCCGAATTTTCAAAAGAGAAATCTAATTTTTGTCTTCCTTCCATGTTTTTCATTTCAAAAGGTATTTCATTGAAATTTCATTACCATGTTCATATATCCTTCATTTTCTGTCCCTCTACTGTTTTATGGGTCATTTATGAATGTTTGACCCGTGTCCTCTCTCTTTTCAATGTTTTCTAAAACCCTAAAACATAGCCGTTATACTGCAGAATTTCCGTCTCAAAATGTCTCTCTCTTTTTCTAAAGTTATTTTATTTTATTAATTGAATACTCAAAGCTCTATCTTCTATAGGGGTATTTACATATTTACCAAGTTATTCTATTTTAAATTCTAGGATTTACATACATGGTAACTGCTTTCCCTTTCTGTGGGTTTAAAGTGATATTAAGATCATGTCTTTAAAGCAGTTTTTAAAACGTTAGTATTATGAAATGAAACCCATTTATTTTATGCTATATGGGTTTTTTATGAATTTATTGATGATGATATATGTGGATCACATGATGATAAATACAAATTTAAGGGTGCGCCCTGATAGCGCTCCAATATATTGGGTAAGACTTAATCTCTAGAGATGACCATTTAGACTAATACCTTGGTGAATAACCTTGGTAATTTTTATTAACACCTTGGGGATGGACCTTGGTGAAAAGAAAATTATTGTCTTCGTAAAATGTTGTATCCACATCTTCAAGTTATGAAAAACGTTATTTTTACATGCCTCAGGATTTCTTTCTCATGCCTTAACGTTCTTTTCATGACCTTATTGTAGTTTCTCAAGTTCACATGTAAAATGTATATCTTGTTTCCCTTACTGGGACATCTACTCTCCCTTTTAGTATCGAAGTAATGATGTAGATGCTCAATATATAAGAGGGGGGTGAATTGTATACTTAAAAAATTACTTTGGAACCTTTAAAGTTAGTTACGAATAACTATGGTTTCCTTAAGCAAAGGAAAGGACTAAGTTTAACAAATTTAAACATAAGAAAATTCACAACACCTCTAACACCAAATGAAAACTTGGAAAGAGATTCCAAAAGTAGGTTCCAGAAATATGGTTCCGAAAATTGAAACTAAACAAAATATTATACTTTCCTTATAATATAAGATGCAGCGGAATCAAACAAGTAGTAAAACCACAAGTAACAAGATATAAGTCTTTTAACCAAAAGAGAAGGGTATCCAACAACCTTGGATAAAGGTCCCTTGATTTATACTTTCAAGCAAGTCTGTCTTACCCACACCAGGGTAAGCCCTCGATACGAAGATCAGAGTCTCTGTCTTGCTATCCCCGCAAGCCCTCTACTTCAAGGTAGTTGGCCACCTATGTCTTCCTCAACAAGAAAGCCCTCAACTTCAAGGTAGTCGGCACCTCTGTCTTCCAATCCCTGAAAGTCCTCGAATGTAATCACCAGTATTCAGAGTCGAACGAAGCAAAAACTGAACGAGCAGTTCAGTACGCACAAGGCATGAAAATCTTTCTCTCTCTAAAAATCACCTTAGCAGCTTGTGGTCTCTAGATCGATCAACTTCTCTGTGTATATGTTCTCTTTCAAATGAGATCCTATTTATAGTAAAATTTCCAATGGTCCGCTCCCTCTTCCAACGGTCATATTTTCCATGAAATTTGGAGGGACCTGTACATGTGTAACTCAACCAACGGTTAATTAGAAACAGAATAGATGACATCATTTTATAAAAAACTATGTATAATTGAATGCAAGACATCGTTTTGAAACAAAGCATTTGTGAGTAAAAGCTAACTAATAGTTCGGAGTGTAAGTAAGTCAAATGTTCTGAGTCTAATCAAAATGATGTTCGGAGTCATTTTATGAAATGTTTGGATTCTGTTTTATAGGAATTTGGAGTCTGGTTTCATCAGAGATCGGATTCTGAACCTGTAGAGTTCGGAGTCGAACTTCTTAAGAGTTCGGAGTTGAGCTTCTTCAGAGTTTGGAGTCGAACTACAAAAGAGTTCGGAGTCGAACTTCTTCAGAGTTCGGAGTCGAACTAAAGAAGAGTTCGGAGTCGAACTTCTTTAGGGTTCGGAGTCGAACTGCTTAAGAGTTCGGAGTCGAACTGCTTAAGAGTTCGGAGTCGAACTACTTAAGAGTTCGTAGTCGAACTTCTTCAGAGTTCGGAATCCAGAATTTGGATTAGAACTACATTATAGATCACATCCAGAATTCATATCCTGAAAATAGAATACTTCAATTCTCTTCATCATATGGCTCCAGAAATTTTGTTATGAATCTGGTTTTTGAGTTTAAGAATAATTTTTCTATATACAAGAAAATCTAGGTTAAGGTAAATTTCTTTAAAGAAGTAAATTTTCCATATGGGGGTAAAAATAATATTTACTTAAGTATAAGGGGTTTGTGATTTTCAAAAAAAAGAAGGAATGGAAATGCCATAAGGAAAACCTTATTGACTCAAAAATCTCCCCCTTTTTGGAAAGCACAAACATCCTTTTGAAAATGTATATAAGGATTTTGAAAAAATTTCAGTAGACATGGAAAATAAATATTTATCTCCCTTGTTCATAGATAGAAGTGAATACAACTAACTCCCCCTTAGTCATTGAAACTCTAAGGATTGTATTCTGGGTTTCCAGAGTAGAGTTTGCGTTATTTGAAGATTGAAAAAAAAATTCTTAGTGGGAAACTCCCCCTTTCATTGAGAATATTTATCTTAGAAATTTTTCATTTCTCCTCCTTAGGAATAGTTCTTTTTCCTTCTCCCCCTTTCTGATTTTCAAAAAGAATTGAAGGCAATTGAAAAAAAAATATACTACCTGAAACATTAGTATATAACAATATACAAACCAACCAAATAACCATTTCATTAGAGTTGAAAAAAAATACAAGGAAAGATAAGTACAATAGAAGATCGGAGTGGATTCGTTTGTCTTCCTTTTCCTTCGGAATGAGCTGCTTCAACAAGGCTTTGAGTTTCTTCAAGTCTCTTTGATCCTCCTCTCGTTGCCTCTCCAAGGATTTTATCTTTTCTTCTTGAGCTTTTAATGCCTCTTCCTGAGCCTCCAAGGATTATTTTTGCAACTTCAACAACTCATCTTTTTTTCCATCTTCTGATGAAACTCAATCCGGAAATCTCTTTTAGTTTTCCAATTTTGAGATACTGAGATAAGATTCCCATTCAGATCCATGAACTGTTGATTCCGGAAAATTTTCTCCGGGGTTAACATCTCAGAAATCTCATTAACCTTTTTATCCTCCATTTCAAAGGCATTATGAACTTCTGCCTAAAAATTATCTAAGTGAACTAAATCTTCATCAACTCTCTTAGACCACTTCGTTACTTTACTTCAGGACTTCCTATGCACAACATAATTGATCAGAAAACTTTTCTATTTAGCTTCCAACATCACAAACTTATCCATTACCATGGATAAGGAATCTGATTTTTTATTCATAGATTGTTGCAACAACTGGAATCTAGAATCTATTGTTTGAAGAATCAGAATTGTGTCCACCAACTTTCTCAGAGATTGAACCACAAAATCTTGCCCGTGGGATGATGATTCCAAATCAGAAACTTCTTTTTGAGATTCCTCTTCTTCAACTAGCATCAGCTTCCTTCTGGAGGTACCACTAACCTCTTTCCTTCTGATGATATCTTTACTAGGTGTCTCCATTAATATTTTCTTCCCTTTATCAGATTTCGGAATGGATTGCACATTTGGAGATACATCCTCAGATTCAGAAACACGAACAATATGATCCTCATCTGGTTTCTGTCTTTCTTGTCCTTCCTCAAGAAAGTTCATCTCATAGGATTCTTCTTCATCAAATAGCTCATTCGCTTCTTCTTCTTCTTCTGGATTTTGCTTGCTAGCTTCCTCATCTCCCTTGCCTGAGGTAACTATCTTTGCGGATTCAGCCTTATCTCTGTAGTCCTATACTTCCTTGATCAAGGTATCCAGATCTTCACTCTCCTATTCTTCTTCTTCTTCTTCCTCTGCTGCTTCAGCAACTTCTTTCTCAGTTTCTACAACTATTCCTTTACCCTTGTCCTTTTCCGGAGTAACATAGTTGTTCGCTGGAGTTTCTGGAAAAGAAGGTTCAATACCGAATGATTCCGGAACTGGAAGCCTTTTGGAAGCTAACTCTGTATCTTTTAGCAAAGATTTTACTAGTTCAGCTTCAGACATCTTCTTTCTCAACTTCTTTTCCTTCGCTTGACTTTCTAGCTCCTCAGCAGCTTTTTCTTTTAATGCCTTAGCCTTAGCAGGGTCCGATCTGAATTGAGGATCCCCTTCCTTCCTCATTTATTTATCTTTCCTCCACTTTACTGCTACTTCATCTTTATAGATTTTCTGCTTCTTTTGCTTTGGTGGTGCAGATTCAGTTTCCTTAGGCTGAGGAACTTCTTCATCAGTAACTACTTCCTTAGAATTTATCTTCTTCTTTTTATTTTTTGAAGGTTCCGGAGATTCTTTTTCAGCTGCTTCAAATTCCTCCACGGATAGGGGGTAAAATTCTCTGGATTCACTAGAAAATCCCATCTTCATTTTCTTAAGCGTATCATCACTGACAAGCTTGAGCTTGCAATTCCAGATCTTTGATTTGCAGGAAACTTTGAATGATTCTACGAATCGAACAATCAACTTAGACAGTAAGGCAGGGAACATCATAATATGAGCTCTCAGATTTCCTTCTTTGATATTATTGATCATAACCGAGACATGTCTTATCAGATTTATCTTTCTTAGATTTACCAAGAAATCTAAGACATTGATATCACTCTTCTTAAGATTGTCTTTATCTCCTCTTCTCGGAACCAGAAAACCTTGCACCCATAGCTGAAGAATTATATTATTCGGAGTGAGCCGAGCAATCTTAGTTGTTGAATCATCCTTAAGCCCAAGACACTTCAGTGCCTTATCCTTATTGAAACTTCCTTGCACATCGGGAAGTTTGTGAGAACAGAATTAAGCTTCTCCCTCATATTATATACTAAAAGAAAAACTAAGAAGCTATGCATACATCTTCCCATCCATTCAGTCTAATATTCTTTGAAATAAGAGAATGAAGCATATAAAAATCCGGATGAACTTACCATTCCCTGTAAACTAACCACATTGAAATTGGTTTGATAGTTGACATATCTTGAGAGGTTGCTTAAAAATACATTCGGAATGAAATAAATTGAAGGATTCGGATCGGCTTCACAAGATTTGGAACCGTCCGTAAGAGGATCAACAGAGCTTCGAGATGAAAAATCTTGGAAAACCGATGTTTGACGAGTCTCGTGACCCCATTTTTATAGGCAATGAATTTGACTTTTGGTCTTCCAAAAGTCATCCAATGGTTGAAAATACTTTGATCTGATCTGACGGTTGAGAATAATTCCGCAAAAAAATTGACTCCGATCTTTTGAGGTTCTTTAAACAAAACATTCGGATTTGAGGAAAAACTTGAATCCGAACTAAACAAGAAAGATACTAGTAAGAAAAATTTGATTACAAAACTATAAGTAGGAAAATCATAACTTACAGATTGACAAGAAATATTATTCAAAATTGGTAATATTCTTCTTGAAGGAAAAAAACATCATTACGAAAGTTCCAGCACGATAATCCCCGTTATGAAAACCCCAGTCCGAAAATCTCCATTCCGAAAAATATTAGTACGAAAATTCCATTCTGGAAGTTTTCAGTACGAAAAATTTCCATTCCGGAAAATTTCAGTTCTGAAAATTTTCATTCCAGAAATCTTAGTTCCGAAAAGTTTGAAAAAGAAATTTTTTAAAAAATGTACTCCCCCTATGAAAAGGAGTTTTTTACTGTTAGGAGAATTGTTCAACAAGAAGTCAATGAAGAATGATTACCTTACAGTTACCATTCATAACTTTTGTTTAATATATTCAAATCTATTGGTGGGTAAAGATTTTGTGAAGATATCAACAAGTTGATCTTGTGATCTGATAAACTGAAGAATAATATCTCATTTTTGTGTGTGATCCCTATGAAAGTGATACCTAATATCTACGTGTTTTGCACGAGAGTGATTTGTAGGGTTCTTGCATAAGTCAATGGAACTTGTGTTATCACACAAAATTTGAGTTTTCGTAAAACTCAAGCCATAGTCTGTGAGTCGGTGTTGCATCCACAATACTTGAGCACAATAACTTCCAACTGCTACATATTTGGCTTCAGCAGTGGAGAGTGCTACAGAATGTTGATTCTTGCAAGACCAAGAAACTAATGAATCTCCTAAAAAATGAAAAGTTCCGAATGAACTATTTCTATCCATTCTACATTCACCAAAGTCAGCATCAGAAAATCTTTTTAGAACAAAATCATTTCTAGAAGTATAAAATAATCCTAGATCCATGGTTCCCTTAAGGTAGCGAAAAATTATTTTCACTGCCTTTAAGTGAGATTACTTAGGATTGGATTGATATCTTGCACATAAGCATACTGAGAACATTAAGTCTGGTCGACTAGCTGTGATGTAAAGTAAACTTCCTATCATACCTCTAAAAGATGTTTGATCTACTGGTTTCCCATCTTCATCAAGATCTAAAGAGTTTGATGTACCAATAGGAGTACTTATACTCTTAGTGTTGTCATAACCATACTTTTTGAGAAGATAATTAATATACTTATGTTGAGGTATGTAGGTTCCTTATGGTTTTTGAGAAATTTGAAAACTAAGAAAAAATGTTAACTCACCCATCATACTCATTTCAAACCCAGATTTCATTAGACTTGCAAAAGAGTCGGTTAAGTATTGGTGAGATGAACCAAATATGATGTCATCAACATAAATTTTAACAATGAAAACATTTTTCTTATCCTTTTTTATAAAAAGGGTTGGATCTGCATTTCCCTTAACATAGTTATTCTGAAGAAAAAATCCAGTGAGTCGATCATACAATGCTCGTGGGGCTTGTTTAAGACCATACAAAGCTTTGGTATGTATAAAAACATGATCAGGGTGTTTTGTATCTTCAAATCCAGGAGGTTGTTCAACAAAAACTTCCTCTTGGACATAACTGTTAAGAAAAGAACATTTCACATCCATTTGGAAAAGTTTGAAATTAAAGAATGATGCGAAGACAAGTAGAATACAGATAGATTCAAGTCTTTCTACTGGAGCATAGGTTTTTTTCATGTATTTTTAAAATGAACTAATAATATTTGGAAAAGTTTAAATTATAAAATTATTTTAATAAATATATTTATGTATTTTTAAAATAAACTAATAATATTTTTAAGATGATTGAATTTTATTATGATAAATGAAATTTTGTTGTTAATTTATTGGATTATAAGTTAATTATAATACTTATAATTAATCATGGTCAAATTAAATGAGATATATGATGGGTTTATATATGGGGTTTTAATAAGATCATTAATCACTTACATTTAATTTTAATCAAAATGACCACACATCCCTTGTTTATCTATTAAAAATAGAAAATTCCATATGAATCTAATTAGAAAATTGGATTTCAGTTCAACCCTTCTATAATTTTGGAATTTACCCTTATCTAATTCCCCTTATAATAACAACATTGTTTGATATAATTCCCCATCCAACTATTATTATTGGTGCTTGAAGAATTTGGCGAATTGATGAAGAAATCTGGTTGGCACTTATTTTGTGGCTAAAATTCTATTTTTATTTTTTATTTTTTGATTGAGTAATAACAATTTTATATCATATACATGGGTTTTTATTTTAATTTAATGATTTTATTGAAGCATTTATAATGAAAAAACCTTCATTGAGTATTTTTTTCATTCTATAATACCTCAATAATGTTTATCTTTGTAATGTTCTCATATTATCACGACCTAAGAGTGATGTTTTGTCGTCAATAACCATAATTATACATTACAACAGAGGAAAATTTGAAAATGGTGTATGTGTTGATTCCACTCTTGTGGTTTTATTCTTCTCCACAATAATCAAGAACTAATGTATTATTTGTTTGGACTCGGTGTTAGGATATCTTTGAGTTTTATATTATTTCTGTTCATTTGTGAATACGTTATGGGAGACGAATCCCAATAAAAACCATGACATATATGTTGAAAAACATATTATAGGAATTTACATACTAATTAAGTTACATAAATACTCTTTTTTCCCATAATTCATAATGTATCGTCATATCATGTATTTTATTATATTTAAATTAGGGTGTCTGTGTAGTATGTGATACCCATACGTGATTATTAATTCCATGAGTATTTATAGTGTATCATGTTTCCGAGTTTCATGTTAATATCATATTGTTATTTGTTCCTACATTATATTTAGGATGACATTCAACGATTTTATTATTATTATCATGGTGTCTTTTTTCCATTAATATGATGTATTTTCTTATTATTCATAATTGGTTTACCATTGAGATATAATTATCCTTTAAAAGTCAGAGAGCGTGATGTGTTTTGATTATGGTTGTGGACCCATTCAAGGGTTATGACCACGACCAAAATATAGAAAAGACATTTCATTTCTCAATGTTTTCAATGTAATTCTTCGAATTCTTTCTATTACTGTTTTCTTGTGTTGGAAATGTCATTACATGATAGTTCGAGCCCGAGTGAGGTCAAAATGGATATTTGAATCATATGATAAATATATTAATTTCACAAAGAATGATTTCATAAAAAATTGTAATAACTCGTGAATGGTGTCTCAAATTTTATATATATTTGTTCACCATTGACTTCAAAATGAAATTTTTAACTAGGTTCTATATAACCTTTTTTTATAATTTTGTGTCTGTGACATGGTACATGTGGGTGATAAAAATTAATAAAGTAACATTTAAATTTTTATCTGATGGCTGTAGTGACCTAAATCCATCTACGAAAAATACAGAATTATGGTTTAGTATAAATGTTTACCATATAACACTAGAGACATTCAGAGGATCAATTGTAGGTATGTGGTCGATGGATAGTGGTTCATACAATCATATTGGTAAAACATATCTTATACTCCAAAAATGTTCATTGATGTTGCAACATGATGTAAATGTAGAATTTATTTTCATTAGATAATGATCTAATGTCATTATAGGAAGTTTAATTTTTGAGGTCTCACCCCATTTATAATTCCAATTTCATATATAGATCAATTCCAAATAAAATATTGATTTATATGTAGAGGGTTAACATATTTAAATGTATATTTATTTTTCTAACTCCTGAATATTCCTTCTCATTCATGTAATGTAATCTAATGGAATAGCTCTGATAAAAATAAGGGTTTAGGGTCATTCCTCAAGTTTTTGGTATTTTGTTTTCTCCCATGTTTCTTTGTACATTCATCATGGAAAATCTTATTATCCCAAGGTTCGATGAAAATTCTGATTTTGATTATTGTGTGACAATATTTAGGTGAATAGGTTTAATACCAAGGTTTTAGTTCATGATAATGTGTGAAATCAATGAGGAACTATGGGGGATTATTAGTGGAGAATTGAATCAAATCGATGTTCCTTGTTCTTCATAGTATGATGCATGGTGACGATGTAGCATGAAAACAAAATGAATTGAAGTTGTGATTTATAAAAAATAGAGCCCTTATTTTCAATGATCGGTGATGATGATGGTTGGATGACCTCATATATGAGTTTCTACATGATATTGATAGTGGTGGAAGTAGTTCCAGATGATTTGTGATGAAACTATAGAGTCTATAAAATTCCATTGTTCATGTTGTGTAATATGGACATTCAAACTGTGTGGAACCCCTATATGAAACACTATCGTTTCCATTTACAGGGTAAGAATCACACACATTTTGTCCCCTCTGACACATTGTTTCATTTCTAGCATGTTTAGTGTCATGTATTTTAGAAGGATACAATAGAACTGATTGACTATATTGGCTATGCCAGTTACTCAAACCTGGAAAGTGTACACATGATGAGATGCGTACTCCAACATAGAAAAGTGTACATAGGAATTACCTGAGGTACAATATCATAGATAGTGGAACATATTTATTGACATGTTAGGGTACAAATTTATAATTACACACCATTAAATACCTCTGAGATTGATTGGATCATTTAACTTCATTAATTCGGACCAGAATCGGTTAATATAATTCATGTGGCCAATATTATTGAGGGTACAATCAATAACTATGTCCTAAAATTAGGATTATAATTCAATATTAAGGTTTAATCTAAAATATATTTCATGTTGTCCCTCCATGATACTGATGTGTGATCTGGTACCGATACATCATATACCATTGGTCGGGTTTATGGAATCAATTTAAATACAGTGAATAGGGATTTGATCCATAATCTAGTATATTGTTTCATTAGGAATCATTGTATAATCAGGACAGTGATATCATACATTGAAGGCTGATCTAGAATGGGTTTTCATTTCCCCTAAAGTTGTTTAGTGTGATATCATATATTCATCTCATGATATTCCATGTTCTAGTGTGATCTTCTTTCATGGGACCCAATGTTCATGACCACTTGTTTAAGAATCACCCGTAAAATCATGGACAATGGAATGGATTCTCCACGAATGAGAATTAACTAGAATCATCATGTCTTATCACATGGATGGTAATATATTTCTGAGAACTTATAGAACATGTTATCTATTATGATTATATCTATGCTTATCACCATAATTAATTAATGATATTACTACTTTTGATTCATTATTGTTAGTTATTTAAATGTCTACTACATTTTATTTTTATACTCAACCATGTATGCGTTCATCCCACATGTGTTGTGTCATATTCCGATGATGGTCCTTTTTCGGGTTTTTATGAGGATATGGATTAGATTGGGGAATGTTGGGATATAAAACCAACATGTATTTAGGGGGTTTCATCCTAGAGTTTCCCCATCCTGATGAGAATGTTTTACTATCTATAGTTTTTTGTTGATCTTGTATCTAGACCCTTTCTCATTTTCATTAATTTTTACATTCCTTGTTGTGGGATAAATTTTTTTCATGAATTTATGGTATCCATTGTTTTTTAAATTATCAATACGGTATGATCTTGGAAACGTGCATGTATGTAGGTACAATAAGGTAATCACTTTCATGTTTTAGTTATGCCAATTCAACATTAGTCACAAGCCATGGCCTACTAAAGGGTCCAATGTAGTAGTGTTAGTAATCTAATCACCATATAAGAAGACATTGTTTAGTCAGGTCATGATTTAGTGGTATTAGAGGGGGGTTTTATATAAGGACCGAATCATATATATTTTTCTAGATATGAGATTATTTTTCAATTTATATAAACATTGTTAAATTTTTTTTAGTTATTTAACATTTTATATAATCTAGTACTGGTGCGATCGACGACGTATCCATTCATTATGAATCTAATAATCTATCTATTGATTCGGTATATGTAGACACTTATTATAGGTAAAATTGTTATTAGGTGCATTATATAAGATTCAGTTTTAGATTCAAGCTACATCATAATATTTATCCCATGATATACTCTTTGGTCATGAAATATCATTATTATTAGGAAATGCATCCGTGAATGAAACCATACATGATTCAACTGGAGGATGAATAGGATGTTCTCTGAGTGATGAGGATCCATTATAGGGGCATGTATGGGAGGTTGTACCTCTGATTTCTGTTATAGATATACCACTACACATTGATCACTAGTATGAACATTATGTACCGAATGAGGATGCATGCAGGATTAATGAAATTCATGAGTTCAAGATGAAATGGCCTCCAATGATTCATTCAGATATATACCCCGTGGTAGGTCGGGGTTTCGATAGGTTTTCCCAGAAGATTTTCATATCATAGGAAAACCTATATATCATACAAAAAACATCATATAGAGTATTCTTCAGGGCTCTTTTGGGAGATGGTGGAATGTGGTGACTTAGTCAAAGGATGATAAAACCATCTATTGGTCAAAATTTATGTGTCTCTTATTCATGGAGTAATATATGGAATGTTTTCATAACTATTCATCTAGGTGATTTTATAAATATTGTAGGGTATATTGATCAGGGATAAATATATTTTGAGCATTAAAGATAACTCCCAATACTCCATATATAAGGTATATGGTTTATTATTCTAGGAAGATGCTGCTGAGATGATCTTACACTGATATATGAAGGATTCATTGATATCAATTTTCATTACCATATAAATTTTTAATCTTCAACAAGCCTTATATGTGGATATATTCATCATATATCAGATACCGATAGTGGGTGCTGGTATTGGACACTAAGGAGATGACAAATTTTCATTAATTACTTTGTGGTGGTCATAGGATGTGGGAATAATATATAATTCATGAGATGATCATTAGATAGAGGATCAATACCTTAGGGATCATACGATGGAATGAGTAAGTTGTGGGAGAGGTGGTGTTTCTCATAAGATAATAGAGATAATCATTCATAGGATTGATTGAACAATCATAAAAATAACTGAGATATTGTTAAGGAAACATCTCGGAAAAGGTTGATATAGGATCATGTTGGTTTACAGAGTGGTGGATATGGAAAAGTGGTGGCGAGAGTGGCAGGAGGTGGTTAGGTGTGTGAATGTTTTCCTACAACCGGCCCAATTGTTCTGAATAAGGATCAAGTAGATTTTTTATAGACAAGTGGATTACTGAACGTATTTGATGTCCATGGACTTGAGGATAAAATAATCATTTTAGGTAAGATATGTGTCTAATATAATTTTGTTGTTTTAATGATAGTAAATATTTAAGGAATCTAATTTTTTGAAACATATATAGTGTGAAACATAGACAATATAGTTATACCCTTGGATGGAATATTGTTAATGAAAACTATGATATAAGGTGACTTATTGATCACATACATCTACTGATTAGATGACCAGAAACATAGAATATAATGCATTATTTTTTATATTCTTGTTGAATCAATGAGGCTATACAATGTCATCTTAGGTATATATTTTCTATCCACAATTCATACTAACATTTACTATTTTAGGTGGAGTATTATGTTTATTTTTAATGTCATGGATTTTCAATGTCTTATTTTTTTTATATTATATGGATTATTTCATAGATCTGTCACTAAGATGATTTTTGATTCAAAGGAAAGATGTTCTTGAAATAGATGTTTCAAAAATATTAAATATTTTTAATAGCATGTGTGAATAGTTTTGTGGAAATGACGAATAAATTAAAAATCGATTCTTAGATAATAAATTCTAGGGAACTATCATGTTCAGAATTTTATTTCTGAATTATTAGAGACTTAACATTTGTCAATACAGTTCATTTGTAGAAATTCATCATAGGCACAAAAATGAAAAAAATAATTAAATAAATTATTTTATTTAATCAATTAATAAAGATACATAAAGTTTCTTACAAATCCAAGCATATGGAAAAAATTTCAAGTCAACTGTATCACCCTACAAATGTTTGGAGATTTATTTGACAATATGGAATGAGATTTTGTTTGTGAATAAAGAACATATCATGGATTTGGGAAAGATCAGGACATAATCGAAGGATCTTTCACAGGAAAACAACACAACTATGTTCATCATCCATGATTGATAAAAATATAGGTAGCATGGCTGTCTAATTTATTTTCAATCCACAATATTGAATTATAGGAGGAAAATCAATAAAAAAATGATTAGATAGACATGTTGCTTGATCATTATATAGGATGTGTTTATTTTTTAGGGTTTTAATGGGGAGTTATTTATTTATTTGGTTCTTCATTTACTATTCTAATGGAAATTAATCAAGTACAACTGAACACAATGATGGTTCATTCATAATTTTCATGTTTCGTGGTTTTCTCCGAAGCTCCTTCAATCATTTGTGAAATTATTTATTTTTCTCATGGTTCAACTTATTACTAAAAAATAAAATGATTCCCATTGATATCATTTTTCAATGGTGTTAATTTGTACATCTGGTCTCAGCACCATGTAATATAGTTGTGAATATGACATCGGCTAGGGAATCTAACATGATTAGAAACCCCCAATTAGACCGGGGTGTTATTTGAAAATTACCCGAATGAAAAGATTCTAATTTTAGAATGAATCTAATTATCTAAATCCAGAGAATAGCCATGATGACATTTTTATATTGTATATTCTTGATTTTTAGTGTGATTGTATTTGATATTTGATGTGGTAAAGGCATGGGTATGTTCAGAAGGATGAATGATGATTTGTGGAAAATGTTAATCAACAAAGTGTATAATTCATGACTACATGGAATATGGGTCCATACTATTGGAGGCTTGGGTTTATGGAAAATTTTAGGTATCATAAGGTGTGTGACCACTATTTCATGGCATGTGGTATCTCGCAGGAAAACTTAGCATGAACATCTGTGGTACATAGACATGTGGAAGAGTACACGGGTTGGTTCTCGTCGTGTACTCTCCCAAATGGACACAAACTCAACCATGTTCATGAGCTATGATGAGTACTAGTACCTAGAAACATGTACATGGGCTAGATCCAGTTATTAGAATACATTTAGAGTACAAAGACTGCCTACATACAATGTTCTTCTTCATGGACATGAGATTCAAAACGAGTCGGTGACTTGAGAAGGACCTGAGGTCCAGAGAGATGACATATGACCCCAAATACACATTGTTTACACTGTTATACATGGAATGGAACCATAGTATTCTATATCATGGAAATTTCTCATTAGGGTGCATTCCCTAATCATTTCCCTGGTGGTTATTTTGGAATCATATCCATCTTTTAGTAGAATGGATCAATGAATATGACTTATTTGATGGAGTCAATAGAATCACCTCAAGTGGCCCAGAGTGAGATCCTATATTCATCTTCACACCCTTCGTGGATTTTTGTATCATTGTGACTCACACTATGTGAGAGAATATTTTTTATTTAGAATGTTAATCTAGATTTGATGGTTTGTATCACCCCTTGGTATTGGGTGTGATTTTCCTATTTTTATCGTATCTTGTTTGGAAATAATCATTCTCTTACAAATGAAAAAACCTAACAAGTATCACCACTTAGATTGACTTCATATATGTGATCATACTCAAGAGTGTGTTCTCCTATATTAGTGCTATGTGAAATCATCGAGCTACAATCCTTGGGTGGTATACTATGGTTGTGATTTATCATTATACTATTTGTCTTTTTTGAATATATCTATATAATATTTTGATATCTGTTGTAGAAATATACATGTGTAAAGACGATTTTGTCTACATATTTGTAATAAATTTCATTATGGGATGTACAAGTAAATATTAGTAAACCCACACATGCATGGTCTTTTCCTACATGTGTTGTGTCTTGATAATATGGTCAACCATTTCACAGATTTATTGATGGACAAGAACAAAATGATTCTTAGTGAGACAATAAAAACTACGAAGTGTTCATTAAGTATTCTAAAAGTAGTCTCTATTTTACTTTCAAGATGGACTTATATTTCAAAATCTTTATGGTGGGCATGTATTTTTCCCCCTTTACTTTTATTTTCTTATTATCTTACACTAATTGTGGGATTTTGATTTATGAGTGAATAGTTGTTCAATTTTTTAACATTTCAACATTTATATAGTCTTAGATTGGTGTTATTATGTAATGTTTCATAGTATAAGGAATTACATGTAAGTTATATGCATTCTTATAGTGATTATACAACCCTTGTCTTATTGAAGGATGGATTAGGGAGTCACGGTATGGGCCCCTCGGGGATGGTTTGTGGTAGAGTTATATCAACGACATTAATATCTACATTAGGAATAGAGTTTATGAGTAATGTTTGGGGAAATTGGGATGTTTTTTTTCTAATCCTAGGCCAAGGACTCCAGTATTGGTGCGGCAGCCGACGTATCCATACACCAGGAATCTGGTCAAATACATTTCCACTAAGTACATGAGAACACCGGTTGCAAAGAAACTATTGTATATGCATAATATAAGAAATGGTTAGAAATTTACATGTACATATTGAGTAATGAACCTAGATATACTCATTAATCCTTGTATATATTGTTTATATTTAGGATGTATCCATGATGAATCCCAGCTAGGATTAATTTTCATGATCATGTGGATAATCCACTCAGTGACGAGGGATCAATATATGGATTACTTGCAAAGATGTTACCCTAACATATGTCCTAATCCTATTAGATGATACATGTCTAATGATGGGAATTATTGAGTCATTTTTGGGACCACATGGACCAACATTTATTTCAAAATGACATTTTATAAAAATTAATTTGATGTTAAGGAAAATTTAACATAAAAATACATCATTTAGTAAAATAGTTTTTATATGGGGTTATATAAGTGATATCATAGACTATAAATAGTAATTTTAAATATAATAATATTTACTATATAATGGTATTTTATTTATAATTATTAGACATCAAATAAATAAATTTATTTATGGTAAAATGATGATATAATGTTTACAGTATTAATGAATGTTTTAAATAAATGATTTTAAAGAAATTAATATTAATTTATTTGGAAACGTTTTAGGAAATAAACAAATTTTAGGGATGACTATGACTTGTTATATTTTAATTAATTTTTATTTATCGAAATAATCAAGTAGTTTTGGATTTCTTAGAAGTCATGAAATGAATAGTATAAAAATTGACATTATGGAGTTTTAAAAAAAAATACTTTTCTTATTAAATGTAATAATATTCCTAAAAATCTATGATTCTTAAATATTACTTAGATAAGGTTGGACATGTCATTAATGGAGAACATGAGGTTATATTGGCATTTTATAGTAAATATATTAACCATATATTATAGATATAAAAGAAGTAATGGTAAAAGTTAAATTAGTTAACAAATGGTTAAATAAAAATTATAAGGATTAAAACATATAAAAAACACGTCCAATTATTATTGGATGTTTTAATTTATACATATATTCATCTTTTTTCGGATTTAATGTTTTTTTGACATATTGAAACCAAAAAAAATTATAATAAAATAATACATTCAAACTCTCTTAAAGTGACCCTCCTCCCCCTTATAATAGGCCATCAAATCTACCCCATTTCTCACACCTCTCAATCCCCTTCGTCTTGCCCATCATCTAATGAAATAATCTCCAAACACACCTATATTATACCAAAATACTTACTTTTTTCAGAAATAAATTCAATAATTCCTTTTTATTCAAACCAAATGGATTTACCAAATTTAATGTTAACATATAATTTTAAGTTCTTTTATTTTATTTTCCTTCTCCAACCCCCCAAACAGTATTTATTATATTCTTTTATAAAAACACTAGTATCTTAAATATACTAGGATGTTTTTATTAGAAGTATTATAACTACATATCTACGCAAATCCCTCTAATTAACACGGACATATTGTTTTTGTGGACAGTGAACTACTGCCTCATGAAACGATGATTGTTTGAATATCTCCCACCGCCTCCCATGGTGTCTATTATTATTGAACTGTATTTATATGTGATATATATTGTATTAAATTATATTTTCATTATCCTTATATATTAGTTATTTATATAATACCTTTATGGTTTCCATAATAGGTAAATGCGATAATTTCATTTGAGGAAGTGCAGACTACCTCCCCCTTAATGTGATATGACTCGTTAATCCCATATGTGGAACATATAAAAAATGGAGTTAGGGAAATTATATATGATATTATAAAGTCATTATAATATAAATATGTATCATTATGTCTTCATTCAATTAAATAAGAAATAGAAATGAAATTAGCGTTCAAGCTTATGTATGACTTACCGTCTCTATGAACAGTGGAATTCATTGCTTATCTATATATGTTATTTAATATTATAATTAAATATATATACCCGATATATATGATATATATGATATTTAAATAATGAATATAATATAAATATATTAGAGATTTTACCACATGGACAACATGTAAATATAAGATGTTCTTTTTTGACTCAAGTACAAAATATCTTCAAAACAACCATAATTAACATAAATGATTTTTAAATGTTTATAATGTTGTAATGAGTGATATAAGATGAATAATAAATATGAAAAATGTTCTTAAGTAATAATAAATTTTCATTAGTTTATTATTTTGGAGAATAAAGAATGAATGAGTCATGTGAGACAACTGGAAAGGGAACTCTGTAACCGAATATCTTTTCATTGGGTTAAAATTCAACTTTTTTAATTATTTCGTGCTATGATTATGGGTGAAAAAACATTTATTATCATATATTGTATTTATCACTTATTTATGTTAAATTATAGTGAATACACATAATCGATCTATTTTATTTAAAAATGTTCTTTGTAAGGGAACCCTCTGCCCTCCTCTTTTAGTTAAAGACTTATTTATGTTATATATTTTAATTTCCATTTTAATATGTTGGGATATGTTTTTCTATATCGTTATTTCATAAATTAATGTACATGTTATGAGGGTCAATTTTCTCTCCCATCAAATCATTTTCTGAATTTTAATGTGATGTCCTTAGGCTACTAAATTTTGGTAAGGGACTATGTCTCACTATCCTTTCATTGAAGAATATCTTGATATTATGCACCTATATTACCTTATAAGGTGTATATACAACCATTTTGAATTTTTATATCATGAATTTAAATATTCTAATGATATATAATGTTTTTTTGTTTTCATTAATTAATTATTTTTATATAATTGTTTCTAAAGTGTTACAAGACGTTTTTACTAAAACATCGTTTTAAATGTTTTAGAGATTTATATTTATATATCATTCTCATTAATGCCCATATATTAAAAATTGTTTTGAAGATTTATTTATATTGAAATTTATCTTTTAAAATTGAATTACTTTAAAAGATTAAATGTTTTATGGGACACTTTTATTCAATAATATTATTTTTAAATGTTTTGAATGTGTTTTTTAAATTGAAATTATTATGTCAATATCATGAACTGATATCTTGTTATTACAATGTATAAATTTTATTATCCCGTTATGCTTGTTTTTTCTACAATGAATATGTTATGGTTATTGGGAAATTTATTTGTATATGGGTAGTTCCATGATAACAATCAGGTAGGTGGGCCCGAGAAAGCTCAACAATGAATTGGGTAGCGTGATGGATGTATGCATTAATGTTTCCCCAAATAGATTTAGGAAATATACTATTATGGGTATTTAAAATGTAAGACCCATAAAATTCAAGGAAAATTTTTTCTTAATTTTCTTTAGAATTTTACAAGAGCGTGGTTTCTGACGGCACCTGATTCTGAGGCCCGGAGTGCCCGGAATCAATTTCCGATGTTTGGCTCGGGTATGTTCAATGAACGAAAGAGCGGGAATTTCTAATTTTTTACCCGGTGCTCGGAATTGAATTCCGAGGACACCGATGAACTCGCAGTGCCGATATTCGCTTAGGGAGGCCTTTTCCGAGGTTGCGTTTATTTCGGGTTGAGAATTAGTTTTTGGGAGTTTTGAATAAGTTAAATAAAAATTGTGGAGTACAAATTTTTATTTTAACTTATTGGTTAACTTCACCCAAAGGGAGTTAGTGGTGGAACCCACAACCACTTAACCTCCCTTGGGAGGACTTAGTGTGGTGGGTCCCACCCGAAGCATGACTCTTCTTCTTCTCATTTTAAACTCCCTTAAACTCCTCTTTTAATGACATGACAAGTTAGTTAATTAATGGAGTTGAATTGTTTGAATTTCAATCCTTTGAAATTAAAATTGTTAAGTGTGTAAATAAAATAAGCACTTAGCTTATTTTATTTGGTTAGAATTATCTATCCTCATTGGGAGATTTTGAAGCCTTCTTACCTTCTTCTCTTCTTCTTCTTCTTCTTCAACTTTGATGAAGAACGCGAAGAACCTTCGAGCTCCGACGAAGAACGCCGCTCCTCTCTTCTTCGTAGCCGGTTGTTCCAAAGATCGACGACGCCTTCCATGTCAACGAAAGGGAACGCCGCTTCCTCCTCGGACTTCCTTCGTCGGCTTACGAATATTCTCCAACGACGTACCTCTTCAGACGTACCTCTTCATCAACGGAATTGACGAACTATTACCGCGACGCCCGACCTCTGCGACGCTTGCCTTCCGCGGGTCATTGACGATCATCGTTCTTGAACCAAGGTAGGGGATTGTTGTGGATTATTTTATTTACTCTCGTACTTGGTTCTAGCATGATAATCTTGTGGATAAATATTTAAGAGTTATCGACTAACGAGAGGGGGGTCGGACCGCACAAACATGGCCGAATCCCCCCTCCTCTGTTCTTGAATATTATTTCCTTGCGGATGAACGAGATGGCGTGGTGCTGTTGCACCATGCGGGAATTCGCATGGTTATTTTGCGCGGCGCCGTCGCGCCGTGCCGTGGAAGGATCATCATGAACGCGACGCCGTCGCGCCGCGTCGAAGAAAACCGAAGGCTCCGCGGCCGGAGCGGGGCCACGACGGAGGGGCGCGGTGCCGTCGCACCGCGCAGAAAGATGAAGGCCGCGGCCGATTCCGGGCCAAGGTGGGACGAGAGGACCGGAGGCTAACCGGGCCGCCGGTGTCGGAAGCCGGAAGGGGACCGGCTTTGCCGGTCCCATTAAAGAAGAACCGGCCGGACAGGTGGGCCGGCCGGAAGGGGACAAACCGGGGGAATTAAATTCCCTCGGCCAACATGAATGCCCCCCCCCCAATTAAGAGGGGGGGCCGATTTCATAAAGGCGGGGGGGGGGGGGGGGGGCAGGCGCCCCCCCCCCCCCCCCCCCCCCCCATTTTTCCTCAAGACAGGCCCCCACGAGGGGGGCCGGTTTCCTCCAAAGGCGCGACATCAGCCGCGCTGCCAGCTGGGAAGCGCAGGACATGCCCCCCGGGCGAGGCACCGAGCGGCGCCAGGCCCCGCCGCCGCGCCGCCGGGCGGGCCGGGTCGGCCCGGACCCGGACCCCCCGTTTCCGAATCGATTTCGGTCTTTTGGCCATAACATGAGCTACGGACCTGCGATCGACGAAACGTCAGCAGAGATGCGATCCTTGTATTGAGACGGTCGATTCAGTATATCACACTCAAGGTTTCGGAATATTTTGAGTTCGGCCGGGTTGGTTCGTACAAGAAACCAACCGGGCCCTCGGAGCGGAAACGCTCATATCTTGAACTACGGACGTCCGATTGATGTGTCGTCAGCTTTGTTGTGTTCCTCTTAGTGAGACGGATCTTATGGCATACTCCGCCCGAGGTTTGGACGCAGGTGGAGTACGGTCGGGTTGGTTTTTCCTTAAAAACCAACGGGGCCCCTAGGACAAAAAAGCCAATAACTCTCAGACCGGGCGTCCGATCGACGCGCCATCTGTTGCGTTGAGTTCCTGTTGATGATATGGAACATTTGGATACATCAACTCTGGACTTAGTGACAGTTGATGTATCAGCCTCTCGGCTCGTGGAGCGGACCCTCCCGAACGAGCTTGCTGTGTGCGGGAACCCTAGTGCTGGCTGCGACTGTGACTGATACTGCTACTTCTAATGCTGCTGTGACTGTGACGACGACAGTACTGAGATCCTTGGTGGATTCGACGACGACTTCAGCACTCAGCGATCCTACGTGGATCAGTGCTACAGGTCCTGTGTGGGCCCGATCCTGTGTGGGTCTGATCCTGTGTGGGTCTTTGCGCTCAGCGGTCCTGTGTGAACCAGCGCCTACAGGTCATGTGTGGGCCCGATCCTGTGTGGGTCTTTGCGGGGGTTAGTTACCTATCGATCCTTCGTGGGTCTGACGACATAGATGGATCAGAGATCATCTTTATCGTCTTTCGAAGAAGTATACGTGTGTGAGCTGAATCCTGTTGTTTCCCTGTGTGGATTGTGTTGTGCTATGCTGTGTGGATTTCTTTTTGCTTTCCTATGTGGAATACGTTTACTTTACTGTGTGGACTGAGTTGTACTTGGGCTCGGAGGTTGGAGCGTATTGGTATTGATGACTTAGGTATATATATGGGCATATACCTAAGCTGTTTCGTTTGTTACTTCGTGTTATATCTATCTTTTGTGATTTATCTTTTGTGATTTTGGGAGACCTTCATGGGTCTCGGGGTCCCTACTGAGTAGCTTATACTCACCCCTGCACGGGCTATGCCCGCACTACGTTGTGTTGGTTGCAGACGACGGATAGTGTTGATCTTGGCTGAGGCTTGCAGAGCAGGACGGTACCTGGAGGAGGACCACTGGGCGGGACGTGTTCGGAGCGGACGGCGGGACCCGAGGAGCAGTGGAGCTATCTCTACCCACCCTTCAGGTGGGATTTCCAGTGGACATCTTGGTGTAGCAGATTTTACTTTACAGTTGTTGTTTTCCCTTTCGAGTTGTACTTTACTTTCAGTTTGGGTTTGTATACTGGCCCATTTACTTTCCCGCACTTTCAGTTATACTCTATTTTTACATAGTGTTTACTTTCCTCTTGCTTACTCTGTGGTGTTTGTTTACTTTACAAAGGCAATTCCTCCCTTTTTACCGGGATTTACGCCTTGGTGCTAGTCGCTAGCCCCTGGCCTATGGAAGACGGGCTTGGGGTAGTCACGGCACGGACCCCGAGGGCGGGTCGCGACAAATTGGTATCAGAGGAGTTCAGTTCTACCGCGAACTCTGATATTTTCTATGTGAAGCAATAATGTTTAGCGTATTGAGAGTGGTTATCAGTCCAGGGAGCCCAGTGTTGGTGCGACGGCCGACGTATCAGTACACCACGACCCTGACTTCTGATTTCCGACTTAATGCACGAAAACATTGATTGCGTGTGTGTTTCAAAATTTTCTTTGTGATTACTTTATATCAGCTCACCAAGTATATTGTTTTGACCGTGGCGCACCTGTTTCCTTTTCAGGATGGCCCCACGAAGGCAGCCAGCTAGGGTTCCGAGAGTCGAGTGTAACGACAGCCCACCGAGCGACGAGGCCTCGGTGCAGGGCCCTTTGTCAGCAGTGGCACCGGTGGTAGCTCTACCCGCCGAGTCCCCGATGCTTCCAGCACCAGCCGCTGACGATGCACGTCGCCTCAGCGCACTGCATGATTTTCAGCACCAGCGACCTCCCAGGTTTCGCGGGGAGACGGATCCCCAGGCAGCCGAGGACTGGCTGGAGGTAGTGGTACGTGTGTTTAGGATTGTGAGGACACCAGCGGACCTCATGGTGATTCTCGCTGCGAGCCTACTACACGCAGCAGCAGGACGATGGTGGAGCTTGATGCTCCAGGTGCACGGTGAGGCATCTCTACTTTGGACGGACTTTGAGAGCCTCTTCCGCTCGGAGTTCATCCCAGCCACCCTTCGTGCGGTGCGTATCCAGGAGCTTCTTCAGCTGCGGCAGAGCAGCATGACGGTCGCTCAGTACTCGGCGAGATTTACCGATCTCTCGCGCTACTCGACCGACATGGTACGGGACCCATTCATCCGGGCCCGGACCTTCGAGCCGGGTTTGAGACACGAGATCAGGGCATCGCTGATCTCCCTCAGCATACCAACTCAGATAGGGGTACTGGAGAGGGCCCTTTTGATCGAGAGCTTCTTTGCCGAGTCTACACCAGCGCCGAGACCCACCGCAGGGCGGCACGTGGAAAAGTCATCTGCCGCAGGCAGTCGACGGATGAATCAGGGGTTCAGGCAGACCAAACCATCAGGAAGACGACCTCAGGACACTGGCTCAGCAGTGAGGGGCACAAAGCGAGGAGCCAGTCTTTCGAGAGGCAGACAATGCTACTCGTGTGGCGGGCAGGGCCACATGGCTCGTGACTGCCCGACCCGCTGTGCCGAGGAGCAGCAGGTGGTTGAGGGACCACCGAGGTAGAGGCAGAGGGTCGACCATGGCGGTACGCAGGGAGGAGGCGGACGAGGCAGAGGAGCTGGCCAAGCAGCAGGTGGTGGGCGACGCTTTGAAGCTCTGCCACCACCACCACCAGGAGGTCCACCCTGACCACAGGGAGCTGGCGGGCAGAGACAGGCACAGCTCCAGGCAGCAGAGGCCTACGACCACGGCGCACCTGAGATGATTCGAGGTACTATCTGTGTCTATTCCACCCTTTCTGCAGTTCTTATAGACACAGGAGCGAGTCACTCTTTCATAGCCGCTGCCCTTTTTCGGAGTTCGAAGATTCCGACAGAGCCATTGACACGATCCTTACGGCTAGAGACTCTTATGGGAGCAGACTTGACGATTACGCACTAATACCAGAAGTGTGAGCTTACTCTAGGAGGCAAGAGCTTCGGCTGGGATCTTCTTGTATCAGCGTCGAGGCCTTACGATGTCATCTTGGGAATGGATTGGCTATCTACGGTCCATGCGCAGATTGACTTTTTTAGGCGCAAGGTGCGATGTGTACGCACCGACGGGAGCAGGTTCACCTTCATCGGAGAGAAGGGAGCCTTTAAAGCACATGATGGACTTCCGCGGAGGAGAGGACAGCCCATCACTCATCAGTTGGCTAGCCTCATCCTTGGAGAAGTTGACGTGCAGAGCCCTGGTTTTCCTGCAGTGGTGGATCAGTTTGCGGACGTTTTTCCCGATGATGTTCCAGGGCTACCTCCTCACAGAGAGGTAGAATTTTATATTGAATTATACCCCGGGATAGCCCCGATATCCACTCCAGCATATCGGATGGCCCCCACCGAGCTTCGAGAGCTACAGGTACAGTTGGAGGACTTGCAGGGCAAGGGGTTCATCTAACCCAGTGTTTCACCCTGGGCTTCCCCGATATTGTTCGCCAAGAAGGCGGACGGGAGCTTGCGACTTTGTGTTGACTATCGTCGCCTGAACCAGGTGACAGTGAGGAACAGGTATCCGCTACCGAGGATTGATGACCTCTTTGATCAGCTCAAGGGAGCACGGTGGTTCTCGATGATAGACCTCAGGTCAGACTATCATCAGCTCAGAGTTAGAGACGAGGACGTGCAGAAGAGGGCCTTCAGATGTCGGTATGGCCACAATGAGTTCTTGGTTATGCCTTTCGGCGTAACCAATGCTCCAGCAGTGTTCATGGCCCTCATGAACAGGATCTTTCAGCCATAATTTGATCGGTTTGTTGTGGTCTTCATTGACGACATTCTGATTTACTCTACGACTGAGGAGGAGCACGCCTATCACTTGCGAGTTGTACTAGACACACTCCGAGAGCACCAGCTTTATGGCAAGCTCTCGAAGTGCCAGTTCTGGATACATGTGGTCCACTTCTTGGGACACGTTATCTCTGAGGCGGGAGTTGCAGTGGATCCTGCGATGATCGAGGCTGTGTTTGCATGGGAGCCACCCAGGAGCGTGACTGAGGATCGGAGTTTCTTGGGACTTGCTGGATACTATCGGAGATTCGTGCCAGACTTTTCTAGAGTTGCGGCACCACTCACATCTTTGACGAAGAAGGGGAAACCCTTCGTGTGGTCAGACAGATGTCAGCAGAGCTTCCAGGAGCTGAGACAGAGATTGACTAGCGCACCTATCTTGAGGTTTCCTAAGGAGGGAGTAGGGTACGTAGTCTACTGCGATGCATTAGGGACCAGACTCGGATGTGTTCTGATGTAGGATAGGGCAGTGATCGCCTATGGATCAGGTCAGTTGAGTCCACATGAGCAGAACTATCATACCCATGACCTGGAGTTAGAAGCAGTGGTCTTCGCTCTGAAGTCATGGCGGCACTATTTGATGGGCGAGTGCTTTACAGTCTTTTCTGATCATCAGAGTCTCAGGTATATCTTCTCGCAGAAGGACCTGAACCTGAGACAGTGGCGATGGCTCGAGTTCCTCCAGGACTATGACTTTGAGATAGTCTATATCCTGGGAAGGGGAATGTAGTAGCCGATGCCCTCAGTAGGAGGACGGGCATTCAGCTACTTGAGGAGGCGATGGGGAAGCTAGCCTCTTTGCAGATATCCTTCGTGGATAGAAATGGAGCAGCCTTCCTCCAGTCTCTCACAGTCACCCCTCCTCTACTGCAGCAGGTCAGAGAGGCACAGCGTGAAGACACTGACTGTGAGACACGGCGTGCACAGATATCCTCAGGACAAGCACCTGATGGTTTCTCCCTTGGAGTAGAGCACGACATCCTTTTCAGTGGACGTACCATGGTACCAGTCGCTTTGCGAGAGGATGTGCTGAGAGAGTTTCACACTTCTCCTTTGGCGGTACATCCGGGAGTGGGGAAGATGTACCAGGATCTCAGATGACAGCACTGGTGGCCGGACATGAAGAAGGCTGTGGCAGAGTTCATTTCTCGATGCCTCACCTGCCAGCAGGTGAAGGTAGAGCATCAGGTTCCAGCAGGCTTGGTACAGCCCTTGGAGGTCCCGAAGTGGAAGTGGGACGACATATCTATGGACTTCGTGACTGGAATTCCACGCACTTCCAGAGGCCATGACTCCATCTGGGTGATTGTTGACTGACTCACCAAGTTGGCACACTTCTTACACATCAGAGAGGAGGGTTCAGTGGAGAGCTTGGGACGTATCTACGTTCAGGAGATTGTGCGGCTCCACGGCGTGCCATCATCTATCGTCTCCGATCGAGATTCTCGATTTACTTCCCGGCTTTGGAAGGGGTTACAGGAGGCGTTCGGGACGCAGCTACGTCTGAGCACAGCCTTTCACCCTCAGACGGATGGTCAGACGGAGAGGACCATTTAGACTCTCGAGGAAATACTCCACGCATGTGTCCTCGACTATGGTCGTAGCTGGGAGGACCACCTACCCTTGGTGGAGTATGCGTACAACAACAGCTACTACTCCACCATCGGGATGGCACCGTATGAGGCGTTGTACGGCCGACCTTGTAGATCTCTTTTGTGCTGTACATACCCTGGGGAGTCAGCACTTGTGAGACCGGAGATGGTCCAGGCCACGACAGAGAAGGTCCTGGTCATCCAGGAGCGGATGAGGACAGCTCAGAGCCGGTAGAAGTCATACGCTGACAGGAGGCGGAGGCCACTAGAGTTTGAGGATGGCGACCAAGTCTTCTTGCGGGTCTCACCTCGACGTGGTATTCGGAGATTTGGCCGAGGCAGCAAGTTGTCTCCGCGCTTCATCGGACCCTTCTAGGTCCTCAGCAGGATTGGCGAGGTGGCTTCTCGCCTGGCTCTACCACCTCAGTTGCACCGGGTGCACGACGTCTTCCACGTGTCTCAGCTGAGGAGATACGTGCACGACCCGACGCACATCATTGACCATGTGGAGCTTGACGTTGACGATGGGGAGACTTTTACGGAGGTCCCGATGGAGATAGAGGATCGACATGAGCGGCTCCTACGTGGGCGATCGATTCCTCTTGTGCGCATTAGGTGGCAGCATGGGAACCTCCAGGAGAGAACTTGGGAGCGGGAGGCTCAGATGCATGCTCAGTACCCTCATTTGTTACCCTAGTTTTTGATGTATCTTTACGGGGACATAAAGCCCTCAAGTGGGAGTAATGTAAGACCCGTAAAATTCAAGGGAAATTTTTTCTTAATTTTCTTTAGAATTTTACAAGAGCGCGGTTTCTGACGGCACCTGATTCCGAGGCCCAGAGTGCCCGAAATCAATTTCTGAAGTTTGGCTCGGGTACGTTCAATGAACGAACGAGCGGGAATTTCTAACTTTTGACCCGATGCTCGGAATTGAGTTCTGAGGACACCGATGAACTCGCAGCGCCGATATTCGCTTAAGGAGACCTTTTCCGAGGTTGCTTTTATTTCGGGATGAGAATTAGTTTTTGGGAGTTTAGAATAAGTTAAATAAAAACTGTGGATTACAAATTTTTATTTTAACTTATTGGTTAACTTCTCCCAAAGGGAGTTAGTGGTGGAACCCACAACCACTTAACCTCCCTTGGGTGGATTAAGTGTGGTGGGGCCCACCCGAAGCATGACTCTTCTTCTTCTCCTTTTAAACTCCCTTAAACTCCTCTTTTAATGACATGACAACTTTGTTAATTAATGGAGTTGAATTGTTTGAATTTCAAACCTTTGAAATTCAAATTGTTAAGTGTGTAAATAAAATAAGCCCTTAGCTTATTTTAATTGGTTAGAATTCTCTAGCCTCATTGGGAGATTTTGAAGCCTTCTTCTCTTCTTCTCTTCTTCTTCTTCTTCAACTTTGACGAAGAACGCGAAGAACCTTCGAGCTCCGATGAAGAATGCCACTCCTCTCTTCTTCGTAGCATGTTGTTCCTAAGATCGACGACGCCTTCTGTGTCAACGAAAGGGAACGCTGCTTCCTCCTCGGACTTCCTTCGCCGGCTTACGAAGATTCACCAACGATGTACCTCTTCGGACGTACCTCTTCGTCAACAGAATTGACGAACGATTACAACGACGCCCGACCTCCGCGACGCTTGCCTTCCGCGGGTCATTGACGATCATCATTCTTGAACCAAGGTAGGGGATTTTTGTTGATTATTTTATTAAGTCTCGTACTAGGTTCTAGCATGATAATCTTGTGGATAAATATTTAAGAGTTATCGACTAACGAGAGGGGGGCCGGACCGCACAAACACGGCCGAATCCCCCCTCCTCTGTTCTTGAATATTATTTCCTTGCGGATGAACGAGATGGCGTGGTGCCGTCGCACCACGTTGGAATTCACACGGTTATTTTGCGAGGTGCCGTCGCGCCGTGCCGTGGAAGGATCATCATGAACGCGACGCCGTCGTGCCGCGACGAAGAAAACCGAAGGCGCCGCGGCCGGAGCGGGGCCGCGGCGGAGGGGCGCGGTGCCGTCACACCGCGCCGAATGATGAAGGCTGCGGCCGGTTCCGGGCCACGGCGGGACGAGAGGACCAGCGGCTAACCGGGCCGCCGGTGTCGGAAGCCGGAAGGGGACCGGCTTTTCTGGTCCCGTTAAAGAAGAACCAGCCGGCCAGGTGGGCCGGCCGGAAGGGGACAAACTGGGGGAATTAAATTCCCCCGGCCAACATGAATGCCCCCCCCCCCAATTAAGAGGGGGTGCCGGTTTCATAAAGGGGGGGGGGGGGGGCAGGCGGCCCCCCCGTTTTTCCTCAAGGCAGGCCCCCATGAGGGGGGCTGATTTCCTCCAAAGGAGCAGCATCAGCCGCGCCGCCAGCTGGGAAGTGGGGGCCATGCCCCCCGCGCGTTGCACCGAGCGGCGCCAGGCCGCGCAGCCCTCGGCCGGGCCGCGCCGTCGCGCCGCCGGCCGGGCCGGGTTGGACCCGGGTCGGGCGACCCGGTTCGGGCCTTCCCAGGGGGGTGGGTGAGTCGGGCCGGGTCGGCCCGGACCCGGACCCCCCGTTTTCGAATCGATTTTGGTCTTTTGGCCATAACTTGAGCTACGGACCTCCGATCGACAAAACTTCAGCGGCGATGCGATACTTGGATCGAGACGGTCGATTCGGTATATCGCACTCAAGGTTTCGGAATACTTTGAGTTCGGCCGGGTTGGTTCGTACACGAAACCAACCGGGCCCTCGGAGCGGAAACACTCATATCTTGAGCTACGAACGTCCGATTGACGTGCTGTCAGCTTTGTTGTGTTCCTCTTAGTGAGACGGATCTTATGGCATACTCCGCCCGAGGTTTGGACGTAGGTGGAGTACGGTCTGGTTGGTTTTGCCTTAAAAACCAACCGGGCCCCTGGGACGAAAAAGCCAATAACTCTCAGACCGGGCGTCCGATCGACGCGCCGTCTGTTGCGTTGAGTTCCTGTTGACGATATGGAACTTTTGGATACATCAACTCTGGACTTTGTGACAGTTGATGTATCAGCCTCTCGGCTCATGGAGCGGACCCTCCCGAACGAGCTTGCTATGTGCAGGAACCCTAGTGCTGGCTGCGACTGTGACTGATACTGCTACTGCTACTGCTACTGTGACTGCGACGACGATAGTACTGAGATCCATGGTGGATTCGACGACGACATCAGCACTCAGCGATCCTACGTGGATCAGTGCTACATGTCCTATGTGGGCCCGATCCTGTGTGGGTCCGATCCTGTGTGGGTCTTTGCGCACAGCGGTCCTGTGTGAACCAGCGCCAACAGGTCCGGTGTGGGCCCGATACTGTGTGGGTCTTTGCGGGGGTTAGTTACCTATCGATCCTTCGTGGGTTCGACGACTTAGATGGATCAGAGATAATCTTTATCGTCTTTCGAAGAAGTATACCTGTGTGAGCTGAATCCTATTGTTTCCCTGTGTGGATTGTGTTGTGCTATCCTGTGTGGATTTTGTTTTTCTTTCCTATGTGGAATACGTTTACTTTCCTGTGTGAACTGAGTTGTACTTGGGCTCGGAGGTTGGAGCTTATTGGGATTGATGACTTAGGTATATGTATGGGAATATACCTAAGTAGTGTCGGTTGTTACTTTGTGTTGTATCTATCTTTTGTGGTTTATCATTTGTGGATTTTGGGAGACCTTCGGGGGTCTCGGGGACCCTACTGAGTAGCTTATACTCACCCCTGCACGAGTTATGCCTGCACTACGTTGTGTTGGTTGCAGACTACGGACAGCGTTGATCTTGGCTGAGGCCTGCAGAGCAGGACGGTACCTGGAGGTGGACCACTGGGCGGGACATGTTCGGAGCGGACGGCGGGACCCGAGGAGCAGTGGAGCTATCTGTACCCACCCTTCAGGTGGGATTTCCAGTGGACAGCTCGGTGTAGTTTCTTTTACTTTACAGTTGCGGTTTTCCCTTCCGAGTTGTACTATACTTTCAGTTTGGGTTTGTATACTGGCCCATTTACTTTCCCGCACTTTCAGTTGTACTCTGTTTTTACTTGGTGTTTACTTTCTGCTTGCTTACTCTGTGGTGTTTGTTTACTTTACAAAGGCAATGCCTTCCCTTTTTACCGGGATTTACGCCTTGGTGCTAGTCGCCAGCCCCTGGCCTATGGAAGGCGGGCTTGGGGTAGTCACAGCATGGACCCCGAGGGCGTGTCGTGACATAAAATGTAAATCCATTTTTATATATAAAATCTACAATGTATGTATGTTATGGATGACACCTGTTACCTTTATTATTTTTGATTTTCATGTGTTCATCAAAAATAATATGCTTTTTTGTGGTATATTAAAAATTGAAAAGTATGATTTCATTGATTTGTATGTATTTATAGAATAATGTTTTCATTCCTTATTTTATAACCCTTAATGACATCTTTATGCTCATACTATGTTTTTAAAATGATTGACACATGGTATACGACAGGGTAAGAGAACAGAATAATTGAAGAATATTTATGTCAAGAAAAGTAAACTTGTTTTATTTTAGGAGTTTTAATATTTGGAAAATTTGGATAGAGTAGAAGTGTCTTCATTGTTATTTTTGAGATGTAATGTAATTGATAAGGCGTAATTCTTTAAAACTATAAACCTGAAACAATTCTCTATGTGAATTAATAACATAATTCAAGATTATTTAAAGTATTAGGATGGGGCCTTATAGTTTGTTTCAGAGGTCGGTTTAGAAAAATTTAGGGATTATGAGTATTTTGTTAGATACATTGTTAGTGTATATGTCTGCTGATTACATTAAATACTTATTTTATTACTTTTTTAGATCATGGATATCTTGTTATACATGGAAGAAAGAGGATTTCAAACTATATTCATATATATTCCTGATTACTTTCTAGAAAAAATTATTAGAAATTCATGTTATGATGATTTTGAATAATTTTCTAACATACAAATCATTTGCAAGCTATTGATTGAGATATCTAAAACCTCTTCTATTCCTCGATACCATCGTTGATAATGGGTTATATTTAATCAAATTATATTATCTCAATATTCTCATATTTCAAATAAATATATATATCATTAAGGAATTTTCAAATATTGTTCCATATCACATGATTTTGAAGCTTATTATGATTTTGAAAAATGTGTTGAATAATGATACCTTTTCACAAACTATTTAAACTATATTTGAAATTATATTATTTCAGCACATACTAATGATATTTTAATAAGACCATTGATTTTATGATTCAAGTCAAAATCATTCCAAATGTTTTATAAAAAGCAAGTGTTATTAGAAGTTTTGAAATTATATGTCATACATGATTTTTTTCCAAAACTATTTTTCTGTGAACACGCATATGACCCATGTTGTATGAGGTGTATTTGGATAATGGAAAAAGTTGATTTTGAAGAATCTCTAAGTTATTGTTTCAATCCATGGACTATCTATATACGCAAAAAATGTGACGATGATACCAGGTGGACACCATGATCAAGGTACAATGTTCTTTTTTGGGAAAAAGTTATTTTGTGGAGGTAAAAAATTTCAATATATATATGACATAATGAATTATGTTATATAGTTCATTATGAGTATGAATTATAATGAAATCTATAAGACAACCCATATGGTTAAATCATGATATGGTTATGTTTGAGTTTTATAGAAAGGGACAACATGAATGATTGGGGAAAAACCATCACATTCAGAAAGGCAACAGAAATCAAACCCATAGCTAAAGGGAGACAAGGGAACATCACTTCCCACTAGCCTACATGATGCCGCTAGTTAGTATGACTACATTTATTATGTTAAATGATTTTATTGATCAAGAATATGTTAATTTTTGGAACTTATGTTTTATTAGATTGATATCCTTAGTATATGAAAACTAATTGGTGATTAAGTGATAATGGTTATTTTTGAAGATGTTCTCCCTTTTGAGGAAACACTATATATATAAAAAAATTGATTACTAATGGATTTCAATTTTTGTGTAATTGTTGAAATTTTATATTGGAGGAATCTATGTTTTTATTGTGGACATATGATGATTTGGGTTATTTATGGAAATTATTATCCTATCATATGTAATATGTTATTTGGTTAATTACATGTTAGTATGAGACTTTATGAATAGATGATGTTATTTATAGATAAATGTTAAATTTTTTTGTGCAAGATTATGTGATCAAATAATTCTGAATTTTGGGTTTCAAACATAGTTTTGATTAATTTGAATAATTTTAAAGCCAATTTTTTATTAAATGGTATTTATTTAGCTATGGGTATTGTTTATTCAATTTTGGAGATTAAATGCAATATTTAATTTTATAAAAAAATATCTTTTTGGGGATTCTCTGATCAGGTAATAACTTTTTTGTTTCTGGTTAATGTTTAAAGACATGGGAAATATATAGTTTATCTTTTGTGGATTATGTGATTCTATTAAAATTGATTCCAGTGCTTAAGGTGTGACCACGTCATCATGAATACTCATCATTCGGAGAAAACACGAGTTTTTTGAAGAGACATATTAAATGATGAAACTCTACATGAAAATTAATTATATTTCCTTATATCCTTAGATAATCTCATAAATAAATTCTCCAAATTTATTAAATGTAACATAAAACAAGCATTTTCCATTTTATTTCTCTACTATGAATGTAATTACCATTTAAACCATAACATGATTATGGTTTTATTATTGTTAACATTATCTGGATCATGTTTTCTATCACTCTCCATTAAAACATAACACATAGTTTATCTTACATGTCCATATTTTTTACACGAAATCCTTGTATGGGTTATCTTGGGTGACCATTATACTTATCTTTCTATCTTTTAAACAGATAGTTTTATTGACACTACTCTCAAGGTGGGGCTTTTAATAAAGATCTGGAGCCCAATATTGAAATTTCGAGGACAGAATTATCTAAATGGGGGAAGGATATAAAATCCCATGAAAATATAGAATATAAAAATTTCATATATATTAATATCTGTGAATTAAATATTAATTTATCATTAAAGTTGATGCTATGTTTCATATATTACGCTACACACAACATCATTTTTCTCTAATATCTCATGATGCACACAACACTGAGTCATAATGAAAAATAATAATAAAATATTATTTTAAATGGTAGTTAATTCATAGTTGTTGTATTGGATAGAATGAATAAAACTACATAAAATATTATTATACATGTTTGTTAAATATTTTTACATATGTCCAATAAATTTTAGATGCTTAAAATGAGAATTTATCATATTTTAAACATGAAAACTCTTATAATTTTAAATAGTGGTTTTACAGCCTTTTGATGGTGAACCACATTTAAATAATGTTTTCCAATTTTATATGTTCCATTTAAAAAATAATCATCTCATTTAGAGGTAGTAAATCAATATTTTATTTGGGTAAATTTTGGGTAGTTTTCGAATAAAGTTCATTTTTTAATGAATTGTGAAAATTACTATATTTTAAGTCAAAATTGTCATTTAATCTAATTTATTTATATATTTACATTGTTATTTTTATTAGTTTTAAAGTGAAATTGGATTATATTTTTACCATTTAGTACAACTGAGGTAATTCAAAGTAATTTCAATTTGTAATTGGACATAAACAAGTGTAAATATTTTGGTAGTTATTATTTTTCCAAAAACAAGTTTTTTGGTTTTGATAGTGGGAATTAATTTTTAAATAATTTTTTAAACTTTTGTGGTTTTAATTAGGAAAAATGGATTCCATATTTTGAATTTGGAGGTAGATTTTTTTTATTTTTTAACTTTAATTTTTAGACATTATGAATAGTAACTTCATTAAATATTTTATTTCAAATGGTTAAACGGTAAATTAAGTAAATAAGGTCAACTAAAAATATTATAATAATATTAAATTACCCTAAAACATGACCTAATCCTATTTTTGATAAATTTACAACCACGACCATCCATATATCTATTTTGGGTTCCCATGGATCCACTTTTATGTGATAATGAAATTTTATAAAAATTAATTTAATGTTAAGGGAAATGTAACATAAACATATATCATTTAGTAAATCAATTTTGGTTTGGGGTTATATAAGTCATCCCTTCAAATATAAATATTAATTATAAATATATAACTATTTCTATATAATGTTATTTTATTTATAAATTTTAGGCATTAAATAAATATAATTTTTATGACATAATGATGATATAATGGTTACCTAATTAATGAATTGATTAAATAAATGAGATTATAAAATAAAAATTATTATTTTTTGAATATGTTTTTTCCATCCACGAATTTTATGGATAACTATGAATTTTTAGCTTGGATATAATTATTATTTTTAAATAATAATGTATTTATGGATTTATTAAATGACATTATATGAATAGTATATAAATTGACATAATTGAGTTTTTAAAACCAAAATGTTTTTATTAAATTATTTAATAATCCTAAAACTATAATATACTATGAAGGAACTTATATACTATTGAAAAAATCATAAATGTATCCATTGAGGTTCTACTGTAATTTTATCATATATATATTAACCATATACTATTAATATACAAGAATACATGGTAAAAGTAAAATAAGTTAACAAATGGTTAAATAAAAAAGATAATGATTAGAAATTTCCAAAACCTCTCCAATTTTTATTGGATGAATTTATTTCGACATATATTCATCTTATAATATAATTGAATGATATTTGGAACTTTTGAAATTGAAAATAATTTTATTATAAAATAATACTATCGAACTATCGTAAAGAGCCCCTTCTCCAATTATAAAAGGTCGTCACCTCTAACCCATTACTCAAACCTCTCAATCCCCTTGAATCATCCAAAATTTAGTTAAATAAGCTCCAAAAATACCTATATTCCACCCAAATGTTTTACATTTTTCAGAAGAAAATTCAATAAATCCTTTTCGTTCAAACCAAATAGAGTTAACCGATTTAAAGGAAATGTCTTCTCTAAACTTATTTTCTTTTATATTACTTCTCCTAACCCATATAATTTATTTATTACATTAATTTATAACAACACCAGTATCTTAAATATACTAGAAGTTTTTTTGGTAATTATTCTAATTACACATCCAAACACCTCTATCTAATGGATTCGAACATACTCTTTTTGTGGACAACGAACTACTGCCTCACGAAACTATGACTGTTCAAATATATCCTACCACCACTCATAATGGCTATTATGAAGGAAAAGTGTTTATATGTGATATTTATTATATTTATATTGTATCTATTATTATTTATATTTCATTTATAGAATAAATTTATAGTTTCTATAATGGGTAATTGAGATAATTTCATTTGAGGAATTACGGACTACCGACTAATCCAAGTAATATGACTCTTTCATTCCATATATGGAACATATAAAGGATGAAGTTAATGAAATTATATATGATATTATAATTAAATTACAATATTCTTATTTATCTTTATGTTTTCATTCCATTCAATATGAAATATAAATGAAAGTAGCGTTCATGTGTACGTACGACCTACCGTCTCCATGAACGATGCATTTCATTTATTATCTCCAAATGTAATGTACTATTATAAATACATATATATGCTGGATATATATAATATTTATGATATCTAAATAATTAATTAAATTATGGATATATTGGGCTTTTGACGTCATGGACAACTTGTAATTATGAGAAGTTCATTTTTGTATCAGGTACAAAATATTGACAAAACAATCGTTATTGACATAAATGATTCTGTAATGTTTATAAAACTGTAATATGTGATATAAAATGAATAAAAAAACATGAAAATGGTTTTGATTTATGTAAAAATTAACATTTGTATATTATTTAGTATATTAAAGAACGAACAAGTCATGTCAGACACGAGGTAATGGAACTTCATAACCCAATATCCATTCATTGTGTTAAAATTCTACTTCATGATTGTGTCATGCTATTATTATGTGAGAAACAAATTTTTATATAATATCTAGAATTTATAATTGATAAATTTTTAATTATAGTGAATACACTAATAGATCTATTTTAATTACAAAAGCATCTTTGTAAAGGAATCTTTCACCCTCTACTTTGAGTTAAATACTTCTTTATGTTATGTTTGTAAATTTCCATTTTCGTATGTATGGATATGTTATTATATATACTTATTACTGTAAATTTTATATACAATTGGTGAGAGACCCTTTTCTCTCCCATGTACTCATTTTATTAATTTTATGGTGAGGTCGTTAGGTTTCTGAATTTCCATAAGGGACTACGTCTCAATCTCCATTAATTGATGCATATAATTATATTGTGCACCTTTATTATCCTATAAGGTGTATATTCATCCTTTTTAACTTTTTATATCATGAATTTATTTATTCTAATGATATTTAATGTTTTCTATGATTTAATTATTTAATTATTTTTAATTAATGTGTTTCTCAAGTGTTACAATAATCATTAACTAAAACAACATTTTAAATGTTTTAAAGATTTCTGTTTATAAAAATTTCTCATTAATCTCCATGTTTTTAAAATAGTTTTATGTATTAATTTATATGGAAATGAATGTTTTAAAATTGAATTCCATTATATGATTCAATGCGTTATGGGACACATAGATTCAAAAATATTATTTTTAAATGTTTTAAATGTTTTTTTAAAATGAATTGAATAGGTCAATATGTTGAACTCATATCTTATTATTGCAATGTGGAAAATCTATTTTAATATCATGTTTTTTTATGTGTTATGATTATGTTATGGTTCTTGGGTTATGATTATATGTACTAGTGGTTCCATGATAAACATAGGGCTGGTGAGCCCACGATAGCCCTCCAATGCATTGGGTAACATGACAGTGGTAACCGGTAATGTTTCTTTTATGAGATTTAGTGAATATAATGTGATGTCTATTCCAAATGAAATTCTATATGGAGCATTGAAGGATAAAAAGTAAGAATGTTAAGGATTACACAAGTTAATTTTATGATTTATTATTTCCATGTTTCATTCATAAATCATAGGATTTTGTTTTGTATGTTAATAATTAAAAAGAATGATATCATTGATTTTTATGTATTAATGGACTAATGATTTCTTTCCATGTTTTATAACCTTAATTGAGATGTTTATGATAATGCATTGTTTTTGAATTTTTTTTCAAACCTAATGAGAAGGGGTAATAGAAGAGAAGAACACAAGAATATTTTTTATCAATAAATGAAATTTCTTATTATTTAAGGAGTTTTATTGTTGTGAAAATTCGAATAGAGTAGAATTGTCTACTTTGTTATTTTTGAGATGAAATTTAATAGTTACTGCCAAAATGTCTAAAACTCTAAAATAGAAAATGTCTTAAATGTAAATTATTAAATTAATTAATGACTATTTAATTTTTAATGCTAGTTCCTTATAAATTGGATATTTTTAATCCTTTTCTTTTTTATTTAACCCTTTGTCAACTTATTTAACTTTTACCATGTATTTGTGTATTTTAATACTATATAAATTATATTTTGACTATATAATGTAAGTGAACCAAAATGTGTCATAATGACATTTTTAACATCATATATGTCATTTCCCTGAATCCTATATTTTTAGGACTATTTTATTATTAAAAAATAAATTTATTGATTTAAAAACTAATTTGTGTCATTTTTTATATTATTCATATCATGACCATTTTAAAAATACATAAAAACTTAATGAATTGAAAAAAACATCCTAATTCATATATAACAAGTAATAATCATCCATAAAAATCTTTTTTTATAGAAAAATATTACATATAAATTTATTTTAATATTTTTAAAATCATTTATTTAAAACATTCATTAATGAGGTTATCATTACATCATAATTATGTCATTAATTAATTTACTTATTTGAGGTTTGAAAATTATAAATAAAATATAATGATATAGATAATATTTTTACCATCCTGATGAATATTTATAGTAAAAAATAACACATTCATAACCCCATATAATAATTGTTTTACAAAATGATATATGTTTATGTTTCATTTTCCTTATTATTAAATTAATTTTTATAAAATGTCATTTTTGTATACAAGTAGCTCCATGGGGTCCCAAAAATGACCCAATGATGCCCATGGTCATACATATATCATCCAATTGGATTATAAAATGTTTTATTATAATTTACTATTATTATTATATTGATTTTACCATTATTTTACTGATTTTACCTTTAACCACGGTTAGTAAAATATTTACTGAAGGAACTATTCATAATATCAAAAAATAAAAGTTACCTATTTAAAAAATATGAAACTCCTAATTCTAAATATGGAAACACTTTTTTAAAATTCAAAAAAAATTAATTTATAAAATTAATTTAAAACTAATTCCTATTTTAAAAATCAAAAATTGTGTTTTTAAGAAAAAATATCTATAAAAACATTAACCCCTGCTTATGACCAATTTCAATGTAAAATAACTTCAAATGACCAAATTGGAATAAATTATAACATAATAATCCTGTTAAACATAAATCAAATAAAAATAACAATCTATATATAAAAATAAAATATATTAAAATTAATTTTTGAATTAAAACGTAGAATTTTTCCCTATTTATAAAAAATGAACATTATTAGGAAAATACCAAACATTTACCTAATGTAAATAATAATTTCCCACATCTATAAAAGAAGTTTATTTTGACTAATAGAATATATAAAAGTGACAAAACATTATTTAAAATGGAATTTCATCAAAAGGTGGTATATCGACTGCTAATGAATATTATAGTATTTAATGCTAAAAATTGTACCCATTTTTTTAATCCTCTAAATATTAATTGATAAATGTAAATAAATTTAAAAACATTCATAATATTTTTTTAATTAGTTCATCTCATTCCTTCCAATACAATTGCTTGGAGTTAACTACCCTTTAAAATAATATAATATTTTTATTTTTCAGTATGAATCGGCCTTGGTTGCAACATGATATTTCAGAGAAACCCATTGATGCATTCCGGAATGACATAAAACATTGAATCTATTAAATTAAAATTAATATATAATTCAAAAATATTAATAAATATGAATATTTTATATTCTGTATTTACTAATGATGTTATATCATTCCCCCATATTGGGAATTGAATCCTAGATGTTTTATAATTGGGCCCAGAAACATAATTAAATGTTCCACATCAGAAAAAGGGTTAATAAAAAAATCATTTTAAATTAATGTAATTGAAGTAAAATGGACACCAGAAATAATACATACAAGCATTAAATGTATGAAAAATTGGATTTGGAGGAGAATCTAAGTGTCATGTTTAGATGGAGAGTGATAGAGAACATGACTTGGAGAAACATAAAAATAGGAAAACCACAAACTTGTGATAGGTTAAACAGTATTTGATTCCCCAGTAGGAAAAGTAAACAGATAATATTTTTTTTAATTTTCCATTCATAAATTTGGAGGTTTTAATTATTATATTGACGATTATCATAATGAAATATACTTACTTTTATTGTAGAGTTTTATCTTTTAATAAATTTATACCAAAATAATCATTTTTTTCATCAAATGACGAGTATTCAATATGACTTGGTCACAACTGAAGCACTAGAATTAACTTCTAGATAATAAAATAATACAAAAAATATGAATATTATATATTTCCCCTAACATTAGAAATTATCACATTCCAAAATTATTAGTACGATATCAAATAATCCAAAAAATGATAATCCTTTATAAAAATAAAAAGAATTCTTAATCTCTAAAATTCAACATATAGTTCATAAAGATCAACAAAGACCATTCAATACACAATTGTATTTAAAATTATTCAATATAATTCAAAATATGATTTGAACCCAAAACTCATAATAATTTATTCACATAGTCATCCACAATAAATCTTAACTTTTATCTCAAAATAACACTGTATACTCTTAAATTCTCATATTGACGTGTAATTAACAAAAACACATATTCTCTATGATAGGTTAATCATACCCATAAATAACCCAAATCTTTATATATCCACTATAAAGACATAAAATCCTCCAAAATAAAATTTCAACCACTAATCCACAAATTAAATCCCAATGTGTTCTATTTTCTTAAGAATATTGTTCCCCAAAATTGCAGTCGCCTTCCAAAATAACCTTTTTCCCATTATCACCAAATAATTTTCCTTTTTTAAGGATATCTATTTGGTAAATCACTAGTTCCAACAATCAATATATTCATGATCCATATTATCATTTAACTAAAAAGAGTAAGTCATACAAACTAGTAGCTTCATGTATGCAAGTGGTATACAACACACCCATGTCTATATTTGGTAGTGGGTATTATTCCTACGACCTTTCCGGACACGATGAGTGGTCACTCATCTTCTATGTTGTCCAATTTTTAAAACTTAAAAATAACAGTAACATGATTTAACTTCAATGGTTTTCCTAAACCTCTAATTTTCATCCCAACTAATAATGACTTTAATATCTTAAATCATGAACACATTTATATTTTGACAATTTTTTACCTCTATATAATAATACTATTCTCATAGAAATAACATCATACCTTGATCATGGTGCCACCTAGTTTCATCACCATATTGTTTACATAGATAGATGGTCCATGCATTGTAACAGTGATTTAGATATTCTTCCAAATCATTTGATTCCATAATCTAAATACACCTCATAAAACTTGGGTCATATGGTTGTTCAGAGAATACTATTTTTGGAAAATATTCAAATAAGACATATTATCTCAAATCACTAATAAAACATGAATTCTATAAAATAGACGTATATATTTTGAGTTGAATCATTCAATAAATGTCCCCATTAAATTACCATCTGTATGTGATTAAATACTACAATTTAAAAAGAAAAATTAATATGTTGTGAAAATGTATCCTTCTTCAGCACATTTTTCAAAATCATAACTTGCTTCATAATCTTCTAATAATGTAAAATATTTGAAAATGTCATGATTATATTTACCTTTCTTCAAAATATTATAATATTTTGTAAATAGGATTTGATTAAATTCAACCCATGATCCATGATGGTTTCGAGGTATAGCAGAGATGTTTGATATCTCAAAAAATTACATGAAAGTGAGTTGTACATTAGAAAGTTATTTAAAATCATCCAGACACGACTATGTAGAAAATATTGCAATCATGTCATAATGAAGAGATAGGAATGTCATTTTAGATTCTCCTCCATCCATTTTTTATATAAATACTATGATCTAAAAAGTTACTGATTAAGGATTTATCCTAAATAGTAGACAAAGAGACTAACATTGTGTCTATCAAAAACCCTATTCCATAATGTTATATAAATCGACCTCTGATACCACCTATAAGAACCATGCCGTAAACATTACATAATCATGAATGGAGATATTAATTAAAAGTGAGGATCATTTTAGGATTATATTTTTAGATAATTAGAGCATAAATATTACATTAAATCTCAAATATTAAAATGTAGACACTTTTACTCAGTATCCACAATATTTATAACATAAAAACTCAAAAGAAAAAAATGAATTCTTATTTTCATATAAATATTTTTGAATTCTTAAATTTTATTACCTTTACTTATTCCCTCTGAAAAGAATTTTAAAAACATTGAATGAGTGTAAAAATCTCATTATGGGTTACAAAAAAATAAAAAAAATTCATTAGTCCATGAATACAAATAAAACATATTCTATTTAACATACCTCATGAAATCCTATGATTTATGAATAACACATATAAATCATAAATCATAATGGTAACTTATGCCATCTATATCAAACATACGATTTAGAATTCACAGATACATAGGATGTTACATTTGGAATACCCATACAAGTATATTCCCTAGATCTCTTAGATTAAACAACAACATTTACCCCTGTCAGGTTAACAAATGCATTAGAGAGTTGTCTGGGGCTCAACCTCCCTAGGATTACCACAGAACCACCCAAATACGTAATCAATTCACCAGAAACATATCATAATCATAACACATAAACCAAGAATAAAAAATATATAATATTTCTTTAATGTAATAATAAGATATCATTTCATGATATTTATATAATCAAATCATTAAAAAAACTCATTTAGTATTTTTAACAAGAATATTTTTGAATCAAATTGCCCCATACCACTTTGAATCTTTTAAAGGAATGTCATTTTAAAACATTAATGTCCATATAAATAAATACTTATATTCATTTGAAAACATGTACATTAATGAGTAATATTTAGAACCATAAATATTTAAATATTTAAAACAATGTTTTAGTAAAAGATTCTCGTAAAACATGAGAAACACTTAAATGAAAATAATTAAATATTGAAAAAAATATTAAATATCCTGAGAATATCTAGATTTATGATATAAAGGGAAAAAGGGGTTCTATATAAACTTTATATGATAAAAAAGTCTCACAATATCAAGATTTTCCTCAATGATAGGACATTGAGATGTAGTCCATTTTGAAAATTTAGCAGCATGTTAGTGTCACATAAAAATTCTGAAAATGAGTTGATGAGGGAAATAAGGGTATCTAATCACATGGACATAAAATATATAGCAATAATGATATATGAGAACAAACCCCACCATAAGTAAATTTAAATTAAAATACATTACATAAAATAATACTTTGACTAAAAAAGGAGGGTGAATGGTTCTCTTACAAAGATCGTATCATTACATTAAGGATATATCAATTACATAGTTATTTGTTAAAAATATAAATACACACAATACAAGTGTATATTTTGTTTAAAACAATAATATGTTATTATCAAATATTCATTTAACAATATAATGAAAAATTTTATGTTTATCCCAACACATTGATATTGGGATAAGAAGTTCTCTTACCTCAAGTCCGACTTCTCTTCTATGTTCCTTGTTATTAATGTATTATATAATTAATTTAATATGTAATTTAACAATAACCTTATTCAATTTTATTATTAAATTTATATAACTTATTACCTATCAATAACAATTAGTTAATTATTTGAGTCCATATTGGTAATTTTGTTGATGTTCAGATCATCAGTTAAAAATGAACGTGTTGTAATTAAAAATTGTCCATGTCATCGAAATTCCATTCTCTCGAGAATTATATTAATGATTTAAATATCATATATATCCAATATATATGTATTTATAATAGTCTGTCTCATTTGGATATATGAAATGAAAGGTTCCATTCAGGGAGACGGTAAGCCATACGTACACATTATGCTAATTTCATTTATTTTTCATATTTAAAAAATTAAAAATAAATGATACATAGTTATACAATAATTAAGGTATAATATAAAATTTTATATACATTACATATGTTTTTTAACCACATCCTTTGAACGTTCCATGTACGAAATGAACGAGTCCAATGATATTGAGGGGGAGGTAGTGCGAACTTCCTAAAATGAAATTATCATATTTACCCATTATGGAAACCATAATGGTATGATATAATAGAAAAATACAGAAACCATGGGAAAATATAAATATAACATATATAACATACAAATAAAGTTCTATCATAATGTCCACCATGACTGGAGGTAGGGGAAAATTGAAGAATCATTGTTTAGTGAGGTAGCAGTTCACCGTACAAAGAAACAATATTTCATATCCAGTAGATGGAGGTGTGTTTCTAATTAGTTGTATTACTTCACATATTGAATACTTATTATATTTATTATACTATTTTTTATATATACAATGAATAAGTAGAGGATAGGTTGTGTATAAGGAAAAATAACAGAATGAAACTTGAGAGATGGCGTTACCTTAAATCGGGAAACTTCTTTGGATTTGAACCAAAGGGCACTCTTTATCACCTTCTTCCAAGGGTAAGGATTATAGGAGTTATATAGTGATTTCATGAGCTTATTTTTATAGATGATGGATGATCCCTAGTGATTTATTGGTTTGAGTAAAGGGTTAGAGGTGTTGACCTTTTATAAGAGGGAGGAGGGGATCTTCAAGAATGTTTGAAGGTATTATTTTATTAAAAAATTATTTTCACTTTCAAAAGGACCATAACAAATTAAATTTGAATATAATGTTAATATATGTTGAAATAAAATCAACCAATAATAATTGTATATGTATTTGATATATTTTAATCTTTATTTTTTTATTTAACACATTGTTAATAAATTTATAATTTACAATGATTTATTGTATATTCATACTATATGGTCAATATATTTACTATAAAATAGTAATCAACTGAAAATAGTTAATTAATGACATTTATAACATCAAATATTCCATTTTTCTTCATTTATGAGTTTTTGGAACTTTTTATCTTTTAATAAAATGTTAATTGATTTAAAAACACATTTTATTTAATTTTTATACTATTCATATTATTACTTTTTTAAAAATCCATATGAATTTGATCAATTTGAAAAAACAACATTATTTAAAATATAACAAATCATAATAATCTATAAAATTTGTGGATGGAATACAATGTTTCAAAATACATTTATTTTAATATTTATAATCTCATTAATTTAAAACATTCATTAATGAGGTAATCATTACATAATAATTTTGTCACTAATAAATTTCTTTATTTTATGTCTAAAAGTTATAAATAAAATATAATGATGTAGAAATTAATTTAAAATTAATTGCCTTTTTCAAAACCAAAAAGAAAATTTTTAACAAATCATAACAATCAAATGATTGAAAATTATTTATGTTAAATTTCGAAGTCAAATTACATTCAGTGACCAAAATTCGATTAAATGGAAAAAATATAATCTAATTACAATTTAAATCCAATAAAAATAAAAATATAACTATATAAATCAATTATATTAAAACAATGTTTTGAATTAAAATGCAGTATTTTTCACTATCTATACAATATAAACATTATAAAAAAACAAAAAATTTAACCAAAATAAATGTTGATGTCCCGCTTATAAATAAGAAGATTATTTTGTCAAATGGAACAAATGAAATTTAAAAAAACAATATTTAAATTGGTTTCACCATTAAAAATTGGGAAATCAACCATTAAAAGAATTTTAAAGTATATCATGCTTAATATTGCATCCAATCTTATTTTAATCATATAAAATTTATTCGATAAATCTATACACATTTAATACACATGTATTACCATATTTTAGTCAGTTATTTCCATTATGACCAATACTAGATCTCGGCATTAACAACCTTTGAATATAATATAATATTATTATTATTCATTTTGACATAGTATTGTGGGCATCTTGAGATTTCAGAGAAACCCATTATTGCATGTCGGGTATTCCATCGAACATAGAATCCATGTTAATTTAAATTTAATATTTTATTCATAAATATTAATATATATGAAAATGTAATATTCATTATTTTCTTGAGACATTACGTATATAATATAAGAAGTGATTCATTCTCATTGATGATCACATTATCATAACTCACATTTCCAACTATAAAAACTCATCAAAATATGAGAAATATAAAAATTGATTTGATGATTTTGAATGAATTGATGAGATAAGATTGTTCCAAAAAAATAAAATATAGGTCTATCAGAACTATATTTTATGATTATTCATTCATAAGGTTCTATTCTATTGATTATTCAAGGGATATGCGACATTTCATATGAAAACTGTCATAATACTTGGGAAGGTAGAACATATTCATGAACTAAAGTGGGAGGGACCTTATTTTATACCCAATGATTTATTTGTTGGATAATATTCATTTCTTATAATTTATGGGGATTGAATTACACTGGTAGCCTATATAAGACTTCACAAAATATACATTTTTGTAAATTTCACATGAGATGAAATCAATACATTTAACAATCTCTTTACTATGTTGTGAATTTCATATCATCAAGACTATAAAAAATAAAAATGGGAATCATTTTGACACGATGTTAGAATATATGATATAATTGTTTTCCCAGGATGTAGAAATATATTTAAAAAACCTCGCTATATGATTTAGAAATATATAGTCACCCTCATGATAATAAGAAATATAAATATATGATATTAGGTTTGAGAATTATTACATTAAACTAGAAATTTATAGTATGTTTTTCATAACATTACAATTTTTAGTGTTCATCCATAATAACAAACGATAAAATTAACATCACTGGTCCTATATACAAGACATTTCACTTCACAGTATTACATATTTTCCATAGGACATAAAACAACAAGTATATTTCCTCACCATTTGACATTATACTTTTTAGTAAACCTCATTGTCCCACGACATTAAACATACTAAAACATCCACACTAAAAAAGACACACTATGTGGAATATTTTTCTATTTCACTTATCATGATTTGTAGTGGGATTTAGTGATCTTCTAATTTCCTTATATTAGCCATGTAAATGATGGATGACATTAGATTATATTTATTAATCTATCATCCAACTTATCATGAAAAAATAAAAATAACTAATGATTGGAAACATATAGTCTATCCGGTAGGAAATTAAAATACATAGAGTGGCCTCTTCATCTTGGAGTAATATCATTAAACTAAAGTAAAATTTGTGTATGAGTCCTTGTATTATAAAATCTCTATTATAGGGGATATCATTACCCCTTTATTAATTTATAAGCATGATCTATATACTGAATCCCCCCCAAAAAATATGTATGGCTTGATTCATTATCATTTTTAGATATGTAATAATACTATGAACAAATATACATTATCTTAGAATAACATGAAGATAAAATAAACTCTCTCTATTTAATAGATTTATCCCCCCATGTTGTTTTATACCAGGAAAGTTCAGTCAGAGGAAAAACCACTGACCATTTATTAAAAGAAATAAAAAGTGCAGTAAACAAGGAAAAGGATAAGGGCGAACATCATGCCCAAACCCACTCATGAATTCCCACCGAAGAAATACAATTACATACCCAACCATCACTCACAAACCTAAAATCCATTCCATTGAGCAAACACATTCAACCAACCGCTCATCTGCAATATCAAAAAAACACCACTGCATTCAGCTTTCAGCAAGACACCTTTGAGAAGCCGACAAACACCAATTACAGCGAGAAGAACCACCCAGACAAAGATCCACCATCATTTTTAGCACAATCAGCGCAACCATCATAGCGCGGAGAAGACACCACCAAGAAATGAACAAAACCCGCCACAATTTCACTGCTATCAAGTGATAAAAATCCAAATATATGATGGATCCTTCATAGTGGATTTCATTTTCTATGAACCAATGAAATCTAAATTCTTCCACAATATGAATAAACATGTCCTATATAAGGGGAAATCATAAAAAAGTAAATCTATCTTTATTATTATCCTGACTGAATATATAATTACACATGAATACCATTTATAAGGTTTAACAAAAAATATCATCAATAAATAGTATATCCTCTACTTTGTATGAGTCAGGTCATATTATAATTGTTCTGTCTAAATATTCTTATGAACCCACACCATTAAAAAGAGTGAAGAGTTTCTATATCCTGTGGTGGGAGTATTTCTCTACATATTGGGTCTCTATCAAGGAATAATTAAACTATGATAATATAAAATATATTTTTGTATTTATTACAATTATTATAGGATATGTAATGATATATTGATCCTCTATCAAAGGCGTAGTAGTGAATCCTAATCAATTACCAACATTATCTAATTTTTTGGGCCCATCATTAGCAATGAGTTCCCCCAAAATGTTTTTAGCACTATGTATAAAATAAACCAACCTTCATATGATCAAAATTTTTGTAAATAACCCCCTAAAATTACCATCATCATATCAGCATAAAAGTAATGATATATTTGTTTTTTTAATATTTTTCTTAATTACACAAAAATTATTCTAACAATTATGTACTTAAACAATACAAATAGGGCTCACATATGTGGGCATCTTTCCTCGGTGAGATCTATATTCATGTTGGGATGTTTTATATATTATTTTTAATATATTCAATGATTATAGTAAAATAACACTTTTCATAGTGTCAAATATTAATATTTATAACATTAATTTTGATATATATATTAACTGGGGCTTGATTCCTATCTTTTATATATATTAACATTTTAATCATATATTTGGTTTCATTCTATAATTCATCTTCCATGTCCATTAATTTAATGAAAATTTTAATAACAATATTCATATAAAAATCAAGTTTATAAAGGATAAATTTATATTCTAGAATGACAATTATTTATAAATTAAAATTTAAACCGTATATGTTTCATATTTATATACACCAATTATGGATACTGAAAATGCACATATTCAACTGTAAGGGACACCAACAATATACTACACATACAATGGCCCTGATATGGATTTAGATAAGTTCCCTCAATAATTCATATCGAAAAGAGGCATCATCTTGCTAAAGGGGAAGCATATTCAATATTCATTACACATATAAATTAAGACAATAGAGTATTTCATTCAAATTTGATCCATGTACACAAATTGTGTAAAAATTTCATGTAATTAATAATTATCCATGAGTCATGTGTTGAATTTGAAAATGTCATGAATATTTTTAAATATTTAGGGACATTCTTAATTATTGAGACACAATTTGGTTGTCACTCATACCTTCCCCATGTTTCATATATAAGAAAATAAACAGTTTTGACACCTTTACGATAGAATATAGTGGCATTGGTCCATTAATATTTATCATGTCATCTTTTAAATTACCATTATCAGGTCTATGTTGAACCCTTGGTCCAAAAATAAATACAAGAAACTATGGGTGATCCATTTTGGAGGTGTTTTTAAACACCATGACCATTATCCCAATATTGAAACTACATCTTACAAACAATCATTGACCACCAACTCATGTGGAACACCTCTTGAAAACACTCCACGACTATAAACTTGTAGAACTATAACCAATTATATTAGTACAAACCTAATAAATATTCCTCATTGATATAATCCAGAATACCCTAAACTACAAGTAATAAAAAAAATCAATGATTGAAAACCATAAATATAATCCTAATATAAATTCATTTTGTCTTGGTATTTGCCTCCCACACTCATGTCATAGAAAAAAATTAATGCACAAAGATAAAATTCAGAATGGATTTAGGGTCCATTATATGAACCGAGAAAAATTTATAAAACTCCCATCATATAATTTATTTATGAAAAAATATAGTGAGGTGGAATATGTCAACTCTACAACCTCATTTAGTGTTCCAAAAAAATGGTGTATGCATAATTGAAAAATGGACCATATTTTATTAAAGATAATGAGATAATAAGGGTTCTCCCAACTCATTCCCTTATAAAATATTGTAATTAAATTTAATTTTACAGCACATGCATGATGTGTAATGAGTAAAAAAAATGGGATTGAGGATAATACAAAGAAAAGTGACATAAATTAAAAACGAGCATTAGACACGTCCAATTATATTTAATCAAACATTAGATTCATGAATATGAAATCCTCAATGATAAAATCAAAAAAGAATTATGAGTATCATTATCCTTATAGTATGTAGTATATAAAAATGTGTTAAGAGTTGATTATATCATCATCATTTAAAGAACACATATTATTAGGCCTTAGACTATGTGTGATGGAGTTTATCCACTATTTATCGAAACAATTATGATGAAATGGTGATTAATATTTTTCCTTGGATGATATAGCATCCCCACATTCACTGTTCCATCTTTACTAGATCTACACACAACAAAAACTTTTCGTTCCATACTAAACAAAAAAATGATTGTAATGATTCATCATTTCAATGTGTAGAATGAATACAATTCATTAAATGCATAAAAAATAAAATGAACCCAAAATATAGAAGAAATATCAATAGTGAATACAAGAGGCATGAAATCTATCATAATGAAAACAACATAATGAAAACCAAAATCAACATATAACCATGTAAATAAAATCAGTCTATTGTGTAGCCTCCATGTTACCATAAAATGGGCATGCATTAATATCAAAGTAACTAAATCTAATAGATTTTAATTTGAATCATATATCATATAGCATTAAAAAATTATATATATGGATTCAATCATCGAACATTGTAGTAATCAATTAGAAAAGAATTACAATGATATGTCACTAAAATTAAAATATGTATTTTTTATTCTATATTCATTATTTATATTTCTTAAATTCCATTTATTGACCTGAACATAAACCATTACTATGATTTATCCTTCCCATTATATTTTTAATACAATTTCATCACATTCTAGAAACCAATATTCGTGTTCTTAGACAATGTTATGTATAAACTAATATGCATTACTTACCATGGGATTTGAATCATTATCCCAATCACATCTGCAATTAGTTGATTTCTTTTACACAACCATGAATGATGAAACAAAGAATTATGATTCCATAAAGGGGATGATATTTTTAATTTAATTAGTCTTTTTAAATTTAGGATAGTGACTTAGACAAGTTTCCATAAGAAGTAATACAAATGTACTTGGGACAACGATTCTTTCCAATTTAGTGAAATAAATATGCAACTAAGTTTTTTCGGAGTAATGAATCTATGGAAATAAACAATTGATTTCATTTATTGTTTTGCAGCACCATTGGGAATGACCTATATAACCTATTGGACTTTTTCATGAGATTTGATATGGGAAAACTAAATAATATAATTTTAGTCATTTTCATATTTGGAATGAGTACCCGAATCCATATAATACATATTTTCATCCACATAAACAAAATTTTAGATAAAATGAGATATTTTATAGAGATCAAAATTAATACAAGTGCATAAAAAATATGTAATTTTTTTCTCTAAACCCAAATCTCCTCCATCTAAATAGGAGGACTAATGCTATGAAATTGAGAATTATTACTTTTAATACCAAGAAATTTATCTTATTGAGAAACCATGAAATATGAGAAGAACTAATTAGATTTATTTCATAATATATATTATATAAAAAATAGTCCCCATCATAATATAGATGCAAGTCTGTTGAATTTTGGAAATATCAACTTCGAAAAATATTCATTCCACTAATTTACTTTAACAAATAATAGTTTTCACATCCAATTTCATCAGCCTCTCGATAATATTTTCAATTTTTTTTAAATGTGATTGAATAAATTAATCACTAGTAAATAGAAGCATAGCCAAACTGGTGTAAAAGGTACGTCAACACTGCAATTTAATTATGTATACCACATAATCACTTTTATAGGGAAACCTGAAAAAATCAAGTTACCCTTAAACTATCATCAATAATAGTCATTCATAGTGGAAATATTTATAGCTACATGGATGAAATACTTTATTCACATATAAAAATTAGGGAAATAATATATTCAAGGGATATTCTATGAAATAATAGTAAGGTGTAATGTTTTTTAAATGTAATGATTTGGAAAATTGGTAATATGAAGTGAAATCCACTACATTACTCCCCGAAAATGATATGTTAATCATAAAAATATGACATGGAAAAATATTTAGGATCAGTTCTCACCCATCAATTATATTAGTGGTGGAATAGTTCTGATTTTAACTTGTTGAGCTTTCCTGACTGCCTTCGAGCAGAGCCTCTTGAGATGGGGAATTTCACTGAATCCCTTCTTCTGTATTCATTCATTTCAAAACATAATTCCTTTCATTATTATTATTATAATTATAAATATTCCACGTTATTGATAGTGAGTTTATATGACTCCAAAGGAAGACTTGTATGGACTATCAATATTATACAACATGATATGTAACTTCATAGGAATCCAAAATATAGAAATTCAACATGAGTCGCAATTATTCTAATATAGAGGATATTATAACCCTTGAATTCCCAACCAACATTTCAATAGTACACATCATTTAGATATCATCTACTGTCATCCCCAACATACATGTATCATCTCATTACTCCAAAATTTATTCTTTTTTATTAATCTTTTACAAAATATATGGGCCAACTATTCAATTTTATTTAATACCTTATAGGTTACATACTTATGAATAATTATCACCAATATTTTATATGGTTAATATCACATCCTCATCCTTTTAAATGGTCCCATCTTGTGACCCTAAAATGAATGGCCCAATGACTAAAGCTTCATGTCGGTTGGCATGAAGCCCCATTTTCACACTAATTTATATTGAATATTGGAAATAATCCTTGATAAAATATATCCTAGATACTAATGTTGATGATTCCTACATCCCCTAATTTTCATTGTGTAATTTTTTGATCATATCATCCTCCCAAGAAGACACAGTCATTGAATGGGACACTGATAGAGATGGAAAATTAAACAACACTGACAAAAATGGTCTTTGTGAATTATTCAAAAATATCATATAGGAATTGACTATAGAGATGATAAAAACTATAATTTTCTAAAGTTATAGATATAAAAAAATAGGCATTAGTTATAATGATTTGATTTCAGTGACCAAAATCATACAAAGTAAAGTGAGAAAAATCAACATACTAAAATCCTAAAAAATTTAATTTAAACAAATCCATGTATCCCCAAACATTTAACACAGCACATGTATTTTTTCAGAAAAATAAAATTGAAATAGAAATGGATCAAAACATATTAGGTAAAAACCCATAAATGATTCCCTATATTAAATTTAACATCTATCACATTATGGTTCCCATATACATGCCTTTGTAAATGTTTTGTGAAATAAAATTAATTTATCAAACCTTGTGGATACCATAGGAAGACTACATATCATGTAATGATATGTTAAATGGGTTTCATATACTATGAATACAAAAATATTTCCCCCCTCATTCCATATATATCAATCAAGAGGTCAGAGGATAAATTTATAATCAAATCAATGCAGTATAATCAAAAACATTTCAGCTAGTGAATCTACAAAAATATTTATTCATTTTGAAACTCATTATATTGATAGATCTCAATAATTAATCAAAATAGTATAACTCTATCATTATAGTGATAGTAGTGATGTTCAAATGTTTTTAGTATATTCAACTCATATGAAATGATTAATATAAATGGTGAAACTCCATTATTATAGTTATGGTACTTATTCATATACCCACTGATGAGGCATTCCCAAAATGATGTAATTCATCCAAATCGATTATATCATCTTTTAAAGTGACAATGTTATTGTATATACCCATTCACATTACATGACTTGGAGGAATAAAATTATCTAAATGGATGTACACTATTGTTTTGGTGATAGTATTTATTTATGTAGTCACCCATATTCCATGCATAGAAATAAATAATTTAGATTAAAGCAATTGGGATCCATGATTGATTTATTTCCTTTTTTATAAATATTTTTGATTCATGTTATTCTAATATTATTTAACAATGATTAAATGTTATTATTGTAAAATGGAAATCAGATTAAGAAGATATTTATATAATTTAAAATAATCGATAATAAAATATAATTTCATTCATTGAATGAAAAAATATATATGAAGAATGTCTACTGCCTCAAATATCTCATGTTCATCTAAAAAGATAGTTAAATAATTGAAAAAATAATATAATGTATCCTAATGAGAAATTTTTAAAATGTTGTATAATTATTAGTGGAAATAATTAATGCGATATTTATGGTTAAATCATAGTTTGGATTTAACATTGTCAAATAGATATTCTCACTAGACATGAGTGGTCTATTCAAGTTTTCTTCACTCAATGTCCCCAAGATTGTCATTATCCTTTATTGAATGTGTCTTAACCTTTAAAAATTAATCATGACATTCTTTGTTTTATGAAATTTTCATGATTATTTTAAGAAAGAAACACTATTTTTTCAAAAATAAATTTGTTCCACTCTATCATATCACCATATGTGAATTCTATATTATTCTTAACACTATAAAATAATAAAACATTATATTCATGGGATTACAAATTATCACAATTATTTAGAACATATTTTATATATGCATATTACAGTGGGAAATCAAATACACCCAAAACTAGTACATAATGGGGATGTGAAAAAATTGGTCTTGGTTTTCATCTTTACCAACATGGGCTCCATTATAATTATATGTACATAGAAGACATCCCACTTCAGATCCACCTAATATTTATATTTTACAATAATTTCTTTTGATATATCAGTCTTCATCAAAAAAATTATAAATAGGTACCCAATAGTTAAATTAGGAAGTAAATATTGTGATTGATATCAGTGATTTATTAACCATCACCCGATCATGTCATGTCGAATGACTTCATAGAAGAAATATATACAACATGATCACAAGAATTTGATATAGTATGAAAACTTTCACAAGCGAATTAACAAAATCCAATAAAATATATTCACCCTAAAACAATATCAATATAAATTTATTTTTCTAATAATATTTTTTATGATATGTTTAGTCCTAAATTTGAAGACCACATGGTTCTATGATTCATTATTAGGAAAAATTAGGATGTCATAAATGAGAATCCAATGGTTTTTCCACCCATTATATAGGGTTTCCAAGAACTCTATATAAGTTGTTCTATATCAATACCATTAAATAATTTCATAAAAAAATTTCAATGATCCATTTTGTAGGAATATTAACATTAAATTTATTTATTATCAGGGAAACATTATCCAAATGTTATTGATAACAACACCATACCATGCTATCATAATCTTGTAGAAGGTAGTTGAGATAATCTCAATACACACAATCATCTAAAAGTTAATATATAAGGATCATAGTGAATTCATATGACTATCTCATAAAATTTATAAAATAAAACCCCTTATAACGAAATAAAGTTATAGGATCTTTATGCCTATGTATTTCGACCATTTTGACAAACTGTACCACAATGTTTGTCACTGTAAGAAATTTGGAATAAATGATAGTAATTACATAGAATTATATTAACCAAAATGAAGTATTTTGGCCTAGATCTATCATTATAAATGATGGGAAATTTTGGGTGACATGTGAAGTGATTCAATAATAAATAATACATAAATCATAATTATAGAAATTTTATATTATCCATCAATAAAAAACAAAATGGATCCTTAATTAAATTTTGGGGTTTCTATAATTAAAATGACCTATCATTGGGTAAACTATACTAGGAACTAAAACAACTAGATTAATTTAATGGTCTCGTTCGAATACGGAGGTCATCACTAAGGTTTTATAACAGCCACCTAAGAAGGTATTATATATTAAAATTATAAAACCACATATAAACATAGCATAAAAATTACTAGTAAAATTGATGCAGCCAAATTTGGTTGAAATAATACCTCTAGGATTTTTTTTGGTCTGATCTCAAAAAATCACAATATGGGACCTCAATATTAATGGATTGTTGTCTAGGGATAATATTTTGGGTATTCATTCCTAGTTGTCAATTTTTTTTGATGAAAAATTTCCACCCATTCATAGAATTACATAATTGAACAAATTAAAATGTCACTTCTATTTATTATCTTTAATGAAATTAATCGATATTTTATTAAGGTATATTTATATCTTGAATCCTAAAAAATATTAGTTTAATGATAAAATTCATCATAAATCTTTTGGATGAAATAGATTCCTCTATTTTATTTAATTTATAATAAAATAATTTATCACTCACCATGTTCTATCTGTATGGTTTTGGTATCATTAACCAATGACTAAACATCATTGGAGGAAGTTTTATGGATTGTACATCATGAAATTGGAATCCCATTCCACCTCTAATTGGTCAGTTTCTCAAAAAAATTTTAACTCTAATAAATTTTAGTGAACCAAAATAACAAAATAAAATTCATAAAAAATGTATAAACATTGACAAAATCCCATTTTGGACTATAATTTCAATTGTGATTTTTTAATGAAATGGAAAATAAAGAAAAATTGATTTTATTGAAATCCTAGTGCAATTTTTCTTCATTACCATGATTGTGTGGAGAGTTCATTGTGATATGAATAGTCATTTGGAATGACCATAGAATAAGTTATCCCATAATGGAGATATTGACATGGATATTGTCTAAGTGTGAAGTGGACCCTTCTAATGATCTACTATGGTTAGGCACTAGGATGATGATGTCCTCCCCCATCCTAAAGTCAAATATAGTGTAATGAACCAAAACTTAATAAATGTAATTTCTATTATAATAATTAGGTTATATATTATAAATCACCTAAAATAACATAAATAACTTAATAAAAACACAATAAATGAATAATTAATGAAATAAGATGCATTTATAGAAATTAAGAAACCAATATAGATGTAATAGTAAAATTAGTGTTGGAATAGTAATGTAACCCATAGAAATATTAATATTATAATAAGAATGGTAAATTTAACTATGAAACTGTAATTAAAATTTATTTATTTTAAAAGTGAAAATATGTTGTGTTTGTAACATAGAAGAAGTTAATAAATGTTTTAAAAAATGATAAATCATGTTTTGGTGTTTTAGTGATATAGAAATTTTAATTAACAATATTATAAATAATAATTTGATATAAAAGAAAATTAAACTTCACTGATTATATTCATAAATTAATTTTTTTTATTATATAATTTTATAAGGCCTTAATAATTTTTTCTATGTATCATAAAAATATTTATGATATTAAAGTATATATTTTTCATCTAAATGTTGATTTTATTTAATTTTTAAATATCAAAAATATTATATATTAATTTCTTAAAGATAATATAATGTTTTTAATTATACACGTCAAAAATGGAATGGGTGATATTTTTTTAGATTTTTCTGAAAATGATAAATTTTTGTGAATTGTGAAATACTGTAATTTATGATATCTTATAAATACATGAATTATTGAGTCATGTATGATTTATTTCTTATGTATGCCTAAAATCTCGAACACTCCATCATTACCTTAACAAATTTTGTGATAATGTTTAATATATTGACTATTTATACCCAAAATAGTAAAGTAATCAATAAAATAATCAAAACCCATGTCTTTCTACTATAAATACAACTTATCTCCACATATTCTCCTCACACCTCTAAATCCATGATTATTGTCAACTATCATAATAATCCATCTAAAAAACACATCCCCCACATTTTGATCTGTTTTTTCTCAAAAAATATCATTCATAGTTACATAAGGAGGTTCTCAATGAGAAAAATAAAAAGATAAAATCCCCTTTCATTTTTCTATTTTTCATAAATTTTTAGTTCATTTATTATACTTTTCTTACCTCTTATATCCAAACATTATTGATAACTCAAGTATCTTCTATATACAATAATTTTCTTATTTTAATATCAACCCTAAATTCTATTTTCTTCACATTTTTATTGTAAAAATGAAAACAACATTTCTAATGTGTCGATGTTTCACCTTTGCGGATGATGGGTTTTTGTTTTTCAGTTTCACCTTAATTTATGGTTGTAATTCAATATTAATGTTTATGAAAGTCCTTAAATTTTTTTATAAAACTTTTTTAATGCTATTAAACCTATATATAAACATAATATTAACATATAAGAGAGAATGTGTGCACGACTATAGAAAAACACATAAAATACTAATGCTTATCATTAAAGCTTAATCTACTAAATAATCCTCATATCTTGAAAAAATTGTTATATATGACCATTAAATATATGGAATTCTAATTAATAAAATATAATTTCAATAATGGATAACTATTCCCATTTTACATGATTGTTCGTTTATGTATAAAAGTGAACTAATCATCATAACCGAAGTATAAAACACTTATGAATAACAAAATTGAAAATTATAACTCATCATAAAGACCAGTAATGAAATTTAAAAAATTATAATTAATTAATTACATTTTAAATAATTAATAACTTAAATTATTATTGAATATAATATCATCATATAGGTTGTTAAGTAAAAGTGATGAATGATTTCAGACTTACGGAAATTTTTTCTTCCTAAACATTAATTTTTCATTTGGGTTACAATTCATTTTCCCTTAGCCCAATGTACAAATTATTGATTTTTATATCTATCATAATAATTCTATTTATATGTTCTAAACCATTTTATAATTATCATTTCATATTAATTTTATGTTACAATAACTATTTTATAGGCTTCCCTTTTCAATTATTCTTGTTAAGAAAGATCGATCGAAGGGAACATCCTATTTTCATTGAAATTTTCTAGTACCATCCATAATATATTTAAATACACCATTATTTTCCTAAAATAAATATTTCTGTAATGAAAACCCATCTTTTTTCATTTGTTGTTTTATAAATATAATTATTAAAATTTTAATTTTAAATAATCTTATATTTTCTCTTAACTCGAATTGAGTTGGGCCAATTATAATGTTTAAATAAATTAAATGAAGGAAAATATTTATTCCTAAAAGATAATTTAATTTCCCTTACATTTTAAATTCTTAGATATATATTTTTAAATTATGATTTTACAAAAAATAAAAATATTTTTCTAAAATTACACTCATTTACAAACTAAAAAGGGTATTTCATTCACAAATTGTTCAATGATTTTATTATAGGGTTTCTATCTACTTGATAACCCTTTATTAAATCTCTTGATTATGTGGGATTTATATTTTATGATATCATCTTCCATATTTTATAAAATGTTTTACGATCATTTTAATTGTGGATGTGATACTTTGATACAAATCAATATATTACTCATAATTGTTATTGATTATGTTTAATGATTGGGATAATTTAATAAATGTTCATTTACATTTGTTCCTCATGCTTTACCCTACTCATAAAATTAATTAATTGAATAATATAAGTGATATGGGGGACCTAAATATCCCCTTGAGGGATATTTAGTTTTTTTGAGAAAAACAAGATATGGAAATGACTAAGGATTTTACCATTTATTTCAAAATATGGATTTCGATGAGGGTTAAAACATTTATTTTCATAGGTCTTGGAAGTGTCCACAATATTATGTTTCAAATGTTAATCATTATGAATTCAATTATTTGGATAGTTTTTCTTATTTTCATTGTTATTAATCAGTTTCTATATATTCTATTGGAAACTTTTAGGGCTCAAGGGATTATTTATATGGAATTACTTGACCTTTTTTTAATTTCATCAATATTTTTTTACGATTTTAATTTAATGGAATCTGTATTTTGTTATTAAAAATTCATTATTGTTTATTTTTATTTATGTTATCTTCTATTGTATTGATTACCCTTACTAAGAATCTAATTTCACCCCAATGTAAGTTTTATTTTTCCCTGGGGTGCAAAGATGTATATAATAAATAACTTGTAGGTTTTAAAAAGTAGCTTTTTGGGTGTTTCCAGTTGATTTTTCATGTTGTTTTTTCTTTCAAGAGGTAATGTAAAACATTTTTTTGTATATGTTTTTTTGAATGATAAAAAACTATATGGTCCTTTGGGGCACAAAAACATATTCATACTACCAATATAATAAAGTATGCCAAAAAATCTACGATACTAGCTTTGGGGTATTTATTGTGGGTATTAGAGAATGTTTAGTTGAAACCATGGAAACTATATTTAGAAAAAATTTAATATGAAATATTAACCTAAGGTAAAATTTTATAATAATCATAGAATAACATCATTTTATTTTAGTAAGCTAGGTATTATATGGGCATTCTTATAAATACATCAATGTCTAGATACAACAAGTGGAAAATAATCTAGAACAAATGTACCTTGAGGTAAAAAAATATAATAATGTGAATCAGGCATAACATAGAATAACCTAGTACACAAAAATGATCCTTACTATAATCCTATTTTGAAATTATAGAGGCATATTCATAAAATAATTAAAATTATCTGTTCAACCCATTATGAAGGATTTAAAAAATATATGTCTCCAATTAAACAATGATTATGTTTTTGAGATTTTCTATGCATAAATTTTCAGTTTATCTTATGTCTGTGTATTGTTCAAAAATTATTTATTATGATTCATAAAGAACTTTTGGGTATTCACTTTTTTATAAATGGAACCTATTATAAGGAAAAGATCATTTATTGATACATGTATTCCAGGTAGGGATTTACCTCCTTTTCATGAAAATCAAATTGATGGAGGATCTTCTACTACAAATGAGAAAATTATAACAGTACTATGAAATATGACATTGGTTATGGACAATATCATTACATGTGTGCAGTTACCTAATCCATAGTGAGAATGAAAAATGTGAGGTTGATTCATGAGACAACAACAGACATCATTAAATGGGACTACAATAGTATTTGTCATTGAGAAATGGAAATGTTTCATATATAAGATATTCTCACATTAGGAAATGATTAATGCTAGATTATTGTCATGGATTTTTATTTGGTGATTAATAGAAATAGTGGTCATTAATTCAAAAAAAAATAAGGAATAAATTTTCAATAGGTAATAGATAGATTAAAAATTAATATTCATAAAAATATACTTCCCTCATGAACAATGATCTGAATAGAGGAACAATTATTGAGTCTCAGAGAAAAATAGGGTGAAAATGATAACACGTTTGAACCCAACATTACAATGCTAGCATTTCGTGCCATAAAATTCATACATACTCCAAACAGCATTATTTTAAATTTCATTAATATATTTTTTCCAATTCTATGAAGGAAACTAGTTTCCAAAACATTTTCATCATTCCAGGATATAGTCCCATGTGATATTATTAAAAATAATAAATACTCTAAGTCGTATGAAATTATGAGAATGAAAGTGAATAATAGAATATAAAGGAACCCAGTGGATAAATGTAAAAATAATTGAAATATTTCCTCATATGTGCCATCTGAGGGAAGAACCCCTGTGGTATATTCCTAAAGGGAAAGAGTTTTTGTTAAAAGTGTGGAAAGAATGGTCACTATGATAATTCATGTTAGTGAATGAAATAAGCTGTGTATATTGAATGGTTAAATTTTATGGAAATGAGGAAAATTGAAAATCAATGTCTCCATCCAGAGTAAGATATATCTCAGAAAAAGAAAAGGCATCAAGGAAAATCATTTTTTCTTATCATAGTCTATATGGAATAAATAATTTATATCAATTTTTGGATTCATGAATTATGATATGACATTATGGATATAATATTAATGATATATATAAGGATTATAATGTATTATGTATTCTTTATTCATTTAGAAGAATAAATGCTTTAGTTTTTGTTTTATGGTGATCAATGTATTAATATATTTTGGATATTGAATTAAGTGATACAATATTTTTTAAATCATATATTAATAAGATTTTGTAAATTTAGCGTCCTTCAATTTTTTTATCATTTACTGTGGTAAGAGAAATTTTAGATGATTCATAATAATTACTACTTATGGAATTGATTATGTTAATCATTAGAAATTATGGATTATTGATTACATGTTCTAAACCTCATGGATTCGGTAATAATATAGAGGTTGAATCAATGAATTAACGACCATATTATTCATAGTGCATCAGGAATGAAAAATATATCATGAAAATTCATTTACTCATGTAAGGGATGATGTGAAAATAGATCAAAGCACATCCAAAGGAAGATATTATGATTATGAAATGAAACATAATCAGGTATGTCAATTTCCTCAAATACCTCTTTGAATATAAATTAAACCCTCAACTCTGGGAAAAGAATTTTGGAAAAAAAATTTCAAGAGACTACATTTATTTCTAAGAATTCTATTGTCCTATAACAAACCAAAAATTTAATAATTATTATTTATTAATTTTATAATGACCATATTCCCTATCAACCTCCATTTAAACATGATTGTTTTTTATTCTATGCACATATTTTCTCATTATTCTAATTTTCTCTTATTCAAAAGAATAATTTTACTGTGATATTTTCTTTTTTAGCTTTACAAATATTAATAAGATAATTTTATCACGCCATTTCCAATAGGGGATCCGCAAAAATTATTTTTCATTTATCTGGATTTGATTTTTTAATTCAATTTCAAATTGCATGATGAAATTTGTTGGACGATGGTAGCATGTAATGACCAAATATTTTAGCAATGGAATTTACTTTCATATATATATATATGTAAAAAAATATAATTGAAATTTAACCACATGAAATTTAGAAAACATAATAAACAATTAATAATTGAAATAAGAAGTATTTCATAAAATAAAGAAACATATAATGATGGAATAATTACTTCACAGTTAAAATAGTAATGTGACCATTTGGAATAGTAATATGACCAATTTAATAAAAACAAAATATAATAAAGTAAATATAATATTTAGGTATCTTATAGAGGAAAATATGGGTTATCGATATCCTGGAATAAGTAAATAAATGTTTTAAAAATTATAATTAGAGTTTTTGTCTTTTTATCAAACATAAATGTTTGTTTAAAATTTTATATTTAATATAATGATTTAAAAGAAAATTATTTTGTTAAAATAGATTCATTAATTAATATTTTTTTCATATTATTTTTATATAATTTTATTTTACTTCAGTAAATTTTCAAAGTATCAAAAGAATAATTATAATATTAAAATCATTAATTTTCATGAAAATAATTATTTTTAAAAAAAATTAAATTTAATATATATAAATTTTGCTTCATAAATGGAGTAAATTTTTGAATTCAAAATGTGAAAGTATGGTTAGGGTGCATTTTGGTATTTGTGTAAAGTAGTTATTTTTTGTGAATAGTGAAATACAATAATTTAAAATACATATCAAATATAATAATTAATTAATAATTGATTATATATGGATTATCTAAGATCATAATATAGAAATGTACATAATTATATTTTATATATTTACTGATAAGGTTCAATATATTGATATCAGTGATCCAAAATAATAAACTAATGAAGAAAATAATCAAAATACACCCCTCTCCCCACTATAAATAACAACTCTCATCACCTCTTTTCATAAATCCTTAAAATAAATGAATATTGACCAATTTCTATCCAATACCAATCCAAATACAGTCCCCAAGTTATTGTATTACTACTCTCACCAAAATTCCCTTTATATTCTCCTTATTGATTTTTATAAGGAGAGGAATTCTAGTGGTTAAATCCCATTTCTTTTATTTAATCATCCTTTATTTTGTTTTCATTTTATACCCAGTCCATAACTATATCAAAAATAAAATGTAACAATTATATTTTAAATATAGTGGAAAATTATTATTGTAATTTAATATCAAAAATCATTTATCTAGTCATTATCTTTTAAATCTAAAAATGAATATATTATCTATGATGTGCCGATTTACCCCCTTCGTGGACGATGATTTTTTGTTTTTTAATTATTACTTCACAACTGGACGCAATTACATTTTTAAAATTAAGAAAACTCTAATATATATAATAATACTTAATTAATGCTCTGAGAATTAGGTATAGATAATATTAAAACAAAAGACAAAACATGTTCATTATGATCGAAAATATGCTAAAATAATCTAAAGGTTACAATAAAAAATTATATAAATAATCAACCTCATATAAAGATAAAATTATATATAAGGCTATTAAATATCCTAAAATTTAATTAATGACATATAATTTCTATTTTGGTCAAATATTTTCATATCCGATGATCTTTCATACATGTATTCAAATCAACCAATCATGAAAACCAATGAATGTAACACTTCAGAATGATGAAAATTAATGTAATAACTCAACAAAATGACCCTAAATGAACTTACTAATATTAATTAAAAAAAATAAATGTCTAATAGATTCTTATTTATGTTATTAATGGATTATTTTTTATACCTAGTACTTTAACTACATGTGAAGAACACTTTGGGACATGTGTTAAGGGGTTCTTCACAAACCTCCATTTTTACATCATGTTACACTTATTCTCTCTTTACACCATTGTAATTATTAATTATTTATATATTCTTATTCTTATTATATTTATATATTACAAAATAATGTATATATGTCATTTCATCTTTATATAATGGTTAAAAACATGTTTTACATGGTTTTATTTTCAATTCAACCCATTAATAAATCCATGTTAAATGGAACTATCCAATTTCATTCCCATTTTAAACTACAAATGAAAATTTATTTTAATAAGACATTAATTTTTAAATATACAAATTTTTTCATGATATTTATTTTCTTTTTTTTGGTTTTGTATAAATAATTATAACTTTTTCTATCTTACAGTCTCTTATATTTTCTATTAATCATCACAAAAGTGGAAAAATTCTAATGAATCTTAAAAATATTTTTACGTTTTGGAAAGCATTCATGCCTCAAAAATAATTTCAATTTTCTTATATTTCATTTTATGTGGTATATATCTTCCAATATGAATTTATGTATAAAATAAATTATTTTCAAGAGTAACACTTATTTCCAAAATAAAAAAGTGTATGTATCCCATGAATTACATGGTTAATTTATATGTATATTTCTTTTAATTTAAAAACCCTATATGGAATATTAAGTTTAATTGGGAGTGATCACTGTGATATATTATAACATATTTTATTAAATGGTTTATAATCATTTTGATTGTGGATGTTCTATACTGATATGATAGACCTTATTACACAAAATAGCTTTAGATTATGTTTACAAATTGTGGAAATTTATATACATTTCTTATATATATGTTATATTTCTAGGAAGAATGTATTGGATATAGTATGTGTTTGAAATAAACCTCTATATCCCCTAAATGAATTAATAGGTGTTATGAGATAATCTAGATATAGACTTCACTAAGGATTTGAAAATTTAATTTCAAATATTTATTTGTAAGAGTAATTACCTATTTTTTCAGATGTATTAGCCGAATCCTCGTAGGTATATTTAAAACATCCCTCTTTATTCATTCTATTACAATGAAAAATATTAATATTTTTAAGTGATTATTTATTTAATAGAAATTACGTGGATATTTTTTCTGGAGTATGTTATTATATATATAGGACTATTTGATCATCATTTTTCGAGCTATATTAGGATTAAGGTTTCGTTTTGATGACATTTGTTTCTAGTTATTCACATTTAATTATTTTTTATTTGTATATTTGTTAGATTCATCTGTATTTGTTACCATTACATAGCATATGATATCACCACATTATTATGATTTATTTCTCCCCAGGATGTGAAGATGTATACTATGAATGCCTTGAATGGATAATCAATAAGTTTATCAATGTTTCCAACGGAGTGTCTTGGATGTTTTCTCTTTAAAGTCATAAATTAAAACATATGATTGGATATGGATTTCCAAATATTTTAGAATATTCAGACCTTTTTGATGTGAAAACTTGTTCATTCCACCAATGAAAAAATTTATGCACTGACTACATGATACAAAAGTTGGGGTCCTTACATATAAGAAACATATTGGAAAACAAGTGACCCTAATGTTCTAGGTGGTTGATTATATTAATATATTTATTTTTTGGATTGACATATTACCTTGGGTATTTCAAAATGATGGCACCAATAGAGAGCCTCTATTCTATTTTCTTTGTAGTTTCAAATATGGATGAATGTATTTTAAATTTATAAAAATGTAAATGTAAAATTATTTTCAATGTAATAACAATGATATCATGTGTTATCCCCATTTAATTCTTCAGGTCACTTGATCACCAAGAATAATTTAAAATAGACACGTGATTATTCTAATTCAATAAAGTATCTACCCATGAATTATAATTTCACCAAATAATAATGATTAGACTAAAAATAATAATGAAAATGGTCAAAATAAACCTGGAGGTATAGGACAACTTTTTGACCTCGTAAAATCCACAAGTTCACAAGGAATGTATGTAGAGCCATGAATGCAAAAAATTATTCAATCCAAATGAATATATATCATTATTGAAAATAAACAGAAATAAATTGGAGTATTTTATTATTTATTAGAATGTACATTCCCATTTAGCTACACATTTTTTTTGCCTTCAATCAATCATACAAACCCCCTATTTAGATCAACGACTCCTCGGAGACCACATTAATATTTACATTGAATTTTATTTACATTTTAGGAGTGAGCCAATATTCATACCAATCAAACAATATTTTATATGGTGGGATGGTTTGAGTGACAGATTAATGGAAAAAATGAAAAGACAAGAACTATCTTAGGGATCCGCCTACATTCACCATTTATAAAACCTGAATATGAATATTGTTAATGCTATAATGAGATAGACAAATAGTGAGGAAACCGACATACTGGGTTCCCACCACCAACAATTTATTGAGATTGTCCCTCTTGAATCCACTATCCCAGTTAGCGCTTCCCCATAGTATGCATACCAGCTGTAGGAACCCCATAACCACTGAGTCCTTATTTATAGGTCACCCATTTTATGAAAATACAAACATGATTCTTAAAAAAACAACTACATTTAGTTTTAGAGATGTAAACCAACAGAATGAGTTTAACTCTCAAAGAAAACTCATGGATGGTCCTTTAATTCATAAAAAATCCTTTTTTGCTATCTCTTGTCATACTCTCTTGCATGAGCCTCATCAATCATAGTACCTCAATGTTTTCATATTTCTCAAGAACACCTACAATGAATCATACAACTCTCATAAATATACCATGAAATAATATCCTCCACTGTCCAATGACTATGATAATTTTCCCCCATTGATTGTTCATAACGTGGGAAATCCTCCTATTCAAAAACATAACATGATAGATTATTCTCTATTTGCTGATTATGTATATCTCTCTTCACTACATGGTGAACGCATAAATAGATCATCCCTACAAACATCCCACATGGATCAATGAATATATCATGTATAAACCATGGGCCCAGGTTCCCAAACACACATCACAAGAAGGATCACCCTATTTATGGTGTTCATAGTAAATGATAGTATATTTATACCTATCAAACATGTTTTACCCACCTAATATTCCCATACCATGCGAGATGATCATATACTTTCCAACCATGAACATGATCATTATCATGGATTTCTATACCCGTAATACCCAAATATTAATATAATGGGTATAAAATTATTATATGGTATCCTTTTTTAAATAAAATTTTCATAATTATTCAATATGACTCATTTTATAACCACATGACTCACCAGCTCAAGATAAGAGTGCCAACACACACACACACACACATTCATCTAGTTTTTTCCTTCGAGAAAGAGGTGCAGTTCTCAATCGATCTAGTTCTGGGAACTGCACTAGTATCCATTACTGTATAAAGGATGGCTACAAGAAAGTACCAAAAGCTGATGAGGCTTCTACATGGTTTGGAGGAAAAATGTTTTATTAGAACATGTTCTTCTCTATGAGATTCTATGTTCCTTTCTTTGAAAAAATAAAGATTAAAATCATAGGCTCTGCGTAGATTATAAAAAGATAAACTAGATGAATGTTAAAAACCAATATCCATTTCCATGTATAGATGTCATGTTTGATCACTATCAAGGATCTAGAGTGTTATAAATGTTCTACACGAGGTTAGGATCTAACTAGGTTCGAGTTCAACCTAAATAAATTCCTCGAATAGAAATTTGTTGTATGTATAGTTTATACATGTACTTGGATATGTTCTTTAGTCTCACGAACATGATAGTGGTTTTCATGGATCTGAAGAATCAAGTGTTCTATTCTTACCTAGATTCTTTTGTGGCAGTATTTGTGGAATATATCATGGTGTATTCTCACTATCAACATGACCATGAAAACCTTATTCAGATCATTTAAAATGCGCTAAGAAAGAATCAATTATATGTTATACTGCCAATGTGTCACTTTCGGAATGATCAAGATAACATACACAGTCATATTATCACAGATACATGAGTGTCAGTGGACTGAGAGATGATGAGAGCAATAGTTTCTTGAGAACATCCCAATTTTTTTTCACATACGTAGTTTTGTGGGGATAGTTGGTCACTAAAAGTGTTTAGTAAAGTACTAATCAAGCATAGAATCACTATTGACGATCTTGACTATGGAGGTTGTGAAGTTTGTGTGGTCAGAATCTTGCGAGACAGCCACTCAGAAGCCGAACTGGAGGTTGACATCAGCACCTGTAACACCCCAAGCTTCTACAGTATGTTTCTCTTTGAATAATTCAATAGCGTGTGTTGTACGCAACATCGAGTTCTAACACACACCACAACCAATCTAACTAGCCGTTATAAATAGTAATACCTACTTTTTAAAATTTTAGAAATTTTATCTCTCAAAATGGACTTCATTTTTGGATTCGGAGTATCGAATTTACCCTAAGGTGAAAATGTGTTACTTTTCGGATAAGATTAATATTTTGATGAATAGTGAAAATTACTAAATTTTAATTAAAAACAATTTTTTTAATCAAAATAATTAATAGTGATAAATTATAAATTTGAGTGGTTTTAAAGTATATTTAGAATATATTTTTACCATTTAATAAAATTTTGGTCATTGGACATAATTTCACAATTAAACCGAAGATAAATTAGTATCAGTCTTTTGATAGTTATTATATCTTAAAAACACGCTTTTTATTATGACAGCAGGAATTAATTTTAAATTAAATTATACCACTTCTGTTTTTTGAATTAGGAAAAATTGATTCCATATTTTGAATTAGGATGTTCAAATTGTGTAAATAGGTAACTTTTATTTTTAGACATTTTTAATAATTACTTCGGTAAATATTTTATTTACCATGGTTAAAGGGTAAATCCGATAAATAAGGGTTAAAAAATAATATTATAATAATAAAAAATTACCCTAAAACGAATCCTAACCTTATTGGTTGATACATATTCGACCATGGTAATCTTTGGGTCTATTTTGGGACCCCATGGTGCCACTTGTATGTGATAGGAACACGTTATTTTAAATAAGTTAAAATAAATACTAAAATGACAAAAGCAAATATCTGTTAGAAAAAAAAAATTGCAAAGGGTTATATATGTTTTATTTTAAACTATAAATATTCATTATAAAGATAAAAATATTTCCTAGATAATTATATTTTATTTATAATTTTAAGACATTATATATGTTAATTTATTTATGACACGATCATGATGCAGTAATTACCATAATAGTGAAAACTTAAAATAATATATATTATAAATACCTAAATAAATATAATGTGAGACTATTTATGAATTAAACTGATTTTAAAGGATTATATGACATGTTATAATTGAATTAATTAACTTTTTTCGAAGTAATAATTCTTTTATGATTTTTACAAAAATCAATTATTGAATACTGTCAAAATTGACATAAAATAGATTTTAAAACAAATAGTATATTATTAATTGATATTAAATTTATAAAATTCTAAGGATTGGTCAAATGAATTATATCATGATAGGTATATCATTAATGGACCACATGGGGGTCGTTTGGATGTATATTGTAAGTTTATTAACCAAATAATATAAAAATAAAAAGAGTCATTATAAAAGTGAAACTAATTAACTAAGAGTTAATACTTAATGACAAGGTTAATATAGTAACCCAAACCTGTCTAAATACTATTGGTTGAGTGGTTTTAGACCTATCCCCACCTTAATATTTAAATAATCCACTTTTTATCCATTATAAACCGAATATGAATTTATTATAAAATAATATTTCTAGCTTTTCAAAAGGTGCCCCTCACCCCTATTATAAAAGGGCACTCTCCCATCTCATTAACTGACACGTTCAAAGCCTTTTGGGTCTGGCAAAATCTGACCAAATACTCTCCCAACTTCCCTCAATTCATCCTAGAGGCCTTACTTTAGTAATAAATCCAACGTAATGAGCCCTTTTGATTAAATCAAAAGGAAGAACCCAATGAAGAGGTAATGATTTCACCACCCTTTTTCAAGTTCCTTTCTTGTTCCAATTCTTCTTTCTTCGTTATTACCATTATAAAATAATAACTCCAGTATCTTATATATACTGTGATGTTATTATAAATATGGTACAACATATTTAGTATTCTATCCATCCTTTTAATAACATGTCACCATACGTGCGTACGTACGGCTTACCGTCTCCACGCTGTGGTGTAATTGTTATTCAATAAATTATTATTTGGATGGGTATAATAATGATGTGTAATTCATTTAAATAATTAATGTAACATGATATTGATTCTTTATATATGATATAACATCCAATTATATATTATTTTAATAACAAAAGAATTATATTGTCGCTCGTGCGTACGTACGGACTACCGTCTCCACGAACGCAATGAGATTCATTCTCTATCGTATCCATTCAAGTATAATTCTCATTTGATGATTAATAATAGTATCTAAGGACTTGATATCATTTTGGATATGATTATGATACAACCTATCCATGAAAAACATGACTTACTTAACAAAACATATAAAAGAAAATGAGTAAGTTAACACCCGAAACAACGATAATACTAAGATATTATTAACAAATCAATGTTAAAAGATCATATATGATATCATATTAATGTATATGATTCATGTATAATTAAATAACAATTATTTCACCATTATACAGGAGGTTAAACTACCCCCAACCAAGGAAAATTACAATGTAAGGGTTTATTTCGCAATCTCTTCATTATCCGATGTTGTTTATACATAATAATCTACTGGGGTCTCTTTATCATCCACATCCATGTTTCTTAAAAATGTATTTCAAAACATTTTTACTATTTACTAGAATATGGGTTAAAGTTATTTATACCCTTGTTTTAATTTTTATAAGATGTTTATAAAGGAATCTTTCCATCGTTTTCCAAACAATGTCCTTTTTAACCTTTTCAACAAAATTAAGGTAAGATAGTTTTTTTAACTTATACGGCGGGTGCAGCTATTTTCCACAGTTATAAAATTTTCGAAGCTTCCCTTGTAATCTTATAAGAATATTTTAAAATAAAATTTTTTATTTTATTAATATATGACTCTTAAATTATTTCAAAATAGAAAGAGATATTTCTAGAAAAAAGAGTTTTGATTTCATCTATGTCAACATCCTTTGATGGATTTTCCGATTATTTGATGTTGATTTATTATTATACAAAAATTCTATATTGTATTGAAGGTTTTGTGATATGTTTGACTATGGATGTGCTATTTTTATACAATTCATCGTTTATGGTGAAATTATTGACATTTCGTATGCTAGTTTTAATACGAATGTTTATGTTATTTTTAAACCTTTTCATATGGGAATGCATTGGAATTAATATGTGACTGGTGGAGCCCGCTATAGCTCCTGGATGCATCGGTAGGTCTCATGTGACAAACTAGTGTCTTGGTACAAGGCCTTGGAAAAATCATATTTTTAGTCTTGGAACGAGGCCTTGGCTATGTGGTTACGATATTCTGGAATTATGCATTCCATCATTATGAAAGTGGTTATTGATAGTGCATGTGATTATTCAATTAGTAGAATATCCATGTGAATAAGTAAATTGCATTATTTCATTTTATTTTTTCCATACTATGTTGATGTTCAAGTTTAAAAGGCTTTTGTTTTAGTTATACACTGCCTTAAATGTTTATTCTTATTTATGAATTTTTTCGCTTTATTGTTATCCTTACTAGGCATTTGAGATCATCCCTCTTCAATGTTTTATTTTTCCCAGGATGTGAAGATGTAAATTATGAATGAACTGTACGGATATTATGAGGGGATAATAGTGTGTACTATGGAGACAATATGTTTTTATAGTAGTTTATCACTTTATTATGTAATGTAAAACTTTATGAATATATCTAGTGTTTCCAAGGCTACTAAACCAATATGTATTTTGAGATTTGATCTTTCTTGTGATCATGCCAATGTTATGTAATAATGCACCGAATCTAGGTAACTAGGGTCGGGGCGTTACAGTTGGTATCAGAGGATGTTTAGTACAAACATTGGAATCTAGATTTTGATAAACTCTGATTAGAGAACATAGACCTAAGATGGACTTTGAGGATTACTATAGAATAACTTCCTAGAATTTTGGTATTGTAAATATTTAGTGTGTTTTATGAGAAATACATCCCTGTCTGGATATGAGCAGGTAGAGGTGGCTATGAAACAGATGTACCTAGGGGTAAAACACGAAAACACCGCTTTGAGCTAGACTCGAACGGGAACTAGTGCACGACAATGGGCCTTGCTGCACTCTTGGTTACGACACTCCCGGAGGATATGCTTAGGATAACTCTCAATTTCTTTACAAATCATTATGATGGGTTTATGAGTATATAATTCTTTAAAGAAAACATTTTTATGATTATGGATTATATACATAAATAGTTCTATTTAAGTTAAGTGTTTTTTAAGTATGGAATTATGTATTTTGATTTATAAACTGATCTAGTTTAAGCCATTTTATAGAAATGGCGCCTAGTGGAAGAAATGGAAACCATATCAATTCATGCACTCCATGTAGGGATTTCCCTCCTGCTCAAGATAAATATAGTTGAGCTGGTGATGCAACTGGTGCCGATCAGCTAATCACAATACTGGGACAACTCACTCAGGTTATGAATAATAACCTTACCTGTATTGAGCTCCCTAATCCGTAGCGTGGAGGATCAATGTTAGATCGATTCTTGAGGCAACAACCACCAACGTTCAATGGGATTATAAATCCCTTAGTAGCTGAGCAATAAATAAATTCCCTAGAGAAAATATTTCAGGATGTGGAGAGTAGTGAAAGAGAAAAAGTTATCATGACAGTTTACTGCCTCACTGAAGATGCTGATCAATGGTGGTAATTGATTACAAATATTAAGGAAGATGATGAAGTATCGAATATGGAATGGAGGGAGTTCAAAGATCTGTTTTAGAAAAATACTTTCTTTCTGACCATCGAGCATATATGGAAAGGCAATTTATGAGTCTGAGACAAAAGGAGGATGAGAATGTCACAAAGTATGAGGCTAACTTTACAGGGCTAGGAAGGTATTCTGGAGATTATATAAGTAACCCAAGAAGTATGATAGATCATTTCTTTGATGAGTTAAAACTATTTCTCCATCGAGCACTAGTCTCACAATAATTTTCATCATACGAAGACATTGTCTCATGTGCTATCAAGACCGAAAAGGAATTCTCTAAGTCTTTTGACTTTAATGAAAAGCAAGAGAAGAAGAGATATGCTGATCAATCTTGGAATGGAAATAAGGGGAAGAATGGAAAGGTTGAATATCCAACTTGTGGTAAATGTGGGAAGAAACACCCTGGTACTTGCTTGAAGGGAATGGTCATCTGTTACAAATGTGGTGAAAAAGGCCACCAAGATCGTGATTGGAAAGGGAAGAAGGAAGCTACCAATGTTTAGTGCTACAATTTCATGGAGATGGGAAATTATTCAAATGAATGCCATAATCGTCAGGGGAACTTACCACAGAAAAGGCCAAGGGATCATGTCCAAGATTTTGCTATAACTTCTGCAGAGGTAGAAGCTCCAAAAACGTGGTGGTAGGTAATTTAATGGTTTCATCAAGTTTAGAAAATGCATTATTTGATTCTGGATCATCACATTGTTTCATATCTTCCCATTTTTGTACGAAAATTAGATATTTCCAATTTTATTTAACAAGGGAGTTGTCAGTTAAAACTCCTATGGGAAGTATCATTGCTACAAAGTTTTGTGAATCAGTCCCCATTAGAGCACATAAATGTTCTTTATCCATTGATATCATCGTCATACCTATGATTGAGTTTGATATAATCATCGGTATGGATTGGATTTCAGATTATGATACGATGATTTATTGTAAGAAGAAGGAGGTTACGTTTTTTGATGATGATGATATGGAACACATTATCTTTAGAGCAGAATCGTCACCACCTAATTATTATCTAGATCCACCCCCAGTAGCTCAAATAAATTCAATTATTGGGGAGGAAGAGAATGAAATGAAGGTGGGTGAGGAATGGAATGTTCAAATAGAGGATGTACCTATTGTGAAATAATATGTAGATGTATTTCCGGAAGATTCACCTGGACATCCTTCAGAACGAGAAGTTGAGTTTTCCATTTATTTAATTCCTGGATCAAGGCCTATATCTAAGACCCCTTATTGAATGGACACTGTAGAATTAGTCGAACAAAATAAACAACTAGAGGAATTGATTAATAAAGGATTTATTCACCCTAGTGTTTCTCCATGGGGAGACCCTGTTCTTTTTGTTAAAAAGAAAGATGGATCTATGAGGTTATATATCGACTATAGGGAGATCAATGCTATAACAATAAAGAACAAGTATCCCCTACCTCGCATTGATGGTTCATCTGACCAAATACATAGAGCTAAATACTTTTCAAAGATTGAACTTCGAGCTAGATACCATCATTTGTGTGTAAAGAAGGATGACATTCCCAAGACATCATTTCGAACCAGGTACGGGCATTATGAGTTTACTGTAATGCCCTTTGGATTGAATAATGCACCCTGTGTATTCATGGATCAGATGAATAGAGTTTTCAAGGAATATCATGATTAATTTGTGGTGGTATTTATTGATGATATCATGGTATACTCTAAAAGCTACGAAGATCACGAAAATCACTTTCGCATTATCCTGAAGACTCAGAGATGACATGAATTATATGGAAAGTTTAGCAAGTGTGAATTCTGGCTTCAGGAGATTTCTTTTCATGGCCATATTGTCTCTAATGATGCAATCTCTGTTGATCCTTATATCACCAAGGCAATTCAATAATGGCCAGCACCTACGAGTATAACTGAGGTACATAGTTTTATTGGTTTAATAGGTTATTATAGATGTTTCGTCCAGAATTTTGCACGATTGGCTAACCCATGAACAAACCTCACACGTAAAGGGGTTAAATTTGTTTGGAAAAAAGAGTGTGAATAATGTTTTGAAAAACTAAAGAAAAGATTAGTCAATGCTCCTATATTGACTCTACCATCAGGGAATGATGGGTTCGTTATTTATAGTGATGCATCGAAGAATGGACTTGGTTGTGTCCTTATGCAGAATGATAGGGTTATTGCCTATGCATCACAACAGTTGGAAATTCATGAACAAAACTATCCTACTCATGATCTTGAGTTAGCAGCTGTGATCATTGATTTGAAGATATGGAAGCACTGCCTTTATGGTGAAAAATGTGATATTTATACTAATCACAAGAGTTTGAAGTATATTTTCTCACAAAAATAACTCAACATGATGAAAAAGAGATGGATGTAATTACTCAAGGATTATGATTGTACGATACACTACCACCCGGGGAAAGAAAACATGGTGGAAGATGCTTTGAGCAGAAAAGATCATGGAGTTTTCAACAATATGAGAATTGAAATGTATCCAATTTTCATGGATCTACTGAAGATGGACATGGGAATAACCAGGGAAGGTGAAACATCAATTCTTTTTCAAATGGTTGCCAAACCATCTTTACTAGAAAGGATTAAGAGTTCACAGACCGATGATGAAGAATTTCAAAAGAAGATTAATGCTGTGAATGATGGGAGACTGAGAGACATTGTATAAGAAGAATGAATTTTGAAATTCGGGAAGAGACATTTTGTTCCAGATATACCTGATCTAAAAATGGAATTACTGGATGATTCTCATAGTTCCAATTTCTCTATACACCATGGGAGAACCAAAATCTATAAGGATTTGAAGGTACATTTTTTGTGGTACAACATGAAGAGGGAGATTTCCGATTTTGTGTCAAGATGTATGGTTTTTCAACAAGTGAAAGATGGAAGGCAACAAACTAGAGGAGTCATGAAACCTCTTCCCATACCGGAGTGGAAATGGGACAATATTATGATAGAGTTTGTCATGGGGCTACCAAAGACTCCTATAAGGAATGATGCAATATGGGTTATTGTTGATCGTCTTACCAAGTCAGAACATTTTCATGCTATAATATAAGACCTACCACTAGAACGTCTAGCAAGACTATCTATTAATGAAGTGATGAGACTTCATGAAGTACCCCTATCGATTGTTTCTGATCGTGATCTCCGTTTTACTTCAAGATTCTGGAAGAGTCTCCAGAAATCCCTGGATACTAAACTTCATTTGAGCACTGCCTACCACCCTCAGACAGACAGACAATCAAAATAGACTATTCAAACCATAGAAGACATGTTGAGATCTTGATCACTTGACTTTCAGGGTATGTGGGATCAATATTTTACTTTGGTAGAATTTTCCTATAACAATATCTTTCATTCGAGTATTCAGATTGCACCATATGATGCGTTATACGGAAATGGTTGTCGCACACCAACCTGTTGGGATGACATTGGTGAAAGAAAACTTGTAGGTCCAGAACTGATAGAGGAAACAATGGAAAAGGTGAAGGTAATCCAAAATCACATCAAAGCAGCTCAAAATAGGCAGAAGAGCTATGATGATAATCGAACGATGGATTTGGAATTTCAAGTTGGTGATCATGTTTTCCTAAAGGTGTCTTCATGGAAGGGATTCATACATTTTGTTATGAAAGGTAAATTGATTCCTAGGTACATCAGACCTTTCGAAATTCTAGAACAAATTGGGGATATAGCTTACCGATTGGAAATGCCGCCATGTCTCTCCAAAGTTCACAATGTGTTCCACGTATCTATGTTGAGGAAATACATGCCTGACCCAACCCATGTACTCACCTATGAGGAATTAGAACTAGAAGCTGATCTGTCTTATTGCGAAGATCCCGTCGGGATTCTTGATACGAGAGAACAAGTACTGAGAAACCGGACGACGCGTCTGGTAAATGTTTTGTGGAGAAACCATAAGATGGAAGAAGCAATGTGGGAACCAGAGAAACTTATGATGAAGAACCACCAGAGTGATTTCTTGCAGTAGTATTCTAGAAATTTTGAGGACAAAACTATTTGAAGGAGGGGAGAATGTAACACCCCAAGCTTCTACGGTACATTTCTCTTTGAATAATGCAATAGTGTGTGTTGTACGCAACATCGAGTTCTAACACACACCACAACCAATCAAACTAGCCGTTATAAATAGTAATACCTACTTTTTGAAATTTTAGAAATTTTACCTCTCAAAATGGAATTCATTTTTGGATTTGGAGTATCGAATTTATCCTAATGTAAAATTTTGGTACTTTTCAGATAACTTTAATATTTTGATGAATAGTGAAAATTACTAAATTTTAATTAAAAACAACTTTTTTAATCAAAAGAATTAATAGTGAAAAATTATGAATTTGAGTGGTTTTAATGTAAATTTATAATATATTTTTACCATTTAATACAATGTTGGTCATTGGACATTATTTCACAATTAAACCGAACATAAACAAGTGTGAATCTTTTGATAGTTATTATATCTTAAAAAAACGCTTTTTGTTTTGACAACGGGAATTAATTTTAAATTAATTTCTTCCACTTCTGTGTTTCGAATTTGGAAAAATGGATTCCATATTTGGAATCAGAATGTTCAAGTTGTGTAAATAGGTAACTTTTATTTTTAGACATTTTGAATAATTAATTCATTAAATAATTTATTTACCATGGTTAAAGGTTAAATCTGGTAAATAAGGGATACAAAATAATATTATAATAATAAAAAATTACCCTAAAACGAGTCCTAACTGTATTGGTTGATACATGTTCTACCATGGGCATCTTTGGGTCGATTTTGGGACGTCATGGTGCCACTTGTAAGTGATAGGGACACTTTATTTTAATTATGTTAAAATAAATACAAAAATGAAAAAAGCATATATCTTTTAGAAAATGTTTTTTACAAAGGGTTATATATGTTGGCTTTTCACCTATAAAGATTCATTAAAAATATAAAACTATTTCCTACATAATGATTATTTATATATAATTTTTATACATTAAATAATTTAATTTATTTATGACACAATGATGATGCAGTAATTACCACAATAGTGAAAAATTAAAATAATTGATATTATAAATACCCAAATAAATATAAGTTGAGACCTTTTATGAATTACACTAATTTTCTAAATAAATATGACATGTTAGGATTGACTTCATTAACTTCTTTCGAAGTAATCATTCTGTTATGATTTTTACAGAAATCAATTATTGAATAGTGTCAAAATTGTCATAAAAGCGTTTTTAAAACAAATAGTATATTATTAATTGATATTAAATTCTTAAAAAACTATGGTTCGGCCAAGAGTCTTATATCATGATATATGTATCATTAATGGACCACTTGGGGGTCTCTTGGATGTATATAGTAAGTTTATTAACCGTGTAATATAAAAATACCAAGAGACATTGTAAAAGTGAAACTAATTATCTAAGAGTTAATACTTATTGATAAGGTTAATATTGTAGCCCAATCCTATATAAATTCTACTGGTTGAGTGTTTTTTGACCTATTACCACCTTAAAATTAAAATAATCCACTTTGGAACCAATATAAACCGAATATAAATTTATTATAAAATAATATTTCTAGCTTTTCCAAAGGTGCCCCTCACCCCTCTTATAAAAGGGCACTCTCCCATATCATTAAATCACACCATCAAAGCCTTTTCGTTCGGCCAAAATCTGCCCAAATACTCTCTCAACTTTCCTCAATTCATCCTAGAGGTCTTACTTTAGTAAGAAACCCAACTTAAGGAGCCCTTTTGATTAAATCAAAAGGAAGAACCCAAAGAAGATGTAATGATTTCACCACCCTTTTTCAAGTTCCTTTCTTCTTCCACTTCTTCTTTCATTTTTATTACCATTCTAAAATAATTACTCCAGTATCTTATATATACTGTGATGTTATTATAAATATGGTACAACCATATTCAGTATTCTATCCATCATTTGAATAACATGTCACCATACGTGCGTACGTACGACTTACTGTTTCCACGTCGTGGAGTAATTCTTATTCAATAAATTATTATTTTGATGGGTATAATAATGATGTGTAATTCATGTAAATAATTAATTTAACATGATAATTATTCTGTATATATGATATACCATCCAATTATATATTATTTTAATATCAATAGAATGATATTGTCGCTCGTGCGTACGTACGGACTGTCGTCTCCATGAACGCGATGAGATTCATTCTCCATCGTATCCATTCAAGTCTAATTCTCATTTGATGATTAAGAATAGTATATAATGACTTGATATAATTCTGGATATGATTAAGATACAACCTATCCATGACAAACACGACTTACGTAACAAAATATATAAAAGAAAACGAGTAAGTTAACACCCGAAACAACGATAATACTTAGATATTATTAACAAATCAATGTTAAAAGATCATATATGATATCATATTAATGTATATGATTCTTGTATAATTAAATAACAATTATTTTACCATTATAAAAGGGTTTATCCTACCCCCAACCAAGGAAAAGTACAAGGTAAGCGTTTATTTCAAAATCTCTTCATTATCCGAGGTTGTTTATACGTAATAATATTCTGGGATCTCTTTATCATCCACATCCATGTTTCTTAAAAAAGCATTTCAATTTTTTTTACTATTTACAAGAATATGGGTTAAATTCATTTATACCCTTTTTTGGCTTTTTATAAGAGGTTTATAAAGGAATCTTTCCGTCATTTTCCAAAAAATGTCCTTTTTAACCTTTTCGACAGAATTAAGGTAAAAATGTTTTTTTAACTTATACAGCGGCTGCGGCTATTTTCCGCCATTATAAAATCGTCAAAGATTCCCTTACAAGCTTATAAAAATATTTTAAAATAAAATTTTTTATTTTATAAATATATGACTCTTAAATGATTTCAAAATAGAAAGAGATATTTCTCTAAAAATAGTTTTGATTTCATCTATATCAACATCCTTTGATGGATTTTACGCTTATTTGAAGTTGATTTATTATGATACAAAACTTCTATATTGTATTGAAGGTTTTGTGATATGTTTGAATGTGGATGTGCTATTTTTATACCATTCATGGTTTATGGTGAAAGTATTGACATTTCGTATGCTAGTTTTAGTACGAATGTTTATGTTATGTTTAAACCTTTTCATATGGGAATGCATTGGACTTAATATGTGATGGGTGGAGCCCGATATAGCTCCTTGATGCATCGGTAGGTCTCATGAGACAAAATAGTGTCTTGGCACAAGGCCTTGGAAAAATCATATTTGTAGTATTGGCACGAGGCCTTGGCGATGTGGTTATGATAGTCAGGAATTATGCATTCCATCATTATGTAAGTGGTTATTTATATTGCATTTGATTATTCGATTAGTAGAATGTCCATGTGAATAAGTAAAAGGCATTATTTCATTTTATTTTTTCCATAATATGTTAATGTTCAAGTTTAAAAGAATTTTGTTTTAATTATACACTGCCTTAAATGTTTATTCTTATTAATGAAATTTTCCTCTATATTGTTATCCTTAAGGGGCATTTGAGCTCACCCATTTTCTATCTTTTATTTTTCCCTCGATGTGAAGAAATAAATTATGAATGACCTTTAGTGATATTATGAGGGGATAATAGAGTGGACTATGGAGACAATATGTTGTTGTAGTAGTTTTTCACTTTATGATGTTATGTAAAACATTATGAATATATCTACTGTTTCCAAGGCTACTAAACCAATCGGTCATTCGATATTTGATCTTTCTTGTGATCATGCCAATGTTATGTAATAATGCACCGAATCTAGGTAACTGGGGTCGGGGCATTACCGCACCAGTCATGATACTACAAAATCATGGAATGTTCTACATGATATATTGTGATTCTTAATGTATTGGGATGGGAGAAGTACTGATGCAGAGATATCGAGTAGTGTAGTACGATTCTCTACAACTAGGGCCTCATAGGAAGAATTAACATACGGATGATCTTTTTTTGGCTGTAGTTGTTCATGTGTTGCGCTATTGGAGTCATTATTTACTGGTAGAGGGTTTTGTTGTGTATTGGGAGCACAAAAGCCACAAGTATATCATTATGCACTATGATCTAAATTTGAGTTAGTGTAGGAGGGTGGAGTCACTATGTCATTTGACATTGAGGTTTCCTACAAGCCTGGTAAGGGAAATGTAGTATCTGATTCACTAAGCTGGAGGAATTCGACACAGGCAGTACAACGGGCTATTAGTGAGTTGATGATTATGGTGTTGTTCAATGAGATTCATCTAGAGGTTCTTGAATGACATGTGAAGACTTTTCTTTATTCTTTATCTATTACCTACACCCTAATGGACATAGTTAAGATTAGGAAACTAAAAAATTTAGAAGGCCTAGTTCTATGGGATGGTGTTGCATGTGAGTACCCTCTTCCTAGTTGTATGGTATGCGATGATGAGATTTTGATTATCCATGGACGTTTCAGGGTTCCAATGGATATATGGGAGGATTTTATGTGGGAGTTATATTCATTGACATGGGTTGTTCATTTCGAGGTTACCAAGATATACCATGACTTATAACATCTGTAATGGGGGATGGTAATGATGATAGAGGTAGATGGGTTCGTTACTAACTGTTCGACCTATCAGTAGGTGAAGGCAGAACATAAGAAACCAGCAGGGATTTTACGGTAATTAGCAATCCCCTAGTGAAGATTGGATGATGTCACGATGGATTTGGTGACTTGTTTTCTGAGGTCACCTTATGTTAATGATGATGTGTAGGTTTCCATTGATAGAATTATGAAGGTCACACATTTTTTTCCACTCAAGGAGACATTCAGAGTTGATGATCCTGGAAAGTTGTACATCCACAAGGTGGTACGAATTCCTGGGATCCTGTAGACGATTGTTTCAGATATGGGCACCTACATTACATTTCGTTTCTAGTAGATTATTCATAGGGTGGTGGGTACATAGATTCTTATTAGCACAACATTCCACCATTATACTGATTTCCTATCAAAGAATACAATACATGTTCTAGAGTACATGCTTCGAGAATACATTTATGATTTTGGGGGATCATGGGAGAGGCACATTCCCCTGGGTGAGTTCATCTACAAAAAATATTATTATACGATGATACATATGGATCATTACAAGGATTTATATAGTAGGACATGATGGTATCCATAGTGCTGGTTAGATGTAGGAGAGGCAAATTTACTGGTACCACGTCTCGTGCATGAGACTTCTGATGAGGTCTACTTGATTCGAAAGCAGATGGATACTCAACAATCTAATCATAAATCATATGTTGATCGTCATAGATGTACTATAGTGTTCGAGGTTGGGGATCAAGTTTCTTTAAGTTTTTCATCAATGTTGGGACATAGGTGGATCTGGAGACATGGTATGTTTTAACAAATATATGTCAGGCTGTTCGAGATTCTTGATAGAGTTGGGTTGGTTTCCTATCAATTTAAATTACCTCATATGTACTGATCTATGCATGAATTCTTCCACGTATTGGTGTTTCTTGGAAATCTCTATGATGTGTCTCCTGTTTTTTATCCCAAGGAGGTTGAGCTTCAAATGATGCCTCCTTTGAGGAGCATCGTATTTGTATAATTGATAGGATCTCAAAGGATCTCCATGGCCAGTATTCTACTCTAAAACTGGTGTTATGATAAAATATCCATTTATATGATGTTACATGGGAAATGGAGACCGATGTACATAATCAGTGGCCAGAGTTGTTCTCAGATGAATCTTGACCTCCATTATGAAATAAATTATGCGATAAATATCTATAAGGGGGATGATAGTAAGAATCTGTTTTTTAAGAGGTACATTTTAATTTATATTTAGTTTAAATACAATATTATGGACTTAGGTGAATTATTACCATGATCACATGTGTTTTGGAAGTGTCTAGGGCATGTTCGGAGACTGGAACGATGTTTTGAGTTGAAAATGGCCTGACGCACAGTTTGTGCATGTTCTACGCACTATTATGCTAAACTGTGCAAATGGTCTGAGAAGCATCATTTTTTTACAGAATGGTTCAACACAGTTATCATATATATAGTCATACTATTCAAGGTAACCATACAATGTGGCAGTCTTAGAAAGAGAGGTGCAGACACTTTTCGCATGGTTTGGGAAACTGTGCAGCTAAATCATGCAAACCATGCTATGTGTTTTTTTATTAAATTAGAATTTACTATTTATTTTCAATCCCAAATTTTATTATTTTTACATTGATATATGCCTCACCCTTAGATCTCCCCATTTGGTGCCTAGGATATGATTTGATCCCTACTCTTCGTCAGAATTCTATTTTGATCCTTGATCATCTCTACGGATCTAAATCGGTATGGCCCACATTGTTTTTTAGTTATTTAGGATTATTTGGAACAACAATTATGCTATTTGGATTTAGGATAATATGCCCTAATATCCCATTCTTCGACCGTTATTAATATTTCTTATAAACAGGGATGTATCATGACACGATACTAGACAGGATGTCTACTACTAAGGTGAGGTTGGTGGTATATTATTTCTATCATCTTTTTCTTGATGATTCTCGGGAGTTCTACTAATATTCATTTTTTTAGTATTTCCATCGATGTCTCTTTTTAAAGAGAGTATAATTTATTAGCTATATTTATACCAAGTGAGGTTGATAATAGGTTTTTTTAGGTGTTTTGGCACTCGTTTCTCATTTCATGGTCACCCATGGGGTGTGACTTTTGGTTTTAACCTATTTATGCCTAATTAAATCACCTAATTGGGGTGTACTTGTTCCTTACTAGTTATAGGATGCCTTTAGATTCATTGATAGGTTCAATATCATGCTTAAGAGATGTATTTACTTCATTCATATTGATATCTTATGACTCCATACATGTTTTGATATCTTGGATTAAATGAAATGTGTTTATATGGGTGGGTATAACTATATGTAAATGACAAATGGAATGTTAAGTGGATTATATTGGAGTGTAGGTCTGTATTATTTATAAATGATAAATGGGTATCTTGAGTGGGTATTCTCATGGACATTTCTCATTGACTTGAGGGGGTATACTCAAATGTTATGGAATGTTTCATTTGAATGCGTGAATGATTATTGAATTGTTTGATAGATTCCGTGGACTTCTCTTAATGGATGTGGAATGTGGTAGTGGATCTCTTGGGTTGACTCTGCCCTATGGTCTTGATATCATGGGATACCTTGGTCCTTGATACCCCGTTGGATAAATCTTTCTTAGTCTCGAGTATGACTTGCTATTTCCATGCTCCTAGGTCCTCAACTAGTGCCTACCTGAGTATCCACAAGGGATTCCCATGGGACATGATGGGATTCCTTGGACATGCTCCTTGAATCCGAAACACCATGTTCTGGATATTTATTACATGGATTCCTTGGACTTTCGACACCTTGGATCCATCCCATGAGACTTATACTTCACTATATTGCGTGTTCAGGGGATGATAGTTTCACTATATAGTGTGGCTGTGGGAAACATGATTTCATTATATAGTTTGACTATGTGTTGGTTGATACAAATTGAAGTATGGCATGGGTATCAGACTTGCTTGTTTACTTGGTTGTAGTATCCTTATTTGAACCTGACTCTCTTTTCCATGTAGTCTTGAGGGATGTTTAGTATTACTTGATAGTATATACATTTTCTATGGGCATACACACTTAAATACTATTTGATTATAATATCTAGCACATTTGTAGAATTGTTGTTAGAACTATATAAACATGGGGGTTGTCTACTGGGATTTTTATCTTACTCCATGTTTGGGCCTCCATGGGGACCCAAATAGATTATATGGTTACATGTGAGGATATATTCAAGAACACTATTATATGTTTTTGATTGTGGCTTTGGATCTGGGGATTATAGGGCAATGCTAAGGCTTGGGATGCTGGGATGACTTTTGGTCATTTTTTTCAGATACATAAATTGTATTCCCATGTACTGTTCTAGATGTTTTATAGATACATGTACCATCCATATCATATTATATATGAGTCACATTTGGTTATTGATTTGTATACATGTCATTTAATGTTTTAAGTAGTTTAATGTTTTTTTGTTACAATTATTTACTGTATGATTAAATTCATTTGTGATAATATGGTAATGAGGGCATAGTCCCCCCACTAACTCACTTAGTTCATCACTTCTAGTTGGTAGTGTAACATACATAGTAAATAAAGAATAATATTTTTGAATGTTTTTTAATATTTTTGAATTAAATATTAATTTTACTTTAAAGGGGATGCTATTTTCGATAGCATACCCAATACACAATAGTAGGATTCATTGAAATCATACGATGCACACTAATAATATAAAATTATTATTTTATATGGTAGTTCATGCCTAGACATTGTATTGGAAGTAATGAATGGAACTAACTACAATATTATTATACATATTTTTGAAATGTTTTTACATTTATCCAATATAATTTAGAGGCTTAGAATGTGAATGAATCTAAGCATAAATACTCTAATATTATTTATAAGGTTGATTTACCTATATTAGATGTATAAACCTCTTTAAATCTATTTTTGGTCATTTTATATGTTCTATTTGAAAAAATAAAATTCTTCATTAGATTCGGTACATCAAAATTTACTTTGGGAAAAATTTTGGTATTTTAATGATAAAGTTCATTTATAAATGTACATTGAAAAATAATGTAATTTTATTTAAATGTGACTTTTAATCTAATTTAATTATACAGTTATATTATCGTTTTTAATGCTTCTATAGTATAAATAGAGTATTTTTTACAAGTTTAGCCAATAATTGACATTTGAATTAATTTCACATTGAAATTTGACATAAACAAATGTCAATATTTTTAATGTTATTATTTCATAAAAACATAGTTTTTGTTTTGATTGCGGGAATTAATTTTAAAATAATTTGTACCAAATTTGTGTTTTGAATTTGGAAATATGGATTCCATATTTGGAATCATTAGTTCCATATTGTATAAATAGGTAAATTTTATTATTAGACATTTTAAATATTTAGTTCTGTAAATATTTTATTTACCATGATTAAAAGGAAAATATAGTAAATAAGGGTAAAATAAAATATTATAATAATATTAAATTATACTAACCTGTATCCTAATGAAATTGGAATATACCTTTCCGAACATGGGAATCCGTGGTCGGAATTTGGGACCCCATGTAGCCACATGGGAGTAATAATGACAAATTATATTAATTAATTTAAATTAAAGACATAAATGACATATTCAAATATCATTTATTAAATCAATTTTTACATTTGGTTATATAAGTTATTATTTCAGCTATAAATATTGATTTAATTCTAAAAGGATTTCCTAAATCATGATATTTTATTATAATTTTTTGACATCATATAAATAAAATTAATTATGACACAATAATGATGCAATATTTACCTCATTAATAAACGATTTAAATAAATAAGATTATAAATATTGAAAAAATATCCAAAACTTATCCAATTATTATTGGATGATTATATTTCGACCCTGAGTCATCTTAACTTCAACTCTAATGATTTTTGACCTTGAAACCGAAGACGAGTTTATAATAAAATAATTTTTTTAAACTATCCTAAAGAGCCACTCCTATCCCTTATAAAAATCCTTCACTTCTTACCAATATATCACACTTCTCAAGCCGTTGTATCATAAAAAATCTGCTCCAATAATCTCCCAATATCCTCCTCCTACTCCTATCATCCTTACCTTAGGAAGAAGGAACTTCAAGAAGTCTTTTTGGTTCAAACCAAATTGAGTTACCCAAATCAATGCTTATCATATCTCTTACATTCATCTCTTTTATTTTACTTATCCAACCCCTGACCTCTTTTTATTCTTTTATTATATAACAACAACAATATCCTCTATATAATGGGATATTGTTATGATAATTATTCGAACTAAAATTTCACACACCTTCTCCTAATGGGTGAAAAACATACTGTTTCTGTGAATGGAAATCTAACTCCTCACGAAGCGATGATTGTTCAATTATCTCCTACCGCCTCTCAGGGTGGCCATTAAGATGGAAATGCATTTATATATGATATATATTATGTTTATTTCTTATATTATTTTTCATTTTTCATTTTTTCATACATTTATGGCTTCCATAGTTTATAAACATGATAATTTTATTTGAGAAAGTGTGGACTACCACGAACTCAAACTGATATGACTCGTTAATTCCATATGTGGGACATATAAAATTTAGATTTAATGAAATTATATATGATATTATTCTGAAATTATATTATGTGTAGGTATCATTATGTTTTAATTCAATTAAATTACGAAATAGAAATGAACGTTTCGTTTATGCGTACATACGACTTACCATCTCAATGAACGGTGCATTTGATTTCTTATCTCAAAATGTTATGTACTATTATATATACATATATATAATGGATATATAAGATGTGTATGATATGTAAATGATTAATATCATTATGGAGATAATGGATAGTTGATGACAAGGACAACTTGTGATTATAATGTGTTCATTTTTTACTCTAGTACCAAATATCGATGAAATAACTGATAACAACTTAAATGATTACATAATGTTTATAACATGATAATAAGTAATATAAATGAAATAATAAACTCAAAAATGATCTTAAGATAGTATAAATTAAATTTAGTTAAATATTCATAATATTAATGAATGGTCGATTCAAGTCGGACACGAGGTAAGGAACACCATCTCAGTATCCTTTCATTGAGGCATATTTTGATTTATTTAAAACCTTACATTATATGGTGCATAAATACATTTCACTTTTCATTTCATTCAAATATAATCTTTTCTTATGGTTAATTTTACTAAACAAAAAATATAATGTTTCTTTTCAACGTAAGTGGTGACATTGACCTTTTTCACTGCCACTTGTATTATTTGATTTTGGGCTTCCTTAACAAGACATAATGTTTTTAAAAGGAAAATAAATTCCATATACACTTTTTATGTATTTTGGTATTTAAAGTGGTTTTTATAATATATTTTTTGTGTTCATATATTTAAATGATATATTGTGATTAAAATGTATAAATGTTATCTTTCATTTATTTATTTTTTATGTGTTATGAATATTTTCTGCTTCTCTGGGATTGTTTATGCATATGGGTGGATCCATGATAATCTTATGGAAGTTAAGCCCGGGATAGCTCTCAATGCAATGGGTAATGTGAAGGAGGTATATGAGAATGTTTCTCTTAAGAGTTTTAGGGAATATACTGTAATGGGTATTCCAAATGTTACTCCATACATAACTGTGATAGCTAAAATGTATGTATGATATGGATACCACAAATTACCTTTATGATTTATCGTTTCTATGTGTTATTAAAAAATATTATGATTTCATGAGGCATGTTAAATAGATTATGTTATGTATTTAATGATGAAGAAATGTTTTCATTATTTTTTTAATAACCATTACTGAGCATTTTTATGCTTATCACATGTTTTGAAATGTTTTTCACAGGACATAAAGATGAATAGGGTCAAGGATTGGATCAGTGGAAATTCATGCTGTATAAAACAGGATAGTAGACAAGAATTTTTCTAAGGGTTTTTATTTTGTGAAAAATGGAAACTTAGTTGAAGTGTCTACTTTGTAATCATTGGAGATGTAATAGTTATGTCTGAATTCTATAAAACACTAAACTTGAAAAGTTCCACAATGTGAATTATTCATTTATTTATAGATTATGTAGTTTTCTAAGGCGGTGTCCTTATAGTTGGTATCAATGGTTGGATTACATAACTATAGGATTTAGGGTATTTAAAATTAATATCCATAATTTAATTTATGTTAATATTGACGTGATATATCATTTACATATTAACATGTTTCTTTGCATAAGAAATTTCTTTGTTTAGAATGGTTTTCCATAGGGGAAATAGGTGAGTTATGTTGGAATGACATTAGGAGGAAGAAAACCTTCCAAATCAGCTACCTGAGATGGTCGAAATGGGATCTGAATAGTTTATTACAGTGCTAGAACATTTTTCTATGGCTATAAATTGTGGTGGTATCCATGCACAAGATTTTCCATATCAACCACATAGGAACATGTCAGTAGTGGAGCATTTCATGAGGCAACTTCCCTCATCATTCAGAGGATCATCTGACCATGTGTTATAATAGGGGTGGAATAAAGCACTGGAGAAAATTTTTGATGCCTTGGGGTTTTCAAGACATCAAAAGGTTAGTAGTGCTATTTTCCGTTTTGAAGGTGAAACAGATCAGTGGTGGTCGACGGTGGAAAATATCAGTGATTGTGAGGAGATTGATCCTCATTATTAGGATGAAACGAATGGTATGTTCCGTGAGTATTTTTTACAATGGTGGTTTGACATAGGATAGAAATACAATTCCTAGAATTGATGTGTGGGGATGAATTATTGGCTGCTTATAAAGAAAAATTCACTCGACTCGCAAGGTATGCTCTGAATTTCATATGATATCTTGATAGTAAAATCAAATATTTTTACTCTGGATTATTGCCAATGTATTAAAGGGATTTATCTTCTTTTGAGTTCAATAGTTATGAAAAACGTGTTCGTTTTGAGGAGAAGGTCGAAATGGAGTTTCACGATGATCAGGTGATCTTTGACAAACAATAGAATAAGAGGTCGAGATGGAAGGTTAAAGAGAAGAACTCTACAAAAAGGTATGTTGGTAAGAAATATAAGTTTTCAGTTTTTGAAATTTTTTGTAATAATCATACTGGGGAATGTCTTTTGAATTATGTTATGTTTTACCGATGTGTTAAAATGTGACATAAGGCTTCTAATTGCACTGAAAATGATCAAGTTAATGGTTAGACACAATATGAGTTACAATCAGTGAAATGATTCATGATTAATGAAATGGGTCATTATGAAAATGATTTTCCAACGATAAACCCAACTAAGTAAAAACTACTAGACAAAAATCAGAAAGGTGTGGTGAAATACTTTGAAACTATTTTAGTAGATGTTGGTCCATAGAATGAATTAGTATCAGGAACACTGTTTGTTTGTTCAGATTATTCCAATATATTATTTGATTCAGGGTCAGAACATTCGTTCATTTTGGAGAATTTTTCAAGTAAATTGGTAATTCCATATCATGATATGAATATGGAACATATTGTAAAAACACTTGGAGGAATTATAGGGACAAAAAGAAATTATAAGAAACTTCATGTCCTTGTGTCGGGAAGAATCTACCTTCAAATCTTATTGTTTATCCTCTAGTGGAGTTTGATGTTATTTTCGGTATGGATTGGATTTTTTTATCATGATATGATTGACTGTAGATCAAAATAGGTTTCTTTTAAAAAGTATTTTAGTTTGTGTACAAGAATGAACACTTAAAGTTGGTGACATATTTAGAAGCTGAGAAACTAGTAAAAGATGGAAATTAATGTTACCTTGAACATATTGTTGAAAAAAGGAAGTTATGAGATTAATGATGTGCCTGTGGTAAATGAGTACCTGGATATTTTTCCTAATGAGTTGCATGGTATTATAACTGATTAGGATGTTTAATTTACGTTTGACCTAGTTTCTGATGCTAAACCAATTTGAAAATCCCCTTATCAAATGGCACAAAATTATCTTTTAGAGTTAAAGAACCAACTACAAGAGTTAACATGTAAATGTTTCATTCTACCTAGAACATCACCATGTGGTTTTCCTCTCTTATTTGTTAAAAAAATATGATTCCATGAGACTTTGAATTGATTATAGAGCATTGAATAAAATCATAATTAAGAACAATTATTATTTGCCTCATATCGATGATTTGTTTGATCAGCTCCAGGTTGTTATGTATTTTTCGATGATTGATTAGAGGTTGGGGAACCATCGGTTGAAAGTAATTAAAGCAGACATTCTGAAGATCAGATTTTGTACAAGGTATGGCCATTACGAATTTGTAGTAATTTCTATTGTGTTCACCAATTCACCATCCGTATTCATGTATCTTATGAATATAATTTTACGTGAGTTCATGGATTTGTTATTGGTTTTGTTCATTGATGATATTTTGGTTTAATCTAAAATTAAAAATGAGCATGAATTTCATTATAGTTTTGTCTTTCCAAAGTTAAATAAAACGAAACTGTATGGGAAACTCAGAAAGTGTGAGTTTTGGATACAAAAAATATCATTCCTCTGTCACATTTTTTAAATAAATGGCATAATGGTTGATCCTCTAAAAGAAAAATTTGTTCAAGAATGGCCAGGAACCACAAATATAATTGAGATTTGTATTTTTCTTGGTTTATAAGGTTATTACCGAATGATTATTGAAATTTTTTCGTGGTTATCTAGTTCAATGACTATGTTAACTCGAAAAGGTATTAAGATATTATAGAAAAATGAATGTGATGATTACTTTCAATAATTGAAAAGAAGATTGGTGAATAATCTAGTTTTGGCACTCTCTTTCAGAAATGGTGAGTTTGTTATATATAGTGATGCTTCGTTGAAGGGACTTGGTTGTGTCCCTTTTCAGAATGATAAGGAAATTGCTTATGCTTCACGTCAGTTGAAACCTCATGAGTTAAATTTCCCCACACATGATTTGGAAATAAGTACTGTTCTTTTTTATTTAAAAATTTGGAGGCATCATTTTAATGGAGTTAAATGTGAAATATATATTGACCTCAAAAGTTTTAAATATATATTAAATCAAAAATAATTTAACTTGAGACAGAGGAGATGGTTGGAATTAATCAATTATTGTGATTGCACAATACATTACCTTCTAGGAAAGGGATATAAAGAGGATTATGCTAGGAGTAGAAAACCTAATGCTTTATAAACCATTATACATTTGGAATGAGATCCATTGGTTTTATATTTGATGAAATTTGGAATAGAAGTTGTTGGTGTAAAAAATTATACTATTTTGTTTCAGTTGTTAGTAGAATCATATCTGTTAGATAGAATTAAGAAAGTTCATAAAAAATACAGTGAGTTATAGAAAAAGGTAGAGTTTGTTCAGAAGGATATGTTTCTTTTTTTTAACATCGATAATAATTGTGTTTTGAGGTTTGGGAAATGATTATGTGTGACATTTAACTCACAGTTGAATACTGAGTTGTTATGTGAAGCTCACAGTTCCCCGTTTTCAGTTCACATTGGCAGTACTAAGATATATAGAGATCTTATAAAGTATTACCGGTGGGGTGGAATGAAAATATATAATGCAGATTTTAATGGGATGTGTTTGAATTGTTTGCAGGTTAAAGCCAAGCGACAGTTACAAAAAGGGATGCTTCAGTCATTAACGATGCGAGATTGGAAATGGGAAAATATATTAATGGACTAGGTTGTTGGATTTCCCAAGACATCTAGAAGTAACAATGCAATCTGAGTTATTTATGATTGATTGACTAAATATATTAAGTTCCTTTCTATTTGAGATATTGTTTCTCTAGATCAAGATTCTCAGTTTAATGTTAAAAAGATAGTCAGGTTGAATGGTGTTCCCCTCTCCATTTTATATGATCGTGATCTCAGGATTACTTCTAACATTTGGAAATGCCTTCGTATGTCATTTTGTACTAAATTATATTATAGTACATCTTTTTATCCTCAATCAGATGGGTATTCAGAATGAATAATTTCGATCTTGGAGGATATGCTACGTGCTTTTTCAATGAATTACAAGAGAAGTTGGGACCAAAATATTTCTTTAGTTGAATTTTCATATAAGAGATGTTTTCATTCCAGTATATAGATGGAACCATTTGAGATATTATATTGAAATCATTGTCAAAATCCAGATTTTTTTAGATGATTTAGGTGATAGAATGCTGATGGGACCAAAATTGGAAGAAGAGAAGGCATAAAAAGATCAGCTGATCCCAGAGGTAGTTCTGTTGAAATTGTATCTGCCTTATGAGGAATAACCAGTCCAGATTCATGACCATAGAGAGAATTTGTTGTGAAATAAGGTAATTTTTCAGGTAAATATTTTTTGGAGAAACCATATGGTTGAAGAGGCTATGTGGGAATCTGAAAATGAATTGAGGGATACATACCCCCACTTAATTGATATGTGGATAAAAATTGTTAGGATGCAATTCCCAAAAGGGGGGATGGATGTAACATCCCTAGTAAACAAAGAATAATACATTATAATTTTAATTAATATTTGTGAGTTAAATATTAATTTTAATTTAAAATGGATTCTATGTTCGATATCGTACACAATACGCAACAACGAGTTTCTTTCAAATCATACATTGCACTCTAAAAATATAATATTATTATATGATATGGTAGTTATCTATTAGAAAATGTATGTGCAGGAAAGAATATAACTTACATCCATAATATTATAAATTTTTGTTAAATGTTTCAACATTTATCCAATAAAATTTAGTGGCTTAAAATGTGAATGAATCTAAGCATAAATACTCAAATATTTTTTAAAAGCTGGATTTAAAGTCTTTCAATGGTGAACCATCATTAAATCTATTTTTAGTCATTTTTATATGTTATATTTGACAAAATAAAATTCTTCTTTAGATTCGGGACATAAAAATTTACTTTGGGTACATTTTGGGTATTTTTCTGATAAAGTTCATTTTTAATGAATAATGATAAATGCTGTATTTTAATTCAAAAGTTCCTTTTAATCTAATTTATTTTTATGGTTATATTATGTTTTTAATTGGTTGTAAATTTTAATTAGAATATATTTTTACCATTTAATGCAATGTCAGACATTGGAATTTTTTATAGTTGGAAATTGTATAGAAACAAGTGTCAATATTTTTTTTGTTATTATTTCTTAAAAACACACTTTTTATTTTGACAGTGGGAATTATTTCTAAATTAATTTCTACCACTTATATGTTTTGAATTTAAAAAAATGGATTCCATATTTGGAATCAATAGGTTCAAATGGTTTAAAAATTATATTTTTATTTTTATACATTTTAAATATTTACATCAGTAAATAGTTTATTTACCATGATTAAAAGCTAAATATTGTAACTAAGTGTAAAATATAATATTAAAATAATAATTAATTACAGTAACATGTGTCCTAATCCTATTGGATGATAGAAATCATATCGTGGTAATCCTTGGGTCGAATGTCGGTCCCTAGGGAGCAACATGGGAGTAATAATGGAACATTATATTAATTTATTTAAAGTGAAGTAAAAAATGACAAAAAATATATTTTAGTAAATAAATTTTTACATGCGCTTATATAAGTAATCTTTTCAACTATGAATATATTAATTGTAAAGATAAATGAATTCTAACATCATAGTATTATTTTTATAATTTTTGGTCATCAAATAGATTAAATTATTTGTGACACAATAATGATAAAGTATTAACCTCTTTAATAAATGATTTAAATAAATAAGATTATAAATATTAAAAAATATTCAAAACCTATCCAATTATTATTGGATGATTTTATTTCAACCATGAGTAATCTTAAATTTTAATTTGATGATTTTTTGACCTTTTGAAACCGATGATGAGTTTATTAAAAAATAATTATGTCAATCATTCCTAAAGAGCCCCCTATCCCTTATAAAATCCCTCACGTCCTACACATTTATCACACTTATCAAGCCTATGGATCGTAAAAACTCGGCTCCAATAAGCCCCCAAGATTTTTATCCTCCACTTAGAAGCCTTATATTAGGAATAAGGCACTTCAAAAAGTCCTTTTGGCTCAAACCAAAGGGAGTTACCCAAATTTAAGGTAATAGTTTCTCTTAAATTATTTTCATTTATTTTACATATCCATCAGCAAAACTCATTTTATTCCATTATTTTATAACAACTATAGTATACTCAATATTCTAGTATGTTGTTATTATATGTATTTGAACTGCACATACACACACCTTCATCTAATGGGTGAAGAACATACTGATTCTGTGAATGGAAAACTAACGCCTCATGAAAAGATAATTGTTCAATTATCTCCTACCACCTATCACGGTGGAAATTAATATAGAAATGTATTTATATATGATATATATTATGTTTATGTTTTCTTTATGTTTCTTTATTTTTCATTTTTTTCATAACATTATGGTTTCTATAGTGGGTAAATAGGAAAATTTCATTTGAACAAGTGCGGACTACCACCCTCTCAAAGTGATTTGGCTCATTAATGCCATATGTGGGATTTTTAAAATGTATATTTAATGATATTAAATATTATATTATACTAGAATTATAATAATCCGAGGTATCATTATGATTTAATTTCATTAATGTGCGAAATAGAAATAAATGTAGCGTTCATGTTTACATAAGGCTTACTGTCTTAATGAACGGTGTATTTCATTTCTTATCTTAAAATGTTATGTGTTGTTATAAATACATATATATACTAGATATATATGATTTATTTGATGTCTATATCATGAATATCATTTTGGGGATAATGGATTGTGGGCGACAAGGAAAACATGTGATTATAAGGTGTTCCGTTTTTACTCAAGTACCAAATATCGAAGAAACAATCGTTAGTAAATTACATGATTAAATAATGTTTATAACATCATAATAAGTGATATAAAATTAATAATAAACATGAGAATGGTTCTTAGGCTAATATAAATTAACATTAGTTTATTATTCAGGAGATTAAAAAATGATCAAATCAAGTCGGACACGAGGTAAGGGACTACGTCTCAATCTCCTTTCATTGAGAAATATTTTATTAATTTTAAACATCATTTTATATGGTGTATAAATACCTTTTAATTTTCATTACATTAAAAGGGAATCTTTTCTTACGAATCATTTTACTAAACCACAAAAAAATAATGTTTCTTTTTAACTTAAGCACTGACAATAACCTTTTCATCTGCCGCGAGTATTATTTGATCTTTGGATTTCATAACAAGCCGTAATGTTTGTAAAAGAAAAACAAATACCATATAATCTTTTTAAGGATTTTGATATTGAAAATGGGTTTGATAATATATTTTTTGTGTCAATATATTTAAAATATATATTGTGATTAAAACGTGGAAATGTTAGCTTTCATTAATTTTTTTATGTGTTATGAATATGTTATGTGTCCTCGGCATCGTTTATCCATAAGGGTGGTTCCGTGATAAACCTACGGCGGGTGAGACTGAGTGATCTCTCCAATTCATTGGGTAATGTGATGGAGGTAAATTTGAATATTTCTCCTAATATATTTAGGTAATATACTATGATGGGTATTCAAAATGTAACACCCTACATAGTTTTGATAGCTACAATGTATGTCGGATATGGATTCCACTAGTTACCTTTATGATTTTTGTTTTCTATGTGTTATTAATAAATCATATGATTTCATTAGGTATGTTAAAGAGCTTATGTTTTTTATTTAATGATTATATAATGTTTTAATATTTTTTTTTGATTTATAACCCTCTCTAAGATTTTTATGCTCATCCAGCGTTTTGAAATTTTATTCACAGGAATTAAAGATAAATAGGGTCAAAGATGGTATCAATGAAAAGTCATGTTATCTAAAACATCAAACTAGAAATGACTTTTTTTTCATGAGTTTTTTTTTCTGAAAAAATCTAAATAGAGTAGAAGTGTCTACATTTTAATATTTTGAGATGTAATAGTTATGTCCTAATTCTCTAGAACTATAAAATTGAAAAGGTCCTCAATGTGAATTATTCATATAATTGAAGATTATGTAATATTTTATGGCCGAGTCCTTATAGGTAGCCTTTGGTGTTTGGGGAGATGTAGTGGAGGCCTTGTGACCAATTGGGCTCGGGGAACCATTTTGGGTTCCATACAAGTTTGAGATGTTGTAATGACTATATTTGATAAACATATAAGTAATATAGGAGAGAAATATTTTATTAAATCATGAAACTAACTGTATATCTCATGTCAATCAAATACATTATGGATTATATATATATATATCATAGTCATGTAGAGAGATAATATAATATTGAAAAAAAATTATAGCTACATCATAATATTATCACTCTTAATGGATTAACAATGTAGTTTAATCCAAAATTAGTTCTCAGAAAAAAATAAGCATTACCCAATTATTTATGAGGGAATATGATTTTGGTCCCACGCATCATTTTATACAATGTCCCAAAATAACTATCTTAATAATACATATAATATTTAAAATTTATGTATATATTTTTAAGGATAAATGTTTACCGATGAAAATATAATGAATGAAACATAATGGGTTTAAAAAACCACTAAATAGTACAGAATGAATGAGAAAAATAATAATAATGAATGAATATAATAATGTTACAATAAAAACCTATTTTAAAATAACAATATATATATATAATTAAATGAATCATAAATATAATAACAACAAATAAAAATTTTAAAGTATAAAGAGAAAACTGTTATTAATATTTCAACATGTGAATTTAAAATCTATCAAGGGTGATATTATGTTTTAGAAATGTAAGAAATAATTATATATAATAAAAAAAGATATAATATACATAATTACAAAATAACATATTCAATGAATAATGGATATAACATAATTAATGTAAATTATGTCAATGATACCTAGACATTGAGTATGGGATAACATTGTATTCAATCAATGTTTATGAATAATAAAAATATATTAATTATTAACTTTATTCAGAATGTTATAAATATTTTATTCACTATTTTATTTTTTTATTCATTTAATCTCATGTTTTTATCATTTACTAGATTAATTATTCCTACAGAATTTATTTAGAGGTTATTCAATCCATAAATCCAAAAAAACATTCGTATAATCCTAATTTTCAGTCATCAATGTCCAATGGTTCTATAATTTACAAACTTTTTATGGTATATGTTTTATGTATCTTCATAACCAATATAGATTAATATATTTTTATATATATTCTATTGGGAAAAAAATCATTTGTAATATTGTTATAAACACATAAAATTGCATCGATTAATTAATTTTTATATAATAAATATAATGATATTTTTATTATTTAAGAATAATACAATGAAATTATATAATGATTAGATAAATCATAAATCCTTAAATACATTTTTATTGATTTCCATGAATGAATTAAGTGATAAAATATCATTTAATTATTTATTGTAAAATAACCATTGTGATTAATGATTCCAAGAGTTTATATGAAGATGAAAATGAATACATAAAGTAATTACATAAAATAATTTTATAAATATTGTAAGAAATTTTTTAAATATCATTACTTTTTTCCAATATTATTGAAATTATAACCTAGTAATATTAATTAAAACATATTAAATTTAAAATTCAAATTTTGGCATACTAGAAAGTTTTAAAATGAGATATAACATATAATGTAGGATATCACATCAATAATTTGTAAAATACCGTTAATATCATGGACATATTATCAATTAAGATAAATAATATAATATTATTATATCTTTATATCAAAACATTCATAAATCAAAAGGGAAATTGAGACCTAAGAACCCTTGTAATTCACTTGCATTCATATAAATATATTGAGTTTGAATCCATCTAGGGAGGTAATTTGGGTGAAAATAAATCATTATTAATGTTTCATGGGATGTTTGTAATGGGATTCTTGTACAATATAGTGATAAAAATATTTATTATATTGTTTATGAATATAGAATATTGCGTCCAATTATATAATCAAGATTTTATAGGAGTTTCAGAAATATTCATACATTAAGGAATAATAATGAAATTTAATTATTTCAAGTACCTAATAAGTGGATAATATATGATATTTTACATAATTAATCATACCAATATCAATCATCATATTTTTATTTCTTTTTTTTTACATTATAATAAATTCATTATTGAAATATCCCATATAAAAAACAATATGGTCTTATAGATTTAATTTGATTTAAAACATCCATTTGATAATTTAATTCTAGTTATATTCTTTATATCATTTTTTTTGTTATAATAATTATTAAAAAATTATTGCAATATAATTATCCATCAAAATATTTCGAGTAACTCATAGTTTTTTAATTTCCAATTTTTTCATGAACTATATCAACATTGATAGACATGTTCATGTTCATTAAGACATTAATATTATTTTATACTTATTAAATTATAATTAAAATATTTTGACTAAATTATCATATAATAAATTTAAATATTATTCCTAATTTTATATATAATTTTATATATAAATATATTAAATTTTTGTAAAATTCAATTTCACCATAAGCAATTATGTTTAAACGAAGTTAAAAATATTTACCCAATATATAACCATTTAAAATTAACATTTTGACATTTATAAATAATATTATTTTGATATAGTAATTTCATAAGATTTTAATTATGTTTATAATATTTTCCATTTAAATCAAGTGAAAAATATAATAATTATAATTATAATTACACTTGAACTACAATTATTATTTTAAAATAATATTTAGAGTGTCACTCAGAATCTAACCAATTTTGATTCGTCAATTATAATTAAGAACTGATATTTCTGGTACATTAGGAATATTTGAATCTTCGATATATTTGAATTTCTCCCATAACTATATATTATCAAATTTAATAATGGTGTTTATAATTGTAATCGATTATGGATTATTATTTGTAAATGAATTTCACATTATTAATCAATATATATTAATATAGGAATTTAATATTTTATGGATAAATAGAAAAGTTATATATATATAATAATTCTAAATATTACATAATATATAAATTTCTATAAAATATTCTTGAGATTTATAAATGTATAAGTAATAAAATTGAATTTGGATTTTATATCCTTTTCCAAAAAATTAACTCAATTGTATCACTGAACGTATAACCACATTATATTAAAATAGTTAAATTCAAAATAGTTATATGAAAACCTTAGAAAACAAAACATGAAGTAAAAATATCATTCATATGATCTTAATAAAGAAAATTTTCAATTACTATGATTATCAATAGATTTACTATTTACAAATATATCATGTATTTTATAAACATCTAAAAAATAAACATAATTTTTTTAAAAAAATTAATACTATTTTTTTATCATTTTATAAAAATAAATCTATATTTTGTATAAAATATATTTCAAAATAAAATTTCATTTATGAATAAAATAATTTAATTCTTTATCAATATATATCACTTCTTAAAATTTAATCTTGTAATAATATTACATACAAGGATCAAATTGTATCAAAAAATATCATAATAATAAATGAAAATATATATAAATATTTATCATCATCTAATATTTACAATATATTAAATAAATAAATAAAAATAAACAATTTTTTAAAATATGAAATTATATTGAGAAAGTATAATTAATATTTAATTAAAAATATTTTATTTTTGGATATAAAATGAATAACATTATATATATAATGAGAATATAATTTATCAAATAATCACTTTTGAGAGATGAAACATAAATATATATATATATATATAACACATTAATAAATTATCAAAATGAATATTTAATAAATGTTGAGTTTTTAAATAATAAAAATACATTGGATGTTACACAATAGAACATCGATATTGATCCTCTTGTTGAAAAAGGTTGAAAATGATCATTATTCCAATAGAAAATAAAATAATTATATCAATGCTCAACTAAAAAGTATATGAACTATCAAAATATCTTCATACCATAAATATATTTCACATGAATACTCTTTTAGGGATTTCTGATCTACTACCAAATTAAAATTACATTTTTTCTTCTTCCATTGAAACCATAATCTAGTTATCTAATTTTATCATTTTTCTCCCATTAAGGCACAAAACTATCCCAAATTTTCATGGAGTATGAATTTTATCCACCAATCATCCAAATTTACATTCCCACTAACCATTTATAGTCCCAATACACCTAATTATATAATAAATTTGACATGGTGATATTTTAGTAGAATATTCAGTATTCAAAATAAAAAAAATAATTCTTAGAAAGATGGATTGGATTAAAAAAGTAGTGTGTACCCATAATTTATATTTACTTTATTTAACAAAACTTTCGACCATATCAACTCCTTATCATTTTTAGTTGACATATAATCCAAATTCTAGAGTAATAGTGAATCTAGAAATATCATTAATGATGTTTGGATAACTATTTTCATTTATATGTGACCACATATCCTATAGTACTTTACTAGATATATATATTTCTTCTAATGTTTCCATTAATATTCCAATAAAACTTTTAATGGATACTAATATTGAAATGATACATGACTCCTAAATAACATCTTTTATATTATATTATATAAATTTTATATGAAAATATTACAAATATAAATCCAAAAACTATTATCTCATTAATTATAATCATAAAAACTGTAATCTATTAATCAATTTATATTCAATATATTACATGGGGATAAATTTTAAAAATAGAAAACTTAAAATAGTAAAATTTTAATAACCTCGATTGGAATGAATTATGTAATTTGATAAAAAAATATATTTGAGATGTTGGTTGTTATAATAATGTAATTAGATAATGGAAATTTGGATATACATAAGACCAAGAGCATAGTGAGCATTAGAATGTATGATCTAATGAAGAATGATTAGAATACATATTCCAATGATTTAACCTTGTGTATTATCTCTAGAAATAAAATATCCACCATTATGTTTTTATATGTTCTAAAATATAATCATTATCATATTTATTCATTGATAGAATCCCAAATAAATGTATAAAAAGATTGACTTTTTGGTATAAGTATCATTATTCATATTTTATAAAATTGTGAATTTAGTTCAACAACATGTTTGGATTTGAAAATATTAAAAAATTTAAAATAATGCTCAGAAACATAAAAAATCAAATGTGTCGAAAAAATTTAACTTCTTTATAAATATAAGACATTTTAATCCACAATAATACATATTTCTCTAGGAAAATGTATTTTTATTATGAACTCCCTTCTGTTATTCTAATAAAATGGAGCACATTATTGAGAAAATAATTTTATTAAATATATAAATTTATAGAGGAATAAAATTAAATTATAAATTAATACATTGATAAATTAATTATGCATAAAATTTTATCAATTTTTTCATACTTATAGAAATTTTAGATAAAAATATCATTGATATTTCAATTTCAGTTGTCTGTTTTATAGGATCATTCTGATATTTATTTATTAATTATAATGAAATATGTATAACATGGAATGATGATTTAAGACTTGAAATATACTGATTTTGAATATTGTTATCTTTTATAAGATAACTATATTTATTCATTTTATTTTTGGATATTTTATCAATTAAACCACAAATGATGTCATTTCATTAATTGGGATATAATTATCATCTAAATTATCATTAGAATTACATGAATCAGAAGACATGGTATAAATATGTATTGTGTCGAACCGCCCAAAATCCCAACATGAAAAACGGAAAAATTACATTTTGGTCAGGGATTTTTAAGATTTAAACATGATAATAACATGATCAATGTGTTTCTAGACTCTATAACTATGGTGAAAAGTGAGATATTTAATTATTTCAAAAATAAATAAACATAATGGTAAATATTAAAACAGAAAATATATCTAGAACATATACACATTAATTTATATGGTTTATGACTTTCCCTAATATATAATCGTAACAGTGTAACCCATATCTCAAAATATAACAAAAAATGAAAAATATAAAATTTACATGTTCTAAATAAAAGAACATTACTCAATACAAGTAGATGTAGATATTTTTTCATTTGGAACAAATATATGATTGACTCCACTCCTTTTTATAATTTAGATTTTTGTATAATTTCCATGAAATTTTCAACGTTAGACAACCATAAAATCAGTACACACCTCAACTCTATCAACAATAAAAACTACTAGTATCTTGTTAATATATTGGGGAATGTCCCCCATCAAGAATTAAAGGAAATACTTCTAGAACCAACCCATCGACATTTCAAACTCCAAAATCACAGATAATATATTTTACTTATAATTTTTATATTTTGTTACATACTTCTGAATAAATTTATTCAAAATATTTATTCACAATTAAAAAAAATATTTATAGATTCCAACATAAGAATCCCCAAAATGTACAATAAATTCAAGGACTAATGATTATTTGATCAGCATTTATGAACCATATTTTATTCTCATCATGCTATATGATGTTAATGATTCTTTTCTCATCCCTTGTATCATTGAAGCACTACATTGATACATCAATGATCCAAATTTTTTATGAAATAAAATTTTAATGATTTCATTCAAAGTCTAATATAAAAAAAATTTCATATAACAAATACTTAATTAAATAAATGACTATAGAAAATGTTATTGTATTTTAGAATGTGAAAATCCATTAGTGAAACACTAAAAACATAGATATACAGATTTTTAAATAATAAGCATAGAACAAAATTATTTTTTCCTTACTTAAATACACGTCTGTTGAGAAAAATATAAAATATATCTACTCAATCCTTGATTTAATGATCTACATGTACACCACTATTGTGGTATACTGTGAAAAAATAGACCATAGTATGTAAATTATGTTCATACTATTATATATAATATTAATCACATATTTAGTAGAAATTAAATTTATATTAATATGGTTCAATGTCAACATCAATAAGAACCTAATGTTAATACTTTATTTATTTACATAGAGATAAATATATATTTCCCTTGTTATATAATATTTTCCACTTCACATATTCAGTGTGTTTCAATATTAGATTCAACATAAATTCATTATAAAATCCCTTTAAGAACATTATATATCATTAGAAAAACCGTGGAACAAATAAATATACTAAAAGTTAATAAAAATTAAACCTTCATAGTATATATATCCTCTTCTTGCATTCATGGAACCTCCTATTTTGGATATGTTTAAATTTCCACCCAATATGGCTCTCATTGGATTAGATCATATCATTTTGAATTATTCCATCACATTATTGATATAATCTATCTATGTAAGTTACATGGTTCCTATATTCATGTAAAAACTGAAAATCAAATTTGTTATCCACATTCCAAATCCATGATATTTTATTTAAAAAGAATCATACCATTAATCCATTAGATTATGCAAATTTTTCACATTCAAATCGTACAATATCATATCAACCATACGAATTAAATTTATGATGAAACTCCCACATCATACATATTTTTATAGTATCAATGACTCATATACCTCTAAATTTATTCTTTCATTTAGATAATGCCATCCATATTTTGGTTCCACTATCAGGGTTGTCAATTAATCCAATAAAATTACATTTAATTTATAAACAAGATCATTATATCAACTTTAATTGAATCAAAATTGTTCCTTGATGAATCATTAAACCCCTGAACCACTATAATGAAATATTATCTTAAGGTCCAACTATTTTCAATTAATAACATCATCAAAAACTATTAAATTAAATACCCAAATTATAGTAGAATTAATAGTAGAATATAATATTTCACTAAAATAAATTACATTCATTTTTTAATTTCCTTCCTAACCATCCTTTACATGTAAAATTTCCTACCATCTATTTCTTCCCTCAACCGACATAACCAGTTATTAAACTTTTCTCCTTTTCATTGTATAATTTTTAACTAAAATATTTTTTATAGGGAATTTATCTATAAATTCAATCTTAACTATAATTTTTCTATAAAAGTGAAACATTTTACCACATATGTATTTTTATATTCTCCGTGATCAATAAGAGTCGAGTATTGAAAATAAAAATCAAAATTCTGTAATAGTTTTCACACCATAGTAATCATCCTAATCTAATACTAATGATATTATCCATAAGAAATTAATTCTTATAGAAATATTATATATGCATCCATAGTCTAATAGTTTTATATTATATTGAGTCTTAGTGAAATAATGTGAATACAATATTTACCAAATCACCAGAATTTTTTATTATCTTTAGAACATACATGATCTATAAATTTAAAAATCCATCCAAAAATATAATATAATAAACTTTGACATAATCCAATAATACATAGTTTTAATCTATATCATACACCACCTCGATATCATTCAATTATATACCCTTATTGATGAATAAATTATGACATCTTATGAGCTTTTTTTGTTGATTTTTTATGTTTAGAAAACATTCATCACCATGCCCTATAAATAATCTTGTTGAACAATAGCCTCAAATATTCCCTTTTCATATAATTGATATATATTTAAGTTATACTACAACACATATTCTATTTTTATAGTTATTCTAAAATTATTGTGTAAATTTATTTTGAGCGAACCCTAAGTATTATTGTTGTAGTATTGTTAACAAGATAAGTCAAAAAATTAGGGACAATAAAGTATATCCTAAAAAACTCTATGATTTATTTTCTTACTCATATGTTCCACCATATAATTAAATTATTGTTTTATGGGTATAATTTAATAAGATATACTCATTTAGATAATATAATAGTCGAATAGATTTTCTTCCATACTCACAGACATTATCATAACATATGTTATTAATAATCATCTTAGCCTCTTTCCCCACCGTGCTTGTTAATTTGATAAATGTTCCACATACCTATGAATATATGTTATAATGGAAAATAAAATATTATATATTTCATTATCAATTCAGGTAACGTATTATAGTTAGCTATCATGAGAATGCAATAGATTGTAATGCCAAACATCATTATATACAATTTCTAGAATATAGGCCTTCAGAAACATTCCATGTATAGGAATATAAACATTCTATTTTACATAGATTGGTTATGAAAATTTTCCTATTTCAGACAAATAGAGTTTCAATATTATTTTAACATCAAAACATTCTTTTATATATTACCATGGAAATTAATAGTAATGTACCAACACCTTATGGTTTAATATGTCTTTGACCTTATATTAATTTCTCTATCCAAACCCTAAATTGGACATAATTTTGTATATTCAACCCCTTTTCCATTACCATATATCCATTTTTTCAGTTATACATAGCATTTCTAATGTTTCTGTAACATCCTACGATGTCTAGATAACCTAGTTATATCATATTATCCTATAAACTAAATTTGAACCAAACAAATTGATAATTTATGAAAAATAAATTATAAATTATTAGATTCTCCAAATTATTTAAAATAATATAAAGATATTTTAATTATATATTTTGAAACATATAGAATCATCTAGATACATAATTATATATCCATACTCTCAATTAAACTTATCAAACAAAAACCTAATGTTAAAGATTTGATACTCCAATAGAAATAAAACTATTAGAAATTATGTTTCATCATCCAATAGATTAGCTTAAAAATTATTCCATTTAAAAATAACCCTTTTTTACCTTCATTCATTTAACTCAATTGTACTTTTATAAATCCGATATAACCACCTAAGCCAGATAATATCCTTTGTCTCCAATATCCCTTCTCATCAAACATTTAATAAATTTTTTGTTAGGAGAAATATCTATCAGTCAGTATACTAATGGTTGTCCTAGAAACATCATAAAATTATTTCCTATTAATAACTACCATTCTAAAAACATCTCAAACATAATAATATTTCATTGGTCTTACCACTTTGTATATATTGCATTGTAACTATTATAACCCATGGATCTAGTAATATGGTAAAAGAATTTGTTACCACACATCCCCATAAACCCTATTGCCACTAATTCTAACTAAATTTATCTCATGTTGATATTTTTAATGTTACATACAACCAGATTTCTTACAATAATATTTTTTATAAAGAGTATTCACATTGAAAACACATTATTTATTGGGATTTAATTATCATATTTTATTAAAACTGTAAACATGGCCCCAATTTATATTTACCTCATGTATTATGAATAAAAAAATTTGTTCCATATTCATCCATCATATATATGTTTCCATTATACCATAATTTTTCTTCTCTATATTTCCTATTACATCAAATTTGACTATAAAAAACATAACATTGACATCTCCCAAAAATAAAATATCATTTATATCTACCCTATTATATCTAAAATTTTCCACATTGATATCATAAATTAAAATTGATAAATCTTATATTTTCATACCCTCTCATTAATCTATATACTAAATGGAATACATAATGTTTACAAACAATGTATTATAGAATAAACTTTTTAAGTGATCCAATTTCTAATTCCACTAAATGTGCTGAAACACCTTAAATAAAATAATATCTCTCTAAATCATTGAATTTTGAACAATTTATTCTATTATTTGATGTATAATAGTCCCAAATGTCAATGTTTGTAAACTATAGAACCATTTTGTAAATTTAATTTCTTTGTAACCTAAAATATACATCTACAAATAATATGAATAAAATATCACTCATGGATTATGTAACATAGAAACTACAATTTATATTTTAAAACTATTTTATCAATACAAAATGAATAATTATACAATTCATTATCATGTGAAATGAAAACATGTTATTTGAGATACAAGTTATCAAAGAAAGAAACTAATCTTATGAAAATAGATTACTAGGAACAATATAAATAAACACAATCTAAGTGTTTAACTCACCATTTATTTTAATACACTAAAAACAGCTTTCATCCAATTTAATTTTTTTTTCATCAACTTTTTAAACTCCTCCTCTATATAGACAATTGAAACATCCATATATTATTTTTTTTCATATTAAACACATGATTTCAAAATTTTATACAATACTTATAATATTGTTAAATTTTCTTCATGGTCACCACTATCTATGATAAGATCTTTTTACTCAGGTTTTTCTAGATATATAACATTCGTTCAAAAATAATTCTTTCCCAATGTACATTGATTTTTTTTCAAAACATTTCTCAAATATTTTTTTTTAAAATTATATTCCAATATCTTAATTATGTTTCATTACATGGAATTATGGAAATGAATTAATATAAATATCTAGAAACATAACACTTATAATAACATTTAGAAAACAATGTTCACCATCAAACCATTTTTTTTGTATTTTGGAGATATTTTTTGTTCATTCTTAATTTAAATCCTTATAAAATTAAATTTATTATGAATTATATTCTCACATTCATAAAAAATGACATCATATAAATTATTATATTCATTACGGGTAACAAATACATCATTTCAATCATTTTTGTCCATCCAAAAAATATTTTCTAAAATAATTATGAATCATTCATCATAATAGTTTTTCCTTATTAGAAAACTCAGTCACAAATTATTCAAAATCTTGATTATATGATTAATATTTTGAAATTAATATGGGTTAAACCATTGAATTATGTTTCATGTTGTAGTTATAGAGGAATAAAAATAATATTGCCGATATTTCCATTTCTCATTCTTAATTTCTCTATTAAAGTGATTTCCTACTTTTATCATTATTAAAATAAGTTTCTCATGTTTCAGACCTACAAAGACATATTAAATTTCGATAGTTTTACTCTTTTATTTTCATTCAATCAAAAGATTTTCAATAATATTTTAACATTTTTATTAGTTTTTCATATATTCCTAGTGTGATTGTAGACTATTTATAATTTTAATAATCAATGTTTACTTCTATAGAATAGCTTCTCAAGGAAAAATTTCAAAATACTAATACTTATATCAATTTATAAATCTTCCAATTTTAAATTCTCATATGTTTTGAATTGAGTATCCTGAATATTATTTTATAATTTATTAGTATATTTTGAAGAGTAATATTGAAAATATATTTAATGACACATCCAAATATAATATATATTTAGGTGAAATTATTCTAGAATTCACATTCTATCACTTTTGGTGATATTTTAGGTGTATATTTTGATATATATAAGTTATAATGCATATATATAAAATCCAAATATTCGAAATTAGACACCTATATGAAGTCTTAATTTTACCACCAAGATATGTTTTTAAATAGAAATATATTTTCTTTAGATGAGGTATCATAAAAAAATTATTATAACCTCATCATTTTCCCTAATAATCCATTAATCTGGTTCTAAACCATTATAAAACATGTCATGATAAAAAACATTCATTAAGGATATAAAAAAGTAAGAAAAATGTTAGTCTGGGGAAAAAAGACATAATTTTTAATGATTAGTTTTTTAATCAATGTTATTTGAGAATATAAATTAAAATATTTCCAAACGATAAACATACAAAGTTTTTTCTTAATGAAAATTATTAAAACCCATCATAAGAAAATAATAATCCCTAATTTTTAATCGTATATTTTTATATTCATAAGAAAAATTCAAAACCCATTCAATTAAAATGATCATACAACAATATTCTAATATAATTATCCCCAAAACATTGTAATTACCCAATTCATTATAGATTGGTAATTTTTCAAAACCATTATATAAGCAAGATCATTATTGCATGGGAGCTACAATGGGGATCAATCCATCATATAATATATATAAAGCTCATCAATTTTAATTTTATTATCATGTATCATATCATGAATAATAAATTTTGTATATTTAAATTTCAACATAAAATCATTTAAAAAAACATTCAGACAAAAAAGAAAACACATTTTGATATCAACATACCATTTTATTTTAGAAAACACTTTTAGAAATCTAAATAATGTAAAAAACATTAAGAATCAATTTTTAATGAAATTTAACATATAAATTTATAAAATTAGAGGGAAATTATTTTTGATTAATATTTTATTAAAATTAAATTCATGTCTTATAGGTAATATAATATCTCTTTGTAATTATTTAAAAAGGTTTCAAAATTGATCTTTAGAAGAGGATTTTTAAATCTACCGGACTTACCTTGATTCTGAATTGTCATGTACGTTCATTACCATCATGGAGAATAAAAATATGATAATTATTTACATTCTAATATTCCATTATGATGTTAATTGTTCCTTTTATAACACTTATTTTTGTGTTATATTCATTTACATAATCAAATAAGTTCACAGTAGATGTTTTGAAGATATTTAGTAATTATTTCAAAAATGAATTTTGTAGGATGGATATGGTAAAAGTAATCATTATTCCATAATATAAATAATCATAATCATGATATAATTATCATTTTTATACATAATTTTAAAACATACCATTAAATGTGGGTATGAAAAATTAATATTGTTTTAATAATGGAGATTTTATGTCGTATGAATTCGTGAGTAGAATTTCAATTTCTAAAAAATATGTAAAAAAGAAGGTAATAATTACTAATGATGTATAGAATTATAATTATACTAGATATATAATTTTATTTCATTAAATATTCTTATATATATTTTTGAATTGATGTGGTGATGAAAAACCGATCGCGTCACTTCATTGTAGCGGTGAGCCAGACGTACGCACAAACAATACTATCATTTTCCAATGTATGGAAAGATAATTCAATATATGTTATATTATTTTTCCATAATTATATATATATATATATATATTAAATATCATATAAAATTATTTAAACCCTAATTATAACCATTCATTAAAGAAAGTGATGGAAAAGTAATGCCATTGTTTTGCGAGCCGGTATTCCACAATGCACACGAATGATAAATACAATTCCCATTTAAATGATGTTGGTGGTGGATACAAGACATTCCATTGAAATAATGAAATATCAATGTAATAATTAAAATAAAATTATTATTTTATAATGGTATAATAAAACTTAAATGAGGTTGAAGATGAAATAAAATATAAATGCTGGATTTCAAATGATACACTTTCTTTAAAAATCCCCAATTTCATAAAACATACTGACAACCAATGTTTTTTTCCTGAAAAATACCTCTATAATTATTTCAGATATTTTTAATGTTTTTCTGATGATCTTGGAAAAAAAAGTTTTTTATGTGTGAAGAAATGAGAAGTAGAGGTATCTTTTATAACATATTTGATGGGAAATAATGAAAATTCAAATAATATTAAATTATTGTAAATTTATTTCAAATTTCCATGGGTTAAAATCATATTTATTTATAATATATTTTTCTAATAGGTAAATATAATATCATAAAAATTAGATATGTGTTGAATATGGTTTAGGAATACGTTTTACTTTTAATCTATAGTAAACCCATTTAAAACGTACTGTCACAACTAATATTTTTACACTTTAAGGGTGAATATATGGCATATAAATACAAATAAATCCCTTAAATGTATAATTGATTATATTATATACAATATAATTTTAAAATAAACGAATATTATATTTTTTGTAATTTTTTATCAATTGATTAATAATTTTTTATTAAAAAATATCATTACTGTCAATTTTTTGATTTATTTATTACATAGAAATTAATAACATCAAAAAATATCTATAAATTCAAACAAATATATTTAATATATAAAAATGTTACATGTAAATCATTATATTTATGAATCATATTAACTATCACATATTATAATTTTTTTTAATATTTATATTAAGAATTAATTTAGTTTTACATTATTTTAATATATATTATGACATCTTAGTGTATGAAATTATGGAAATTATTTCATTAAAAAAAATTTAAAAAAAGTATCATGATTAAGATAGATATTTTATATTTAAAAATATTATTTCTATTCAAACATGTTATTTGGATTAACAAAAAGAAAACATATGATAATTATTAAAAAAAGGATTGTGACATGTTTCACATTATTGAAAAGAAAATGTTATAAAGAACATCATCTTAATATAATGGTTATAAAATTACATATAAATGAATCATTAATGATTATAAATGAATGGGGGTCATGAATATTTGTTAATACAAACTTTAGAGAAATTTTCATAATCTTAAAAAGTTATTATTATCTTCAATCACCTTATTTACAAATTTATCTGTTAATAAAATATAATAAGGCTAATATTCAAATTGAAAAAAAAATTAATGGAATCGGTTTTATAAATTTGGACTTATTAATTAAAAATATTTTATCAATTTTCAAAAACAAAAAAATAGAGGTGGAATACGTTAATGAAAAATTTAACCAGAATCATCTAATGAAAAATGATTTTTAAGGAAAAAACTTTTTTAAATATACAATGTTTTATACTAAATACGTGTATAATATTATTTCCAAAAAATATAATTGGATCATATTAAATAATATTTTATTATTTGAATTTTACAAAATTTAATAATTAAAGTTTTTCTTTCAAAATATTTTATAATAAAATATGTTTTTCAATATAAATCATTATTTTTTCACAATTCATTAAAAATAAATATATTTTTTTAAATCAAAAATATTAATCTGTTGATAATTTAGGAATTTTGAATTCATAATTAAAATTTATTTTTTTCAAATGAATTTTTTAAAATATCTATTTTTTTGATAATAAAATTCACTCATAAAAAGAAAGAAAACACATTTATAGAAAAAAAAAATATTTTTTTAGATTAATATAACTTTACTAATAATTATATGATTTTTTCATAAGAATATTCCAATAACTTTTAATTATTTAGGGATTTTATGTTTCTTTCAAAAATAAATTTTTTGTATACAAACCAACCAATCTAATGTGTATGTAATAATGGTCAAATTTAAATAAAAGTATTTCATCATTATCCTAAGATCAATGTTGCATATCATAGACCTTATTCAACATAGTATTTACTTTTAAAATATTCTAATATTATATACCCCCACATATTAATATTTCATTCTTGAAATTCTAATTTAGGCTTAGTAAATAGGTTTTAAATTTTCAAAATACTATTGTTTAAAATCCACATCCTAAATAGGATGAATTAAACATCCTCTTGAAATAAGTAAAATGTTAGAAGATGTTCTCTGAAAATAACATATAACTAAGATTTCATGTAGGAAATAATTTTTGTTAGTTAATATATAGACATCTATGAGAGATGTAACATCCAATTATAGAGAGATTGTGATATAAATCATGATTAATATAATGGTAACCATTATAAAACAAAAATTTTATGATATATTAAAGACTATAGATTTCTCCGTATGAAATATAAATCGGTAATTTTCTATATCATATTAAATTTCCTAGAGATTAAGAATTCCTTCACATCCAATAATTAGAAACAAAATGGAATATACTAATATTTAATGAATAATTTGATCCTTAAAATAAATTTCCAACAGAATATCATATATTTGTTTTTCATATAATCAATATTTATAAGTAATTTTTCATTTCCATAGCACTATAATCTATATTTATAGATCATAAAATCAATAAAAAGATAAAAATATATTCCCCATGTATATCCCCAATATCATAAACTAAAATTGTCAAAAGAATGTATGATAATTTCTTCAAATGAGGGAACCATGAAATGAAAAAACTACATTAATATCAAAAATTATATAGTAATAAAAAATGTTAAACATCGATCATTAATTAAAAAAATTCCATAAAATTCTTAAATCTTTTTTCAAGAATAACATTGAAACAAAAAAAACTATAACAATTTGATCTAATAGGGTTTCGAAATTAATTTAAACATTTATCTTAACATAACTTCAATTACTCATGACATATCCTATAAAAAATTATATATCCAATTCATAAAATATCCAAGAAAGATTATCCAATTTCATAAATAGCTTGAATCTCCATAAATCCATAATAAAATCATAAATTCATACAAAAGATAAATCAAACTATATTTCTCAATTAAAATAACGTATTATCAAATTTAACATTATTGAATAATGATCCCCAAAATTTTAGTAACCATATTCTAAAATAAGATTAATCACATGATCAACAAATCAATTTCCAATCCCATTGTTGACTATATCATAAAAAATTTGTTCCAAAAATGAATGTATAATTTATATATTAGATCATTTAAATAATGTAAAAAATATTACATTAACTAAGAAATCATGTTGGCCAATGGTCCATGTAAACCCTTGTTTCCTTTCAATTGTGTGTTCATACCACAAAACATTTCTCAATATGATAGGTTTTCACTCGGCCTGAGGGTTTCCCTTTTTAAAAAATTGTTTTAATATAATCTTTATACCATTTCACAAAAGTGATCAAGATCCTAGAAAAAATAATATATTAAAAAATTATGAAATGTTATTTGTTTCAATGGTTACCTCATACCATATATTTCTCATCACATAAACTGGTAAAACCCCATAATTACCTCAAAATAAAAGATAATATAACACAAACATATTATCCATATCTTTAAAATTATTTCCAATAATTAAATATTGAATTATTAATTAAACATGATTATCTATCTTATTCTAGTGTAATTCCATCATATAACGCAAATATGAATCATTTACTATAGTTCAACAATGCCTAATCATTCCAAAATAAATAATCCACACAATTCCATATGTGATTTGGATTTTTATCATATTTAATTGTAATATAATTATCTATTTCTTAAAATATATCTATAATGTCATGATGATCCCATCCATGATCCTACCCCAATAAATTTATTTTCATAATGAAACTTCACCACACATATAGCACATTAAATTGGTACCTCGTGAAAAAATTATTTCTCCACTAAGGATTTACCTGAATGCATCATTTTTTCATGGCATATTATGGGGTTGTGATATCCTTTATAAATATGAAACATATTATTGTTCTTTTCTCAAATTTTCATGGGTGATTGTTTCAATAATATTGATACATATATTGTTTAATATATATTCCATTAAGATCATTGTAACACGATCATCCCCTAAAATCCATTTCTCTAATATTTGATTCAATATAACACTAACCTAGGTTTAATTTGTTAATAATTACACATATTAGTTAGTTAATAATAACCCTATGTGTTGATTATGAAAATCACAACATGTACTATTGTACATTCAGAAAACTTCTTCATTATTCATCACATCCATTATTACATTGTTTTTTATTAGTTCATTCCATTTACCAAAATATAAAAGGACAGTGACAATATATAAATAAAATCATAATATTTAATTTTATGAGGATGATAAATACTATGATATCCATATTCATTGTACCTCAAAATCATTTTATTTATCCATATGATTTATGATTCTACATAACATTATAATAATTGTGCATATAATGATTTATATTTTTTACATAGAAAATATTCTAACATCGAATTTTATCTAAACCCTCATCTAACAACAATGATAAGGACCCACCAATAAACATTAAATATTAAATTATCATTATACAAGAATTAAATTTGTATCATCTGTGATGAACTTTTTTTAGAGTTTTCGAGAGTCAGGTCCAAACATTTATGTATGATCCCTTCCATCGTGGATGTATGTTATTATTTAATTTTTTTTCTATCACTTTTATTTGGTTAATGAAATTATTCTCAGGATTATGTGGGGCATTGAGGTTGTTCTGGGGGTTCAGGTCATGAATTAATGGAAAACTATTCTAGCTAATGATAGTAGCATGATTAGTACATGGTTAAGTAAATGGTGTTTCCTGGTTAGGTAACCATGCGACCCAGCTCTTCATAAAGTTTATATTTCACAAGGTTTGCACAAGTATTTGAGAAACTATTTAGGGAATACTCAATCTGTAACACCCCAGGTAAATAAAGAATATGACATTTTCATATTTATCCATATTTGGGAATAAAATATTAATATGACTTTATAGGGGACGCTATGCTCGATGGCGTACCCAACACGCAACAACGAGTTTCTTGGTAATCTTACGTTGCACTCTAATAATAAAATAATATTATTTTAAATGCTAGTTAACATGTAGCCATTGTAATGGCGGGAATGGATAGAAATAACTAAAATATGATTATATATGTTCTTAAATGTTTTTACATTTATACAATAAAAGATAATGGCTTAAAATACGGAAAGAATTCAATTTTAGGCGTATATGCCCTAGTTTTCACTAAAGGTTCACTTATCACCTTTTGATGGAGAACAATCATTAAATATAGTTTTGTTAACTCTTAAACATTCTTTTGGACCAAATAAAACTCTTATTAAGAATCGGGACATCAAAATTTACTTTGTGTAAATTTTTGGTATCTTTCCGATAAAGTTCATTTTTTTAATGAATAGTGTAAAATGTTGTACTTTAATTCAAAACCACTTTTTAATATAATTTATTTATATGAATAGATTATATTTTTAATTGGTTTTAAAGTGAAATTAGAAAATATTTTTACCATTAAATCCAATAGTGGTCGCTCGAATCAATTTCACTTTGAAATCAGACTTAAACTAGTGTCAATCTTTTGATACTTATTGTTTCATAAAAACACGCTATTTGTCATGACAACAGGAATTAATTATTAAATTAATTAATGTGACTTATATGATTTGAATTTTGTAAAACAGACTTCATTTTTGAAATCAGAATATCAAATATAGCTTAGGGTGAATTTTTGGGATTTTTCTGAAAAACTTCAATTTTTGATGAATAGTGAAACCACTAAGTGGTACTTATAAAAACTGATTTTCCGTTTAAATGAAATTTTGCCATCATTGTGTTTTGATTTTCCAAAATCCGACATACATGGTTGTCATTAAGAAGTAAAATGTGGTTCAATGAGATTAAAATAATTTTTTGGTGAATAGTAACTTATTAAGTTTTTAATCGCGATTAGTGGTAATTAGTGTAGTTTAAGGTAAAAATAATGCTTTAATAAAATGAGATGAGCTTGACACATGTCTTACCCTCATTGGTTGTGTCATGGCCGACCAAGACAAGCCATGGGTCAACTTGGGGACCCCATGGATCCACTTTGGTTGGGAAATGACATAAATAACTTTTTATTTAATGTAAAAGTAAAAATGACACAAACATGATATGTTTTACTAAAACAATTTTTAAGTGGGGTTATACAAGTCATCTTTTTTATTATAAATATTCATTGGAAATCTAAAAAGATTTCCTACATCATAGTATTTGTTTTATAATTTTTAGAAATTATATAAATTAAATTATTTATGACATAATAATGATGCAGCGATGACATCATTATTTGACGATTTAAATAAAATGGAAAGATAATGTAAAATCTATGAACTAAACATGTCCAAAACTTATTGGATGAGTGTATTTCGAAGCCTTATCACCTTATAAACGAATTATATCAATTTTAGACCTTTTGAAACCGAAACACATTTTCAAATAAAGTAATATTTCCTTACTTTCCAAAAGTGCCCCTCCTCTCCTCTTATAAAAGGCCCCCACCTCTACCTCTTTTCACACACTCCCCAACCCTTTGGCTCGGCCAACCCCTGCCCATTTACTCTCTCCAAATCCCTCTACTCATCCTAGAGGATTCCCTTTGGGCATAATCCTTTCAAAGGAAGCCTTTAGGCTCAAATCAAATGGAGTTACACTTTTTAAAGGTAATTCATTCTCTCATGTTCATTTGTTTTATTTTGATTCTACAACCCCCTAAACTCTTTTTATTTACTTCTTTTGTAACAACACCAGTATCTTCAATATACGAGGATGTTGTTATAATATTTATTCGACCTACACTCTCACACAACTACATCAAATGGTTAAATAACATACGGTTTCCGTGGATGGCGAAATTCTGCCTCCCGAAACGATGATTGTTCAATACTCATTTAACACCTTCAAAGGTGGCCATTATGATGTCACTATTTTTATATATGATATATAATATGTTTATTTTTTACTTATTATTCTGTATTTTTCATTTTTCTCTTACCATTATGGCTTCCATTATGGGTATACGCGATATCTTCATTTTAGGAAATGCGGACTACCGCCCCCTCAAAGTGATGTGATTCGTTAATGCCATACGTGGGACGTTTAAAGGATGGATTTAATATTATTATATATGATGTTATAATGTAATTATTATATACCTCTATATAATTATTATTTCTTTCCATTAAAGTATGAGATAGAAATGAAAGTAGCGTTCATGCGTATGTACGGCTTACCGTCTCCTTGAATGGTGCATTTCATTTCATATCCCCAAATGTAATGTACTATTATAAGTACATGTATATAATGGATATATATGATGAATGATATATCTAAATGATTAATATAATTCTGTAATTAAAATATACATACCTCTCATTTAGTTTTAATTCCATTAATATGACAAAGAAATGAAAGTAGTGTTCATGCGTACGTATGGCTTACCGTCTCCATGAATGGTGCATTTCATTTCTTACCTCTAAATGATTATGTAATATTATAAATACATGTATATGCTGGATATATATGATATATATGATATCCAAATCAGGAATGTCATTCTGGATATAAAGAACCTTTGACCACACGAACAACATGTAATTGTAAGAAGTCCACTTTCGACTTAATAACCCAATATCGGCAAAACAAATATTATTAACTTAAATGATTACATAATGTTTATGACATGGTAATAAGTGATATAAAAGGAATAATGAACTTGAAAAAAGTTCTTAATGAAGTAGAAATTAACTCAAGTTTATTATTCAGGAGATTAAAGAACGATCGAGTCATGTCGGACCCGAGGTAAGACATCTTACTCCTCTTTTTCTTTTTAAGTACACTCTTTTATGTCATTCCTTTTAAAGCTCATATTTCTTGTTATTGGGATGATATTTTATATTACACTTACTGTAATTTTTATGTTCATGGGATGAGAGACCCTATTCTCTCTCATCAATCCATTTTGGAAGTTTTGAGTGGCGCCATTAGGCAGCCGAATTTTCGTAAGAGATCTAACCTCCCTCTTTCTTTTTAAGTACTCCCCTTTATGTCACTTCTTTTAAGCTCCTATTTGTTATGATAGGGGATGTTATTTCATAATCCTCTTGCTGTAAATTTTGTGGTAATGTTATGAGATACCCTATTTGATCTCATCAATCCATTTTTGGAAGTTTTAAGTGGCGCCGTTAGGCTGCCGAGTTTTCGTAAGTGATTTTTCTTCTCACTTTTATTCCCGTGAGATTTATGCTACATTTTCCACAAATTACATTGAGTGGTGTATGTACTACCCATTATTCTACTATTTGTGTAATATACATTCATTTATGAGTATTTACATCAATGATCTATTGTCCTTCTTTCATGGGGTGTATGTTTTGAAAGATACCCAAGTCGGTAAGGGAACCTTTCACCCTCCTCTTTTTTAAAAGACTTCTTTTGTTGGGTCTTTTAATTTATATATTGTTATGTTGGGATACATTCTCATATATCCTTATTGATGTAAATTTTATGTCCAAGTGATGAGATACACTTTTTATCTCTCATCAACTCATTTTGATGTGATGCCGTTAGGCTGTCAAGGGAACTTTTTAACCCAATTTCGATTTCTTTGGGTTCAACATGTAGTCATTGAATATGTCATCCATTGAATATGTGTGAATGACCTTTTATTGTTTTACACTTAATATCCACTTATATTGGGTGTATTTATATTTTTCACACATATTTTGAGATTGATTTGTCCTTAATTTAAGGATACCTTCTTTATAAGGGATTTCAACACATTTGACATTTCTATTGAAGGTTCATTGTTGTTATGCACCAATTCATTCTTATATGGTGTATATACTATCCTTTGGAGTATTATATCATGAATCCTTTTATTCTCATGATATTATAATGTTCTGACTAAATGTTATTCCTCGATTATTGTATTCAAGTGTCTCTAATTTTGGTAAAACCCCTTTAACCAAAATATCATTTTAAATGTTTTAATTATTTGTTCTTATTAATATCCATGTTTTCAAAATGGTTTTAAGGATTTATTTATATGGATATTAATGGTTTAAAATGTTAAAAGATTCAAGGTGGTATGGGACACTTTGATTCAAAAATATCTTTATTAAATGTTTTAAATGGTTTTGGAAATGGTTTCTTTTAGAATGGATTCATTATTTCAATATACTAAAATGTTATATTGTGATTGAAATGTGGAAATTCTATGTTTCCTTTATGCATGTCTTATGTGATATGACTATGTTATGGTCCTTGGGCATTGTTATGAAGAACGGGTGGTTCCGTGATAAACTAAGGGCGGGTGAGCCCGTTATAGCTCTCCAATGCATTGGGTAACGCGAAGGAGTGAAACGTTAAAGTTTCTCCGAAGAGATTTATGGAATATACTGTGATGGATATTCCAAACATAACCAAGAGGGTTACTCCCTACATAAGAATGTTATGAATGCCTCAAGTTACCTTTATGTCTTTTGTTTTCTATGATTTATTCATGATTTGATATGCCTATGTTTTATGGGTAAAGTATGATTTCATTATTATGTATATATGAACTCATGTTTCCTTTCCATATTTTTATAACCCTTACTGAGCTTTTTATGCTCATCCCAAGTTTTTGAAATGTTTTTCACAGGTCAAGGGAAAGGTACATGATGTGACGATAGTGTCAAGGATGTGTCAAGAAAGAATCCGTGTTTTTTTTAAATAGGTTTCCATTGATGGGAAGAATGAATATTGTCTTTTATGTAACCACTGTGTTTAAATGTGGAATGTAATGCAAGTTTCATGATCTAATTCTCTAAAACTCTAAACCTGAAAATATCCTCAATGTGTAATCTTGTAATAACTCAAGATTAAGTAAAGTTTAAGGCTGGGGCCTTATAGTTGGTATCAGAGGTCGGTTTAGATAACTTTAGAGGTTAGGGTATTTTCTAAGCACAAGTGACACTACCATAATGGTTAGGATTTCAGAAAGAGTCCTAGTTTTAGATAAAGTGAATGAGTAAGTATATCTTAGTGTTTATCTTCCTCATTAGTACATGATGGTTATGTTTATATACTTACAGTGACATTTTTGATTTTAGTAAATGGCTGGATCTAGTAGGCACCAAAGTGACAATGGGTTTGAAGGAAACTGTGGTGGTTCTCTGATTAAGAGACTGGATGAGATGGGGGATTCAATGAGGAATCTCATGGTTGTTCTAAACCAACTATCAAGGAGTCATGATCAACCACTTCAACCTTGGTGAGTTCTCTAATGCATCATGTACGAGATGGCCAACTCGATGTAGAAATTCAGGTAATAATTAAAAAGGTAACCATTAGGGTTTATATGATCCTTACTTTTGAGGTAATTATGGGTTGTTATATGTTATGATGGAAAATTAAAGGCATGAGATAAACTTGAGGTTAAAATATGTTATGATCATCTTTTTAGATTTTATCTCATTTTGGGGGAATGTTTTAAGAATTATATAGTTTTGGAAAAAGGACAACACGCAGACCGTGTGACAACCCGTCGCGTCGGACAAAGCTGCGGGAATCGAACCCACAACCAAAGTGCGACTGGTATTTATCGCCTACCACTGGACTACGTGAAGTCCCTGGTTAGTTTGAATGATTCTTTCTGGTTATATGATTTTATGAATTAAGAGTAAGATGATTTTGGGTTATTTATGAAAATGATTAACCTATCATGGAGGATATGTGATTAGGTTAATTACTTTTCAATACGGGACTTTTGGAGCAACTGATGTTGTTTGGAGATAAATGTTACGATTTAACATGGAAGACTATGTGACTAAATCCTTCAAATATTTGGGTTTCAATCTTAGTTTGGTTTACTTTGAAGAATTTTATGGACAAATTGATTATAGAATGGTCCTCGTCGAACTTTGGGTTTTGTTGGACAAATTTTGGAGGATAAGAATAGATTTTCTTTTTATAAAGGGTTATCTTTTTTTGGATTATCTGATCTTGTACTAACCTTTTTGGTTTTGGTTTTGGTTAAAGCCTAAATACATGGGATGTATATAGTTCTCTTTTGGGGATTAGGTGATTCTCTAGAAGTTGATTATAGTACTCTTAATGCGAACAAGTCTCCCTAAATACTCGTCTTTTGGAAAAAATATGAGTTTGACTAAGGAATCTAGTAAAAGTTGAAAGTCAAAATGATAAGTGATTATGCTTCCTTATGAATAAATTCTTCAATAAAAAGTAACTTAAAACAAAAATATTGTCTATTAACTTTTCCTACTGGGGAACCCAACACCGTTTAACCCATCACAAGTTTGTGATTTTCTTATTGTCAACTTTCTCCTAAACATGTTTTCTATCACTCTCCATCAGAACATGACCCTATGTTTTCTCCTCCATGTCCATATTTTCGTACTTAGAATCCAAGTATGGGTTAACTCGGGTGACCTCTGTGCTTATCTTTCTTTATTTTAAAGTGATTGTTTTACAGACTCTTGTTCCGATGTGGGACGTTCAAGGATGTTTCCAAGCGCAATTTTAAAATTGAGAGGACGCAATTCCCAAAAGGGGGGAAGGATGTAACACCCCAGGTAAATAAAGAATATGACATTTTAATATTTATCCATATTTGTGAATAAAATATTAATATGACTTTAAAGGGGATGCTATGCTCGATGGTGAACCCAACACGCAACAACGAGTTTCTTGGGAATCTTACGTTGCACTCTAATAATAAAATAATATTATTTTAAATGGTAGTTAACATGTAGCCATTGTAATGGCGGGAATGGATAGAAATAAATAAAATATGATTATATATGTTCTTAAATGCTTTTACATTTATACAATAAAAGATAACGGCTTAAAATATGGAAATAATTCAATTTTAGGCGTATATGCCCTAGTTTTCACTAAAGGTTCACTTATCACCTTTTGATGGAGAACCATAATTAAATATAGTTTTGTTCACTCTTAAACATTCTTTTGGATCAAATAAAACTCTTATTAATAATCGGGACATCAAAATTTACTTTGTGTAAATTTTTGGTATCTTTCCGATAAAGTTCATTTTTTAATGAATAGTGTAAAATGTTGTATTTTAATTCAAAACCACTTTTTAATCTAATTTATTTATATGATTAGATTATATTTTGAATTGGTTTTAAAGAGAAATTAGAAAATATTTTTACCATTAAATCCAATAGTGGACGCTGGAATCAATTTCACTTTGAAATCAGACTTAAACTAGTGTCAATCTTTTGATACTTATTGTTTCATAAAAACACGCTATTTGTCATGACAACGGGAATTAATTATTAAATTAATTAATGTGACTTATATGATTTGAATTTTGTAAAACGGAATTCATTTTTGAATTCAGAATATCAAATATAGCTTAGGGTGAATTTTTGGGATTTTTCTGAAAAACTTCAATTTTTGATGAATAGTGAAACCACTAAGTGGTACTTATAAAAACTGATTTTCCGTTTAAATGAAATTTTGCCATCATTGTGTTTTGATTTTCAAAAATCCGACATACATGGTTGTCATTAAGAAGTAAAATGTGGTTTAATGAGATTAAAATAATTTTTTGGTGAATAGTAACTTATTAAGTTTTTAATCGCGATTAGTGGTAATTAGTGTAGTTTAAGGTAAAAATAATGCTTTAATAAAATGAGATGAGTTTGACACATGTCTTACCCTCATTGTTTGTGTCATGGCCGACCAAGACAAGCCATGGGTCAACTTGGGGACCCCATGGATCCACATTGGTTGGGAAATGAGATAAATAACTTTTTATTTAATGTAAAAGTAAAAATGACACAAACATGATATGTTTTACTAAAACAATTTTTAAGTGGGGTTATAAAAGTCATCATTGTGATTATAAATATTCATTGGAAAGAGAAAAAGATTTCCTATATCATAGTATTTTTTTTATAGTTTTTAGACATTAAATAAATTAAATTATTTATGACATAATAATGATACAGCGATGACATCATTATTTGACGATTTAAATAAAATGGAAAGATAATGTAAAATCTATGAACTACACATGTCCATAACTTATTTTATGAGTGGATTTAAATTCTTTATCACCTTATCCACGAATTATATAAATTTGTGACCTTTTGAAACCGAAACACATTTTCAAATAATGTAATATTTCCTTACTTTCCAAAAGTGCCCCTCCTCTCCTCTTATAAAAGGCCCCCACCTCTACCTCTTTTCACACACTCCTCAAGACTTTGGCTCGGCAAAACCCTGCCCATTTACTCTCTCCACATCCCTCTCCTCATCCTAGAGGATTCCATTTGGGCATAATCCTTTCAAAGGAAGCCTTTAGGCTCAAATCAAAAGGAGTTACACTTTTTAAAGCTAATTCATTCTCTCATGTTCATTTGTTTTATTTTGATTCTCCAACCCCATAAACTCTTTTTATTTACTTATTTTGTAACAACACCAGTATCTTCAATATAATATGATGTTGTTATAATATTTATTCGACCTACACTCTCACACAACTAAATAAAATGGTTAAAGAACATACGGTTTCCGTGGATGGCGAAATTCTGCCTCCCGAAACGATGATTGTTCAATACTCATTTAACACCTTCAAAGGTGGCCATTATGATGTCACTATTTTTATATATGATATATAATATGTTTATGTTTTACTTATGCTTCTTTATTTTTCATTTTTGTCTTACCTTTATGGCTTCCATTATGGGTATACGCGATATCTTTATTTTAGGAAGTGCGGACTACCGCCCCCTCAAAGTGATGTGATTCGTTAATGCCATACGTGGGATGTATAAAGGATGGATTTAATGTTATTATATATGATTTTATACAGGAATTATTATATACCTCTATATAATTATTATTTCTTTCCATTAAAGTATGAGATAGAAAAGAAAGTAGCGTTCATGCGTACGTACGGCTTACCGTCTCCATGAACGGTGCATTTCATTTCTTATCCCCAAATGTAATGTACTATTATAAGTACATGTATATAATGGATATATATGATAAATTATATATCTAAATGATGAATATAATTCTGTAATTAAAATATACATACCTCTCATTTAGTTTTAATTCCATTAATATGACAAAGAAATGAAAGTAGCGTTCATGCGTACGTACGGCTTACCGTCTCAATGAACGGTGCATTTCATTTCTTACCTCTAAATGATTATGTAATATTATAAATACAAGTATATTCTGGATATATATGATATATATGATATCCAAATCAGGAATGTCATTCTGGATATAAAGAACCTTTGACCACACGAACAACATGTAATTGTAAGAAGTCCACTTTCGACTTAAGAACCAAATATCGGCAAAACAAATATTATTAACATAAATGATTAAATAATGTTTATGACATGGTAATAAGTGATATAAAAGGAATAATGAACTTAAAAAAGGTTCTTAAGGAAGTATAAATTAACTCAAGTTTATTATTCAGGAGATTAAAGAACGATCGAGTCATGTCGGACCCGAGGTAAGGGATCTTACTCCTCTCTTTTCTTTTTAAGTACACTCTTTTATGTCATTCCTTTTAAAGCTCATCTTTCTTGTTATTGGGATGATCTTTTATATTACACTTACAGTAATTTTTATGTTCATGTGATGAGAGACCCTATTCTCTCTCATCAATCCATTTTGGAAGTTTTGAGTGGCACCGTTAGGCTGCCGAATTTTCGTAAGAGATCTAACCTCCCTCTTTCTTTTTAAGTACTCCCCTTTATGTCACTTCTTTTAAGCTCCTATTTGTTATGATGGGGGATGTTATTTCATAATAATCTTGATGTAAATTTTGTTTTAATGTGATGAGATACACTATTTGATCTCATCAATCCATTTTTGGAAGTTTTAAGTGGCGCCGTTAGGCTGCCGAGTTTTCGAAAGTGATTTTTCATCTCACTTTTATTCCCGTGAGATTTATGCTACATTTGCCACAAATTCCATTGAGTGGTGTATGTACTGCCCATTATTATACTCTTTGTGTAATATACATTCATTTATGAGTATTTACATCAATGATCTATTGTCCTTCTTTCATGGGGTGTATGTTTTGAAATATACCCAAGTCGGTAAGGGAACCTTTCACCCTCCTCTTTTTTAAAAGACTTCTTTTGTTGGGTCTTTTAATTTATATATTGTTATGTTGGGATATGTTCTCATATATCCTTATTGATTTAAATTTTATGTCCTAGTGATGAGATACTCTTTTTATCTCTCATCAACTCATTTTGATGTGATGCCGTTAGGCTGTCAAGGGCACTTTTTAACCCAATTTCGATTTCTTTGGGTTCAACATGTAGTCATTGAATATGTCATCCATTGAATATGTGTGAATGACCTTTTATTGTTTTAAACTTAACATCCACTTATATTGGGTGTATTTATATTTGTCACACATATTTTGAGATTGATTTGTCCTTAATTTAAGGATACCTTCTTTATAAGGGATTTCATCACATTTGACATTTCTATTGAGGGTTCATTGTTGTTATGCACCAATTCATTCTTATATGGTGTATATACTGTCCTTTGGAGTATTATATCATGAATCCTTTTATTCTCATGATATTATAAAGTTATGACTAAATGTTATTCCTCGATTATTGTATTCAAGTGTCTGTAATTTTGGTAAAACCTCTTTAACCAAAATATCGTTTTAAATGTTTTAATTATTTGTTCTTATTAATATCCATGTTTTCAAAATGGTTTTAAGGATTTATTTATATGAATATTAATGGTTTAAAATGTTAAAAGCTTCAAGGTGGTATGGGACACTTTGATTCAAAAATCTCTTTATTAAATGTTTTAAATGGTTTTGGAAATGGTTTCTTTTAGAATGGATTCATTATTTCAATATACTAAAATGTTATATTGTGATTGAAATGTGGAAAATCTATGTTTACTTTATGCATGTTTTATGTGATATGACTATGTTATGGTCCTTGGGCATTGTTATGAAGAACGGGTGGTTCCGTGATAAACTAAGGGCAGGTGAGCCCGTTATAGCTCTCCAATGCATTGGGTAACGTGAAGGAGTGAAACGTTAAGGTTTCTCTGAAGAGATTTAGGGAATATACTGTGATGGGTATTCCAAACGTAACCAAGTGGGTTACTCCCTACGTAAGAATGTTATGAATACCTCAAGTTACCTTTATGTCTTATGTTTTCTTTGATTTATTCATGATTTGATATGCCTATGTTTTATGGGTAAAGTATGATTTCATTCTTATGTATATATGAACTCATGTTTCCTTTCCATATTTTTATAACCCTTACTGAGCTTTTTATGCTCATCCCAAGTTTTTGAAATGTTTTTCACAGGTCAAGGGAAAGGTGCATGATGTGACGATAGTGTCAAGGATGTGTCAAGAAAGAATCCGTGTTTTTTTTAAATAGGTTTCCATTGATGGGAAGAATGAATATTGTCTTTTATGTAACCACTTTGTTTAAATGTGGAATGTAATGCAAGTTTCATGATCTAATTCTCTAAAACTCTAAACCTGAAAAGATCCTCAATGTGTAATCTTGTAATAACTCAAGATTAAGTAAGGTTTAAGGCTAGGGCCTTATACAATCCCATTTAAATGTAAAAAAATTATAGTTTATCTATTGTGATATTTTAATAACCTCACCCATATACCTCTCCCATTTCCTCCCATTTTACCCTGGGGATGAATCAAGGATCATTATTCTTTTAAGAGATCAATATTCCTTGTTTTTGGGCCATTTTAGGTTTTATTGATTTTATATTGATGTTCCATTTAAGAATAATCTCCCTCATGATTATCTTTTATAGAATAGGCCTTGTATCATGGGAATTCTTATTCTGCATCCCAAAATCCAAAATTATCCTATGATTCCTTCATGGAGTTTAAAGTGCGTTTTGATAACAAATATAAATCATTTTTTATGAGTGGATTCGTAAATGGATTTTGGGTAGGTGTTATGAATGTTATATTACATATTTTATGAGAATTTTTGCATATAAAATTGTCTTCTTGTTAACCCTTGTAGTATTCATTGTTCCTTTTGAGAGGTTTTTAAAAATGTATTTTTGAATGAAAAATTTATCCCCTCAAAATATTTTTGGGGTTAATGGAGGATTAAATTGTTGATCTAGGACCACTTATGGGGTGTGTTACCTTCCCGATCATGGTTAATGGAAATGGTTGTTGTGAAATTGACTTGTGATTAAATAGAGACCATGATGAAAATGATGATTTATTAATGTGATAATTAATAAGGGAATGTGGGTAGTTATGTTGAGATATGGAAATGGAAAATGGATTGTTTTCATTCAAATGGTAATGGATAAAATGGGATTAGTGGTAATGTGACAAAAAAATTGAGAATTTTACTTCAAATTCTTAGGTGGGTTAAAACCAGGAATCAATTGATGTCTTAAATGAATTAACATATGGAAAATTTGTTATGTGTTAAATAGGTTAATATAAAATAAATAATGGATATTCATAGTTATAAATAATATAAAATTGGAATTGGGTTAAATTTTTATAAAATGAAAATGGTAAATGTTTTAATGGGTTAATACATGATGTAAATTTTCTTGTTGATTGTTATGGACTTTGATTTCAATACTAATTGATTATGTTTTTTTGTCATATGTTATATATGTTGTGAATTGATGATTATGTATGTGAACATGGCTCAGTTGATAGGGGTATTGACTTGAGGAGCTATGCCCCTAGGTCGAGATAGATGGTGGCTCAAAAATCCACCCACAAATTCAAGGATTATGGAAGGGGATGGTGTTTTATTACAATAATGGTTTCATTCGATGATATCATCGGGATAGAGGATTCAAGGTGAATGTGTTATATACATTATGGAATGTTTTCCCTAGTGAGATGGGGAACATGACATACTTCTTGTGTGCATTGAGTTTGATGAATTTTCTTTACCTATTTAATGCATGGGGGAAATGATATATGTCATTATGTTTGTATAAGTAAAAAAATGGGGAATAATGCTTGCAACGAATTAAGGAAACCAGGTTATAAAATGGAACATAGACTATCTATTATTTACTATTCATTTATTTAATACATAAATGACCTATCAGTATAGAATGGGTATTTTATAGACAATGATAGTTGTGGACTACATAGTTATACTCACGCCTTACTTAGGCCACCATCAGGTACCCAAACAGACATTATTCATGTAGGTAAAAAATGTGAATGAGCCCTATGCGTGAGAATTTAGTCGATATTAGGATGTGCATAGAAGAGGTTTAGGACATGGGTCAGTACCATTGTGTGGGATTTCAATTTTTTGACATATTTTGGGTTTTGATCAATTGGAAATGGTTAGCATGAAATAACATATTTATTATTGGATATAGTTTGTTCACAGTCATGGTAGATGATTCATGTGCATGTTATTTTGTTATTTCATTTTGTTTCCACTATTTATTTTGTTGTCTTTTATGGATTACTAAATTAATGATTTCATAGTATCCCATTGTGACTTATGTAGAACCAAACTTCAGGTCAAAATAACTAGATTTTACAGAAGTTCACTTGAGTTCTTTTGGAAACCTGATCGAGGGAACCCTTTAGTGGCTCTCAGGACGGGTACATTAAAAAAAGTAGATGTGTGGTTCTTTTAGGTAGTACTATTTATTGGGATCATAGAGAGTATAATTGGACATTTTATACCTTCTTAATGAGAACCTTATTAGGAGTAGTTGACCTGTGTAGGGGGGACCCATTTCCATATAGTGATATTCAATTTTCTTCTTATTCATTGTTACAATTGATTATCTTTCACCATTTGGTGATACCCTTGTTCTATGATGTGAAAATATATTTCATTTTTATGGTTACCTAAAATGAGTGATATTGTGAATTATTATATAATTTTATGAACTAGGGTATATAAGTGACATTCATCATGATATGCACACACGAGGTGATTGTGTGGGGTATGAAATGTATCATTCATTTTCCATGGAAATTTAAAAAAATTGTGTCTAATAAAATTATTCCACTAAAAAATGATAAATAATGGAAAAAATACAGACGTACCTAAGGGTTAATATTTAGTTGAAAATGTTTTCCATAACAAGATATGTGATTGGAATCATGGCTAAGAGGAATTTTAAATGTAGTATGTTTGTGAATAATTTCCAAATAGTGTCTAATGTAAAACCTTCAACGACATTAGTTTTTTTACCCCATGATATCACTGACCCATGGTGGGGATGGTTTAGGTTAGTGATTGGAATTTTATTTTGGTCCTTTGGAAAAAATATATGCGAATGGGTTACTTATGGATAGAAGATAGAATTATTTTATGAAAAAAGGTAACACATCATGGTTTCTGTCTGAAATATCATGTGTTGAATTGTTGAAAAATAATTCCATGAATACATATGCTGGTCAAGAAAAGATATTATGTTTCCAAAAGACATCCACAAGTAGTGGAAGATGTGTACATGGTGATACTACATAATATATAAGATTAGTTCCAAGAGAACCTTTCTCAATTTATGAAGATCATGGAATAGAACCCAGGGATGGTTGTGCTTAGCATGATTGAGCTTACCATGTAATTTTAGTTTTTGCGCCCTCCATCCATTACTAGAGAGTGTGGAACATAGGTAGATAAGTTTGAGATAGTGTCCATACATATGATTTTTTTCCATTTAGAGACTCTTTCTGAGAGGTGATTCATGTTGGCGGCCTATATGTTGAGAAGTCATGAAAAGTGTTTGTCAGATATCACGGTGTAGGACAAACCAACTGATGGAATGTTATTGAAATATCTCATGGAAATGTTTATATATAATTTCTATAAAGAGAACTTATGGATTTATAGGGTTATGGATTTTTGAGATTGACCCAAGGGAAAATGTTTCTCATGAACTATTATAGCCGTTTCAATAATTTTCGATGCATCTTTGCGGCGTTAGATGGATATGAGGTAACAGTGTAAAAAAATTTCTATGATGGGATATCACAAGATAATATATTTTATGTGAACCTTCAATCTTTAAAAATGATTACATAGGTTGTGAATTCATCCTTTATCTCAAATGAGAACCTAAAGGTGGATTCAGGAAGTGGACATGTTGCTCCAGTTGAATATGTGATTCATGTGGCATCTGAGTGATTGAAGCATCACATTAGGAGTTTCCATTAAGGTGTATGCGAATATAGAAGTATGAAAATGGGGTTAGCTATCAGGGGGATTAGGTGTTATGTTATCAGTGTGGTAGTCTGGGAAACACAAGAATTATTTTTCATTGATCAGTAGTTGAGTTTCAAACATGCAGTAGATTTGGGTATGTAAAGAGGTTTCATAGGAACCCTCAATAGTTGGTTATGGATGAAGGTTTTATATAGGCTTCAATTGTGGTAAGTATTTCAATTACCTTATATTATTAAGTTACTTGGATATCGATTGGTTGTACTAGTCAAGGTGGTGGTTCGGGTACTCTATTGAGAGATATTCCAAATTACCAGTGTATTAATTTGAAATTTATACTACTCGGAACCTAAGGAGAGGTTTGTTCAATCATTGTGCAATTTGTTATGCATTTTTATGTTGTGAGGCTGGACTATCTATAGTTTTAGGTACGATTATTTTAATTTCCTTGCATTATGGTTATTTTTTTGACACAAGTTCCCCACATTGTTTTATCTCTATAATTTTGTAGTTGTGTAGGGCCAATTAGTTGAATGTGTGCGTGGGGTCCAATCTACTGACTCTCTGTTGGGGGTGAGAGTAGATGATATTAGATATTTAAATGGTTGTTCCGTTGAGGATGGTAGGTACTATTTTCTATAGGTCCAATTCTTCTCTAAGATATAGGGATTAACATGACTTTGGAAATGGATTGGTTAGTATTGTACTACACCCATAAGGATTGTTATCTTATTGTGTATCATTATCATCTACTGAGGGAGACACATATGTCCAACATTGTGACTGGGATTTTCACGTGAGCTGTGTGGAGAAAATTTTATAGAATTTATGAGAACTCATATACCATGTGGTTTTTATTATGATGGACGATGGATGGATTGAGATACATCTATCTCCTCCATTGGTGGACTTGTTTCATGATGTGTATCATTAGTATTAATCTAGGTTTCAACCCTACATGGATGTTGATTTTTCGATAGTGTTTCTGGTAAGAGAAAAAAATCTAAGAACACAGTTTTTTGTTTGATGTATGAATCCATGTTTTTATTTTTGAATGATCAAATATAGATTAATATTTATCCCTTTTGTGTTCAAGGAGTTTTCTATGTATTTGGGTCTTCTTTAATGATAGGGACATGTTTTTGTGGTGTATTATGATTGGTGCATGGGTAGTTCAAACCATAGAGGCAAGACCTTGCAGTTCGACAAAGTAGTTTGACGATAGGGAGAGAGACAATACTGGATGCACCGTTTAGCCATACAATTATGAACATGCCACATAACTGTGGGGATAGGTCTGTAGGCTTTGCATTAATTTAATGTGGGTTATACCAAAAATTTAACATGGTTATTAACCTGTTTGAGTAAACCATGTAGGTTCCCCATGTACTAGATGTACAGTGTTTCATCGACACATGGATCTCAAAATCGTGCGTCAAAACCATGTGGTCTCTGCTATTTTCGGGTTTTTAATATTTTGAATTAAATTAAAATCCATTCTATAACACAAAATCGGTTTTTTATCATGTCAAAATTAGAGGATCCTTTTGATATATCCTATGGGGTGACTATTTGTAGAATTGAGACCTAATTTTCATCTATCCTATAATATGAGCACAATTTTATTCATTATATCCACATAAATATCAACTTCATTTCTTTTTTTCAATTATTGAATCTTCTAGATATCAAATTCACTATTTTTATTTAGGCTAATATGTCATAATTTCTCATTCTTCACCCATTATTCATATTTTTTCTAAAATGAGTCGAATCAGAGCTACATAATATAAAATCATCACAATACTTAGATAAGGCAGATTGTGTATAATTTTCATTCAGTTTTTAGTGTATTCAAGATATCTCTTACATTATTCATCTCATTGGGCCTTTCGATGAAAAAACAGAAATTATTTAATTTAATAAAAACGATGTTATTGAGACTATTAGGGAAGTCCATAGTTTCTTTTAGATTTGATGATTGTTGTTCCCCAAATCTAAGGCCACCTAGTGGGTTCACGATGCCTTGTCATTAGTTTTTACCTTTGATTAACCTTTCAAGTGGTGTGTTATTCACTTTTCCTTATATATAGTAACTCAATTATAATTAAATTGGACATAATTACATATTAATATATTTACTACCTCCATGACCTATGATACTTTTTTATTCAATGCTTTAGGTGATCTAATTCATTAGGTGGAATATGGTAAATGTGTGTGTATACCATTTTAATATGTTGAATATATATTAATGATAAATTGGTTTGTAAACTTATGTGAAATGATTAATGGAAATGGATTACAGGAGTTCTAATCCCCATGAGATTGCTTTGGATAAAAAAATTTATATGATTTTTGATTCACATTTTGCAGTTCAAAAAATGAAATTATTATATTAGTGGGTAGAATCATATGGTTTGGGATTGTTAAATGGTATGAAATGGATGAATGATTTTATAGATTCCATGGGTGGATATCCCTGGATCAAGAACCATATAGTGGATGACTTGAGTAGAGATGCTTATTGGGTCTAAATTCCATGGGATTCTTCATGAATTACTACACCTTCAATCCATCTTTCTTGGAATCATGTATGACATAATGGTACACATGCCCCAAGGACTCCAACCATTTCCTACACTAATAGTCAATTGAAATTCTCCTAGGACATGATATGAATTCCTTGGTCTTCAAAATCATGGATCCAACTCTTCATGGTATATAATTCAATATATGATATGTATTTTGGATATATGACCCATTGGTTTTTGTGGTGTGTTCCTGGAAATGTGATACAATTAATTATATAGAACAGTTCGGGGTTTTGGATATTGATTAATTATATAAAATAGAAACATGGACATGACATGTTTGGATGTATGGTGAGTACACATTACCAATTTATATTGCATATAGCTATGCTTTTATGAGATAAAACATGTTGTATGGATCCTTTTGAGGCAGTTTGGCATTACTTTTTTTGCAGTATTCATATCCCTCTGGCATTAAGACATACATTACTACTTAATAATAATTGTTAGGCATATTGAATTTTTCCTCTCAAAACTGTATAGGCTTCTTGGAGGTTAACTAGTGGTAGGTTATCTCACAACCTGTATGAAATCATTTGGAACCCAAATGGATTATTTGGTAGCATGTTATGGTAGGGGAATGTACCCTCGAACATGTTGATAATTTATTTAGATTACGGTAGCATGGGACAGTGATAATGCTTGTGATGCTACTAGGAAATATTATTGGTATGTTTGGATTTATGGACACTTCATTTGTATTGTGTAGTCATGTACATGTTTTGGATATGTTATAGATAGAAGTATCTTCTGTATTATTACAGATGAGACATTTCTGGTATATTTATTTATTATTTCCATATTTATTTAATAATTTTATAATTATTTATTAGGTTCATCTATTTCATGTAATTGTCATCATCTATGACATAATCACAAAATGAGGGAATAGTCTACCAAATGAATAAAATTGGCCTACACTATTGATAAATAGCCTATAACATTTAGGGAAATAACAAAGTGGCAATGTTTCTGACTAGGCCTAGTGCACTGTTGGGTGGCACTCAGGTCTGAGACATTACAACGTGGTGTTAGATCATTTTTTCTAGTTTTCATTACTATTTGATGAAAATATATATGGATGTGATGAAAATTGATCTTGGTATTGGTATGTTTTTTGGAGTATCTACCCATCGTACCGGGGAATTCCAAATTTTCTCTAATGCAATTCTTACATTCTAGATTTTTATTATTAAAATTATATTGATTTCACCATTGGGTGGAGAAACTAATTTATGATATTACTATTGATTAAAATGTGGGTTATATTCTTTTTTCGACCTTCTGAGAAGAGGGTATCCCAGATCATTCATCATATAGGCACATCATAGAAATAAAATTCCATGAATTATTCCATGAAATATAGGATTCCATACTCATTTCATGCCATTATGATTTGTGTTGATATAGCTACATACACTATTGTGAAAACATCTGTGTGGGGGATAAAGGAGTGACATCATCATTAATTTAATATGGTGTATGGGTTCATATAGATAGGAAAATGATGGGCAAGTAAAAAATCAATTGTTAATATGTATTTTGCATATATGGATTGAATGCTAACCATGTTTTGTGTTTGGAAGATGTTATGGTCCCTCATTGATTTTGAATTAGAGAACCATTGGTTAAACCTCACGAATGATTGAATTATGGGAATAATGTTTAAAATGATTGTGAATGTTAAATGAAAATGAAATAGAACAAAAATCATGATATAAGGAAGAAAATCTTGACCTGGACCTGACATTTGAGTGGGAAAAATAATGTGTCTGAAGTTTTGTTATAACCATTCTTCTTACAGTCCTGCCTTTTTGAGTAGGTTGTGGTGTTAGAATTGTTCTTGGAGGGTTTTGACCTATCCTATGATTTTGATTTATTAAATTTTATATATTTATTTTAAAACTCATATACATGGATTTTTAGAGACATTCATCAATTATGATCTCCAGTGGTATGGTAGGAGGGTGGTGATGACCAAACTCCAGAGGTTTTGGGAAATGGGATTCCTAATGATCCTCCATTAGTTCAATATATTACACCAAAGACAATTCATAACATAGGCAATAAATCATTGATTCATAGGGGGTTATTTTCATATATTCATACATTTATGGGATTAAAAAAACCTACCTTTAATATGAATGTTCTATAGTGGGTGTTGCAGTAGAAAAATACTCACTCGTTTTAAGTGTAGGGTCATCCACAAGCTGTAGAGCTATAGTGTGAAAACATGTAATAAATTTTCAAGAATATTGTGATTAAACATAAGAGGTGGGTCAATTTCACCACATACATTCTATGTGATGTACCAAAGAGATGGTGCAATGTTATAAACAAGGATGAAGGTCTGCAAGATATGGGATGTGGTAATTTCTAAACCCTATTATCTAACTATATCTACCTCGTGAATCTACTGGTAGAGAGGGCCTGTGATTTTATATATCTGTAGTAGAGAATGATGGAAATTTTGGAGTATAGAGACAGAAATATGGAGTTTCATAATTTTTTTATCGCATACCTTACTAATGATCAATAAAGAGTGGGACACATCAAGTAAGCTATCTATCATGGTATCATATCATAGGTCAATGTGTTTAGGTTGACCCATATCATTGAAATTATGAATTACGTGCTGAATATTGAGTGGTTCCTGAGAGTTTCTTGGGGTACAATGCATGGTAGTAATGTGTCTCAACCTAGTGATTATATATATTCAGGAAGGATGTGTTGTTTTGAGGCTTCCTATAAAAAGAGTTCTCATCAGGATATGTATAATAGTAGATCAATGTTTTTTCTCTATTATTGATTGTGAGGAAACATGTGGAATTAGAGAGATTGTGACCCAGTTGAGGGGTAACTTTTCAAATATATGGGCCATGTGCAATGTTTCTATAAGACCATCCCTCTAGCTATGTGTGGTTGTGGGTCATGATCATCACTAGGTTCAAGAGCAGGTTCCTCATATTCAAATCATTTAGAGAGCTAGCACAGTGCCAGTTGGTCAAGAAGAGGAAGTGGGGGTCATTGTCAGGGTAGCCAGAAACTAGTTGCAGTGAGAAATCAAAGTGCTCCCTTTCCGGGTAGAGAGGTTATTTAAATTCAATGTGGTGAAATCTAGTTATATTCAATAAGTACTACCCTTTGGGAGAAGGGTGTCGTATCATCAATGTTTAGAGGCACTATAATAGTATAACCTACTATTTAATATACTCTTTTAGATACACATGGATCACATAGTTTTATATCTACTCCAGTGGTGAAAATTCTCTGGGCCCTGTGTTTTCTTTTGATAGTTTTATGAATATAGACCTACCATTTGGTATTTTAACAATAGATGGGTGCTAGTGCAAGGTGTTCCCTATTTATGTTAGTGGGTTTCACATCATCAAGAATTTGTATGTCCCCAATATGATCAGGTTTGACTCCATAATTAGGTTGGGGTGGCTAGTATATTTTCAAGTGTACATTGTTAACTAACACTGATGTATGAATTTTAAATCACCATATGGTTTATTGTTTACTAAAAAGGGTGAATTGGATGTCCTATAAATCTTAATATGAACCAGGAATTTTGTTTTGTGTGGAATGGATGCCCAGATCAGTAGTTTGTATTAAGATAATTAGGGAGTGAATCACATGGTCTTTCATCCAGTGGATGATCACCTTATGGATGTCTTTCAAGATGAATATTTTGGTCTACCAACTAAGATATATATGTATTTCTCTATCGATATTATATAACGAGTTGCAATGATATTCATTCCTTCTTATAGGATGGCTCTAATAGAGTCGCAGAAGCTCAAGAGGTTGCTAGAGGATTTGTAAGAGAAGGGTTTTTTTGATCAAGTAATTATTTATGGGGTTTTTTGTCCATTTTGTGAAAAATATAGATGGTATCATCAGGTTATGTAGGGATTATATAATTTATAATCAGTTGATTGTTAAAAATTCACTTACCCATCCATAGATCTATGACATGTTTGATCATCTTTATGGAGAATAAGTGTTCTATGTGATTAACTAGAGGTGTGGATATCACCAGGGAAGTTATGGACCTGTAGAAATTCCTTTTAAAATCGTTTTTTGAACATATGGTGTATATCACTAACTAATTAGGTTGTTTGACCTCAATAACATGATATTAATGTTCATGAATTTTATAAACTCAATATTCTATCCTTAACTATATTTTCATAGGGTTGTATTCAAGGAAGATATCTTGGGGTATTCTCATAGTCAACATTACAATGAAATCCATGTTGATAATATTTTGATTACACTAGGAAATCATCAGTTATATGCTACACTCACAAATTTCCACTTTTGGATGGATTAGATTCACTTCATATGACACATCATCATAGAGACCATTGTATTATTGAACCTAGAAAATGTGTGACTTATAGTCTCACTAGAATAGCCCGCGAACATTTTTGATATACGGAGTTTCTTATGTTTATTTGGTTTCTAAAATAATTTCATAAAGGACGTATCACACATATTAACTCTACTGAGAGGCTTGACTAATGATGGTGTGATGTGTTTAGGATTAATTTTTTTCATGACATACATTCTAGAGATTAAAGGGTGGTTGACATCAGTACGGGTCCTAGAACTTCTAGTGCATGAAAAAAGATGCACACTTTATTGCGACACATCTGGAATTGGGCTTGAAGTTGTGATGATGCAGATGGGATAATCCATGGAATACATGTATCTGCATGAGATGCCACAAAAGTGGAATTACTCAAAACCTGATCTTAAGAAATATATAGTTGTTCGTGGGTTGAACTATTGGATACACTATTTAATGTAAGATTTTTTTGGGTGATCATATACCACAAAATCCATAAGTATATATTAATATGTCTTGATCTATTTTAGAGGTATAAATGATGGGTGGTGTGATTTACCCATTTTGACTTTGATCATACATACACACCTATGAAAGGAAATACCATGACTGATTCACTGATGAGGAGGACTCTGATACAGGTGGTGTCGATGGTCAGTAGCAAGTAATAGCATATGGTGTTGATCATTGACATGCATCTGGAGTTGCATAACAGAAATGGGAAGATTTAACTATCATCATTATTTATGACAGATACCATAATGTGCAATGCCTGGATGGTGAAACTATGGAATATTGAAGGCCTAGTCCTATGAGAGTGTGTGGATAGTGAGGTCCCACCTCCGGGTTAGATAGTACTTGATTATGATATCATCGGTATCTATGGAAATTTGGGGGTTATAGTGGACATGCACAATAAGTTGACGTGTGAGCTTCATGCTTCATTATAGTAAATACACCCCAATGTTAGATAGATGTATCGTGATTTACCTCATTAGTACTTACGGTCAGGTTAGAATAGAGAGGTAGCTGGAATCATTACGAGGCATTCATCCTATCAGATGATGAAGGAAGAAAACCAAAAACCATCTTGTATTTTACACCACCTACCTATTACAAAGTCCATATGGTTGACGCCACAGAGGATATCATTATGTGTTTCCTAAGGTCGCCTAAAGTTAAATATTCTTTCTTGATTGATATATATATACTATAAAATATTTATCATTTCTTTCCAATCATGTATACCATTAGTGTAGTTGATCTTGAAAGGTTGTTAATCTGTGATATAGTTATACTTAGTGGGGACCCACACACTATCATTTCTGAAAACTACACCAACTGTATGTCTCATTTATGGTAGAGTTTTTAAAGGGTGTTTGGTAAATAAGGGATTCTATACACAACATACCACCATAAGGAAAATGTATTGTAAGATCATATGATACAGGTGATAGAAGAAATTATGTGAGAAATCATCTTAGATTTTGGGGTGATTGTGAGAAGCATATAACACAAGTTGAGTTCACCTATAGAAATATTTTTCATGACACTATACAGATTTTACATATTAATCATTGTATGGTTGGATATGTCGATCACCCCTATGAATGTTATAGGCAATTGAGGCATCTTTACTGGTACCATGTATCCTATAGGAGACTTCTGAGCAAGTCTAGTTGATTGAGATATAGATGTCTATTGCAAAGTCTCGATAAAAATCATATGCTTATTGTTATGGACAAAATATAGAGTTGGAGGTTTGGGGATCAAGTATTCTAGAATGTTTCTCTGAGGTATGGACATATAATAATTAGATGATATGATATGATTTGAACATTATATGATGGGTCATTTGATATTCTATATCGAGTTGGTTTAGTTGCATATCTGCTGTAGTTACCTCAGTGGTATCATTCCATTCACAACGTATTCAACATATCTCAGCTATAATTCTATTGTTAATAATCCTCTCATGATTTTCCTCCTTATGGGTTTGAGTTATAGGATGATTCATCCCTTGTGGAGCATCAAATTCATATCATTTACAGCAGCACGATGGTTTTATGAGGCTGTCTAGTTCCTCTAGTAAGGGGGAAATGGAAGAACGATCATTTATAATAAAAGACTTGGGAGATGAAGGACGATTTATTTTCACAGTATCCAGAGATTTTCTCTGATGAATCAATGACCACACATTAGAGAGAAATTTAGGGATGAATTGAAATAAGGGTGAATTTTGCAAGAACTCAGGTGTTTTTAATGAATTAAAAATCCAATGTATTGCTTTTTTAATTATTAAATATGGCTTATTTTCAATACCATTTGAGTTCATGGAAGTTTTTATGTGTTTGGGGCTTGTTAGAATCCCAAAACCAGATTTTGGGGTGCATTATGCTTCTCACATGGTTTTTTCAAACCATGCAGGACCGTCGAAATAGTTTGACTAAACCATGTGAGGATGGAAAAAAGAGTTTTACTAGACACATGGTTAGGAAAAACCCTATTGAATGGGAGGCATGAGTGTGCATCAATGTCTGTAGTTTTTTCAAACATTTATATTTGGTTAGTTAATAGTTTCTACACAATTTTTAAACCAAGCATGTAAACCATGTAGGTTCCCCTGTGTTGGTTCTGAGTACTTTGAAGGTGTGTCGTATAATGAGATAAATTATAATTTATTTTAATAAAACATTCACAAATAAAAATGGGAAGAATTTTCAAGTGAAATTTTAAATTAATTTGTATAATATCTGTGGAAATAAATACTTATTATTTGGAATAGTCTTCATTGTGGATTAATTTTCATCAAAGAATTACATCCCCGATTTTTTTTGTTTTTTTGTGAGGATCCAAAGGCTGAATCACAATAGTGGTGAAACAAAAAATCTCTAATGATATCCATGAAACATCAATCACTCTTGGGTGAAAGGATAGTGAATCATTTTCCTTATGTAGTTTGTTATTGATTTCTCATTCAATGATGTTGAATAAATTCTCATTTTGGATTCCTATTTTGAATGAGAGAGTGGAGGAAGAGGATCGAGAGAAAATTATTTGTGTGAAACATTTATTTAATACCAACAGTTGAATTGGTTTCGAATGAGTTACCAAATTGGCATATAGTTCAATTTTTAGATCTGAGATTTGGGTTATAATATTTAATTATTTAAGAGCCCAAAATTATAAATATTAAAAATAATTAAATTTCATAAATTATAATAATAATAATTATACTTTTTGATGTAGATACTAAACCAGAATAGATAAATTATATTCACTAGCTCATAAATAATTATTTTATCATCGGAAACGACGTTGGTCTATTCAAACTCTTCATGAATTAATTGTACTCCGGAATAAATATTATATTATCATAAATTTATTTTTCTCAAAAACTAGATATTAAATATTTATTAAATATTTATTAAAAAATATAAATATAATTTATTCAGAATCTGTTGAAGAAATATTTCCTTAATTTCCACGATCAATTAAAAATGAGTAAAATTATTTGTTAGTATTGATATGAATTTTTATTTTATTAAATAAATTCAAATAGAATTGAATCGAGACCACCAGAAACACCTAGTATGTGACCCACTTTTATTCTTTCTCATTGGAATAGGATAGGATGTCCTAAAGTCCATGATTACTATATAGAAATGGATCAAGGAACCCAAAAGAAATATCTTATTGACACAATGAAAACAACCACATTTTAAATAACACTATGTAATATAATCCCTTTATCACAATATCAAATAAAAAATGTTTCATGATGATATCATAAACATTATGGGTTGATATATCACACTTTTACTGTCTAAAATCTACTAATCATTACACCATGGCCATGGAATTTAGGGAGACAATTCTATTTCAATAAAAGGGTTGTGATATAACCTTCCACCAATATAGATGGGCCAAATCCTTACATAACATATCGATTAATAATATATTATTTGTGATTCACCCAACATACTCTACTTCCTCCATATATAGTGTATGATGGTTTTCATCAGAAAATATTACTACTCGGGTTGTTTAAATCAGTAATGATAATATTAATGTATAAGTACCATTTTATATTCTCACATATTGGAATATAAAATGACACCATAACATGAATAATTTCTACTGGATAGTATATTTTATTAATCTCATGTTGTGGTTATTACCAACTGATAACATCATGAGAATAAGTCTCATATTCTAATGAGTAATTTCACATGATGGTCTATAAACTTTGTGTCCCATCGTAGTATGTTATCCAAACACACACATATATATATTAAGAATATTTTCATTGTGCTTAAATGTTCTTAATCCTATTAGGGGACTAATATGACATAAAAATGTGACAAATACTGTAGAACATTATTACATTAAATTCATGAAGGTAGATGAACAATATGTAATAATATTTTTAATTTAATATTTAGTACCTCAAATATTCTGGTCTTCAAATTAAAATATTTGGGATCTAGGACATCGAATCTAAAAACTCTCAGATGGACTAGAGCATACTACATAAGTCATTCAGTCTGGTAGAAATTTCATGATATTGATGTTTCAACTGAGTCATGTATTAATTTAAGGGGATTGCCATGTTGTATTTTTTGGAAATAATACACACTATAACCTCACCTATTTGAGAAAAACACCACAAGAGATGATACTTATAATCTATTTTCTATCTACAGTGATGGGAAATTGTATATTTTGTGACATACATCACTATAGTATTATCACAATGGAGTTTCCTATGATATTTATTGATAGGTACCACATCTAGATCATTGATTAAATTACCAAATCTTAATAGCTTCTTTAGATACCATAGAAACTGGAATAAAATCTTCCTATGCTATAGAATCTGTGACCATAACAAGATTTTTTCTCTTCTAGTTCACAACACCTCCATTCAATGTGAAGATGTATCTGATTTGTGAATTCCTGTCATCATGATAGTCTTTGAAACTATAATATGTGTATCCTTTGATGACTAGATCTACACATCCTTAATAAAATAGGAACATGTCTTTATAAAAACATAAAAAATGAAGTAATGTATTCACATCCATCTTGTGGAAGGAACCTAGATCGTATTGATACATTTTTATGCACTTAAAATGTTGGTGACATCTAGCATTGTACATATTAAAACATATATGACTGACCCAATAACTTATGCATATGAAAACTATTCTTTTCTGTTACATTCATCATGGGTATAAGAACACATTTTCATGGAAATATGAATTCCATGTGATGCTGGAAAGAATATTATAATGGATTTACCATACTGAATCTCTTTAGTATCTTATCAATATATGTACTTTTACTTATGCTGAGAAACCACTTGGATATAACACACCCGATCATGATCCCAAGAATATATGAAGCATCTCACATGCTCTAATGACCCAAATTCCATCATTTTTATTGATGTTAAATAACCCCCTTTCAAGGGATGAATGGGAACCCTTACATGTCCTGTAGTCTCAGAGATTACATGGCTCATAGGCTAAGGATATTACATTACCCAAAGGTATTAGAGAATTTAACCAAACTATCTAAAAGGAAATCCCCCTCCCCAGCATCTGGATCATGATAATAGCTCTCCACCATCGCTTGTCTGTCTAGATAGGCTTCTTGTTCAAGCATAAGGTGGTTCCAATGGCATATATATACCATCTCATTCTGAAAAATCCATTTGGCTCTGCTCTGGTGCGTGAACCTACTCTTAATCTTCTTCTAGGGCTGCTCTTTTTTTATAGAGTCTATCTCTGGAATCTATGTGTGGCCTAAAGGCCATGAGGTGTCCTGATGGCCTTAAAGGTTACTCGAAAGACCTACTGACCAAATGGTTTGGCTGACTCGAAAGCCTTTAGGAATCCAAACCGAAACCAGTGGCCCATGGTGAAAAGTTCCAGCTACTACAGTACCGAACAATACCTGCTATAGTAACTATTGTAGTTCATGCTATAGTAACTGGTTCAGTTCCTGCTACAATCCCCACACAATGTTCAGGTCTTCTACAGTACCGACAAAGTGTGTAGTTCTGCTACAGTACCCGCACAGTGTACAGCTTTTCTATGGTACTCAGAAATAGGTCTCTACCTGCTACAATACCGCACAATGTACAGTTATCCAATGTATTTCTTGGAAAATAAAGTATTTATCCATTATATAATACAATATAAGACTATTATTTAATTTGAAATATGTAATATATCATCAACATATAATATTTATGAAACAAAGGCACTCCCACTATAATGATTGTATAAACAATTCTCAAAATGTTACATTAAAAATCCAAATTCTACTATATATTTATCAAAATGAATTTCTCCAGACCTGGATTATTTATTTAATCCAATTTTTTTCCACTTTCATATCTAGTTGGAATTCATCAGGGTCACAAACCATTCAGGATGTGTTATGTGGACATCTTCAAAAAGGTTCCCATTACAGAAGGTTGTTTTGATATCTATTTTTCAAATCTCATAGTCATGATAAGCCCCAATAGAAAATATAATTCTAATGAATTTATTCAATGAAACTAGTTAAATGTGTTTGTCATAATCAATTCCTAGATGATATTAAAATGCTTTGCAATTATTCATTCCTTAAAGGTACTCCCATATATATGTATGAATATTTTATTCATGAATAACCATTTACTGCAAATGAAAATTACACCCACTAGAGGATATAAAAAAATCCTTACTTGGTTCTGGTATAAGGAATCTACGTTAGAATTCAAGTCTTATTTCCACGTAGAGTCATTTTTCTCACATACCACGTCATTGTACTTTTGAAGATCACTATTATCGAATTATAATGAGTCACCATCCTTGGTAACTATAAATCTATTCAATTATTATTTTTAAAACTCTCATGTACTATTACATAGAACATGTGTCTTCGGAATTGTTTCTACTTACATGTGGATTTGTGGAATCTGATCCTATACTAACTCTTGTGGGCATTGAGCCTTAACTTCATCAATGTTCATCTTGCATCCACTAACTATTTTGGATATGTCCTCCCCATCTGGGAATATTTCTTGTATTTTCACTATAAATTTTTTTTTTCAAAGGGGTCCTATAGAAAATATCCCCATGTTTCCTTATGGAATCTTATAAAGGTACACTTTCTTCCAAGGGTGTATGTTTCTTTACCTCAGCAGACCTTAAATAATGATTTACATCCCCACACATGTAAATTCAACAACATGGTTTTTCTTCCACACCAAAATTCTAAAGGAATTTCATTTATCGGTATATAAGTTACAAGGAATAATATGTGTGCCTCTCATTGTAACAAATATACACAAAGTATAGTTTAATACTTACAAGATTCATCATTGATATCTCCATATCAAATTTAGTACTTCCACCTTTGACACTAAATGGGGATTTGGTGACATTTCATTGTAAATAGGTGTGACATACACCCTATGGTTTTAGTATGAAATACGTTAAATATCCTTCCTGATGTATTTTTTTTACATTTTCTCCATTTAAATGGATAAGCCCACAAGGATAATTTTTGTGTTGTATGAGTCATGTGATGTAATTTTGTTATCGATTTAAATTTCTCAGAACATATAATCCCACACATAAAAACTATTATGTAGATATTTCTTTCTATAAAAATATTTCTTTATAAAGAACAAATATTAATTTCAAATTTTAAAAATAAATCCATATGTATCTAGTCTTGATTTTGAAATATTTTTTCTGGATACTAAAGGTTCATAATAACGACCCATAAAACCAAGTTCATTATGCACAGCATTGTGTGGTGGTATTCCTATACACCTACATCATCATTTTTTCCCCACTGTATTCTTTTAGATCTACCTCCCATAGTATATTTTTCTAAATGAACTTCATTACCCTGATTGAATACATATGTGAGCAGCAAACTCTTTATATACTACCCAATTTGTATAAATAGATAAATTTTACTTATTAATAGATTCCCCAAAAGTATTCACATTATTCATAATCTAGGTGTTGTTTTTCTTCATGTTTCCCTTCTTTCCACATGTGTAATATAGAGAATCATGTTCCCTTACTAACAAATTGATCTTATCCTTCTTGGAATGGTGTAATGAAGCTGTGGTATTAATGATATTGTCTTTCCCATTCCATTTAGTGAACATATGTACAAATGGGTTTTAATAAATCGTATCTGTATCTACTTATTTCATGAGGTTATCAAGATATTGATGTGGCTTATCAATGTTGTTTATATTAAAATCGACAAAAAAAACAAGAGAATCTATAAGTGAGAGATTCCAGAATGAGATTAGTTCTGACTTCTTTGGGGAGTTTAATCCCTTTAAACTCTAGGAACTAAATGTATACAATGAACATGTCTATGTAGGGCCTAGATGATCCACCCTCTCCAAGAATACACAGAAAGATAACTGTGGAAATATAAAATTGTTCCTGTATATCACTATCATGGTAAATACCATTGGGGTGTTCAAGCATGATATACACATCCATGTTTTTGTGAGACTTCATGAGTTCACTACACATAGATGAATGAATAAAACATTGAATTGTTAACATATCATTCATATGTTTTAAATAGAATAAAATATCTTCATATCTAACCTCTTGAGATAGTGGATCATGCACTGAGGATTGTAGCATTATGATTTTTGTTCATGGTGTATAACAACACGAAAAAATATAAACCACTCCTAGAAGATACATTTATTGAGTAAATGATCATTATCCAATATTGATAATATGGACAGTGTGGATGTGGAGCTTGTTATTTTATATTATAATTAAAATATTATATTATTATTATTTTTCATGATTACATATTTTCAATGAAATAATAATTTAATTCATTTTATTAATTCTATCATCATTTTTTCATGTCCCAATAGACCTCTCCATTGAACATATTATTGATATATTACATGACATTCTATTGACGATGATCCATATTCCCCATTACATATCCTCAACAAGTGTTTTTTATGAAATTTTAATGGTATTTTGGTAAGAAAGATAGATCCAACTGTGGGCTTGTAACTCCATTATCCATTGGGTGGAATCCCAAATCCAGAAATCATGACTTGAATTTTCTCATCTCCTTCCTCTAAATTGCACCTTTTCATTACAGGGATACTCATCATGATGTAATATGGGTTTTCCAATCCAAAACATTTATATAAACTCCCCTTATAAAAGTTTGTGTTCCCACAAGGTTTGTTCAAACACAATGTCCTATTGGGTTCTGTTCCTAATTATATAATATAAGGCTTAGTCTAACTTAATATTACATTGATGGATTTTATTTTTATATTCATAATTTTTTATATTGTGCTATCCTTTATATGTCTTGTTAATATTTAAGTGTATGTTTCCTTAAATAATTATCCAAATTTAGAAGAAACATTGATTCAAATTCAATTTTATATAAATCCGTTCATTGCTTATTAATTGATTATTATATGTGATAGCAATATCGAATCCATAAATATAATATTAATTAATTACAAATAACATAAAAATTAATAAAATAACACAATCATGTTCTTTTATGAGGATTCATTTATGGAGAAAAAATTGAATCCATGTATTAACTAGGGGAAATAAATCCTTATTCTAGACTTGGCGTGATATAGAGAATTTTACATGACCACCTATGTATCACCGTTTATTAGTCATTATGGTTTTATCTTAAACCATCTCCACAAACCTAGGGATGCTCTGTTAATTACAAATATTTATTACTCACACACAGGTGGGAAAACAAAATGAATTTTTAAAGGTAATTACATAGATATCATTGGACATGAAGGTACTATATAGTATTAGAGGGAAAGATAAATCATAGACGATATTTCAATTTCATATTAATTAATTGAAAAACCATGAAATAAATTTAATTTAATAAATACCAATACGTACATCGGTCATTGTAAATCTCACAATAGGTCATACATATGAAAAATATGAAAAAGTAATCTGATAGAATTCATTTCCATATTTATTTTTTAATATTAAAATGAACATAAATAAATTAAATAATTAATTTTCATTCCTATTAATGATAATCCAACCATAATAGATCTACCCATAAATTTGGCAATCTTAGAAATTAAATGGAACAACCATTATTGAAATATTCATTCCAGTTTATTAATCATGAATATAAACATCACTAAAACCATTATTAAAATTTCAAACACATAATTTTTTTATAATCAATAAAATAATGTTTTAATGTTGCAATTTATAAAATTTAATGTAATTTTAATTTTTGTTGTCAATGAGAGTCTACATGGTGTGTAAATCCAGCTACACGCCACATACATTAGTTGTTGTATAACCAATTCACATATGTGGGGATTCACCTTGTAATATCATCCATACTACATGGTTTGCACATGCCAGATAGACACCCTATATCTTATTTCCACATTCTAGGTTGGCTAGATCCACAGGCAGTGTGAAATAAAATCCCAATGTGTTTATATTTTCTATTATCATATAAATATAATGAACATGGGTTTAAAAAGTGTTCTATGGCCACCAAACATGTAACTCCCCTTTACTAAACAATGATTTGGAACTTATCGATGGCATCTCTAATCATTATTCATTTGTTCTTGAGTCTCTAGGAAAATGGAACACATAACTATCATAATTAATATATCAATAATCAGTGAATTAAAATCATATTAAAAAAAATAACCTAAAATGAAAATCTAACCATAATAAAACATAGATCACAATTCAAATTAATAATTATAAATTAAAATTTCAACCCTCTGATACAATTGTTGGTTTCGAGAGAATCAGGAGTGATTCAGTTGTGGGTGATATATTAAAATTTATTTTAATGATCATTTCCCAAAAATAGGAGTGAGAATATTTTACATCAAACTGGGAATTAATTTATTTAATATTCAATGAAATAAATATATGTGGTTAGCAACTTTCTTAGTTGGTGATTTTTTAACATCTGAAATGGACCTTATGGATTTTATTCATTACATTTATGAGGATCCATGGGTAGAATCCCTCTATTGGAGGTCAACATATTATATAATTTCCTCTAAGAAATTCCGTTCATTATATATGTTCATGAATGGTAAATCTAAAATCTTCCATTATTTGATATTGATCGCTCATTCTTCAGTTTTGAAAAATTCCCTATTGTGTTTCTAATTCTTGAGAGGGAGAGAGAGGAATAGGAATAGACAAAGAATTTGTTGCGCACAAAAAGTCACTATAACCAATCATGGAATTTGTTTTGAATGAGTTTCATGATAAAAATAGCTATCTATATATAGATTTGGTATTTTAATTACAATATTTTTTTGAATAACATCTATAAAATACAATTAAAACCATTAATCAAATCCCATGACACATAAAAATGATAAATCAATTTGAATTTTTGGTGCAACCTCTTGAATTAAATGGATAAATAATATTTACCATCTCATAATTAATGGGTTTATCACAAGACAAGGTCTTCAATAATTTTAACTCATATTCAAATTATTGAAAATCTGAATAATTATATTATTCTCTTAAATAAATATTTTATTCAAAAAATAATTGATTTATATTTATTAAATATTCAATAAAAAATAAATAATTTTTATTCACAATCTGGTAATAAGTATTTATTAAATTTACCTGACCAATATAAATTGAATAAAATTATTATTCAGACATGAGAATAAAATTTATTCAATTAATTAAATTCAAATCGTGCTTAATAATGACCAACAGAAACACATATTGTGTGACCCTCTTAGATTCATTCTAATTTTCATTAGGCGTGCTTGCCTAATTTTTATGATTACATTCTAGAAATGGGAGAAAGAACCCATCAGAAAGAGAATATAGTTATAATGATGAAAAACACATATGATTTTTAATTGTGTAACACAATCCTTTTACCACAATATATCATTAAGAAGACTAAAAATGTTTTCATCAACAGATATGCTTGATACATCCTTATTTTACTTTATGAAACAAACATATTGGTATAGCATTGACATATAATTTAGGGCAACAATTCTATATCTGTAAAAGGGATGAGTTATGAACTTCTAAAAACATTGATATAAATAATCCACCATTGACTTATCCATTAATAATATGTCATTTTGGATGCACCCAACAATCCTTCTCGGAAACATTTTGCATCACAATTTTATTCAGAAAATCAATGTCTGCAAGTCTTAAAATGAATTTCTGATAATATTAATGCATATGGACCATTGCACACAGTCATTGATATGAATATCTAATGAAAAAAACATGTGCAATTCCAAATTGCGGGTTCGTTCTCATTATCTCATATCTTGGAGATTACCAATAGTGATCATGAGGATATTAAATCACATATACATATGTGTAATCACACTTCATGGTCTATTTACTATGTGTCACATCATAATATCATATCCAACTAAAAAAAAATTAAGAATATATTTATTGCACTTTAAGGGTCTAATCATTTTGGGGAACTAATATAACTAAATCAATGAAACAAATACTAATTGAGATCGTTACATTTAATCCATATGAGATAATGAAATATTCATAATAAGATGTTTAAATAAATATTTAATACATATAATATTCATGTAACAAACGTACGAATAGTTTGTTCTATGAAACCCACCAAAACACAGATTTACTCTAAGAAGAATGCCAGATCGACACACAATTTTCTAAAACATTCACATAAACCATGTGGTTGCACCTTTTTTGGGTTTTGAAATTTTTAAATAACTTAAAACTCTGTTTTATAACCCAATATAAAATTCCTTCATGTGGATAGTGAAGGATACTTATGAAAACTCTTTTTAGGTGACTAATATTCCAAAAAAAATCTACTCTTCATGAGACCTCCAAATTGAGCACAATTTGTCTCATTTGGTCCACATAATTAAGATATACATTAGTTTGTATTTGTTCTTGATTTCTATGGTCATCGATTATTCTATTTGGATATAGAATCATATGACCTTATTTATTGTTCTTTTACAATTATTTATATTTTTCCTATATTTAGTTGAATCACATCTTGATACCAGATGACCACTATAATACCGAGATATTGTTGGTTTTATTAACATTAATTTCGGATTTTGGTACTAGCAAGAAGTTGTTATTCCAACCACTAGACTATCTAGGACATAGAGTGAAATTATATTATTAATATAATTGGAAGTAATTTAATATATTAGATATTCCAATAGGTTATTTGATATGTGTAGGTGGTTATTTCCCCAACATGAGGCCACCTAAGGGGTGTTCCAAGCCTACTCTTTGGTTTATGCCATTAATAAACCACCAATGTGATACTTCCTTCATTTCTCCTACTACAGGGAAGTTCGACGATAAATCAATGGGATTGAAAAGTATTTTAGGAGATGTAAAACCTTCTTTCCCTGTGCTAATATTTTATTCCATGCAAGAGATGATAAAATTGATTATGTGGAATATTATAAATGTTTGGCTATCCAAATCTGATATATTAAATTACAGTTGATGAATAATGGGTGGGAATACATATGTGACATTATTAATTTAAATGGTAGTAATGAGTGGGTATAGTCATGAAATGTGTTTTGTTTGATTGTATTATAAGTGTGGGAATAATCATTGTATGGCTGTAAATGAAAATAATATATTTGATAGTTGAATCAAATGGTTTTGGATTGTTATATAGTCTGAAATAGATGAATGGTTGATTAAATTACATAGAAATCTCCCCATAGATCTAGAACATGGTATTGAATTTCGTTTGTAGTGATTCTTATTTGGTATTTATTCTGTGGGATTCCTCTATCCTTGTTACCACATTGATTTGGATTGGATGGACACACATAGGAGATGTTGGTAAACTTGATCTGATGATTGCAACTAATGACTATACTGAGATTCCATCAATCAGATTCTAATAATCAGTGAGGATTCCATAGTCTTGGACCCCATATAACTAGACCTTAATGTTCTAAAATTCATTATAATTCATAGTCATGGGATGTATGAAAAATTGGTGATTACATAGTGTCCATGGAAACATGATACACTTCATTATACTATATGGACATGGGTTATTATATGGATTCATTTTACAGCAACGATGTGAGGGTATGATATTCCAAGAGGCATTGAGAGCCTATGTTACTTGTTTATATTATATATTGATACCTTTTTAAAAGATGAAAATTTTTATGTGATAATTGAGAGGATGTTTGGTATTACTTTTTTGGAGTTGTCATATGCCTTGGTTATTCACACATATATTACTTCTTATATACACTAGTATAGTAAATTGAAATATTTTTCTTATAATCGTAAATAATTATGGGTGGTTACCTTCTAGGATGTTATCTAACAGACTGTATGGGCCACCATTGGGACCCAAATAGATTTTATGGTTGCAGGTGATGATATGGGAATAATCCCTAGCATAGGATGTAGATTATCTCCTCAGAGAAAGAGAGCATGAGAACATGATGAGGCAAGTGATTTTACCGGGATAACATTCTGGAATTTTTTTATTGTTGGACATGTATATTGTATTATAATTCATTGTACCAATTTTGGCTATGTTTGAGATACATGTATCATCTATATCATTACATATGAGTAATTTCTGACATGTTTCATTATAATATTATTCTTTACATTTAAGTTGTCTTATAGTTAATCTACATAAACTATTGAATTTTATTTAATTCCACAATGATATAATATGTTAATGAGGGCATAATACCCCCAATGAATAACATATGCCCTTCCAACTACTCGACAACTTCTTGAATTTGGGGATATGTGCTTGAGGCCTTATAGAAAACTAGGATCGCGACACTATTGAGTGGAATATCAGCCAAGGCTATTATAACAATATTTTCATTTCATAAATATATAATTACATTAAAAACTCTCCTAACTAAAGTCTCAGATAGATAAATTGATGAATTAGGGGTTTATTCATCATAGTGCATCACCTGAGGGGTATATTGTGTTGTTTTCTAGTATGGATGATCATCTATTAAGGTTATGTGTTGATTACATTAAGCTGAATCATATGACGGTTAAGAACTGATACCCTCTTACATGAATAGTCAATATTTTTTAATAGTTAATTTGTGTTTTCTTGTTTTCTATGATTGATCTGATATTACGGTATCACCATATGAGGGTGTGACCTTTAGATATATAGCGGAATATTTCTAGAGTAGGTACAATCAATATGAGTTTGTGGTGATTTAAATCCGGTTAAACCATGAAAATGATCTTTTTAAAAAATTAATCAAATAAATATTTCACCCATATCGAGATCCGTACATAGATGTCTTTTTTGATGACATCTTGTTGTACTCTGAAACTAAAGATGATCATGGTAAACATCCTAACATTATCCAGAGTGAACTAAGAGAGAGTTTTATTTAGGGGAAGATAAATAAATTCAATTTCTATATTGATAATGTATATTGTGTCACATAATCTCCATGGAAGGAGCTTCAGTGGAAATTGAGAATGTGAAGGTTGTAGTTTCTTGCGAGTAGTCCAAGATTTTTTTTGATGATCAGAGTTTTCTGGGACATTTTAGTTGTTATTGAATGTTCATTAAATAATTTTTTTATTTGGGAAGTTCTATATTTATGTTTATCTATGTATGGTATTATTTTTCGTTTGTATAAATTGTAAAATATTTATTTTCAAGAGTTTAAGAAGGGGTTGATGACCACACCGGGCATAATTTTTTCTGAACCAGGTATGAAGTACACCTTGTTCTAGGATGCATCTGGTGCCAGACACGATGAAGTATTGATACCTGATGACTGGGTTTTATGTTATGGGTGAATATTTTTGAGGACTTATTAATAAACTAACCTACCCATAATCTTGATTTGGGAACTACAGTGTATGCCTTGTCATATTGGATGAACTACATTTTGGGAGAGAACTTAACGATGTTTATCAGTCATAAAAGCTTTAAGTACATATTTTATCATCATGATTAGAATCTTTTTCATTGAAGGGTGGTAGAATACCTGATGTATTTTGACATTGAATACTTTTACACTCCATGAAATGGAATTATTATTGAGGATGATCTATATCAGAATAATATGAATCTGGTAGTGTAAAAATTAATCCCTGAGTAGAGAATGGTAGACTTGTTTAATAAAATTCATCTAGATATAAAATATAGAAACCATATGATGAACCCATATTCTAATATATTTGAGTAACTGATTTTTATCTAGGTCAAGGAGGGTCATCTTGAGGATCCATAATGTTTTTCTATGATGGAATGACATAAATGATGGGAATCACCTTCTATTTGGGTTGCAAGTGCCAATGGAATTATTTATGTTTGTGGTCATGTTGTGGTACCTGCAGGTATTTGAGAAGAGTATAAAAATGATAATAATTCATATAAGTTGTATGTGCATATTATTTTGACTAAAATGCATCATGATATTCATAAAAAGAATTGGTGGTTGGGAACATTGAAATATGTTTCAGGTTTTGTTCTCTGAGGGCTTACATGACAACATGTGATGGTTGAGCATCAGTTCCCAGGTTGGTTTTTATAACCATTTATAATTTTACAATTCAAGTGGGATGATGTAATGATTTATTTTTCAGTTTTACTTACATGTTTTACTCTTATGAATGATGAAATTTGTGTGGATGTGTATTAGTGGACTAAAGTGGTTCATTACATTCCAATCTAAGAGTATTTTACTATTGAATAGTTGGACAACTTGTATGTATTAGAAATAATGTGTATTCACTGAGTCTAACTAACAATAGTTTCAGATAATGATCCACTTTTCACATTTTGCATTAGTTAGGTTCTATAGAAGTCACATGGTATTCATGTGTTTTTAGTGTGCCTTTCCACGCACATACATACTGAATTTCAGAGTGTACAATATATATTCTAGAGGATTTTATGTGGTATTTTATTCTTGAATTTTGTGGCTCATCGGAAAGAAACTTGTCTATTGATGAGTTTTAGAAAGAAAATTTTTTAATTATACTTTTCAAATGTAACCATTGGAGTTAATCTATGTGAGATCGTGTAGATCTATGTTTTGATGGATTTAAGAAAATAAATCCAAATTGATGGGGATGAGTCTCATGATGGAGACATAAAAGATGGATAGAGTCATTTAGAAATGAATGATAATGGATTATTGTATGAATAAGTAATATTAAAATTACTGCTTTAGATCACATGAGTTTATGGTTGTGTATAGGGTGTTTATTCAGTATTCACCATGGTTCGGTCACCATCGAATACAAGAAAATTGAATTTTGGAACTCAGGTATGTGGTGATATTTGAGATCATAAAGAGGATCATATCAATGTCTTATTGATTAGCTCTTCCTCAATGGTATAGTGGAATTCACAATGTATTACTTTTTTTACATCTTCGTTAGTATAAACCTGATCCATATCATGCGGTTAATGATGAGAATGTTTTGATCAAGGATGATGTTTCGTTTGAGGAGAATCTGATTCATATCATGGACTGTAGTGAGAAATTAAGGTGAGAAAAAAACTCTCCATTTGTTTGAGTTTTATATAATGATGGTAAAATTCAAGAAAAAGCATGAGAGGGAAATTTAGATGTGAAATCCCAGTAATCCAATCTCATTTATTCAGACACTTAGGGGTTCATGAGAGTGTGGATTGAAAAATAACCACTATAAATTGTTGAGGTTGTAAGATCCATAACATAGTGATGATACTTCATTGTTTAATTTTCAGTTTACATATCTTGTTTTGGTTAATGAAATACTTCTCAAGAGTATAAGGGGCCAAAAGGGTGTTCCATTGGATCATGAATTAATGGAAGGAAAATATGGCTAGAATGTGCAATTATTTATTCCCATGGGTGGAGTTAGACTGAGGCTCTAAACTCCACATCAAAATTAACAGATTTAGGAAGGGGGTGTAGTTTTTGTATGCTAACTATTGCATTCAATGAAACTACACAGACCAAAGCATTTTGGGGAGTTTGATTTATATGTGATGATATTATTATCACAACTAAGTTAGGGATATAGACAAATTCACATTATTAATTGAGTTTGATAAATTTTCATAACCTATTAACCAAATGGTGGAAATGAATTATTTAATAGAGATAGTATAAGTAATGATATTGGGAATTATGATATGAATAAATTAATTAATCTTGTTAACTAATGGATCCTGAACAATATTTTATTATATTTTAATTTATTTAGTACATAAATTCACTATATTTATGGACAATATTTTATGTAGGAACCGGTGGTGTTGGCTATGTAATTTTTCTCACACCATACTTGGGCTGTCATGGGGTAACCAACAGAATTAAATCATGAAGGTTAGGAAAGGGGCAAGGGTCCGGTTCTTGGGAGTTGAGTAGAGCATGAGATGTTTGTGGAATATATATCAAACATAGGTAAGTATTTTTTAGGAAATTTCATTGTTTGTATTTGTTTTTGGTTTTATCCACTTTCCACTATTGACCATGAAATATCAAATGTAATATTGGATATTATTTTTACCCACTCTTGGGATATTTTTCATATGACTATTCATTGGATTTTTCATTTTTAAAATATTTATATTGTTTTCTCTTGAATAATACTCTGTTAAAGAGGGTATAGTCAATTCATGTAACTTATTTTGACCCACACTTATTGTTAGAATCCTTTGGTCAATGTGGAGGAGTGGATTAGGTCATTTGGAGACCATTCCCAATCGCACCGTTTAAGGGCTCTCGGGATGTACATGTTATGTCCTATATTAAAAATGTATATATTACCAAGAGGAACGTTATAATATCTATTCATTTTTACCACAAAACATATCATTTTCATAGAATAGTTTTTTATTTTCAAAACATATATTATAAAATTTCATCTTGAATTCATCCTTCTCCAAAAACATCCTTAAAATTATGTGAAACTGATTTTAAAATTTGGGATTAGAAAAAAAATATAAGTAAGAGTCATAAAAATAATGAAAAACATTATTCATGTGAAATGATGGAAAACACACATAATTTTAACCCTACTCTAAAAATATCATTGAGGAGATGAAATAATATATTTTGATATAAAAAAAAATAATTTTTCTAAAATAGAACCTTTAAAACCAAATATTGAAAATAAATAACCCTTTTTGGTAATCTGGATCATTATAGTCAGAAAAAATATTCTGAAACCCATTCGTGAGGAAAAACAATATGATCAACTTCTACTATACTTTTAACCAAAAATAATCAATACTTATTGCAGTATAGAAATATAATTGGGCTCACTGATCATGTAATACATATGACAATCACCTATTTTCCTGAGATATAATGTGGATCAACCCTTCAAGTATGTTATATATATCACACATGTGAGCTATGAGGGAGATCAACTCGTTGTATAATCTATATCAAGAAAACAAATTTTTTCTATAATGATCAAGTACAGTATCATGGAAATAACATATTATACATGCACATTTTCATCATAAAACCTACTTAAAAACAATTTCCTACAAAAGAGAAAAAAATTCATATAAATAGACTTTTTTCTTTTGAAAATCTATTTTGAAAATGTAAAACCTTTTCATAGAATAATGAAACCCTTTTATTTGAAAATAACCATGGAAACAATTAATAAAAATTTAAAATAATTCATTCTTCTTGAGATTTATAAATTAAAGGCATGTTATATTTGTAAAAAAATACATTCTTTTTGACTTTTTTTAAAGTGTCTAAATAGGAAATTTAAAATAAGAATTTTAAAATAGGGTCCATTACCATGTATATTACTCATACTGTATGTTATTTATATTCTTAAAATTTAAACTATGAAAGTATTTAATATGATAAGAATAATTTTCTGATTTATTATTATTTTAATGTAAGCTATTATTATTATAAATACAGTTATATATTCACAGAAGTACATGTTATACTTTTTGAATATATTCAGTCTATAATTACAAATTGACATTAGCTGGTTCATTGTGGTCAAATTTGTAAGTATTCAGTAATCTCTATCTAATAATTATAACATAATTATTTATTTTATGAATATTAATTAGTAAATTAATTACATTATACTAGGAGAATTATAATGTATTATAATGATAAAGAAGATGTTCCATATATAAGATGTGTAATATTTAAATTTTATGTAATCATAATAGAAAGAAGGAAATTAGTATTTTATCATTCAAAATTGATCATTAAAGATTATATATCATATTATTTCATTAAATATTCTTATATACCTAATTAATGTGATTCGGTGAAAGAAAAATAATCCAATCCCATCTTGGAGGTGGTGGTCCACACATACAAACAAATAACAATATCATTTTATAGTGTGTGGAATGGAAAGAATATATATCTTATATTATCATTAAATAATTATATATATATATATATTTAATATCACATATTATTATTAAACATAGATTTATCCTAAGTATTTAAATGTTGTGATGAAAAACAAATTGCACCAGTTTGTGGGGTTGTTGTCCACCATACACAAGAATACTAAATTTCTTTCACATTTGATGGATTTTGGAGATTGATATAGGTTATTTAATTTAAATAATGATATAAATTTATATATATGACAGCGTATTTATTATTTTATCATTCTGATGTTTATTTTAAGGTGGTGGATAATGAAATAAAACTGAAATGCTTGATTAGAAATATTAAATCTTATTCAAACAAACTTCATTAATAATGACCATAAGATAACTTAGTTAGGTTTAATAATAGAAAATAAACATATAATATTAGGGAAAAGATTCTAGTAAGGCATTAGTGAAGATATTTTCTCATGTTATTGTGATTTTATGTTTATGGAAATTAGAATAAGGGGATTCCTTTTATAAGTGAAGAGATGTGTCAATTTTTGAATTTCACAAAGTAATAAAATATTTTTAATTAAATAATAATTACTAATGGAAACCAATTTATTTATCTAGAATATTGGACGGTTATGGGTCTAAATGAATTTATAAAATAAAAATTATTTAATTTTTTACTATTTTTATCTCTTTATCATTTGGTTTTTACTCCATGTGAACCACTTTAAAAATTACCTTGAGAAAAAGGATTTTTTACACAATAAGGGTCATTATATTTATAATAAATGAAAAAGTCCCATATTTTAACAATGAATGATATTTTATTCCATAAACTGATAATTTTATTTAAAATAATTTTGTTTTAATTTTTTTGTAATTGAATAAAATATTATATATTTATAATATCAATAATGTTAATTTTTTGAAATATTGAGCAACATTAATTTAATAACACAATAACATCATATAAAAGTAATTTTTTTTATTATATCCCTATCTTGTATTTGGAATCCATAAAGCTATTTTATATCACTAACTATATCATATTATATATTTTATTATATTTATAATATCATTTATTTGATTTTTTTTATTAATTTAATTGTTCTCGTGTCGGCGTTGTGAAATAATTTAATTAAATTATATCATCATTAATAAATAAAAACAAATTACCATTAAAAATACAAATATTTTATCTTTATAATTACTGTTTGTAGTTGAACATCTCCTCAATGATACACAATTTAAAATTTTTCATAGTTTTTAAAAACTAGAGTGTGACATGTATATCTTTTCATGAAATAAAATATCATAAAGGTCGCAATATCATCCAAATAGACATATAATTCCAAAAAAGAGTGTATGGAATGATTATGGTTAAAATATACACATCCATCACGATTAATTTTTTTTGGGTCATTTTCATGTCCGGATAATCTTAATTTTAATAATAATAAAATAATTAACTTTTATGTGGTAATAAAATAAATTATGGGAAATATTAACATTGAACAAAAAATATAGGGTCCTTTTTAGTAAATATATTCCCCCAGATTCAAAATATAAAATCTATTTTTCAAAATTAAAATACACGATTTTTTATTATTTTATTTAAATTTAATCCAATAATATTTAAAAATAAATTTAATTTTAAAAAAATAATTTTTTATATAAATTGATTGGATACTAAATACAAGTATAAAAACAATTTTGAAAAAAAAATCTGGCCATTTTTTAACAAAAAAATTTAATTAATGTTTTATATTAATATAAAATAGAATTTCAATAAATATGTATTTTCAAAGAAGATATGGTTTTCAAAAAAATAATTTTTCAATATTCCTGGAAAAATCAATATTTTTTGAAAATTCTCAAAAATTACTCATTATATAATGATGATATAATGAATTATTAAATAAAAATTTATTTTTTTGAATAAAATTATAGAATTTGAATAAAAATAACTAGTCATAGTAAAAATGAAAAATCATTTTGGAAAAATATATATTTTTACATAAAAACTGACATTAATATAAATTATGTGCTTATTTTCTATGAATTTTACAATAAATAAAATTTTATAGGAAATTTATATTAGATTCATAAATTGGTTATACATATAAATATCACCCAAATAAATATATTTGTTATAATAGTATCATTTAAATAATAACATTTCAACGTTCATTTATGTTTGGAGTACCAAATCTTCTAAGAAATCACAAAAATGATTTTTATAAAATATTAAAAATATTAAATTCTCACCACCCCGAGAAAAATTATATCCTTTAAATTAAAATTAATTCATAGGTAATGGGGACTTAAATTTAAAAATGTATTTTATGATAACCAACATCAAAAAATGGGCCAATAAGACAACCTCTTCAAATTAGTGAAACGAAAGTACTGAGTTCATCTAAAATAACACCCAACAAATTTTCCCTGTTGGAAAACATTTATGAGAAGTGATAACTAGTATATAAAAGAGAAAACTAACCTGTAAGGATATAATGTGATTTATAAATAACAAACTGAGGATAAAGTCAACCATTACAAAACTATAAATCATTAATGGGCAGAAAGATAATTGATTTCATGGTATGAAAAATAAACAGATAAATTTTTATTATTACGAAGAATTTTCATATATTATTTGAATTTTCATATTACATAAAATATTAACAATATTAAAAATTATTATTTTTCAATAAAAAAATCTTCAATAAATCAAGTTTAAACATAATCTGGACTTTTTCTCCTAATAATGTGTATCTAAGATGAAATTTTATGCCTCAAAAACAAGAATCAACTTTTATGGACCACAAAATCAAATAAATGGATAAAATTGTTTTCATCATATATTAATACACTATACAAATGTTAACATGTTGCCCATATGGTATTATAATTTAAAAATCATAATAATCAATCAATTAAATAAAACATTATCAATCATCAAAATTAAATGTAATACCTAAAGATGAACATTGATTAGTAAATAAATAACTACCAATAAAATTTCTCCAAAGTATTCCCGACTATGTTTGAAGCCAAAAAATTATAATAAATTGATAACATTGTTTTTCCAAGATTATTTTTTGCATTTATAAAAAAATAAAAAAAATTCTCTATATGTCTGACAAAAAAACTATATGTCATAATCATATAATTTCCTTGATTCTCTTTCAAATTAAAAAATAAATATGAGTAACCATTAATGGTCATAGAAAATATATTTGAACCATTATTCAAAAAATAGTATTATTTTTAACATAATCCAATAGGACTCCCCAAATATTATACTTCCATTATTCAGGAATAATGTAAATCCTATATTCCCCAATGTTATTTCCTATCCCATGGTTCAATATATGAAAAAATATATTTTCTAAATATGAAAATAAATTATATATATCATAAAATTTTGAAAAAGGAAAAAAATTCATACAAGTATGTATATCATAAAAGTCGGTGGATGTCGATACACCATTATCACCATTCAGTTGTGGGTTGAAACCATACATACCTCTCATATGCGATGGATTGTCACCTGACCAAAGATTTTGTATTTTTAAAAATTCATATTAATAAAGTACCTTAACTGTTACTAGAAATCTGAAAAATAACATATAAAATAAAATTTAAATATTGAGCTTATAAGGAATGGTTTTACCTTCAATGGTTACTTATGCCATAAATTTTCCATGAAAAATATTTAATAACCCATAATTGTCTCAAAATAAATTAATTTATAAACCATAATGTTTATCCATACATTAGAACCGATTTTTAAAAAAATTACATGTTAATTATTCATCAAATAAAAAATTAACATTATAAAATTTGGAGTTTTTTATAAATTCAAATTAATAATTATCCCAATTTATCCCATCATAATATAGTGTTTATTATTTTAAACTTATAATCATAATGATGTATTAAACTATATATTTAACGAGTAAACTAAACATATTGGTCATTAATAATTATTCATAATACAAAATCCTTGATTTTATATCTTATTTCTAGATGTGTCTTTTTACTAAACAAAATATAATTCTTTTCTATGATTTAGTAATGTAAAAACATAATCCAAGAAATAATCCATATAATTAATATTATATTACACTAAGCTCATCATCATCTATAATGGAATTAAGTATTTATAAATAGATATATATATATATATATTCTTACTGATCAAATTCTTGATCAGGCCCTAGGTTATTGATTTTCCCAATGTCTATTTTCCTCATATTTAAAACATTGAATTGATATCTCAATGAGAACATCATTCGCATTCATTATGTTAATAAAACACTTCAATTTTATTTGGTAGATTATTTATTTATGACATCCTTTAAAACATATAAAACCTATTCTTATTATTTAATGACATTTTGTATATTATTCCTTATATATTATTGACATATATGATATTGATTGTATTTATCATTAAGATCATTGTCACCGTAACTTCCATGATAATTCATTTATCTCATTTTGTTTGCAAAAAGAAACTCTCATAGATTTTATAGGTTAATAATTACACATAATAGTTGAATAAGAATACCCATAGTATTTATTACTACATATCTCATTCTATTCAGTTTCTCAATCATATAACCAACACATTTTCAATCACATGCATTGTAATTTTTCTTAATGCTAAATCATTCCATTTACTAAAAGCAAAAATGATAGATTCTGAACATCAATAAAATTATATTATAAAATCTATTGAGGTGTATAAAAATTATTGTTTCCATATTCTTGTTATCAAAAGCATATTTATTTATAAAAAAATCTATTATTATTTGTAACATAGTATCCACTGTGGTCATAATGAGTTTTAACTAATGCTCAAATATCATCATAAGCTTTAATGATACATAAATACTACTATGATTTAATATTTTAGTAAAAATAATTAAATTCATAATTTTTACTGTATTTATAGTATAATTAACTATTTAATTTTAGAAGAATCATTTTGGATTATATTTATAGAGTGTTGGGACATAATTATTAAAAATATTTCTCATATAGTACTATGTTAATTCATATACTCAGTATTCATTTTTTCCCACCAAACAAAATATTTTGAAAGAAATTTTTTTTAATTTCATAAAATATCATTCAAAATTTGATCTTTTAGTGATCCTATTTCCTATACATCCTTAATTACTTGTGTAAAACATTTGAAAATGTTTGATGAGCATAAAAATCTCATTAAGTTACAATAATATAATAAAATTTTAATTCCATTGAAATATGGAAAATCGCAATAATGTATAACATTTTCATAAAATTCATTAATTTCATGAAATATTTCATTTAAACATGACAAAATCACAAACAATATTCTCAATGAAACAAATTAAACACTATTTTATGGAAATAAAAACTCTTTGAAAATGTAGAGCATCACATTCATAAAACCATTTAAAACCCATATAATTGAGGTAACTATACAACTAAATTACAATAAAACTCTCTAAATTAAATAATCAATACTCAATGCATTACTGGCATATAATGTGTCATAACCTCAATATAATGTATATAATTATCCCATATTTTTTTATATTCTATAATGGGACTCAACCCTTTGTATAATATATATCAGTTTTACTTGTTAACTATAATGGGGCTCAACCTATATTATATTATGTATCACGGCCACCCATAATTGTATATAGTTATGAAATAATATATAATTAGTAAAAAATATATGATTGAACATTTTTTTCACAAATCCATTTTATATCCTCTTTTAACATAAAATTTAAACACATTTTTATATTAATACACCCTTTCATTTTAAAAATGTATTTTAAATTATAAAAACCATGAAAATCATATATATATTTTTTGGAATATAACCTTTGAAATTATAATAGTAACCCACAATTAATTGATGCATAATTATTGTGTGAAAATCCATTCAAATCTTATATGTAAAAATATATATTATTTTCTAATTTTGTAAAAATAGAATAAGGATTTACTTTAAAATATGATTACTAAATGAAAATCAATTACCTTGAGTCTGAATCATCATGTATGTTATTTTAATTACATAATAATATAAAATGTTTAATTATATACCTTTTTCAAAACATTTTTCTTTTTTATTTTTAATTTCATATCTCTTATTATAATTTTTAATAGAATTACATAATGATACAAGTTAACATTGGACGTTTGATGATATTTTTTTATAACTTCAAAAAGATTTAGGATGGTTTAATATGATCAAAGTGGCCATTATTCCATCATATAAATAATAAAAATCATTAAACAATTATAATATTTATACATACGTTAAAATAAATCATTAAATATGGTTATTAAAAATGAACATTATTACAATTATAATGACAAAATCTTATACGAATGTAGAGTAATGTTTTAATGTTTTATCAATCTCTACGGAAAGAAGATACCTATAATTAAATGTTTCGAAAATTATAATTACAACACATATGTAATATTATATCATTATATTTTCAAATGTATATCATCACTGCGTTGTGGAGGTGAAAAATAAATCACATTACTTCACAGGGGTGGCAGTCTACACATTATAATGAAAACTATAATAATTTTTTAGAGTATGGAAATGAATGAAAATATATTTTTATAATCAATAAATAATTATAAATTTTTTAATAGTAAAAAATAAAAATATTATTTATATAATTATAACATGTCCTGATATATATTGATGGAAAAAAATTATGTTGGTTTACAAGGCAGTAGTCTGCACTACAAACGAATGATGACAACCATTCCAATTTGAAATATTTTTATGATGGAAATAGGATATTAGAAAAAAAATAATTACATAATATAATATATGGGAGAATATAGTTATTTTATTATCATGTATGAATATTATTTTAATGAGGTGGATGAATAAATAGAATTGAATGACTTGATAAAAAATGTTACAACTTCTTCAAACATCTTCCTCTATTAAACAACGCAAGACCACAGAGTTTGGTGTTCATCAAAAACTATGAAATATATAATTTTGGAAGTGATTATAATAATAGATATTTTCAGATATTTTTTGAACCAATTTTGAATTTTATTGTGATTAAATGTGAATAATAGGTTCCCTTTGTTAAGAGTGGTGAGGGGTACTATTGGATTTTTAAAAAAATATTAGACAAATATAAATTAATTATTATTTCAAAATAACTATAAACATAATTATTATAATGATAGGATGTGTATGGGTCGAAATTATATTATAAAATAATAATCCAAAATATAATTACAATTTTTGAATCCTTAACTTTTCATTTTAACAATAATTAACCCTTTTCAAAGTAGCATGACAGCAAGGATTTGTACACAATGAAAAATAATTTTGTTACTAGAAATGGAGAAATCCTCATACATGGATTGTGTTTTAAATATACATCAATATAATAATTATTTTTATGAATATAGTCTTTTTTGTAATATCTAAATCATGGAAAAATAATTCAATATATTAAAATATCATTAATATAAATATTAATAACTATTTATTAAATTAAAATTAATAACAACAAAAATACATTTTAAATTGAGAGAAAATATATTATTATATCTATAAAATGTATTGGCCATCCATGAAATTTTTGTATCACATTAAAAAATTAATATTATTCTGCCTTAAATATATTTAATATCCATTATTTTATTTTTATAATAATTTGGTAATTAATGTGTTAAAATTTTTATCACAATAAGGTAATTATGTCTTCACTAAACATTAAAAATAAAATAGGAGTAAGAATTTAAATATTTTATATTTCAAAATAATACATATTTTAATTTATAATCTCTAGTTAATCCAATAATAAATATGATATAGATATTAAAAACAATAGTTTTATATTCTTCACTTCCATTGAAATGAAATATTATAATGGTCAAAATCTCATAAAAATGGATGGAAATTTACATTTAACAAAATATTGAATGAAAATGGATGATTTTTTATCCTTAAATATTATTAAGAGATGTTTTAAGGTTAATTTGTTTTCCTTATTATTTATATATATTATTTAATTACATTATTTACCCTTTATCATGGTAATAAAAGTTACCAATTTTAATATTTATATGGACTAAATAAAGTATCTATTGAGAAAATATGTAAATACTTATTCTAAATATAGAGAATTTTTTTTAAAAATTCAATCCACTAATGTGGAATAATATATTTTAAAAAATACTCATCAAAATGATATAAAAAATAAGTTATTTTGAAAAATGTTCTTTATAAATATAAAAATACTTTATTATAATTAAAAGTGTAACATTCATTTAAAAAACAAAATTTAGATAATTAAAATTAATAAAGAACTAATGAAATTAAAAGTTTAATCCACTCAATATACTAATATTCTAAGTATATTAAATGAAATTATGGTTTTTAGTAAATATCATTTTTTATTTATTAGTTGAAAATTGAAAATTATAAAAAAATTATAATTTTTTTACTAAGATTATTTCTATATTATAATATTAAAATAAAAAACTTTTTTCAAAAAAAATTAACATTTTTTTAAATTTACATTAATATTCACACAAAATAAAAAAAAAGTCTTATTTTGAAAAAAAATTTCTTTTAATAATTAAAAGTCATTAATATTAATTGTGTGATAATTTGTAAGCATATAAGAAATATTATATATTTACTTATACCCTTATAATTGTTTAATTAATTATAAATTTATATTCATCATCATTAAATTAATATAATGGTTATAACTATGGGCTTTAAATAATAATATTTTGACATTCATTTAATATCGGTGTTGAGTGTCTTGTAAGCTATCCAACGTAGTCATTAAATTTAATATATTAAGACATGGAGATATATATTTATCACTATAGAAAAAAATAATGTTTATAACATTATTGTTAAGAGAAAATTAATCATTAACATCTAAAAAAATATGAATGGGTATTCTAAAATATAATAATTACTAGTCATTATAATTTATTTGTAACCTCTAGTGTTGTTAAAAAATTCAATGATTTTTTCTAGTACCTAGAATCATCAACATAAATTATTGGTGGAAAATTTAGATTAGGATATAGCATTGTTACAACAATTATATTAGGTACAATAAAATATTATTTCTCTTTAATAAATAAGAATTATTAAAATATTGAGACTCTCTATGGTAAAAAATGTTATAAAAAATGTTTCTTTTCGAGATAATGAATTTAATATTCTGAAACTGATATGAAATATAAAGCTCTTTATCAAATATTTTTTGGAATGAAAAAATTAATTATATTCAAAATAATACATAAAATAGTTTAGTTTGTGTAGAATAAATAAATGATAATCCATGAGGTTCTTAGACACATTAGAGTGGAGTAATTATATATAAAATGATAATACCAAGAACAAATAATAGATGAAAAAATTAATAATTTTTATGATTAAAAAAATTATATCCTCTATATTGTTAATTGTTGAATGATATATGTGTTCCTCTCCGTGAAACATATTAAAATTTTACTCAAAGGGGCATGATGATCAAATACCTAATCTAAAAGTATAATGTTTTTATATTTAACATATTTCAGCTGAAATATTAGAATATAAATTTATTATGATATATCTTCAATAAATAAAAATTTGATGTATCATGTCCTTACATAAGGGTTTCAATGATCATAAGGGATTAGAATCATAATAATTATAATAAGAAATGTATGTATGTTTTTATAAGAATTCATATATATTGAAAATGTTAATATTAATATAAAATTAAAAATAATAATGGAATCACTCTCAAAAAATAATTATTATGAAAAATTCAGAGATTTTCAGTTTTCTAAGGCCCTAACCAAGTGTCCATATTAATCAATTTATAAGATTACTTTGTAAGAAACAATATGAGATCATCATTATTGAAGCTCCAACTCTAATTTTTTTAATTATCCTTGAATGATTTATATATTTGAACACAGTTTTGATGACATTTAGATAACTAGATTGACCATCGTTCAGATGTTAGTAGATGAAAAAAAATTCTACAATGAAAGTGACATTGATTTAAAAGATTTTATTTACTAAAATTAAACATAAAAAATACCTGAAATCATTAGTAAAAATATAGTTTTATTTTGTATTATTTGAACAAGGATGTGAAAATTAGAAATTTGAAAAATGAATTAATAGTCATATAATGTAGTGATGTTATATTTTTGTGTATAATTTTTTACAATTTATAAATGATATTTATTTAGGACTTTTTTCATATTCAGGTAATAGAATATTGTTTGGAGTAGGAACATATGGGTATAAAATAGGTTCTAAAATGTTATTTAACTAAATTATATAATTCCGAACTTTTTTTTTACTTTTACATTTATAAAGAATGGTATTCTAGGATGAATGTTGACTGTGTGTCCATGTTATAAATTATCATCTATTAAGAAAAATTGTAGCACATTCCATGTGTGGGTATGAGCACAACCCAAGTCCAAGGGTATGTTATGAATGATAATATTCTTATAAATTAACAAATTAACATCCCCATGATTGATTCACACAAGGGGGAAGATTGAAAAAGAGAGAAGGTGAAAAGGTAACAATTTAAAGGATTGAGAAACGTCATGGTTAGCATATAGTAATCCATAAACCAATATAGATGATTTTATGATTAAACCATAATATAAAATATTTGGTATTGTTGAATTTGTGATATATTATGGTTTTATAAATGATTCCTTAAAAAAAGAAACATCACAAAAGAATTGAATTTAGGAGTAGTTGAATGTCGCACTATGATTTTGATATTGAAGCTTACTAAGAAAAGTATGTTGGTGTCATACCCACATAAATTCAAGGAATGATATCTATAGTCACATGATTCACCAAGGGCTCAATCTGTTCCTAGGTATCCTACATTGGAGTAACAATTTAATTGTTATCATGTCTTCTTTTTGATATTATTAGATCAATATCACCATTGTCCTTTCCCCTTGAGGATATTTTCACCAATATCATATTCTATATTAATATAATTTTATGATATCCATATATATATATATATCATATAATATATTATCCCTATTTGATAATACAAATATCACATTTAGTAAATGATGTCTCTCGTGGATTACATATTCTTACCTAGGGATAGTAATATGTTTTCAATTATATACCTAAATGATAATAGGGATCATAAATTTTTATGATCCCCTAAAATAACTCCCTTCCTTGTATTCATGAATAAAAATTCTGGTCGAGAGCAGAATTATTGGATTTCCTTTTTATTATAACCCCAATATAACAAACCATATTATTTTTTAAAATATCGCAATGATTCAAGCTATTAATAACCATTAACGTTGCAATAAAACCTCCCTGAACCTGTATAATAATTGTATTTATTAAGGAGGTTCATTTATTTGTACTTATAGAATAATTTTAATTCCTATAGAAATATTTTCAGAGTTTTCCTTTGGTAATGAACATAAAATATAAGATTTTGTTTTTGTTTTATTTCCATAGAAGATAAATCATTAATACTTCTCAATAAACATAAAAGGATTCATACATAGTACATATTTATAGAACTATTAAATAAAATAGATAGTAAACACATAAAATTAAATTAAACTACAAGAAAATACCTTCTTGTATGGATATAAGTTTCATATTTTTTCATCATTAAATTAATAAAGTTATAATCTATTTTTATGATGTCTCGATCTCATCACATGTAATATAGATTTGAACTATGAAATCAAAAAATGTTTTTTTTGATTACCTTATTTAGGGATACATAGTCAATTATCTATGGGATCAATATTATGACAATGGATCCATATATATCTCATCATGCATTAAAACATTTAAGATTATATAAAACATGAAAGTGACTTTTATGTGATTTTGTATTTTGTGGTCAATAATATTCATTATAAACCCATATGTTGAATTAAAAAAAAATTATTGTGTTCAATAGAATACATAAATATTAATCATTATATTTTGTAAAAAGGTTACTTGTTTTTTTATTTGGATGTATTTCGTGAATCTGAATAAATATGAAAGAGATTATTATATGGAAAATTAATATAGTTATAAAGATGGATAAACCTTTAATCCACTCAAGGTTCATAAATTAGAATCTATTCACACCTGATGATTGTTATATGTATAGGGTATAGATCAAAAATAAATCATGTTTATCCAAACAATATATCCTTTAGAAATAAAATTTATTATTTTCCATTGAATCTATACTTGGGATATTATATAGATGAATTTAGTTTTTATAATAAAATATTTTAAAAATATAATTGATTATATATCCAATCAATAGAATAATATCAAGATCCCCAACCATCTTCAGGGAATTTTGGTTCAAACTTGTGTCATTATTAATTAGTAATCAATATTCTTCATACTTATGTTTCGGTAGTATCATAAAATAACATATCTATGATGTATTAATATATTGTCTCACCTACCCCACCCCAGTAATACCATATTCTATACTCGTTATAAAATTATAATTTCTATGCAGATTAATTCTAAAAAAATATAATATCGTATGAAAATGGAAGCGAGATAAATTAGTAAAGGCTATTTTATAGTTAATAACTAATTTTGTGGAAGGTGAAAAATGTGTAGTATCATGATAATAATCATATTTGTGGGATCTTCTTGAATTGATAAATTATTTACTAGAATATCTAGTGATAGATAAAGTGGATTGAATTTATATAATTTTAACATCCTAGAAGCATCATAGAGGGAAACCAACTAATTATATTCACTACATCCATCAAAATACATAGCTACATTGGAAATTGTTTTGGTGGTTCTTTCACTAACAATGAAAATTCAACACCATAAAGGGGAGAGAACTATTGGTGTCTCGTTATCATCACACAATGGTAGATGAACTTTAACTCCATTAATCATACCACCAAAACATCTTCCATGAATTTAAATAGTAACTCAAAGAGAAATCTAGATCCCATTAATTATAAACCATAAACCATCAATTATACATAGATTTTTTAACGCATTATTTTATTCATCCATTATAAATGATTTATAAAATCATCCTAGAGTTTATAAAATGAAATAAATAAACTATATTTGTTGGGGTCTCACCCCATGTAATAGAACAAATAGGTCCTCCCCATGATATAAAATAATTAAAAAGCCTCAGTGTTCCTCTCCATGATACCTTCCATATATGGATACCTATCATGAAACATAATTTCAACAAGGAGTTATACTATATATAAATTAATGGTTAATCATTTATAGAGGTCATCACAGGGTAACAATTATAGTGTTCCACTCTATGGAGAGATATAAAGGGAACATAATAATTCCATACACATTTTAAACTACAATATAAAAATAATTTGAAGAATCTGTTAATTTTATAAAATCAATATTTTTTTCATTAAAATATATCATAGTTAATTTTTTATTTTATATAAACAATTGTGGGTTTTTCCATTTTATAGATTTTTATATATTTTCTCTTAAACCACACTTAAGTGGATAAATTCTAATGATTCTGAAAAAATATTTTTACCATTAGGAAATCATTCACGACTCAAACATATTTTCATTATCCTTCCATTTTATTTTATGGTTAATAAATTTTATGATATGATTTTATGAAAAGTATATATGATTTTCCAGAATAGCACTTTTTTACAAAATAAAAAATTGTATTTATTTCATGAATTCCATGGTGAATCTGTTGGAGGATTTTTTTATCTCAACAACCTCTATTGAAACTTATGATTAATTAGTAATGATATTTATGATATTATATAACCTATTTTATTAAATTTTTTATGTTCAATTTAATTTTGGATGTACTATTTTGAAACCATTGACCATATTACTCACAATGGAATGTGAATATCATTAATAATTGGGGTAATTTTGTATACATTTCTTGTAAATAATATATTTATATTTTACCACATTTTTAAGAGGAATGTATCAGACATAGTTTATGTTGGTAATTTTCACCTATATACCCATGATGCATTAGTATGTGTTATAAGGTAAACTAGATATGGACTAGACCAATGAGTTTCCCTTTTATTTTCAGATTTGGATTTATAAGTGGAATTAACTATTTATTTTTCGAATTCTTGGCTATGTCATCACATATATGTTTCCATCATGGATAATTATTAATTACATAATTAAGATAATAGTTAATGTTTTACAAGTCGTTATTCAGTATATAGAATCTCCATGGACATGTTTTCCAGCTTATGATATTATTTATATGGCATTATTTGATCATCTTTTTTTCCAAACATATTACTATTAAGGATTTGTTTTAATGACATGTGTTTTTAGTTATTCACATTTCCTTATTTTTTATTTCTATAAAAGTTATAATTATATATATTTCATACCATTACTAAGCATATGATCTCATCACTTTCTTATGTTGTGTTTTTCACTAGGTTGAGAACTTGTATACTATGAATGAGTTATATGGATAATTTATATGATTATCATTGATTACAAGGGATCAACCATGTTTTTTCCCTTAAATTTTTAATGTAAAACTTATATTTGGATTTGGATTTCACCTGATTCAGGAATATTTGATCATTTGGGATTTGGACACAAGTTAATTGTACCAATTTAAAAAATTAAGGATCAAAATCCATGATACTAGGTTTTGGGTCCTTACCTAAATGTTACTTATTGTGAAATTGGTGACCCTAATGGTCCATTGCGATGAGGATTCTCACATATTTATTTTTTGGTTTGAAACATTACCTATGGTATTCCAAAATGTATATACTTTTAGATAACCTATATTGTATTATCTGTATATTTAAAAATATTCATGAAAATTATTAAATATTTATAAAACTGTAAATATAAAATTATTTTCACTACAACAAAAATAATATCATGATCATTCACCATAAAATTATTCAGATCACTGGATCCCCATGAATAATTTTAAAGGTATATATATATTTATAATAATTACAAAAATTGACTACACATGAATGATAATTTCACCAAATAGCCCTGATTTGGATGAAAATAAGAATGATAATTTTCAAAAGAAACATAGAGGTATAAGACAACATATCTTGCTCGGAGAAGCCAGTAGATCATGAGGAATATAGGTAGATCCATGAATGATGATAGTTATGTACTAAAAAAGAATCTATATCATTAATTTATGTACATATAAATTAGTTGGGGTGTGTCCCTATTTATAATAATGTAAATTACCTTTGATCAACCTACATGGTTCCTTCTATAAATCTTAGAGACCCCCTATATGGATCACATAACTCATAAGATACTATATTGAAATTCACTAGGAATTATATTAACATATTAGGATTGAACATACGTTCATACCAATCAAAAATTATTCTATGTGGGATAAAGTGTTGACACCATGAGTCATTGAAAAAATAAAATGAAAAAAATGTCTTACAGATACACATACTTTCACCATTTATTAAACATAAATATACCTATTGGTATTGCAATTTTGAGATGGAAAAATAGTTAGGCAAGCCACATAATTTGTTACCACCATAAACATTATCTTTATATTTTCCATCTTATATCCCCCAACATTTTTAGTGTTTCCCCCATGTATGAATACTTGGTGTATGATTTCCACAACCACATAGTTCTAATTTTTAGGTTACTATTTTTAGGAAACAATTATCATCATCCATAAATAAGAATAACTAAATTTATTTTATGATATTGGAATAGATTGAATGAGAGGAATTCTAATATAAAACTCAAACATAATCCTTAAATTCATAAATTATTCCCTCTTTAATGTCTCCTGTGATATTCTCAAGCATGAGCCTCATCAAATATTGTACAATTATATATTCAGGTTAAAATTGAACACCTAGTATGTAGCATACACCTCTCGTATGTACACCAAAAAATAAGATCCACCATTTTTCAAATACATTTATCATTTTTAACCTTTTATAGTTCATAATGTGTGATATCCTCCTACTCAACTATATATTATGAAATATTATTCATTTTGTGTTGATTAGGAAGATTTATCTTCACTACATTATGACCCCATAAATAGATCATCCCTACAAACATCCCACATGAATCAATGAATTTATTATGTATAATCCATGGGCCAATGTCACACCACACACTTCACAAGAGGGATAACCAATATATTGATTCTCCATGTAGAGGATAATATTTTCATAAATATCACACATGTTTTCCCCACCTACTATTTTCATAACATATGAGATGACCATATACATTCGAACCATGCACATGATCATTATTGAGGGTTTCTATACCCTTCATTATAGAATATCTAAATAATGGTTATAAAACCATCATATGAAAATCTTTTGTAAATAAAATGATCAAAATTTGAAAATATAACACATTTTATAACCAACTGAATCACTAGATCATTACAATAGTATCAGCACACACATACCCGATCATATATTCCCTTGATAAATATATTATGAGGAATTAATATAAAAAATTATTACCACCCAATGGGATATAATGATTTTAGAATCTATAGATAATGAGGGTCCCCATCAAGTTATCATTGTCGCGGGTTCTCCCAGAATAAAGAAAGAAGTATTCACTTTACAATGAGTTTCTCCCAACCTGGAATACCAATTTGGGTTATGGAATATTATTTCTTTATGTATTCCACATTAAAACTACCTAAAAACCTATTTAATAATACGAATAATTTGTAATATATGAGGATATGGGACTACATTACTTATATGTCCCATCCAATTATTTCATTTCATTATAATAAATTTTTCCCAATCAAATATTATATCTTGTTTCTAACACATAGAAGTTATCCCTTGGGATTTTATTTCTAAATTATGAATTGAAATATCATAGTTAAATATACTCTAGTATAGACCTCCAACATTATCTATTCACTAAAACTCCATGGAATTAAATAATAAAATTACGTTTTTCGGAAGTATTGGGAATTACTATACATGTAATCCATGAACAATATTTTTTCAAATTTAATGAAATAGACTGATATATTATAAAAACTTAATGTACATAGACATTTTAATTATCATGTGATGTTTTGATACATGGTATGGTCCAACCATAAGTCCATAAACTGTGTCTCTCAAACTACATGTACATAATTTTTTTTCATAGAATACATATGACTCCTCCCCATAGTAAAATCATATAATCCATTTCATTTCTACACATATGATGTCATATTTAAAATAATATATTATATATTCATCCATCCATGATATATATTATCTAGAGTCCAGGAAGCCCTTCCATTTGGGTCATATCCCTTGGATAACTCTCCTAATTAGGATATACATCTAATAATGTCTTGACCTAAGCTAGAGGGATATATGTTTTCCTTGTGACCACAATAACATCCTCATCATGTTTCATTGCTAATTGGACTATATTTGCATCATAGTGATATATTGTTTATTAGTTAAAAATCCAATCTTGTCAATCCATATACAATATTATCTTTTAGTACCACACTATCCATTTTTAGGAACCATTAAAATATACATCCATATGTCTTGATGTTAAAATATATGGAATATTATTCATTAATTGACTATAAAATTAAAAATGTGTCAAGTTATAGAATGGATAAAATTTGATACATATTAATGTTCACATCTATAAATGTTAATAAAAAACTTCTTGAATTGTGTAACCCATTACATAACATGATATGGGATGTATTAATGGAATACATAATATATCAATAAAATTGTCTAATAGTGTGTAAAAATCCCATAAAATGTGGGATGAGATAATAATTAAGTGATTTTGAGAAATGTGTTTTTTAATAATAGATGATAAAACTAGACCAATGGCCAGTCACAATTGGAATACAAGACCAACATAATGTTTATAAAAATCATTAAATGATTATGGATATATATGGTGTTTCAAGTTCAAAAAAATTATAATTGACATTTAAAACAAACTAATATATATGTTAATGCACAAGTGGTTCTTGCGTTGTGATTTGGGTGAAAAACATGTGATTTGGGATATCATTGGGGGGTTTCAATGTGATGATAGAGTTTATATCAATGTGTCGTTAAAAAAACATAACATATTAACTAATTTTAAGTTGAAATATGTATAAATGTTACCACATTATATGTATTTATTTAAACACACCATGTTGGGTTACTTAGTGTAGAGTTAGGTGCACATTCTAAAACCTCATACATGGTTATATAGTTGTGTAGGATACACATCTAGTCCCCATGTGTCAGACCTGACCATAGGAAATGTGTGGCATACAGATTGAAATCATACGAGGGATATGACTTGGAAACCCATAAGGGGTAAACATCTCACACGATAGATTAATGTTATTTAATGTGTTTTTACCCATGAATTTTGTAAGGGCCTATACTCCAAAATCATATTGTAAGTGGTTAATGTATGAAATAGGCATAAGATACAAGGGATTTCATCGAAAAGTTCAAAATAGGATAGTAGTCCTGATAAACATGATACATAATTAAATTACAAATTATATTTTAAATCAATTAATACAAAATATATTGAATGTAAATATTACTCATCCTATAATTTATTCAATTTATAATTCTTCATATCATTGGGAATGGAAAAAATAAGGGTTCGTTCAGATGCTGAGTAATGGTTTAAGAAAGTGAATGCTTTCATCAGTTAACAAGGAATAATAAATATGAAATGATAAATATTTACTAATGGACAACATTTAATCAATAAAATGATCATTAAAAATAATATATTAGTAGTTAACGATAAATGACTTATTCAATTAAAAAAATCTATTGATCTTGAAACTTATATAGGGATATTATTTAAAAAATCCCATGGAAATGAATAATGGATTTAATATTAGTTTAATGGATACATTCAGACATCTAAAACATATGTTTGAGTCCTTTTCCAATCATTGTTTTAAATACCATCAAGGATTTGTTCCAAGATAGTTTAATTGATGTGATATACACTAAAAACACATTTAATTAGGCTATATAATAGGTTTATTGGGTGAGAATGACTAATTTATTAAAGAGAAACATAATTCTAGGCCCCATAATTAAGTTATTGAGTAGAATGTCTTCAGTATATGAATAATGAATACAAATTAACCAATAATTAAAATTAATGAAATAAATTTACATAAAAAGGAATATCAAAATGAGTGTATATATGATACCCACTCAACCTAAGTATTGATCATTCTGAGAAAGAAAAATTATCTTGTCACAAAAAAAAATCCCTTGTATATAATAAATCGGTTTCATTATTTCTTGAATGAAAACATAGTAAAAGGATAATTATTTTTTAAGTTAATTCTCTTTTTAATTTGAGAGATTTTTTAATCACAGAACAATTATAAAATATTAGGTAATATATTTTATTTTAAAATAAAAATAGTAAATTATAAAATAATCTTTAATTAATTTAAAATTTATGATTGTAGTGAAATGTTAATATTCTGATTACCATTTAATAAATATCCTGTTAATTTTTTTCTAAAAGGCCAATAATTTCACCATTCCGAAAATGAAAATAAGAAACCTTATAATTTTTTAATAAAGTCAATAAAGGATGAATGTATCTCTAATATAAAATTAACATCTTTTAAAACCATATTTAACAGGCAAGGTTGTGTTAGGAAATGATTCCAAATTAAATAAAAAATATATATTGTTTTTCATAAAAAAAAATCTATTTAATTTTATTACGTAAAAGAAGAAGATGAATGAAAAAAATATAATTTTTATAAATAAATTATCGATAATATAATATATATATTTTTATTATAGAATGATTATATGTTACATGAAATGAATATTAAATCATAAAAAAATATTGAATAATGATGACATCGGAGAATACACCCTTTCCAATTCAATAAAATTTAAATTATAATACATATAAATGAAATAAAATATAATGACTAATTAATTACCATGAATATAAATGTAACAATAATAAATCATGTCAAAGGGTATGTATATTATCCTAATAAAATATGATATGATTATACCATTACATATGTTGAAATAGTGGGTGCCCTAGATCAAACTATACAATACTTTTTGATTACTTTATCGTCTATATATTAGTTATGCATGATGTAATATTACCATTATAGTGTAGAATTTTCGGCATCCATTATAATAATGGATATTTCCAAAAGTTAATTGTTGTATCAAAAGGTTATAGAAGAACCTAGACTATTATGTGAACCTTTAGATACAATGAAATTGATCTTAAATATATGTTCTAGGATATAGATACATCTAACTAAATAGACAAAGTATATGTCTGAGTATCAGGTGCTGGCGGCCCATATTCATTGAGACTTCTTCTCATGAAGTTCACACTTGGTGATCTCTATTAGTGAGATCATGAGGACAAACCCGCCAATAAGAACACCACATGTTTTGTGTGTCATTAGTTGTTCCTATCTACAAACATTTGTATTAGTCTCATAAATTGAGACCATTTCCAATGTATATCATTTTATTACATAATTTAATGCAAGATGAAAACCATGGTAGAGATTTCATGGTGAGCTAGTTTGTGTTGGGTGCGTCATCGGTGGTCTGACATTGGCTAAATGATCAAGAGAGGATTTGTCACATCCAAGTTCAGGTTGTTGTATATAACAATCCTTGTATATACGGATGGTTCTTCCTTTATAAGTCTTTGTCCAATGCATTATAATGTAAAATCCATCTGGATAGATCGAAAAATACTAAATTAAGATAAGGATGATGACATAAGAGGGCATCCTTCTTTATAATATATTTAATGGAAAAGAGATTATAGTACACTGTCCGTGATCGTAGGATGGTAGTCGTTGATATGACTATCCTTATCTCTTTAAGACCCATGATTGGTTTCTAGACATTTCCCTTCGTCTACGGATTTTATTCATTGATATCAAAATAAGTGCCTAGAGGGTCACCCACAATAGCATATTCAAGAATCCTCCCTATTCTGTTGATGAGGTATATGGACAAAGAGGGCCACGACACATTGTTTAATCATTGTCCAAGCTATCTATCACCAATGAATTAAATAAATTCCTTATTATTTATGTTATGAATAATTGGGATTGAATTTATTAAATGTATTTACAAGTTTAGTAAATTCAAGAGTAATATTAATCGAACGAATATTATTCTAATAATCATGGTTCATTTAATATTATGTGGGACCATGAGTTGAGTTAAATGAATCAGATTTTATCACATAATATTTGTTATATTTATTACAAGTATGAGATAAAATAAAAATAATATTGGTGGAGTTTAGTTTGCAAAATTATTTATTAAGTATAAATTGAAATAAACAGGGGTTTGGAAACCCAACCAAGTATTTTAGAATTCAATTATAAATAAGTGAGGAGGCTCTCTCCCTTGGTGTGCTAATCACTATCCATTCATTCATGGAATTAATTTAGAGACCCGAAGCTTGACGTACATTGATATTACATTACTTTTTCAGAGTACTTAATACATAACAAAAACAGACACAGAAGGACCATAATAGTTTAGTAACTTTGGAAACATGGAACGTAATATTTTAATCGTGGTGAAAGATCTTCAACATCTCCCATAAAGATCTTCCACTTTTTGTTTCCTTACCTAAAACCTTTCTTTTAATCCTGGGGGAAAATAAACCATAAAAAGGGTGAGCTCAAATGCTCAGTAAGTGTAATAATGGATAAAATAAATCATACCATATACATTTGAACATAAAAACATGAACATAATATTTAAACATCATAATCTTGAGAAATTACATAAAACATGGAAGTACATAAGGCATAGATTATAAAGAAACATTAAGAATGATAAAATAGCATGGGAATAAAACATGTAATTGTGGCATCCATTAATCACATGTAATGATTTCCATAGTAGCCAAGGCATTGCTGCCAAGACCATCTTAGTGGACAAAGTCCCTTTCTGAATCGAGTTCACTCCTCGTTTTAGTCCTGTATTACTAAACCGGTTTAACTGTCTGTTCCATCCATGTATATCTCATGAGATATAAATATTTACCCAATTCATTGGAGAGAGATATAGGTCTCACCCATCTCATAATGAAATCATTCTTACTTGTGCCACAAAATAAATATACATCATTCATAATAACCCAATGAATAAAATGGGTTTCATAAACATCATACCATCATCACATAATCCATATAAAATAAATGGATATCATTTCATAATAAGAAAAGTGAAACCATTTCAATCATAGAGAAATTACACTTGAAACATACACATATGAAAAAATTTCATCTTATATGGAAAATGGTTTTGATAAAACACTTTTAATGAATTCTTGAAGAAAATATCATTTATTCTTCAAAATCAATTTCTTTTCAAAAAACATCACGCAAGTTTAAAAGTAATAGATTTTGTTGAAAATAGTCATGAATTATTTTGGAGGAATCTTCATGAAAATAAGTCTTTATAAAACCGTAAAAATCCGTTCATGACGTATAAGTTAAAAAACATTCTTTTCGTACTTTTTCCGGAAAAGTCAAAAAGTACCACGTAACGTAAAAAAAAAGATTCCTTACATACCATGTAGTAAAAGTAAAAAATGGGTAAAAAGTAAATTAAACATACATGAAAACACTTTTATAAAACATGGACATGGATGATTGAAATAACCCCAGTAAATACTTACAAATAAGCAATCTCGGATAAAAATGAGATTTGCAAAATTATCCCTTACCTTAGGTCTGATATGCTTCGAACGTATCCAAACCTACTGTATAATGATTTAAATAATTTTATTAACTTATTAAAGAATCATATTAATTGTTATGATATCATATATGGTGCACTTATGACTTTATATTACTGGTTCTTTTGTAAATTCCATGTTAAAGAGCATTTTGGGTAAAATCGTTTCATTTATCGTCCGTGCTTTGACTTGTAATTATTCATATGATTATATATATCATGATTACTTACATCCTGAATGTAAAACCTGATTTATATATAATATATATTCTGAATATACATATATATAATAGATCTATAAATGGAAAGAAATACACCGTTCATGGAGACGGTAGGCCGTACGTACGCATGAACATTGTTTTCGTTTCCCCATTTAATTGAATGGAATTAATTTGATGACATCCATATATACAAATATATATATATATACATAAATCCAGTATCATTATTATGTCAGATATTTCATGATTACTCATTATATATACTTTATAATCATTTATGAATTGTTAATCTTTGAGAATGAATCTCATCGCCTCGTGGAGACGGTATTCCATACGTACGCACGAGCGAAGATATCGTTCCCATGATCGTGGAATTTTATTGGAGTGTATGTATACTATTACAGAATCAATATCACTTTACCGTAATCATATATAGTTATTATTTACACCATTATACCCATCCATGTAAGGTGGTGGTGGAAAATAGATTTCACCACAGCGTGGAGACGGTATTCCCTACGTACGCACGCGCGGTGATTTCGTTTTCCATAGGATGGATAGATGGTGAAATAGGTTTGTTTCATACTTATAATAACATATTAGTATATTATTCATACTGATTATATTACTTCATAATGAAACAACCTAATAAGAAGAATTGGAAGAAGAAATAAAGGTGAATGAATCGGTAACAAACATTACCTCTTCTTTGATGCGCCTCTTTGAGACCTCCTCTTAGGACACTGAAATTGGTCTTTGAATAAGACCAGGACCTATAGGATGTTTCTAGGGAAGTGGAGAAGAGAATTGGGCAGGGGTTTTGCCGAGCTTGAAGGCTCAATGTGGTGTGTGGAAGAGAGGGGGGAGGTTCCCATTTATAAGGGAGGAGAAGGGCACCTTTGGAATTCATAAAAATATTAATTTATAATAAATCTAACCCCACTTAATAACCTCAATAAATTACTCATATTCTAATATTATATGATATAGGGTTGTAATCTCATCAACCAATCAAATTTATACATCTTTGGATCTTATTTTAAACCTTATCATTTTGATTTATCCTTGTTTAATCTATTTAAGTTTATTTGTGGTAATAAAATTCTAAATTTTAAATTATAACACATAATTACTTATTTGTTGTGAATTTTCCATAATTGTTTACTTTATAACATTATAGACCATAAAAATTTATATTTATAATTTATAATTTTTTTTTATTTTTAAATAATTTTATAATATGTTATTTTTATAAAATAACAATAGTGACAATTTTGACACTATTCATTTATTTGAATTTAAATAAAATTTATACAAAAGATATGTTCGAACTAAAAGTTTTAATGTATTCATAAAATGTCATATGTATCAATAAAATTAGTGCATCACATTAAATAGTTCATATAATATTTATTTTATTATTTTTAAAACCATTTATTTGGTTTATCCCTTAATAAAATAATTTCTACAACATTTTTCATAATTATTTAATATACTTATTTGTTGCATAGAAATTAAAAATAAAATCCTATGATGAATATAAATCTATTAGCTTTTACAATAATACATTTACTCGAATTTATCATCTTAAAATAACAATATTTAAATTGATATATTTATTACATTATGAAGGTGACAACTTTGGAATCATTTAAAATAAAATACTATAAGAGTCATAATCACTTTTATAAGGCAAAAAAAGGTTATATATAAGGTCATTGTATGATTAAGGTGTAGATATAAACTACCAATAAGTTTTGGTCAGGTTTGTGGGCCTTTTATTGGGTATTATTATTTCAATAAAAACTATATTACATATTTCCCACTTAATAAATAATTATTGTATCATTAATGTATCAACATTAATGACAATTATATAATCCCTAAAAATTCTAAATAAATTATCATGATATAGATAATTTTATTATCTTTCTGTATACTATTCATGTTCGATGTTTTATGATTTTTTTCACTAAATTAAAATTATTATACTTATAAGATTTAAGAGAGTGACATGTTGTCACTTTCATTGGTTTTAATAATAATTAAATTATTTTCATGGTCAAAGGCCCAAAAAATGAATCTAATCTGAGACTTAGGTTATATGGGTCTACTTTTAGACATCCAATAAATTTTTTTCATGTGTTAGGGTAATTTTATAATATTATATTTACCCTTAATTACCCGATTTACCTTTAACTATGGTATATAAAATTTACCGTAGTTACTATTCATAATTCCCAAATATAAAAAGTATCTTATTAACATAATTTGGACCCACTGATTCCAAATATGGAATCTATTTTTCCAAATTCAATACACAAAAGTTGCAGAAATTAAATCAAAATTAATCTCGTTGTCGAAAGAAAACGGGTTTTTCTTTAAAACATTGCAAAAGATTGAATTGATTTAACCTACGAATTTAATTTAAAATCAATGCTAATGACATAAATTATATTAAATGGTAAAAATATATTCTTTTTATACTTTAAAACCATTAAATATTATAATTTAACCATATAAATTATTGCGATGAAAAAAGTTGTTTTTAATTAAAATATAGTGTGTTTTTACTATTCATCAAAATATGAAATTTACCATAATAATATGAAAATTTTATCCAAAATAAATTTTTATTTCATGATTCCAAATATGAATTTTATTTTGTCCATTTTAACTTATAAACATGTCAAAAAGTATATTTAATGTGGGTGCGCCATCAAAAGGCGGCAAAACTGCATTTTTTTAAAAATACTTATTTTACCCGAAATATTTATTCTATTCATATACCATGTTCCAGAAAATGTTTAAGATGAATAATAATGTTATAAAATTAAAAATTTAGTTAATACTATTCATAACGGCTAGTTCATAATAATATATCGTTGTTTAGTAAAACCTGGTATTGCGTACAACACATGGTATCGAGGAAGGTTGTGATTGCGTGTAATGCAGGCCAAGTCAGGGTTGCGTGTTATGAAAGAATCCTTCATTTTTCCTTATAACAGAATCCAACCATATTTAATTTATACATTGAATATATATATACTCAATGTTGCGTAGAATAACTATTATCAAAAATTGTGTGTAACACGATCCAAGAATAGTGTTGCGTATACTGCAAGCTAATACGGTGTTTCCTATAGCGCAAGGTAATCTTGGTGTAACATAAAACATAAGACATTAATGAAATTAAAAGAATATTTTTCATAAAATCTCGGGGTGTTGCATTCTACCCCCCTTAAAATGAATTTTTCCGTTGAAATTCATCGGGTTTATAAATAGTTTACTACTCGAAAGTTTGTTTAATAGAAACCCACATCATAAAAAGGAATACCAAAACATGGCTTTAAAAACTAAAGTATGAAATGTAAAGGTTACCCAAATTAACTCATCAATGGGTTTCCACATAAGAGAACGTAGGTGAAAATATGGATATGGAAGAAAAATCTAACCATTAAGTTCTGATGGAGAGTGGTAGAAAACATGGCTATGAAAAAGCCAACAATCACAAAGCTATAGATTTTTGATGATCTAAGGTAACATCTGATTCATCGGATATAAGGGAACTAGGACAACATTTTTGGTTTTCAGGATCATTTCCCTAAAGTTGATGAATTAAAAGAAATACTTACATGATTTTGGTACAATCTCACTGTTGTTCATGAATTGAACAATTTCCACTTCATCCTATAAAGAAATGAAGTTGAATTTGTTATTCGTGATGTGTTAGCAGATCATGTGATAGAATTATGGGTCATTCCATCTCTTTCGAACAAAAAGTTATCAAAAGTTATAAGTCCATCTTATGGTCAGATTAATCGTATATGGTTCCAAAAATGAACTTATACTACATATATCATACCTATTAATAAAATTAAACTAGTTTATACTAACCAGGGACTTCCTCTAGGCTAGTGGTAGGTGATAAAGGCCAATCGCACTTCAGTTGTGGGTTCGATTCCCAAAGCCTTGTCCGACACGATGGGCTGTCGCCCGTCCTTTAGGTTATCCTTTTTCTAAAACTACTTTACTATAAAATCCCATTAATAATATCTGAAAAATTTCTATCTTTAAACAATACTATATTATGTCCAATATAATCCATTTCAATCTTTATCTAAAATACTCTAGTCCAAGCTCATAGTATAAAAAAAACCAACCATCATTTATCCCCCATTATCTTGCTGGTCACATTCTAATCATGTGAATACCTTAATCTTGTATTCTCTTGAAAAATTAATACCCATTAAACCCTAGTGAAAACATGAATGCTGTCAAAAGTTAACTCTTTCCACATACCAAAATCCTCAAAATTCTATATACTCAAACCATGATATCACTTAGTCCTTATATCAATCATGAGCTCATGAATACTATCAAAAATATTAGATTCTCTTTATCCATTCATTATGTGCATATCATCTGCTTTCTAAAAATATTTCAATCACTTTTCATGGTTACTGTTGTCATATTCTTATATAAAACCACAATGGACCAATACATAGATATTCCAATATACCATAAAAGTGCCTCAATAAAATTATTCTTGAATACCAATACATAAACATTTCAAACTATCATCTTCAATGATTGTCCTAGAATAAGTCCTTCCTTAATTTAGATGTAACTTTTTAGGCCAGGGCATTGAGTTGGGTAATGCCCATGTTCTCCACAAATAAGACATTGAAATCCATAATAGTCTATCAATCTATGTCCCTTTTCTCCACACAGATAACATCTGTCCCTCCAATTGAGGTATTCCTCAAGGTTATTCTTCCCTTATTTAGAAATCTCAATCTTCCTTTCTTTATGCTCATCAACATGTGAACAAGCATTAAAGTCTATCTTTTTTTTATTTGATGAATTAGGAATACCACTAAATTTCACCTTGTTAATCATATATCGAGATGACTGATTTGGCATAATCACAATATCTTTCTCTCTAGGCATTACACGATTTTATTGCTCATAGTCACCCATTTTTCCATTAGATTCAATGCTAACCGAATTCTTTATGGTTCCCTCCATTGACTAAAACAAAAAAATAATTCTGTGAGAGGAAAAAATCATACATGTAAAATAACATAATCAAGGTGGAGTACCTTCAACATCTAACATCCTAGGTTTAATTCTAGTATCGTTACCATAATTCTAGGACTATAACCTATACTTATACTTAACTTTAGGGACATCCCTAGATATACCTTAGAAATATCTCTAAGGATATCACTAAAGTTATCACATCCTAGTTTCCAAAGGTTGACTAAACCTTTCCTCTGATACCAAAGGTAGAGACCCGAAGCTTGATGTACATAGATAATACATTACTTTTGCGGAATAATTAATACATAACAAAAACAGACACACAAGTATCGTAATAGTTTAGTGTCTTTGGAAACTTGGAACGTAATATTCTAATCGTGGTGAAAGATCTTCAACATCTCCCATAAAGATCATCCACTTTTTGTTTCCTTACCTAAAACCTTTCTTTTAATTCTAGGGGAAGATAAAACATAAAAAGGGTGATCTCAAATTCTCAGTAAGGGTAATCATGGATAAAATAAAACATACCATATACATTTGAACTTAAAAAAATGAACATAATGTTTAAACACCAAAATCTTGAGAAATGACATAAAACATGGAAGTGTGTAAGTCATAGAACATAAAGAAACATTAATAATGATAAAATAGCATGGGAATAAAACATGTAATTGTGGCATCCATTAAGAACATGTAATGATTTCCATAGTAGCCAAGGCATTGCGGCCAAGACCATCTTAGTGGACAAAGTCCCTTTCTGAATCGAGTTCACTCCTCATTCCAGTCATGTATTACTGAACCAGTTTAACTTTCCATTCCAGCCATGTATATCTCATGAGATATAAATCTTTACCTAATGTATTAGAGGGAGATATAGGTCCCACCCATCTCATAATGAAATCATTCTTACTTGTGCCACAAAATAAACATACATCATTCATAATAACCCAACGAATAAAATGGGTTTCATAAACATCATCCCATCATCACATAATCCATATAAAAGAAATGGATATCATTTCATAATAATAAATGTGAAGCCATGTCAATAATAGAGATATTACACTTGAAACATACACATATGAAATAATATCATCTTAGAAGGAATATGGTTTTGATAAAACACTTGTAATGAAATCTTGAGGAAAATATCCTTTCTTCTTCAAAATAAATTTCTTTTCACAAAATGACATGCAATTTTAAAAGAAAGTGATTTTTTTGAAAATAGTCATGAAATCGTTTAGAGGAATCTTCATGAAAATAAGGTTTTATAAAACTGTAAAAATCCATTCCTTCCGTATAAGTTAAAAAAACATTCTTTTCGTATTTTTTCCGGAAAAGTCAAAAAGTCCCTCATAACGTAATAAAAAGAAAGATTACTTACATTCCATGTAGTAAAAGTCAAAAATGGTTAAAAAGGACTTTAAAAATACATGAAAACACTTTTATAAAACATGGACATGGATGATAGAAATAACCCTAGTAAATACTTACGAATAAGCAATCTCAGATAAAAATGAGATTTGCAAAATTATCCCTTACCTTAGGTCTGATATGCTTCGAACGTATCTGAACAACCGGTATAATGATTTAAATAATGTTATTTACTTATTAAAGATTCATATTAATTGTTATGATATCATATATGGTTCACTAATGACTTTATATTACCCGTTCTTTTGTAAATTCCATGTTAAAGATTGTTTTGGGTAAAATCGTTTCATTTGTCGTCTGTGTTTTGACATCTAATTATTCATATGATTACATAGATCATGATTACTTAAATCCAGAATGTAAAACATGATTTATATATAATATATATTCATAATATACATATATATAATATATCGATAAATGGAATGAAATACACCGTTCATGGAGACGGTAGGCCGTACGTACGCATGAACATTGTTTTCGTTTCCCCATTGAATTGAATGGAATTAATTTGATGACATAAATATATATATATATACATAAATCCAATATCATTATTATGTCATATATTTCATGATTACTTATTATATATACATTATAATCATTTATGAATGGTTAATCATTGAGAATGAATCTCATCACGTCGTGGAGATGGTATTCCGTACGTACGCACGAGCTATGATATCATTCCCATGATCGTGGAATTTTATTGGAGTGTATGTATACTATTAAATAATCAATATCAATTTACAATAATCATATATAGTTTTTATTTACACCATCATACCCATCCAATTAAGGTGGTGGTGGAAATTAGATTTCACCACGGCGTGGATATGGTATTTCGTACGTACGCACGCACGGTGATTTCATTTTCCGTAGGATGGATAGATGGTGAAATAGGTTTGTTTCATAATTATAATAACATATCAGTATATGAGTGATACTTATGTTATTAATTCATAATGAAACAACCTAAGAAGAATAAGTGGAAGAAGAAATAATGGTGAAAGAATTGGTAACGGACATTATCTCTTCTTTGAAGTTCCTCTTTGACACCTCCTCTTAGGGCACTAAAATTGGTCTTTGAAGAAGACTAGGACCTCTAGGATGTTTCTAGGGAAGTGGAGAAGAGAATTTGGAAGGGTTTGTCTGAGCGCTAAGGCTAAATGTGGTGTGTGGAAGAGAGGGAGGAGGTGCCCTTTTATAAGGGAGGAGAGGGGCACCTTTGGAATTCTTAAAAATATTAATTTATAATAAATCTAACCCCACTTAAAAATCTCAAAACATTACTCATATTATAATATTAGATGATATAGGGTTGTAATCTCATCAACCAATCAAATTTATACATGTTTGGTTCTTATTTTAAACCTTATCATTTTGATTTATCCTTATTTAATCTATTTAAGTTTATTTGTGGTAATAAAATTCTAAATTTTAAATTATAACACATAATTACTTATTTGTTGTAAATTTTCCATAATTGTTTACTTTATAACATTATAGACCATAAAAATTTATATTTATAATTTTTAAATATTTTTTTTATTTTTAACAATTTAATAATATGTTATTTTTATAAAATAACAATAGTGACAATTTTGACACTATTCATTTATTTGAATTTATATAAAATATATACAAAAGATATGTTCGAACTAAAAGTTTTGATATATTAATAACAGGTCATATGTATCTATAAAATTAGTGTATCAATTAAATAGTTCATATAATATTTATTTTATTATTTTTAAAACCATATATTTGGTTTATCCCTTAATAAAATAATTACTACAACATTTTTGTATAATTATTTAATATACTAATTTGTTGCATAAAAATTAAAAATTAAATACTATGATGAATATAAATCTATTAAATTTTACAATAATACTTTTACTCGAATTTATCATCTTAAAATCACAATATTTAAATTGTTATATTTATTAAATTATGAAGGTGACAACATTGGAATCATTTAAAATAAAATACTATAAGTGTCATAATTACTTTCATAAGGCACAAAAAGGGTATATATTAGGTCATTAGATGATTAAGTTGTAGATATAAACTACCAATAAGTTTTGGTCAGGTTTGTGGGCCTTTTAATTCATATTATTATTTGAATAAAAACTATATTTCTTATTTCCCACTTAATAAATAATTTTTGTATCATTAATGTATCACCATTAATGACAATTATTTAATCCCTAAAAATTCTAAATAAATTATCATGATGTAGATAATTTAATTATATTTCTGTATACTATTCATGTTCGATGTTTTATGATGTTTATCACTAAATTAAAATTATTATACTTATAAGAATTAAGAGAGTGACATGTCGTCACTTTCTTTGGTTTTAATAATAATTAAATTATTTTCATGGTCAAAAGTCCAAAATATGAATCTAATCCGACCCTTAGGTTATATGGGTCTACTTTTAGCCATCCAATAGAATTTTGGCATGTGTTAGGGTAATTTTATAATATTATATTTACCCTTAATTACCCGATTTACCTTTATCTATGGTAAATAAAATTTACATTAGTTACTATTCGTAATTCCCAAAAATTATAATTATCTTATTAACATAATTTGGACCCACTGATTCCAAATATGGAATCCATTTTTCCAAATTCAATACACAAAATTTGCAGAAATTAAATCAAATTTAACCCTCTTGTCGAATGAAAACGGGTTTTTATTTAAAACATTGCAAAAGATTGAATTGATTTAACCTACGAATATAATGTAAAATCAATGCTAATGACATACATTATATTAAATCGTAAAAATATATTTTATTTATACTTTAAAACCATTCAATATTATAATTTAACCATATAAATTATTGCGATGAAAAAAGTTGTTTTTAATTAAAATATAGCTTGTTTTTACTATTCATCAAAATATGAAAGTTACCAGAATAATATGAACATTTTATCCAAAGTAAATTTTTATTTCTTGATTCCAAAGAAGAATTTTATATTTTCCATTTTAACTTATAAACATATCAAAAACTAAATTTAATGTGGGTGCGCCATCAAAAGGCGGAAAAACTGTTTTTTTTTGAAAAATATTTATTTTACTCGAAAAATTTATTTTGTTCTTATACCATGTTCTAGAAAATGTGTAAGATGAATAATAATGTTATAAAATTCAAAATTTAGTTAATAATATTCATAATGGAAAATTCATAATAATATATCGTTGTTTAGTAAAACCCGGTATTGCGTACAACACACGGTATCAGGGAAGGTCGCGATTGCATGTTATGCAAGCCAAGTCAGGGTTGCGTGTTGTGCATGAATCCTGTGTTGTTTTGTATAACAGAATCCAACCATATTTCATTTATACATTGAATATATATATATATACTCAATGTTGCATAGAATAACTATTATCAAAATTGTGTGTAACACGATCCAAGAATAGTGTTGCGTATACTGCAAGCTAATACGGTGTCGTGTATAGCGCAAGGTAATCTTGGTGTAGCATACAACACAAGAAATTAATGAAATTAAAAAAATATTTTTCATAAAATCTCGGGGTGTTGCAATGAATGTTGAGTTCCTCTCTCTCCTACTGCTCTCTAGAGAGGGAAGCTCTTGATCCAAGATGCTCTGATGAAGATTTATCATGCCTCGAAGGCTTCTCAATGCGTTGATTGTCGGGACGTCCAAAGCATCGTCGGATCAGCGTGCAAGCTCACGGAGTTCGACGATCGACATTTCAGCTGATTTTTTGGAGAGTGTGTGGATGATATAGAAGGTTCATACTTTTGATCCTTCAAGCAATGATAGCCATAGACTTGTTGTAGACGACCAGGACATCGGATTTGAAATGGGTACATTTCCATTTTAATATTGTGCTCTTTACAATCTATGGGAGATCCTCGGAATTCATTGTGGCTCGGATCTCCGGCGTCGACATGTATCATTGATCCACTGATGAAAAATTTAAAATCCCAATCCCACTAGCTTCTGATGTAGGCCCTTGAAGCTGAAAGTGGTATTTGGTAAATCACGTAAATTTTCTGAGCCTTGAAAATTAAATTTTCATTAAATATTAGTAGATTGTTTAAAGACGGTCCCAATGGTTCATAGTGTGCATCGATCCAATGTTGAATGACCAATTTTTGGTCATTTTAATTTATTAGATTCGATCGAATATTTAGTCTGATCTCAAGTTCTAATTTTATTTCATCTTGTTGTAGTGATTAAAATTCAATCGGTTCATCAGAAAAATAATTAATCATGCAATTATAATTTTATAATTTAATATCTTTCATTATAATTTTATAATTATAATAATATTATTATCATTATTATAATAATATTATAGTAATAAATTATTATTTTAATATAATAACTTTATTATTACTAAATTTAAATGCTAAATAGCATATAAAATTTTTTTTGTGGGAAAAGTATACAAAATTTTTTATTGGTGGAGACATAAAATTGTAATAAGACTTAATTGAAAAAACAAAATACAGGGACTATAATTCCTTTTAAAAGGAAGGGAATATAAAGATAAACTAAATAAAATAAAAAAATGTGGCTGGGTAGTGGTTTAACAAAAGGAAACAAAAAGGAAACCAGGGGTCGGCGGACCCATGGCCAGTCTCCCTCTAGATGCCATACAAATGGGCTTTGCATCCAATAGGTGCTCCAGCTCCTTATCCCACACACAGTACAATAGGATCCGTACTGCCCACTAGGGGGGGACTCTCATTGTAGCGCCACACCACCACATCCCACTCTGCCTCAACCCAGCCTGCACCCCAGTGGGATTCTTCCCACATATTGCAGGCTCTCGCAAGGCCTCCCCGTTGAACCGGCCATCTTGTGCCATGCCGCCAGCCTGGACCCAATGTCCACATCCCAATAGCGGCATGTAGCAGCTGGGAATCATCCACCAGTCGAATTCCACACAAGCAGTAGGCTTCTATCCTCCTTCCACGACACCGACCCTAGAAGTCGAGCACCTCCCAGTGACCTACTGCCCTACACAACTCGTCCTTCCCGACCTCATCCTGCGGGTGATCCCAGCTCCCAGAAATTGGCATGCCCTACACCGGCTGGACCTCCTTGACTGACCAACTCCCACCATAGGATTCTCCTTCTGCTACCGCTGGGTGACCACTAGACCAGGAGGAGGCCAGACCCCCTGTCGGCTTGCTCGTCTTCGGTCGCTGAAGCTCGACACATCACACCACCCTGCAGGTTGGATTAACTTCGATGGAAGCACCGCCTAGAATCCCACATCTCACCACCCTCACTCCATGTCGCATCATGGACAACAAGCCACCTGACAGCACCCCTTGTTGGCACGCCACCCCGTGGTGCCTCCACACTGGCATCTGGCCTCCCGCAACGGTATAACGGGGTTGTCACCCTCTTTTGTTTCAATCAGACAAAACCTGGGAAGTATCATTTGTCCCCAAGTATTTATGCATAGTAATTTTAGCCCTAAAATTGTCCGGGCCGACCTTCCAAACCCAAAATGGGTTTGGGTGGATCGTTCCAGCCCATTTTTTCCCTATGCTAGTTTGGCCCAACCCGCACTGGTCATGGAGTGATGTTTCAGGGACCGACCAATTTAAGTTAATCAATGTCATTAATTTAATTTTGGTATCTAAATTAAAATAATTAAAATTAATTTTGGTTAATTATATTAATACACTAGTATCTATATTAAATTAATTTTTCAATTAAATTAAATTATTTATTTATTTTAATTTTGGAATTGAAATTAAATCAATTAGAGGACCGATGATTAATTAAATTATTTTAATTATTAATTTAATTTAATTTAATTAAGTTAACACTCATACCTATTTAATTCATTTTTTATTTTATTGTGCTTTATTTTACCCTTAATCTGGTCTAGAGCATCAACCAGTGTATGTTTCCTTTTATTTTATTAATTATTTTAACTTTATGTGATACATGTAATTAATTAAATAGATGATATGTGCATCGTCTTTCATTTTCAATTAAAATGTATAAGGTCATGCACGCCCAATTTTTCTGGATGAACATTTATACATGAGTCCCCTTGCCTGCGCTCGAGAATTATTATAATTCGGACGAAGACTGTAAACAGCATGGACCCCTCCAATATGAGGTAGTGCACGATGGTGCAAGAAGACGTTTGGATTCCACGAAAATGAGACGGTACTCCTAGATGGGATGTGGATCCCACCAATATGAGGCGATAACAAGAAGTGATCGTACAAGATAGAGGGAATGTTGTGTCATGAGTCAAGCTTCGAATCAGGTATGATTCCCTTAGGTCGTTTAGATTCTCAAGAATAGTCAGGTAGTAATTTACCTTTATGAATTCATTTATTATTTAATTCTTTTTAGAATAACAGGAAGAATACAAAAATTAATAGATAATAAAATGTATAAAGAAGCAGCATATGTTTTTCTATTAAAGTTTAGTTGGGAGCATGACAACATAGATGATCAAATTTAATATAAATATATCACATTAATAGAGAGAAAACAAATAAAACCATCAATTAAATTTTTAAGTCACAAACCACCATCCATCATTCAATTTTGAACAAAAAATGGAGTTTGACGTGCCGATCATGCCATAGATGAGGGTGCCTCTTACTAACAGGGAGTTCGTATAATAATTATGGGTTGACATAACAAAAATTTCTGCAATGAAATAGCTATATCTAGCTTTTTGTAATTTTAAATGCAATCGTTGAGTTAATTAGTATTGATTATTGAAGCTGGAAAATCACTCAACAGATCAATAGACCATGAGTTAATGCGGATGGCCATCCAAAATCCTATCATGGACCTTCCGTGTTGTGGCGTAGCCATCACTTGTAGACCATGAGAGAGGTTCTGGGATCCTTTCCACTATAATACTCAAGAGTATTCCGAATCTAGTATAGTGGGTTCCTAAAATTCAGAAAATTAGTAGGAGATACTTAATGATTAAATAATCAATAATTTCACATTTGGAAATCAATATTAAGAGTATGTTTTGTTAATGACTATTTATAGAGAATGGTATGTAATACAATAGAAGAACTGCGATAAATATTTTACCTAGTTAATTTCCAAACTAGCACGAAATTTAAAGTTTCTCATATAGGCTTGCACACATTACTACTATAACGACAATTCAAGGTGCTTGTGTCCCATCATGTTAAACCACATTTGGAATTAATAGTGTAAAATTTATTATAGGAGACTCAAGAACAAATCATATGACAGATATGTCATAATGATATCATCCACGTCTAACATTAGTTGAAGTCGCTACATCATGACATGGATTTTGATCACATGTAGTCTCGTCTACATGAATAATATGAGGAGAAAGTTATGCAACATATAAATATTGTGATAACACTCGGATGGTGTAAATTGAAGGACAGTTCACATCATTCATGTCATCCCATTCTTATACCTTTTACACCCATTTACTCTAGTTTTGTTTAAGGATACAAATGAATGGTATATATTAATTTATTAATTACCTTTAATTTAAAATTCTCAATGTAATATGAATATTAAAAGAGATAATTCCATCTTTTATTATTATGGAGAATAAATTGAATGACAAGGTGAAAAGGCCAATGGCATGTTTCTCCAAAGGCACCTTGGTCATGTCCTTCAATTAAAAGTGTTTTGTTATTTAACAGGAGGTTATTTGCATCACAAATTATGAAATAATTTTATGGAAGATTAATGGATGAAATACTGGAAGCATGTACCTGCTTCACGTTTAGTTAATATTTATCAAATAAAAGTATTGTTTTCTCGCATACATTTTGTGTATTAAAATAAAATATTCTATTCATGAGTATGTAATGAAATAAAACAACCAAGTGACTACATAAACATTAATAGATGTAATGTGTCTTCTCCTCACAGCTAAGAAAGGGTGATTTTTAAGTTAGCGGTGAGAAACACCTTACATATAATTGCCTATGGATTGATTCAAATAGAATAACTTGTAGCATATATCCAAAAAATTTATCTTAAATGCCCCTTTTAGTATTTAAGAGACATTATTCAATATTTTGGAATGAATATTGTTTGTGGTAACATACTCTACAAATAGTTCCATGCTACTTGAATTGAAACCAATACATGATGAATATAAAATGTAAGTCCTACCCTGTTGTGGAAATATGATTCATTGTCAAGAAAAACTAAATGTATATGTAAAAAATATAGTCAGTATGGTAGTTAGTCGCAGTACATCTAAAAAACTTTGGTATTATTTACATCCTTAGTTTGGACAAATAAACATTTATAAATAATGGTATGCCACCAGGATTTCAAGATTACTTCAACAATATAGTGTGAACTAATCCAAAGGAATGAATGAGGTAAAGATACTTCATAAGATTCCATTATGTTATATGAAATTGTGAGGTATATGTTTGGTAAGAATATATGAGTTTCATCGGATTAACATGCCAAATAATGTCTTCACCGAACAATCATCGATCATGATATTGTAGCACGGTGTAAATCCTAAATGCATTTCCCCTTATCTACATCATGGTATTGATGTTAATAAGGAGGATTGATGACCATTATTACATATTAACATGGATCTACAAAATGTATCATGGAGGAATTCTTAAAATCACATTTTATACATCTATGTTTTGATGTATTTTGTATCAATGTTACAACTTAGAGAAACTTCCATTATATTTCAAGATATTGTTTGGAAATAATGGCATAAACCCGTAAAAAATATGCCAACATAAATGTAAAATTGATATCATATGAGTCATACTATGATGAATATCTATTATGCAATATATCAGGTGTTCGGATGCAAAGAGTTTGTTAAAAACACACATTCATCCATCTAAACACATTGGGAATCTAAGGTAATTATCCTTATAGTTTCAAAGGTAATTACATCAATCCCTATGTTTGAAAAAAATTAGTCAAGTATTAGACAACATTTCCATATAAGGGTACACATCTCTATAAGAGATAATGGGAGATGAATCGAATTGGATATAGACAATGTCTGAGATTCACAAATGGATGACATAGGAACAAGTTCCCCATGTACATGTGGAATATGCGTGTTCTACTGATGCATATTGTGTAGGAAGGATGAAATTTTTTTAATGATTTTATATTCACCGTGACTGGTGATATATTATTCATTAATAATAATAAATCCTACAAGTATGAAGTATAAGGCAACGACCTAAGATTGACATGATCAACTAATATTGAATAATGGATTCCATGTATTAAATTGAAATAGGGGATATAAATTGAATACTATGGTTGGTATTCAAATTAAATGATACATGGATGGTACATTCCTAGTACCAATAAGGAAAGATTGGTAAAACCATGTTGGTATGCCTAATTTCGTTAGAATTTTGTTTTTAATATATGACCTCTATGATCATAAAATTGTTCATTGGATGTCAAGATCAACTTTCATAGAGGTTGTCTATATGACACAACTAGAAATAGATGATGACATCATATGATGCCAATATGGGTTGAAAGATTCTGAAATCCAATTCATGATTAAATTAATCTACAAGATCGTAGATAATTCATTATAAATGTATATTTTCCTCGTGTTTACCAAAGGTTAGTGGGAGCACCAATGTCTTCAATGGGAAATATGTTAGACTACATATGAAAAATAGATCGTGGTCTTACAGTTAGATAAGATTGGGTTAAAGTAATTATTCATTAATTGACTTAAATTAGTAACCTATGTTTCAAGGAACATGATCTACTGAGGTTGATCTAATTTTTTCTTAGACTTATTGAATCCAATATAAAGTGACATTGTTTTTAAATATACAATATGGAACAATTCATGTTCATAAATGTTGCCAATGCCACATGGCTTAATCTCTCCCAGTCAACATATCCGGAACATGGGAAGAGATTAATGTTGTTACTTGAGTTCCATATGCTTTAGCGATGGATCAATCATGTATGCCACAATATGTACAATAATTGATTTTTCAGAATATACATTATAATAGGTATATATCAATTACATCCCAAAGAACTACATGTGATGCATTCAGTACTATAATCTTGTACTTCAGAATGTACAAATGATATGATCCTTGAATATGGAGAAGAAGGTATACGATTTTTTATGGGACACAAACTAGTAATTCATTGATCAATTTGATCTGGTATCATAGTTTAGCATAGGAGATGAGTGAGTCAGGATAATAAAGGCAAGAGGTAGCCATACCTAAAAATAACAAGTACGTTGCGTCTTCCTAGGAAGTTAAGAAGAAGTTATAAATTGAAATGATTTGTTCCAGATCCTACATTGGCACCTTGTGAGGATAGTATTATCATAATTTAAATTATTTCATTATTACTAGCCATGTTCTCAAATTATGACAGTTGAAAAATTGATATACATGGGGATACCTTACATTGCAAACTTTTATAGAAGGAGATGAGGACGCATATATCAGATATTTCATGTGGGAAAAACATTGCCGGCTTAAAAATTAAATCCATTACTTAGTAGAAGGATGATTTTGTCATGTGAGTAGCTAACACGTTTGGTTAGAAAGTTTGATCTAGTGAACGTGGGAGTGTTGAAATAGTGGGTGCCCTAGACCCAACTATGGAGTTCCTTTTTATGACCATATCGTGTGTACATTTAGTTTTTCATGATGTAATCTGACCATTATAGTGTATACTATTCTGAATTCACTATAATAATGGTAATGTCAAAAGGTAAATTGTCATATCGAATTGTTATAGTAGATCCCAGGATACAATGAGAACCTAGAGATACAATGACATTGATCTTAAATATATGTTTTATAGTCTAGATACATCTTACTAACTCGAAATGGTAGATGTCTGACAATATGTTTCTAGGGGATCATAATCATTAAGACTTCTTCTCAGGACATTTGCAAGTGGCGATCTCTAGTAGTGGGATCATGGGGACAGACCCGCCAATAAGAACACCACATGTTTTGGGTGTCATTGGTTGTTCCTATCTACAAACATGTGTATTGGTCTCCTAACATGATACCATTACAAATGTATATCATTCTATTACACACAATGATGAAATATAAAAACCATAGTAGTGATTCAGGGATATGATGTCTGTGTTGGGTACGTCGTTGGTGGTATGACATTGGATGAATGGTCAAGAATGGATTTTTCTCTTCTATGTTCTGGAAGTTTTATATCTCAAACCTCATTGATCGGGATGGTGCCAGCTTAATATTTCATTGGCCAAAAAATTAGTATGGAAAATCCATCAGGACTGATTAATAGACAATAATGTAAGATAAAGATCAGGACTCAATAGTGTGTCCTGCATTATGAGATATTTAATGTCAAAGAGATTATAGTACACAATAAAAGTTCGTAGGATGTTGTCATTTCTATGACTATCCTTATCTCTTTAGGGATCTTGATGGGTTTCTAGAATCCTCTCTAGGTCTGTGGAGATTATTTACTACTATCGAGATAAGGGTATAGAGGGTCACACACAATAGTGTATTCAAGAATCCACCTAATTCAGTTGAATAGGTATATGGACAGAGTGGGCCCGTACATGGGGTCCGAGTGTTGTCCAAGTTATCGATCACTGATGAATTAAATAAATTCATTTTTATTAAGGTTATGAATAATTGTGATTGAATTTATTTAATGTATTTTCATGATTAGTAAATACAAGAAAAATATTAATCGAATGATTATTATTTAAATATACAAGGTTCATTTAATATTAAGAGGGACATCAAGTTGAGTTGACAGGCTCTGATTTTATAACCAATGTATATTTAATATATATTATGAGAATATGATAAAATAATAAATAATATTGGGGTAGTTTAGTTTTTCAAAATTATTTATTTAGTGGAAATTGAAATAAACAGGGGTCTGGGAACCCAACAGGGTATTTATGAATTCCACTATAAATAAGAGAGGAGGATCTCTCCCTTGGTATGATAATCACTATTCATTAATTCATGGAATGAATGTTGAGAGCCTCTCTCTCCTCCCACTCTCTAGATAGGGAAGTTCTCGATCCAAGATACCCAGATCAAGATCACCCATGCCTCCAAGGTTTTTTGATGTGGTAATTGTCAGGATGTCAAAAGCATCACTAGATCGATGTGCTATCACCCGGAGTTTGATAATCGATGTTCTAATAGAATTTTTTGGACAACAGGTGGATGATGTAGAGGAATCCTACTTTGGTTCCTAAAATTGACGATCACCCTCGACTAGTTGCAGTCGATCGTGACATCAGATAAGAAACAGGTACATTTCAATTTTAATTTTGCTCTTTTTACAATCTACATGAGATGCTAAGACTTCACCAAGGCTCGGATTGTTTTCATCAACAATTACCATTGATCCACTAATGAAAAATTAAAAATCCCTAACCAACCAGCATCCGTTGCCGGCTTCGAAACCATATAGTTGTATCAGAGTGATCACAAAAATTTTATGATCCCAGAAAATTAAATTTTCATTATAAATAAGTAGAGGGATTATAGATGTTCCCCAAAGTACAAACCACACGTCGATTCAAATTGGAATGACCGATTTATGGTCAGTTTAATTTTTTGGATTGCATAGAATATTCGGTTTGATATCGGGTTATAATTTTGATTCATCTTGTTGAACTGATTAAAATTCAATCGTTTCATTACAAATAAAATAAATTTTGCAATTATAATTTTATAATATAATAATTTTCATTATAATTTTATTATTATAATATTATTCATTTCATTTTTATAATAACAACATAATGATATATAATTATTTTATTATAAAAACATTATTATTAATAAATTGAAAGGCTAAATACCCTATGGAAATTTTGTTCTTGAAAAAAAAACACAGGAACATTTTTTTTGGAGTCCTACAATTGTAAGAAGACTCAAATAAGAAAACAAAAGATGAGGACAAGACATACTTTTAAAAGGAAGGGAATAAAAAATATAAAAATTTAAAAATATGATGTTGGGAAGTGGTTTATCAATAGGAGAAAAAAAGGAAAACATGGGTCAGTAGACACCTCGCCAGTCTCCCTCAAGACGCCGCTATAACGGGGTGCCACACCCAGAAGGTGCTTCCTGCTCCTTCTCCCATGCACGACGCAATAGGGGTCACAACGCCAAAGAGAGGCTAACTCCCTCTTTATTCCCGCACCACCTCATCCAACTCGGCTTCCACCCACCCCACACCACAGTGGGTTTCTTCCCACCTGCAGTAGGAGCCCGCACGACCTAACCACCAAACCGACCATATTGTGCCCCACCACCTGCCTAGTCCTGGCATCCGCATCCCAGTAGCAGCATGTAGCAATCAATATTCATGCAGCAACTGGCCACCACACCAGCAGCTAGCTTCCAGCCTCCTTCTACAGCACCGACCTAGCATACCGGGAACCTCCTGGTGACCTGTTTCACTGCACAAACCGACCTTCCTGACCTCCTTCCATGGGTGAGTCCAGCTTCCCGAACTCCGACACGCCCTATACCAGCTGGACCTCCCCAACTGATATCCTCCCACCGAAGGCTTTTCCTTCCCTATTGTCGTGAAACCACCCGACCAGCAGGAGCCTAACCTACTACTGCCTTGGCTGGCTTCCGTCACTGCAGCCCGCAATAGCACACCACACCACAGGTTGGACTTCCTTCGATGGAAGAACATCCTAGCCACCCGCATCCCACCTCCCTCACTCCAGGTCGTGATGCCACTATCATGACGACATTTGGCTCCCCTTATTGGCATGCCTCCCCCAGGGTTCCCTCCACATGGGAATCCGGCCTCCTGCAACAGCTTGACATGGCTACCAACCTCCTTTGTTGCAATCAGACAAGACTCGGGAGGTATCATTTGTCTACATGTATTTTTAGTGAGTAATTTTTTCCCTAAAATAGTTCAGGTGGACCTGCCCAACCCAAAATGGTTTTGGGCTGATCAGTTGGGCCATGTTTGGCCCTGCGTGGGTTTGCCCCCCCCCCCCGCATAGGTCGTGCAGTGATGTTTCTTTGACTGAAAATTTTCTATTAATCAATGTAATTAATTAAGTTTTAGTATCTAAAATAAAATAATTAATATTAATTTTGGTAAATTATTTTAATACACAATTACATATATTAATTTAATTTTTCAATTTAATTAAATTAAATAATTTATTTATTTTTGGCATAAAAATTTAAATTAATTAGAGGACCGAAGAATAATCAAATTATTTGAATTATTAAATTCATTTAACTTAATTATGTTATCCCTCATACTTATATAATTAATTTTTAATTTTATCATGTTTTATTTTAAGCGTATTCTTGTCTTGAGCATTGACCCATGTATGTTTCCTTTTAATTAATTAATTATTTTAAATGCATGTGATACTTGTAATTAAATAAATATATGGTCTTCACATCGTCTCTCATTTTCGGTTAGAATGTATACGGGCGTGCACGCCCAATTTTTACCAGATTTAAATTTATACCTGAGCCCCCCTCGCCTGCATGTCTGTATTATTGTAATTCGGATGAAGATAACAAGCGATGTTGACCCCAAAAGGATGAGGCATTGAATGAAGGTGAAAGAAGACGCATGGATTCCACCAAGATGAGATGGTACTCCTAGATGTGATGTGGACCACACGATGATGTAGAGATGAAAAGAAGCAACCATACAAGATAGAGGGAAATCTACGTCATGAGTCATGCTTTGACTCAGATATTATTCCCTTAGGTCGTTTAGATGCTCAAGACCACTCGGGTAGTAATTTACCTTTATGAATTTATTTATTATTTTATGAATTTTAGAACAGCTGTAAAAATACATAAAATAATAAATAATAAAATGTATAATCATGCGGCGTATATTTTTCTATTATTATTCAGATGTGACCGTGACAACATAGATGAACATGTTTTATAGAAATGGATCACATTCCTTGGGAGAAAACAAATAAAACCCTCAGAGAAAATATTAATTCTCAAACCACCTTCTATCATTCTTTTTTGAATAAAACTGGGAGTTCAAGGGTCCGATCATGCCATAGCTGAGGGTACCTCTTGCTACTGGGGAGTACATATTAGAATGATGGGATGATTAATCTAAAATTTCATCAAAACAAAATATCTATATCTAGTGTTTTGTAATTTTAGAGGCAAGCATTGAGTAAATTAGTAATGATTTTTGAAGCTCCGACTTCACTCAACAAATCATGAAACTGCTAGTTAATTTTGTTGCTAGCCAAATGCCTACCTTGGACCCTCCGAGTAGTGGCATAGCCATAGCTTGTAGAATATGAAGGGGGTTCTGGGATCCTTTCCACCAGAATACTCAACAGTATTATGATTCTAGCACAGAGGGTTCCAAGTATTAAAAACATTAGTGGCATACATTTAAGGATTATCTAATTAGTAATGTAAAATTTGGTAATCAATATTAAATGTGTGATATTTTAATGTCTATATGTAGAGAATGGAAAGTAATACAATAATAAAAACTATAAAAAATATTGGACATAGTTAATGTCTAATAAAGCACGAAATTCCAGGTGTAGTATACGCGCTTGTGCACATTACTACTAAAAAGGAAATTCAAGGTGCTTGTGTCCCAACCTGTTAAACCCCCTAACGAAGAAAGGGTGTAAAATTATTTACAGGAGACACATGAAAAAAGAATATGTTGGATCTATCATAATGCTATCATCAACGTCTGATGTTAGTTGTAGTCGCTAAATAATGACTTGAATGATGACCACATGCAGTCTCATCTATAATATATTTTTTAGGAGAAGGCAAAGAAACGTATGACTATGGTGATAACCCTTAGATTGTGTAAATTGTAAGATAGTTTAAAATATTTCATTTTATCCCATTTTTATACCATTTACACACAATTACTCTTGTTTCATTTAAATATACCAATGAACGCTATAGAGTAATAGATTCATTAACATTAAGGTAACGTTCTCTAAGTAATAAGAATATTACATGAGATAACACCATCATTTATTCTTATGGAGAATAAATTGAATGACAATGTGAAAAGGCCTATGGAATGATATGCCAAAGGAACCTTCTTCTTGTACTTCAATGAAAAGTTTTTGGTTATTTAACATGAGGTTATTTTCCTCACATTTTATGAATTAAATTCAAGGACGTTTGGAAATAGAAATACAATAAGAAAGTACCAATTCTCGTTCAGTTAATATTCATTAAATAAAAGTATCATTTTCTCACATAATTCTTGGTTATTAAAATACAATATTATTTTCACATATATGCCTTTAAATACAATAACCATGTTATTAGAGAACCATTACAAGAATTAAAATTTCTTCTCCTAGCAGCTGAGAAAGGGTGATTCTTATGTCAGCGGTGAGAAACACCTTACATATAATTGTCAAGGGATTGATTCAAATAGAACAAGTTGTATAGTATAACCAAAACATTTATCTCAAATACCCCTTTTGGACCTGATTAGACATTATTCCATGTTTTGGAATGAATGTTATTTGTGGTAACATACTCAACCAATATTTCTCTGCAACTTGAATCAAAGGCAATAAGAGATGAATATAAAATGTTAGACCTACCAAGTTGTGGTAATATGATTATTTTTCATTTAAAACTAAATGTAAATTTCAATGATATACCATCTATGGTATTTAGGATTAGTACAGAAAAATACATTTGGTATTATTGACTACATTAGTTTGGAAAAAGAAACCATTAGAAATTTAGTTATGCCACATAGCATTTAGGATTAGTTCAACAGCAGAGTGTGAACTATTCCAAAGTAAAGAAAGTGGTGAAGATGATTCATATGATTCTTTTATGTTATTAAAGAATAGTAAATTATATGTTTTTTTAGAAGATATGAGTTGCTTCAGGTCGGCATGCTGAAGAATATCTTTTAGAAAAATCATCTATCCTGATAATGTAGCATGGAATAATTCCAAAAACGCATGTAGCCTTATCTACATCACCGTATTGAAGATCATAATGAGGATTGATGAAGACTCTTACAAATATAAATTGATCATCAAAATGTAGCATGGATCAATTCCTAAATGCACATTTTATACATCAATGTTATGATGTAAGTTGTATCAATGTTACAACCTGGAGAAACATCCATTATATTTCAAGATGTGCTTGGAAAATAACGGCATAAACACATAACCAATATGCCAACTAAAATGAAAAATGGATATCATATGAGTCAAAGTATTATGAAAAAATATTATTCTATAGATCATGTGTTAGGAAGCAAAGAGTTTGTTAAAAACAAACATCCATCAGTCTTAACATGTTGTGCATCTAAGGTATTTATCCTTACAGTTGCATAGAATATTATATGAATACATAAGATAGAAAAGATGTAGTCAATTATTAATCTACATTTCTATATATGAGTACACATCTCTATTATGGATAGTGGGAGATAAATTGACTTTGACTTAGTCAATTCTTAAGATGCACAAACTGATGAAATAGGAACAAGTTCCACTAGTAGATGTATAATAGACATGTTCCTGTGATGCATAATACGTATGAATGATGAAAACATTGTGATGGTTTTATATTCTCCATGGCTGGTGATATATTATTCATTAAGATTAATAAATCCTACAAGTAGGCAGTATAAGGCAATGTGCTATGATTTACAAAAACAAATAAAATTCAATAATGGATTCCATGTATCAAATAGAAAATGGGATTATAAATTGTATACTACATTGGGTATTCAAATGAAATGATTCATGGATGGTACATCCCTGGTACCAATATGGATTGATTGGATAAAACATGTTGGAATGCATAAATCCTTTAGAATATTATATGTCATAGAAAACCTCTATGATAATAAAATTGGTCATTGGATTTCGAGATCATTTTTTGAGGAAGGTGTCTATATAATGAAACCAAAAATAGAAGATGAAATCATATGATTAAAATAATGGTTTCAAGTTACTAAAATCTAATTATGGATTAAATTAAGCAACATAATCATAGATCATTAATTATAAATGAATATTTTCCTCATATTTACCAATGTTTTGTTCGAGCACTACTGTTTTCTAAGTGAAATATGTTCGGAAACTTATGGAAAATATATCTTGGTCTTACTGTTAGATAAGATCAGGTTAATTTTATTAGATAATAATTGACTTATTGTTGCAAGCTATGTTTTGGGGAAACAGATCCATTGAGGTAGATCTAATGGTTTCTTGGACTTAGTCAATCATATATAAAGTGACATTGTATTTAAATATACAGGATGTAAAAATTCAAGTTCATAATTGTTGCCAACATCAATTGGCTTAATCTCTCAAGGTAAACATGTTAAGAACAAGTGAAGAGATTAATGTTGTGATTTTAGTTCCATACACTTTAGTGATGGATCAATCACATATGCCATAATATGTACAATAATTGATTTTTCAGAATATAATTCATGGTTGTTAGATATCAATTATATCCAGAAGCACTGTATGTGATGCATTCAGAAATACCATCTTGTACTTCGGCAAGTGAAAATTATATGTACCATGAAAATAGAGAATAATGTTTACTAGTTTTTGTGGGACACATACTAGTATTCATTAGATCAATTTGATCTAGTATCATAGTAAGGAAAATGAGATGAGCGAGTAAATCTCATAAAGGCTAGTGGTAGCTGTACATACAAATACCGAGTACGTTTTAGCTTCTAATGTATCTAAGAAGTAGTTATAAATGTAAAGGATTTGTTCATGTTCAAGGATTCGTACCTAGAGAGAAAAGTATTATCATAATGCAAATTATGATATTATTACTGGCAATGTTGTCAAGTTATGAAAATGGAAAAAGTGATATAATCGGGGATACATTACCTTGATAAGTTCTACTCAAGTAGATGAGGCCGCATATTGTAGATATTACACATTACAAAAATGTGGTAGGCATAGCAGTTAAATCCATTACTCAGCAGAAGCATGATTTTATCATGTGAGTTTCCAGCAAGTTTTGTTAGAATGTTTTTCTAGTGAAATTGGGAGTGTTGAAATGTTGGGTTCCCTAGACCCAACTATGTAGTACTTTTTGATTACCATATCGTGGGTACAGTTAGTGATGCATGATGTAATCTTACCATTATTGTGTAGAATTTTCTATGTCCACAATAATAATGGAAATGTCCAAAGGTAAATTGTCGTATCGATGGGTTATATCAGATGTTGGGATATAATGAGAACATAGTGATATAATGACATTGATCGTAAATATATGTTGAATAGTATAGATACAAATTACTAACTGGACATAGTAGACGTCTGACTATATGGTGCTCGGGGCTCATAATCATTGAGACTTCTTCTCATTATGATCGCACATGGTGAACTCTAGTAACAAGATCATGAGGAATGACGCTCTAATAGGAACACCATGTGTTATGGGTGTCATTGGTTGTTCCTATCTATGAACATGTGTATTGTTCTCCTGACTTGAGTCCATTACCAATGTATATCATTAGATTTCGTACATGGATGAAATATGAAAACCATGGTAGTGATTTCATGGAGATGTAGTTTTTGTTGGGTGCATCATTGGAGGTATGACATTGACTGAATGGTTAAAAAAGGATTTGTCGCTTTAATGTTCAGGAAGTTGTATTTCTCAGGCCTCATTGATTTCAATGGTGTTGCCTTCATAAGTCACTATCCAATGTGGTAGAAAAGAAAATTTATCCAGATAGATCAACAAATAATAATGTACAATAAGGACCTTAACAGAATATTACATCATTCTTTATGATAAATTTAAGGACAAAGAGATTATATTACACAATCGGTGTTCTTAGGATGTTTGTCATTACTATGACTATCCCTATCTCTTTAGGGGCCATGATGGGTTTCTAGAAACCACTGTTGGTCTGTGGATTTTATTCACTACAATCGATATAAGGGCCTAGAGGGTCAAACACAATAGCATATTCAAGAATCCGCCCTAGTCAGTTGAATAGGTAAATGGACATAGTGCGCCCCACCATAGGGTTCGACCATTGTCCAAGTTATTGATCATCGATGAATTAAATAATTTAATTAATACTCAAGTTATGAATAATTTTGATTGAATTTTTTTAATGTAATAAAAATTTTAGTAAATACAAGAAAAATATTAATCGAGCAAATATTATTCTAATATTCAATGTTCATTTAATATTACGCGGGACATCAAGTCAAGTAAAATGGTTCATTTTTTATCACATAATATATTTCATATATATGAAATATTGTTCATAAAATAATGAATAATATTGGCACAGTTTAGTATTTCAAATTTATTTATTTATTGAACATTGATATAAATGGGGGTCGGGGAACCTAATATGGTATTTTGGAATTTTACTATAAATAATAGTGGAGGCTCTCTCCCTTGGAGTGATAATCATATTAATTCATTCATGGAATGGAATTTGAGAGACTCTATATCCTACCGCTATCTAGAGATTGATTATCTCGATCCGTGAGGCTTGGATCAAGATCCCTCATGCATCAAAGGCTTCTTGATGCGGTGATCATCAGGACATCAAAAGCATCTTCTGATCACCGAGCTAGCACTCGTAGATCGATAATCAATGTTCCCATGGATTTTTTTGAGTGCAGGTGGATGATTTAGAGGGATCTTGCTTTGGATCCCTTGAGCGACAATCATCATCGACTAGATGTAGTTGACCGTGACTTCGGATTTTTAACTTGTATGTTTCAATTTTAATTTTGTGCTCATAACAATCTACTCGAGATCCTCTAACTTCATCGGGGCTTAGATCATTAGCGTAGATAAGCACCATTGATCCACTGATGAAAATTTTAAAATCCCTGGCCCATCGGCTTCCGCTGTAAGGCCCGGATCCAAACAACATAAGTTCCAAAAAAGATAATTTTAGAAACAGATCCCTTAAAATGAACATATCATTGAAGAGATAATTATTAATTGAATTGTTTATTTTTAAATATATATATATATATATAATACGCAAACATAAATAATAATAATTATTTTTTAACTGCAAATCATGGAATAATATAGTCAATGAAAAAGTGGTATAACCAAATGAATGAAAATTTTGTTATGAAACACATAAAATATTCTAACATTCAATTAATATCATGATAGATGAAAAAATGGAATTAAAAAATTATTAGAAAATTATTAAGGGTTTAACACATAACATGTATTATTGTATGACTATAAACCATATAAAATAAATTTGTTTCATAATATTTAAATAGTCATCAATGATGGGAAATTGAGAAGACAATCCTTAACATAGGTCTGAATGGAGAGGTATTTTTTTCATGTAAATTAATAAAAATATTATTTTAGTTATTTATTTTATTAATTAAATTTTCCATGTATATAATTGTTTAGTGTTTTAATTACAATTTTACATTTTTTATAATAAATTTAGATCATGTTAGTCATTTTGATGATATTCATTTCAAATATCCAGAATGGCCTTGGAAGGTTGAGTATGGTTAATGATATAGTTATACCAACATGTCTAATATAATGAAACAAACATGGGTGTCAATTTTAATAATCAATTATACATAAAAATTTACCTATGAAATTCGGTGATGGAAAAGGAACTACCATTCAATCAAGGAGATGATAGGTTGTACCTATGATGGATTAGCATTACCAATTTTCAATGATTATAATGGAATGAATGTATGTGTGATTTATCATTAAATAATGTTAATTATATAATAAATATCATATTATGCCATTAAATACACTTATATATACAGAACATGTTATGTGGTAATGAAAAAATAATCACATTGCTTCATTGAGGCTATAATCTACAAATATGCATGAACAAATTTAATTTCATTCAATGATTTTAAATGTAAGAAGATAAGTGATATATCAATTATATATAATGATAAATATTTAATCAATATCATATATTTATTAATTAAATAAATACTCATAAATATATATGAGAGGCAATGATTGGAAATCCCGCACATCGACTTAAGCGGTTGTACTCTATCGTACAAAAGAATAGTAGTTTAATTTCCAATTTTAAAAAATATGGGATAGATGAATATGGGATATATGAGTATTATTTTTTAATAATTGTTTTATAATATTTTATGTAGTGGTATGATTAAATATAAAAAACAACATTGACTGATGAATGATAACTCTTTTTTAGGAAACCTCATTAGGTTTACACCAAATTCCATCTTATTGGATTTTGTAATAAAAAATGGCCTATAAGATATGGGATGGAATGTATGTAATGGATATTGGATCATTTTTGTTTTAGAAAAATCGTTTTTGAATAATATAGTGGATGATATTACAGCTTAAAACCATGTGGAGGGGAATTTTTGGAATTTCATTAAATATTTAATTAATATTTTTATGGAAGAAAACTATAATATAATATAATTTGAATATAGGATGATTATTGGTATAATTAATATCATAAACTACAATTTTTAGAATTTTTTATTTTTTAGCCTTATCTCTTTTTTACCTTACATCATTACATTTCATAAATTATCACTATAACAATGTTTTTACTCTTTAGGGATCAAAATAGTTACTATAAATGTAAAATTTTACAATAAATGGGAAATGGTTGGTATTTAAACAATATCCTAATTATATGGTTTATTATATGTATTTAAAAAATACAAAATCATTAAGCACAATTATTTTTCTTTTTAAAATATCATTCTTGGAATTTGTGGATCTAATCATTAAATTTTACATTGAAAAAATGGAATTAAAATATAGACCATTCAAATAAAAAAGTGTAATATTTTTATAAAAAAATCATGTAACTATATAATTAAATCAATTTATATTAAATTTAATATTTTTATTGACATTTATATTATTTTTATACTAATTGAATAGACATAGTGTTCATGTTTCATATGAATTTAACGTAATTTTATAATTACTAATAATTAAAAATAAATTCCAAGGTTAAAAGTAATAATTTATCAATGTAATTAGAATTTAAAACCATGGTTTTGTTATTTTTATCACTTCCAAAAAATATAACATGTCTCAAAAATCTATAAAATGACAATTTTCCCTATCTCAATGAAAAAACTATTAAATATTTCAAATTAAAATACATGTCACTGAGTGACCAAATAACTGAGAATTAGATTGAAATTTTTTTTATCCACTCTTCCAATAGTATAATGCAATGTTTATTGGTTAATGTTTAGTCCTAATATTTTTATCATTAACCATATATAGATGATTTACCCTTACTGTGGTGATAATTATTTATTATAGTTACTATTCATAGTGACTAAACAATGGTTAATATTTACCAAAATTTGGGAATAATTATTCCAAATAAATAATTATATTTAAAATATTCAGTTCACATATTTTGATGAATTGGAATTATTATTAATCCAACAAAACATGATAGAATTTAGGTTTTCAGAAAAATTTCATTTTAAGTACAAGTTATGTATTTATGTAAAAAATAGTATAAAATTCATTATAAGGAGAATAATTTGATTATATTTAATCTAAAGGATATAAAGATATTTTTAATCTAATAAAACATTTAATATAACTTTGTAATCAAATTAATGAAAAAATATATATTTTAATAAAAATTAGAATGTTTTCACTATCACTGAAAATTGAATCTTTTAATAAAAATCTAATCTTTTCACCATAAAATAATTTATGTATTTTGAATTCAATAACTATATCATTATAATCAAAAATAATTCCAAAATTTCCAATAAATTGTGTCATATGTATATATATATATCTCATAATCTACTGAATCACATTCATACACACTAATTTAATTTCCAATTTTTAACAGTAAAATTTTGATAATAATATTTTGTGGTTCGTTTATACGGAGTTTTTTGTGTTCAATTAACTATTAAACAATGTGTTCAATTTCAATTCACTGTGTGTAAAATTCTATCTCTTCCTTGTCAATAAATTACATCAATGAAATAGTTAACTTTTCAATTAAATCAAGGGTTATAAATTTGACAATTCATTTTTTTGAAGACCCACTTTCTAAAACTAGCTGTTAAAAATTCAACCAGAATATAGGGAACGAGAAATAATAATATAATATTGAATATCACATAACTAGATTTACATATTAGATAAAATTAGTGGGTACTGAAAATGTGAAAATCTAATAAAGTTGTAATTTATAAATGATGATGGATAGTGACTATGTTCATTGATCACAATAAAGTGAACGATCTTGAGAATGGTAACAAACAAAAATCCACAAACCAATTTTGTGTGAAAACTACAGTCGATTCATTGATAGTGAAGTTAATATGATAAAATTATCTTCAATATTTTTTTAATGATTTTAAAATATCATTTTTCATCTACAATAAGAACATAAGATAGTATAATTACATGATAGGAATAATTTCATTCTTTAATAATTTTACACCATAATTTCACATACTTATCCTAATTATGTTTACTCAACACTATTTTTTTAAGTATAATGCAATAATATAAACACATAATATATAACATTATACAAGAATGTATCATAATCAATTATTTTAACCAATAGAAATTTACCAAAAAATACATGGTTTCAAGAAAGTATTATAATACAAAAAATGTATAATTCTTCATATGAATAAATTATACATTTTATATCAATATTTATGCAAGAACATCAAATGTTCACATTTGATAATTTCGTAAATTAATATCCCCACATCCAAAAATGAAATAATTAAATCAACATTAAAAAAATTTTACCCTAAAATTTTATCACATACACATAATCATTAAAAAATAAAAATGATATATAATTATTTCTAACTCTTCATTCTTGTTAAAAAATAGTTATATAAAAAATAAAAAATAAATGTTCTCATAGAATATAACTAATCCACTAACAGTTCCAAATAAAATTTAACATATTTGATTATATAATATTCTTCCCAAAATCAATATCATCAATATCTATAAATTCATTTATCTGAATAAAAAATCTATGCTAACCAATATATTTTATTGGCCACAAGTAGGAACTGCACACCTATCAAACATCTATTATGGGTTTAATACCCTTGAACTTCCTATATATGATATTATATTTGGAAACACACATGTTCTTAGATTTATGAAAATATATCATAATATTCTATAAAATTTTAACAAAATTCTGATGAAAATCCCCAAAATTAACATTAGTCTTCAATTAAACATTTATCCACTATTGTTTTCCAGAAAATCACTTTTTTATCAAAATAAAATAACATTACTTAAATATTATTACCTTAACATCAATGATATTTTTAACCATAAAGGGAATCAATGAAAGTGATCTTATTTCCATAAAATAAAAAATATTTGTTCCTCAAATAAATAATACGTATACTAAAACAAATGGTTGTATTCATATAAATTTCTTACAATATATCTACAATAATTTTAATCTCATATAACATAAAATCTCAGTAAGAGTATCCATTGCATTAAAATAATTAGTAACCTTATAATTATACACCCAAAATATTTTATATTTATCCCATACCACTATAAAATATCATAAGATTCTGCATAATCTATTATCTCATTCATCATAATGCAACCGAATGAAAATTTGAATTAACCCAAGAATATGCGTCCTGAGTTTTAAATGTGTTGTTTTGGTCGTTAACATACATTTCTCACTATAATTATCATTATGATACACTTGATCAACTCATTTTAGGGTTATTACTAATATATTCATTACATCCCAAACCACATCAACTTTTCTTATCTAGAAAAATACTTCTTTCAATAAAACCAATATTATCGACCTTAATAAACCTTTTGATATTATCCTTCCAAAATTATGTTATATGGTTATATTACCAAATTTACGATTTACTGAATTTTTTTACCATGTTTTTTACTAAACATTCATAGATATTATTTATAAATATAAAAATTGTAGAATATCTAAGTTGGTGGTTACATTATTACATTTTCATATGATGGAAGAGAAATCAATCATATGAAATGAATATATTAGGAGAATTTTTGATATATATTAAAATATTTATAAAATATTATATTTGAAATCATTAAATACAACACATAGTGAATTTAAATATTATAAATCATTTTAGATGTTCAATGATACATTATTTATATCCTTGGAATAGAAAAATAATAATGGTGAGATCAAATCCCCATGAAGGGTTCTGTATTGTTGAATATATAATGAGATAATGGGCGACTAATTCATATGGAATGAAAAATAACTGATAAAAAAATGCATTTTAATCCATAACATGAGAAATAATAATAATACGGAATGAGTAAAAAATAATAAAATGATGAAACGTTAATAATCAAAGGATCATGAAACTTATATTAGCATATTATTCATAATAATTCCATGTAATTCGATAAATAATTTCGTAATATTGGGTTATATTGTATCAAGAATTGTACACATAAAACCATACCCTTATTTTTTAATATATTAATCTAACATCAAGGATTTTTGCTACGAAAAATCAATCAATCAATTATCAAACATAAAGCCCCTTTAAATAAGTTTGGGCAACTAGTTTATCTCATGAGACCAACTGAGGAATTGATGGTATTTATATTTATTTTACCCAACCATTACATAAAAAGTCAAATGTTTTCACCATATGAAGATTAGATAAATCATAACAATCCTTCCATATATAAAGAACATTCTATATAGGAATGTCTTTTATATAGAAAGTCAATAAATTCTCCATTCAAACTGTTCATAAACCATTTAAAGAAAATATAAGTATTATATAACTAAAATATATCCCCATGTGATAATACTTTTGAATGTTTTTTATGAATGTAAATCCATAAAGTGATAAATAAATACATTCTTGTTGAAAAAGCCTTTTAACCATATAATCAACTTAAAAAAATACAAAATATTAGGGTGTAAAGTTTATTTTATGATAATGGAATATAAATTTTATCGAATATTCTAATAATTTAGCGGTCCTGAAAATATGAAATTAAGTTCGTTATGATTATATTAAAATAAATATTCTATTTACATTTTATTTAAAAATTTACTAAGTACATTATTTAGAAAACATAAAACGATTCATTTTAAAAAAACTAAAAATTATATCATTTGTGAAAATGAATTTCTATAATAATATATTAATATTAATAAAATTATTAATTCTTTAAAATGTTAAAATGGAAGAAATATATTCCCAACTAGAAATATATGTTGTATATATTTGTAAAATAAAATATTGGATCGTATATGTACTTAAAGTTGGAATATTTATGGATAAAAAATAATTTGAAAAATATATAATAGTTAAAAAAAAAATATATTTTATGATTTAATTGTTATATAATTCCCCTAAAGGAGACCTATACATAAAGAATATTAAATAATCAGGAGATCATTCAATATGCCCATATCAGTTTTGTAACATTAAAATTAAAATCCCCATAAAATTAATAACATAAAATGAATCATCGAATAAAACTATTAAAATACTAATCATTTTATATCATATTGACGAGGAAATATATATCCCTCATAAAAGAATATAACTATAAAAAATAACATATTTTTTCATGGAAAAAATTTTAGATGGGAAACCATTGCAGAGATCCGAACATTGGAGTGAGAATTAAGAAATGAATTAATTACATGAAAAAATTTATATCCACCGAAAAAGAGGGAAATAAAATAGAAATTTAAAAAAATACATTTCTCAGATAATATTGAAAAAATATAAGAAATAAAGAAGTTAAATAGCCCAATGAATGAAAATATTGTGTTGAAACCCTTTCCAATTGGAATAATTAAATTTAAATACCAATAGTTGAAGTAATTTGAGTTTAATTTAAAAATACCATGATCTATGAAAGATTTATGATATAATATATAATAGGTTCATGCGGTGGTTATTCATCAAACACACATATGATGGTCCATTTCCTATTTTATAGAATTGGAGATAGATGTAGGTTTTCCTATAAACATAATAACATATATATATATATATATATATATATATATATATATATATGAGAGATACTTTTTTTATACCATCATGTATGATTAAGAATTTATGGAGTTGGAAGAAGAATTAAAAGAATATTTCTGGTTAATAAAGATACATCTTCTTTGGAAATCCTATATATGTTAATATCAAAATCCTTCTTATGAGGGTATTCTAATCATACAAATAACATCATGAAGTTAAAAGGGAAGTCATTATGGAATTTTTTTATGTATTTCCAAAATGAAATGGCTCTTTAACTATGACATAAAATAGGAATGAAGCTTCCCTTTTATAAGTGAGGGGTGGTAGATTGATAGAATTTCATTAAAAATTAAATTAATATACATTAACATTTAAAGATAAAACACAAAAACTAATATTATTATTTTATAGGATTATTCTTATATGTAATAATATCATTCAATAAAATTTGGATAATATTAGAGTAGGTTTTTATAGTAACCAATTTTTCCCTCATTTACCCCTTTTTGACAATTATAATAATACATCTATTTTTACTCGTTATGGTTCTGGATACAATCTATAAATGGTAAATTTGCTAAAAATTTATATATTATAATATTTTAAACAATATATGAAACAATTGTATGAATATCATATTTTTTTAATATTATATCATTTAATGAATTGTTATTTATTATAGAATATAATTTATTTCATTTTTAGGGGCTATTAATTTTATTTCATATTGAAAAAAGAAATAAAAAATGGAATTAGAATATAAAAATTTAAATTATTAATATAATGTTATATATTTCTATAAAATTCAAAGAATATAACAATTTAATCAACTTATATTAGGTTTTATATTTTTATAATAATTCATTTTATTTTTTTATTAATTGAATAAATATTGTGTTAATTTTAGATAATAATATAATATAATTATTTCATTAGATATAAATAATAATAAATTTACATGATGAATAAATAATTAATCATTTAAACGACTTTTAGAAATGAGCTTATGTTTTTTTATACCATTCTTGAGAATAGTCTAGTAACTAAAAGAATGAAATATATCAATTTTATTTTTAATTTTCTTTAAAATTTTAAAGGAGAAATAAAAAAACATATTGACCAATTGGTCATTTATTGAAGAATACGACATAAGTTATATTTATATATATGTATATATATATTCATAATAAAAATATAATGGCATGTGATTGTTCTATTTTTAGACATTATCATGTTATTTAAAATCATAACCGCATTCTTTACCCATATTGTGTTGAAAATTATTTTGAATTTTTATAATTTAAAAATATATAAAATTTAAGTGGTTTATTTAGGAAGTGTTTATGATCCTATGTGAAAATAAGAAATTCATTATTCAAGAATGTATTCATTTATATTGAATGATTTTTTTAAAATTAATCCCCCAAATCCAGATGAAAGTGGGATAAAATAAGGATTTTACAAAAAAACAGGTTTACACCAAATTAAGTTATAAAAATAATTCCAACTACTACCATTGATCCAAATATAATAAAAAAATTTAATTACATTTTAAAACTATTCCTTAATGTAAAAAATATTTTTATACACTTTGAAATATAATAATGTTTTTAAAAAAATAATTAGTTACCACTATTCATTGAAACATTTAACTCTATAGAAAAATAATTGAACATCACAATAAAATAAATTTAATATAATGATTTCAATAATGATTTCCATTTTATCAAATAATATTTGTAAAATAATAGGTAATTAATTATTATTTTTTCTCATGAAGACAAATGATGGATTTTTTTTAAGAAAACATATTTGGCAAGAATAAAACGACATTACAAAAAAATATAATTATTAAAAAATAATTATACAATAAATTAGTATTGAATTGGATATATATATATATATATTTACCTCATAAATGATTTAACTATATAAAAACAAGCTAATTTAATGGATTTTTCATACTATACTTATTTATATGTAATATTTAATGTTTATTTAATGAATTATGTTGCGTGTTTTAAACATTATCAAATATATTATTATATTAAAAATATCAGGGTGTTATTATTTTTGGACAAAATATAGTTTGATTTTGTATTGATGAGAGTAAAATACATGTAATCTTATGTGAATTACATGTATTTTCCCACTGATATGAATTTTCATGACTTCACATCCTAGAGAAGGAATTGGATATATGGTTTGTATATTCTTCTTATTTATTCTTCAATAATTATAGTAAGGAAACCTCGTGTTGTTATTATGATAGTTATGCGGTGATTTAATGATCACGATATAATGAGGAGAGGATTCAAATTATGATGGAATATTTTGAGGTATCAAATGGGAGTCATTGGATGAAACACGAGTAATGGTTGTGTGGTTGATTTTAGGACTTGGAATAAGATCTCTATGATCAATAGTTTATGTAAGAGTGTGGGGTTACATTTTTAAAAGGAAAGGGGTAAGACGTAAAAAATATAGGTTTGGTGTGAGAGGACCAACCTAGGATAAATTGGTATGAGATATGGGAATTGTATCATCTTTCTAGAGACGTATCAACATGTTCTATTACAAAATATTGGTGAGGATGGATGAGATTTTGGAAATTTTGAGGGATTATATGATCTAAAAATGATGTTTTTTGAACCACAGGATGAGTCCTGAATGATGAAACATATTGTTTTTTTTGTCGTTCTTTGGGAAGTGGGGGACCCAATGGGCTCCTATGTGATGTGTTTACACTAATAGGAAATGATCCTGATCTTATAGTGATGGTTTCATGTTTTAAATTAGATCATGGGTTGCTAATTTTTTCCCATTGGGGTTGTAGTTCAGACCTACTTATTAAACATCATATTCTAACATTGGTTGTATGGGATGAGTTTGGTTGGTGTAAAATAGTTTTTTCTCTATTATTATTCTCATATATTGTAATTGTCTGAGATTCCAACATATGTATTATGTGATAATGGTTCGTCATCCATGATTGTTCCAAATGATTTTTTATTTATATACGATATATAATAGAGGATATATGTTGATATTCACATGGGTAAATATTTTTTGAGTTTTTGGATGAAATATTATCTAGAGTGTATGTTTAATATATGTTTAATAAAATAAGGGTTTGGTCATTGAATTATTTATGTGACATCAAGGTGGTGCTGGAATAATACCTTTTTTTACAAAGTGGGTGTGAAAATGGGTGTATGATAATATTAATTTTTTTAGTTCTATGGATTCCCTAAGAATATTAAATACATCCAAGGGATGAAAATATTTAAACTTAGTGGATTTTTATTATAATGAGGTTCGGTGTATTTCCCATAGAGAACCCTCCTGTTTTCTGAGGATTGGTATATTTACCTAGATTTGTTTTATATAGTTCTGAGTATCGATATATTTACCTCAGGTGATACAAATTTTTTTTACAGATGAAAATATTTTACATTGGTGGTAACTACTATTTTGAGAAACATATTAATAAGAATTATATTGGAAATAGATATATTTCTACTTATGTAGGTTTCTTTCCTATTAAATTTTCTTTTATTATTCAAATTCAGCTACGATTCCAAAAATGTTCTTGGTTGATATTTCCAAATGAATCATACACAAAATGAAGCAGGTTTATTCAACAAAAGGTTTCTATTCATAAGAATTGGTAGATTTTTTATTTATTTATTTATTTATTAACTTTATTCTAGTTCTTTATTTAGATATGGTGGGTATAACACATGTGAAATAACATTCTTATTGTAGTAGATCATAGTTACAACATTGGGGTGTCGTATTCTAAATATATATTTTACTAAATGTATGGGAATGTTGAAGTACATGTAGAATTCATGTTTTCATTCACGTAGAGTATATTTTTTACAATGGATATTGAACAAGTATAGATTTTTACATTATTGAGTGGGATAGAATATAGTGGATTATATATTGGGGTGGTGTATGAATTAATGATCACATATGAAAAATTATGATTTTTGTTTATTTATTTTATCTATATATTTTGTCAAACTAATTGATGACTAACTTTAGTATTCTATAATGGCTATGTGTATGTATGAAAATTTTCATTTAATTTAAATCTTAAGGTATCTTGTTATGGTTTATTTCTTATAGATTCTTTTTTTTCTATTATGGATGAAGTTATGCCCTTTTGTTTCTTCTTTTATTTGTGATTATAATATATTCCTGATAACACATGAGACCATCAATCATATTCATATTACTCTTAAATATTGGAAGGAATGAAACATATCATGTAGTGACAACTGATACAGGATATACGCCATTTTATTGGGGTGTTTGGATGTTAAAAAATATATAAAATTAGGATTTTTTCTACTATAATTGATATTATATACACATTTATCTTGCCACATACCTATTAAATATGTTTTTGAGATATTTAACGATTACTCTCATTCACATTATCATATCAAGAGGATTTCTAGATAGTTATAGAAATTACATCATTATATTATGTAGATTTTCCTATGATGAGGTTTGGGGTAAGCAAAAAATGGAATAAATTAATTATTCTGGTAATTTTATAACTATTATAGGGTTCTATTATCTACATAAGTGTCATTATATATGCACAAGATTGCATTATAATGTATCATATTATGTAGATTACATGTGCTATGTAGATGAATTCTAATGTCATTATAGTTTTAAGTAATAATTTAGAATTTTCATTGATTTTGATTGGGTTTCTAAGAGAATGTACTTTCTATAAATGGTTTTATTTTTTCATGATTATATTATACCATCATATCATATATTCTATAAAATATATATATATATATATATAGTAAATTATAATTTTTATATATATTAATTTAAATGAATATTTTCATTAATATGATTAAATCATTTGTAAATAATGTTTAAAAATATCATGTTTTAAATTTTATTATTATTTTTTGAATAATAATGAAATGAATTAAATTATTTTATTATATGTTCATTATTTTTCATGATTAAATGTTAAAATTATTTTATTTTTCATAAATTGGATACATGGTGTTGGTAAACATCAATATGAAAAAATTACCATGAAATATATTTTAATAAAGGTATAGAGTTTACTGATATAATGGTAGAAATTTTTATTTTGAAATATTAAAAAATATTACATGAAATTTTTAGAAAACAATTTAGAATGTCATAATAATAAATATGTAAAATAATTGTTTAAAAATATCTATATTAATTTCATGATGCATTTTTGGGGTTATATATTATTGCTTTTTAGTTTTTTCTATGATAACATTATATGTGTTGTAGTGATGGATTTATTTCATATAATACTGTTTTTTTAATACCATGTACATGTAAACTAAAAAATATTCGATACATTATTTTTAGAATCTATCTTACTTATAAAATATTTTCTTTTCATTCTGTAATTAATTTTTCTATATCATTATAAATTTATAATGAATAAAGTGGTGTTTACGGAAACTAATGAATTTATACTAATGAAATAGTAACCTGATCGTAGGAATAGTAACATAATCATTTGAAATAGTAATTTATTCCATAATGAAACTAAACTCAACTAATAAAGTGTAAATAAAAATTACCTATCTTATAAGGGAAAATATTATATATTTATATCATTCAAAATGTAAAACAATTCTGTGAAATTTATAAATTTATTATTTTTAATTTTTATGAGTGATTAATATTTAATTATAATATTATAATTAATATTATGATTTAAAATTGAATATATTTTCATAATATAGATTGATAAATTATTATTTACTCCCCTTAGGATAATATTCTAAATTTTTGAGACTTTAATTTATATTTTAAAGTGTTATAAACTCAGTTATAGTTTATAAGTTTTATTTCTCAAATCAATTATGATTTTCATTAAAAATAAATTTTATTTTATTAAGAAAATAATTTAAATAAATATATTTTATATTTTAATTCTAAATGTTGAAAAATTATTAGGGATAAGTATCTCAGATTTTCGGAAATACATTAATTATTCATGAATAGTGAAATATGATTATTTAAGAAGAAAACTAAATACATGTATTATTGTCTAATGGATGATGTTATGCTGAGGTAAGACCCTTGGTTCTAAATGAAATTCTATAATTACCTTCTTTACTCATAATAACCAATACAATTTATTTTCTTGAGATGAATAATAAATTATCGATTAAAATATTGGAACCACCCCTCTCCTCCGCTATAAATACCACCCTCACCCACTGTTATCCTCACACCGATCAAGATTTGTAACATGCTTGATTTTTTCTCAATACCCTTTATATGAATCTTCCCCCTGTACAAAACATACTTTTCATATAAAAAGTAAGAAAACAAAGTCATTATGGAGGTTCTCAATGGGGATAATTCAAGAGGTAAAAATACTATTTCATATTATTTTATTTTCTCTTCATTTCATTTTCATTTCATAAAATCTCTACAAATACTATTATCCCAAAGGAATAAAAACTGTAGTATAATATATATTATATAATTCTATCTTTTTTATTGAAAAATATATCATCATTATTCTAATCATCTCTTTTATTCTAAAAAACCCATTGTCCTAAATGTGTGGATTTCCCAATATCATCGATGATGCATTTTCAATTTACATTAACTCCTTCATGGATAGTAATAAATACATTATAATAGATAAAATATAGTTTAATTTTTATGATATTGAATATTATATGTTTTTAAATTAAAATATATACCTAATATAAAATTATATATTGAAACTAATGATTGATTATCAAAAAACCACCAAAATAATCTAAACAAATACAATTAACGATTTATCTAATTATTCATAGTCACATATAATAAATTATTTATATTTTAAATGAACATTGAAAAAATATATTAATTCTATTTAATTATACTTCTGTCTTTTCGCTTCTATTGAATTAGTAAATAAATTACCAATCGACCATGGAAACAATGTTAAGAACACATCAAAAATAATGGAAACAAACAAGTATTAATAATAAATTGGTGGAATGATGTTGTAAAATGATCATATAAGGTGATATATAAATAAATATGTCTATTTAAAAAATTAATAACTCATTTTTTACCATTATATAGTTGGTTTAAACATATTTTACTTAAGATGAACCCAGGCTAAGGGAAATGATTACCAAATTTTCTTTCATTGGGTTAAATTTCTACTTCATTAATTATGTGGTAAAAAATTATTTATATAATGAATTTTGTTTTTAATATTTTTTATTGTGTCTAATTATTTTTTATATACATTTTCCATTCATTCAACTAATTCTCACTTCAATTATATAAATTTTTTATTGTGTTTTCTTTTAAAATTCTCTTTTATATTTCTATTTTTATAAAATTAGAGAGGGATGTTTTTACGAATGTGTTAATATTTTATGATTATGTTATGGTTACTTTGAATTTTTTATAATTGTTTTCGGGACCTATATCTCACTCTAATTAATTCTTTATGTTTATATTGGAAGTAATTTGTATGGTTGCTCCAAATATGACTCTGATGATTACACCACAATGTAGATGTGAGGGTTACATCATTTGGTAGCCTTGATGGTTACATTGTAAGGAAGTAATGAGGGATAAAAATAATATTCTATACATTATTGTTGTAACTAATAAGTATGTAATGCCCCATTAAAAAGTTTTTTTTTATTATTTATGTTCTCCATGTTTTATAGAAATCTCTGGTTTTCACATAGTAATAATATGATTCATTATTTGTGAGAATTATGTTATTATTAAATTTATTTATAGTGATTTTAGTATTTTTGTACTGAAGGTTTCTATTTTTCATTTTTTATACCTTAATAATCATTTTTTTCTCCTACCAGGTTTTATAAAATTTTCAATATGGTATTAATATGGGTAATAGAAAAGAAGTATCCAAGATGAATTTTGTAAATACTTTTCATGAATATATTTCATGTTTTTATTAAAAAAGTTTGTGTAATAAAAAAATTGATATTGTTCTAGTTGTATATTCTATGTATGACTATGGGTTTATATGTATTAAATATGTTATAACATTTAAAACTACAAACCAAAAAGATATTTCTGAAATTAATAAGTGTATTTTAGATGAATATATTATATTATGTAATGTTTTTTTCCATGTCTTATATTAATTTTATTAGAATATAGAGAGTTAAATTATAGTAACAACAAATATATTTGTTTAAAATATTTTAAAATGATAATGATATGTGATTTTATGATATTTATTTCATGTAACATGAATTATGGAATCATTATTAAAATTTTTTTTTTTTTGATATTATGAGTTTTAATGGTGACCAAATATGGTGTAATTTGTAGGGTTGAATTAATAATTTGTTATAATAAAAATATAAATATTGTTTTTTAATTTTATAATATGAAAATTAATCTATGAATGTTTTTTTTACTGTTATGATGTCATTATGTTAGGGTTATAATGGGAAATTTCTTGTTGGTGGTACGATTCATGATCTTTTGTAGAATATTAGATTGAGAAATGAGTAGATTGTGGTTAAAGTGTTATAAAATTATATCATTGAGGAATCATTTATTATTATTAATTTTCAGGATTTTATATAAAAGAAAATGATATTAAGGGATTTTATTATCTAATGGTGAATGTCTGTCTCCAATTTTTTATACATATTTGGGTTTTTAAATCCTTATTTATGAGTAATTGTTTTGATTGATAATTCATGATATGTTTTCAAAAATAAATATATAGTCGATGATATTTATTAATCCATTATATATATATGTGTGTGTGTGTGTTTGTGATTCATTATTGATATAGGATTTATAATATGAATTTAAAATTAATTATTTGTTTCTTTTATTTGATGCATTATCTTTCAATTTTAGTAAATGTGTGGTTTCTTATTCAGGGTAAAATATTTTGATTCATTTTATTACTATATTGAATCATAAAAATGTAGAGTTCAAGGTATCTTAAATAATTATTATTTATATGGGTTTTTTTTAACTTTTTTGTATTTTGGAATTTTTCGTCCTGATATTATAATGAATTATGTTTCATGTATCATTTTTGTGGGAAATAGAGTTGGGTATTAAATATATGTGAATGGGGGGATTCACTTGGTTGATTTTTATAAAGTAATGGTATGTGGTTAGAAACTTAATTCATTAACTTTGGGATGAGTTATTGAATTAATAATATGATTTATACTAATTTTTATAATAATTAAATAATGTTTTTGTTAAATGGGGAGAATTTAAAATTCATTATTCAAGGATGGACTAAAAATAACATTGAATAAGGAATTATATTTAAAAAAATATATAAATAAAATTCATTTAAATTATTTTGTACATTAGTTATATTCGCTGATATTTATTTATTGTATTGTTGAAATAATTAATTTGAATGATTCTCAATTATGTGTACTTTGTTCATTTTTTATATAATAGTATTAATGGTGGTTTTATTTTGAAATTTTTTATTATTGATATAGGGAATAACTCTTATTATTGAAATGATTAAATTTTTAAATAAACAATTCTGTTATGGGTGTGAGTGGAAATTATTGATATATAGGGACATATTATTTAATAATTTCCTTCAATGATGGACGATACTTAAATTAAAAAATAATAAAATTATCATTTAGTTGTTATATTTGAAAAATGATATTATATATATATATATAATTATAAAATATTATTTTTGTCGATTTAAAATAACATTAATGGAAAATAATGGGTAAACTGATTTGATGAAATCTTTCAGGCATATGCTTATAATATTATTAAAAAGGTGTTGTTATTTATTGTGAAATATTTTACGAATTAAAAAATTTACATAATAGATTTTTTTATTTTATTTGATAATGGTTGAATAATCAACGATTGGTCATTTATAATATCAAAATTTTATAAAGTTATTTAATCTTGGTTATGTAAGGTAAATATTTGAAGAGGACTATATCTTCTAAATTTAAACAAATTCGATGATTTTTTTATCATTTTACATTCATAAATAGTATAAAATTGTTTTAATCTACTGGCATTCCATATATGAGTCAACTAAAATATTATCAATTATGAAACATGATTTGGTAGTGGAATGTAAATTTATTTTCTATATAGTAATGAATATTAAGTATTGATTTTTTTAAAAGATTTAGTAACACGAGGGACTCAATAATTATAGAATCAATTCTCTAATGTTCACAAAAATAGTCAATGTGGGATAGATTGTGTGTAAAATAGTATATTAGATTGGATTTTCTCGCTAATTCATGCGAGTTCATGATGTTTTTTCATTATCATAGATATTTTATAAGACTCTATATAATTAATATGTGAATGATATTTTTTTTATTGAAGTCATCCTCCCTCAATAGTTTAATCATGGAATAGTAAAAAAATATCTTATGTTACTAAAAATTCAAGTTTCTGATTAAAATGTTAACAATATAGTCCACATTAACTAGAACATGACCCTAGAATAAAAACAATAAATTTAATAGGATAAATAAAAAACTCCAAATAGACAAACAACACAGATACAATAGTAATTAATTTTTTAAAGGAAATTGACTATATCAAAGAAAAACCAATAAAAATATTCTAAAAGATATAGGGGAGGGAAACAATAAAGTTATTATTGATAAATGTAATCACCATTCACATTTTAGGTAATAAAATATATTCTTATTTGAATACCCATATTACCACATGTTTATCATAAAGCCCTATAATCATTGACAATCCATATTCATCATTTTTTAAATATTCTATAAATTTTACATTAACGTGGATTAATATTTCTCCTCATTTCACTTATTTACATTCTTATACTATAGAAACTAAAACTCGACCACCCATCTGCATCCATTAATTGAAAAAATATCCCTATACCAATCAATATGTAATTTCTTGAACATATCCATACCATATTATCATGTTTTATTAAAAATATTTCGTGAGACAAAATACTAAGAAAATGTATCTTTTTATCATAAGAGAATTATGATTACCATTACATTAATTTATTCACAATATATCATTTAGTCTAGATTATATATAAAAAACTAAATCAGTAAATAATACAAAATATCAACTCTTTAATAATCTCCATAAATTTAAATTTAAATTCTTTTTTTATTTAGAGTCCATATAACCTAATGAAATCACTATATAATGTGGGATTATTATATAATCCTTAGTAGGGGGTGAAAAAGGTAAAAATATTATTCAAAAAAATAATGAATTTTTACTCATCTAAAAGATTATATTTTAAAACATATAAGTTATATAGGTGAAATATATTTTATTTAAACCTGAAAGCAATTGTATTAATCAGTTCAGTCAAATCCATTATGGATTAGAAATATAAATCATATTAATGTAGAGAGAAAATATAATATTCAAAAAAACATTTTTGGGACTTCATAATCATATCACACTTAACGTAATAACAATGTAATTTAATCCCAAAATAATTTCTCTAAAAAATTAATAATTACTCAATCCTTTATGAGGGTATATAATTTTGGTCCCATACATCATCATATACAACATCCAGGAATCATTTTCATAATAATAGTCATCTTATATAAAATTTATGTATATAATTATAATGATCAATGATAACCCAAGAAAATGTAATGATTGAAACATAATAGGTTTGAAAATTCAATATAAAGTATAAAATAAATGAGAAAAAAATTATAATAATAATTTAACATAAAAAATTGTATTATAATAATATATTCCAAATTAAAATTAGATATATAGTTAAATGTAACATAACTATAAGAATAAAAAATTAGAACTTTAATATATAAAGAGGTACTCATTAGAAAGATTAAAACATGTGAAGATAGAATATTTAATGTTTGATTTTATATGTTGGAAGTGTAAAAAATTATTAAATATAACAAAAATGATTACATATATATAACTACATAATAACATAGTCAATGAATAAAGAATATAACTCAATAAATGTAAATTATTTCAAGAATATCTAAACATTGAGTTTGAGATCACTTCACATTCCATCGCTGTTCATGAATAATAAAATTATATTAATTTTTTACTTGACATATATATTTTTTTCATCATTTTTAGTCCTTTTTAATCAATTATGATCATGTTTTACTCATTTAATTGAATAATTTTTCATGAATCGGTCATTTAGAGGTCATTCAATCCATAAATCTGATACTATATTCATATAATTGGAATGTTCAGTGATCTTTTTATAATGGTTCAATAATCTCAAAAATATTCATGCTATATGTTTTATGTATTTCCATAACCTATTTATATTAATTTATATTTAGATATATTCTTCATATAAAAAATCACTGGTATTCTTGTTTTAATCACTGAAAATACACCGATTATTTAATTTTTTTTATCATTATCATGATATTTTTATTATTTAAAAATATTATCGAGAAAATATCTTATTATTAGAAAAATAATAAATAATTAAATTAATTATTATTGATATCCATAGATGGATTAATTGAACATAATACCATTCAATTACGTAGAGTAAAAGCATAATTGTGATTGATATTTTCAATAGTTTAATTGAAGAAGAAAATGAATACATATTGTAATTACAAAAAATAATTTGAAAATTATTGTTATAATATTTTTAAAATACATTTAGTGGTTTCCAATAATATTGAAATGATATTATAACATTATTAAATAAAACATACGGATTTAAAAATTTATCTTCTTCCATATTAAAAACTTATGAAAAGAGTTATATAAAAAGGAATGTGGGATATCACCTCAGTACATGATAAAATCCAGTTAATATCATTGAAATATTATCATTTAATAAAAATAATATAATACTATAATGGCTATTATATCAAAACATTATTAAATTAAAAATGGAAATTTGGGTATGAAAACCATGGCCTTTCACTTTGATTCATCTATTTAGATTGAGTTTGAATCCATTTTGGGAGGGACATTGGGATAAATGATATCATTATTAATGTACCATGGGATGTTAATCATGGGATACTATTAGACTATAGTGATGAAACTAAACAATATATTGTATATGAAAAGTGTATATTGAGTTCAATTGTATGACCATGATTTTATTGCAGTTTCACAAATATTCTCTCTTTATGGGATAAAAAAAAAATTTAACTATTTCAAGTATCTCATATGTGGGTAATATTTGATATTTTATGTAATTAATCATTCAAATATGAATCATCATATTTTTATTTGATTTTGTGATTGTAATTGTTTCATTATAAAAATATTCCATTTATAAAAAAATTTGGGCTTATTGTTTAAATTTGATTTAAAAACATCCCTTTGTTAATAAAATAAATATATATTATTTATACAATATATTTTTTTATAATAAATATTTCTAAAATATGATAAAAAAATTATCCATCTAAATATTATGAGTTACTTAAAGTTTTAAAATTTTCAATTTTGTGCATGAACTATGTCAGCCTTCATAGACATGTGCAAGTTTATTATGACATTAATATTATTTTATACTAAATGAATGATTCCTAGAATATTTTTAGTGAATTATCTTTTAGAAGATTTAAAATACTGTTTTCTAATTTTCTATATAATTCTAGATAATAATATAATAAATGTTTGTAAAATTCAATTTCAACATTTATTGTTAAGTTAAAAAGGATTTAAAATGCATTACCCAACATCTAACAATTTAAAATTCATATTTCAAAATTTAGAAAGAATATTTTATCTATATAATTGTCTTTTAATATTTTAATTATGTTTAAATTTTTTTTCTTATAACTATAGAGATAAATATAATAATTAGAATTAGAATTACTATTGAACTCAAATTAGTATTTTAAAATAAGATTGGAGTTTCAATCATAATCTAAACAAATTAATTTATTCTATTCCATTAAAAAAATTATTATTTCGGTTATTTATTAATTATTGAATATTTGAAATATTTTAATCATTTATAAACATATATTATTGTATTTAATAATGTGTTTTATAATTCTATTATATGATTAATTGTTAATTGTAAAAAATAAATCACATTCCTGATCAACATATATTAATATAGAATATTAATATTGTACTTATAAATAAAAAATTATATATAGGTAATTATTTGATATTTTACAATACATATAAATGAAAATCAAGTATTCTGGATATAAATAATTTTATAAAAAATATAATTCAATTTGAATTCAAGAATGTTAAAAAAATTAAGGTGGGTGTATTACTGAACTAATAACCACATTAAATTAAAATACTTAAATTCAAAATAAATCTATTAAAAATATATAAAATAAAAGGTGATGTAAAAATATCATTGATATGATCTTAAAAATATTATTTATCAAATACTATGATTATCAACAAATTTAACATTTAAATCCATATCATGTATTTTATAAACTTCTAAAAAATAAATTTGAATGTAATTTTTTAAAGAAGACTAAAAATATATTATTCAATTTATTAAAAATATATATATATATTTAGAAATTATATTTCAATGTTAAATTTTATTTTGTTACAAAATAATGTGTTTGTTGATCAACATATATTGCTTATTCAAATTTAAAACCATAATAATATTTTATTAAATAATAAAATTATTTCTATGAATATCATAATAATAAAAATCAATATATATATATATATAATTAATTAACACCAACTTATAATTATAATATATCAAATAAATAAATAATAATTTTAAATTTTAAAAATATGAAATTATTGTGAGAAAATAAAAATAGAAAATAAATAAAAACATTTTATTTTTTGATGTAAACATAATAACATTACATATATAATGAGAATATAATTAATCATATAGTATCCTTTGAGAAATGAAATATATATATACAACATTAATTAATTATTGACATGAATATTTATTAAATGTTTAGTTATTAAATAATAAAAATTCTTTGGATTTTACACAATAGCATATTGAAATTTATTCTATAGTTGAAAAATGTTGACAATGATCATTAATATATAAGAACAAAAAATTATTATATTGATTCCCAACTTAAAATTATCCCATTTTACATAATTGCATCACGCCTAATTTTTTGTAACATGACTTCTATGTTTATGTACTTTTGATCTACTACCTAAGAAAATTGATGCTTATTTATCTTCCATTGAAACCCTAATATAGTGATCAAATTTTATCATTGATGTCCTATTAAGGCAAACAATACCCCAAATTTTCATTGACTATGAGTTTCATCAACACATCATTAATATTTCCACTCTCACTCATCATTTATATTTCTAATACACTTAATTATATTATAAATTTAATGTAGTGATATTTTAGTAGCATTTTTAATAATTTAAAAAAAATCAAATTATTCTTAAAAATATGGATTTAATTAAAAATTTTAAAAACCTATTTTGTACCCTTAATTTAAACGTATTAAATTTAACAATCATATCAACCAGATCAACTCATTCATTGAATTTTTTGTGGACACATACTCCAAAATTTGATTAATAGTGAATCTACTATTATTATTTACGATGTTTGGATAACATTTTTTTTATATGTGACTACATAGCTGATAGTAATTGAGTAGGTACCTATATTTTCTCTAATGTTTCCATTTATATACCTATTTAAAATGTAATGTATAATCAATTTTAAATGATGATTTATTCCTAATGAATGTGTGTTATATTTTATTATATACGATTTATAGATAAATATTTCCAAAGAAATCATTTACACATTAATGAAAATTATGACACTAGTAAACTATTAATAAACTTATATTCAAAATATTAAAAGGGGATAAATATTAAAAATACAAAACCATAAATGTTAAAATTTGGATAAGCCCGATTGGTATGAATTATGTAATTGGATAATAAAATCAATATGATACATGGATTGTTATAATCATGTAATTGGATGATGGAAATATTGTTGCACATAATACCAATAATAGAATGAGGATTAGAATGTAATATCATATAAAAAATTGATACATTGCGTATTCTAATGATTTATCCTTGTGTGTTATATCTAAAAATAACATATACACCATTTAGTTTTCATATGTTTTTAAATATTGAATTTCTTATAGTCATTCATTGAGAGAATAAAAAATCTCTTTAAAAGTGATATACTTTTTGGTACCTGGATCTTCCATCATAAATGTATAAAACTATTATTTTAATTCTAAAACATGTTTGGATATAAAAATATTTTAAAATTTATAATCATATTCACACATCTAAAAAATATTATGTGTTAAAAAATGAATGTTCCATAAAAAAATTGGTCTTTGTAATTCAAAAAAAAACTTTTTTCTGAAAGAAAATCTATATTTCCTGTGGAATTCCATTTGGTATATTGAAAATAAATCGAGAATATTATAGATCAAAAAGTTTTTTTCAAAATATGAATATATAGAGTAAGAAAAATAAATTATAAATTAATCATTGTAGAAGTTAATTATGTTCAAAATTTTATCAATTTTATCCATACTTGAAAATATTTTATAACAAATATCATTGAAATTTAAATTTTAGTTTTGTTTCTTACAGGTTCATTCTAATATTTAATTATTATTGAAAAATAAATTTGTATGGAATCAAATTATGATTTAAGACATGAGTTATCCTAATTTAAAATAGTGTGATCATCTCTATCATGACTATATTTATTCATTATATTTTATATAATTTTCACAATTTCCTCTACAAACCCATCCATTTCTCCAATTGATTTATAACTATATTCTAATCCAACTTATGAATTATATGATTATAAAGAAATAGTAAATATATTTATTGTGCCAAACCACCCATGAATACCACCATCATAAACCAAAACATTACTTTTGGATGATGTATTTTTAATATTTAAACAAGATATAAACATGATCATAGTTTTTCATGACTGTGTACCTAGGGTGAAAATATCATATTTAATTACGTAAAAAAAATTAAAACATAATGATAAAATTGGTAACAGAAACTATATCTACAACATAGACACACAAATTTATAATGTTTATTTATTTCCCTAAAATATAGTTAGAACATTGTAAACATTAATTAATTGTAGAATAAAGAATGGAAATTATCAAATTTATATGTTCCAAATATAAGAACATTACTTGATATGACTATATGTAGACATATTATCATATGTAATGAACATAAGAGTTACTACAATACATTTTATAATTGAGATTTGTGTATACTTTCCATTTAGTTTTCTAAATTAGACTATAAAAAATTCATTACACACCTCTACTATATAAACAATGAAATATAATTGATTCTTGTTCATATACTGGGGAAACACCCCATCCAAAATGGATGGAAATTCTTCTACAACCCAGCCTTCCACATTTAAAACTCTAAAATCATATGGAATATATTTATGTTATATTTTTTTGGTTTTCATACTTCTGAAAAAGTAATTTAAAATTATCTATTAACTTTTCTAGAAAATATTTATATATTCCATCCCATGAATTCCCCAAATTAATAAAAATTCAAGGATTCCAGATTTATTTTCACCATTTATTAACCATATTTTATTCTCATCATTTTTTTATTAAATTAATGATTATTTTTTCATACCATGTGTTGTTAAAGAGATACATTGACACGTCAATAATCCAAATTTTCTATGAAATAAAACATTCAACAATTCTATCATATTTGTATCACCCCAAACTTCCACAGTATGATTTCATTTGAATAAATGCAATATCTTTCATTGTATGCAACTTCATGATTCTAACACACCGTGACCAATCATACTAGCCGTGATGAATAGTAATACCCACTATTTGAAATTTTATAAATTTTATCATTCAAAATGGACTTCATTTTTGGATTTGAAATATTGAAATTATCCTAGGATGAAATTTTATTATTTTTCTGAAAATATTCATATTATGATGAATAATGAAAAATCCTAAATTTTAATTAAAAGTAAATTTTTTTGTCAAAATAATTAATAGTGATAAATTATGAATTTGAGTAGTTTTAAATTATATTTAGAATATATTTTTAACATTTAATAACATTTTGGTCATTGTACATGATTTCACATTTAAACCGGATATAAAAAAGTGTCAATCTTTTGATAGTTATTATTTCATAAAAACAAGATTTTTTGTTTTGATAGTGGGAATTAATTTTAAATTAATTTCTGGAACTTCTGTATTTTGAATTTATAAAAATGAATTTTGTATTTATAATCAAGAGGTATAAATTGTGTAAATAGATAACTTTTATTTTTAGACATTTTGAATAAATACTTCGGTAAATATATAATTTATCATGGTTAAAGGATAAATTCGGTAAATAAGGGTAAACAAATAATATTTTAATAATACTAAATTACCCTAAAACATGTTCTAACCATATTTGTTGATACATTTCCTACCATTGGAATCCTTAGGTCGATTTTGGGACACCATGGAGTCACTTGTAAGTGTTAATGACAATTTATATAAATTAAGTTACAATAAATACGATAATGAAATTATTATATATCTTTTAGAAAAAAGTTTTTTACATAGGGTTATATATGTTTTCTTTTCGACTTTAAATATTCAGTAGAAATATAAAAATATTTAAAACATCATTTTATTTTTTTCTATAATTTTTAGAAATCTAATAAACTAAATTATTTATGACACAATAATGATGTAGTTTTTACCTCATTGATAAATAATTTAAAAAAATAAGATTATAAAGACTCTAATAATACAGAAAACCTGTCCAATTCTTATTGGATGATTTAATTTAGATCATGTCTCGTCTTATTTTCAATTTTAATGTGTTTTTGACCTTTATAAACCGAATATCATTATATAATAAAATAATATTTTGAATATTTCCTAAAGAGCCTCTCCTCCCCCTTATAAAAGGACATCACTTCTAACCAATTTCTCACACCTCTCAAGCTTGTTTTCTTGTACAAAATCTAAAAAAATAAACTCCCTACATCCCTCTCCTCTTCCAAGAAGACTTACATTAGGTATAAGGAACTTAAAGTGTCTTTTTTGGATCAAACCAAAGGGAGTTACCCAAATTAATGGAAACGATTTCTCTTATCTTCTTTTCATTTTTTATTTACTTCTCCAACCCCTAAACTCTTATTATTCATTTATTTTGTGAAAAAACCAGTATGAAAAATATACTAGGATATTTTTATGAGAATTTATCGAACTAGTCTTACACACACCTTCATCTAATGGGTGAATAACATAACGTTTCTATGGATGACAACAAAACGCCTAACGAAACAGTGATTGTTAAATTATTTCCTACCACCTCCCATGGTGGACATTATGATGGAACTATAATTAAATATGATATTTATGATATTTATTTTATATATGATCTTCTGTAATTCCATTTTATATCAATCCAATATTCATTTCATGTTGAATGTATATACGATAATTTCATTTGAGGAAGTGCGGACTACCACCCCCTCAATGTGATATGACTCATTCATAACACACATGGAATGTATAAAGGATGGTGTTAATGAACATAAGTAACATATATAAGATATTATATTATACTCTAATAATAATATACCTATGTGTCATTAATTTTTTATTCCTTTTAAAATGAAAAATGAAATGGAAGTAGCGTTGGTGTGTACGTACGGATTACCGTCTCCACGAACATGATGAGATTCATTTCCCATCATATCCATTCAATACTAATTCTTGTTTGATGATTAAAATTATTTTTTAAGAAATTTATATCATTCTAGAAATGAATAAGTTACAACCTATCCATAACAAACACGGATTACGTAACAAATATTATAAAGGAAAACGAATAAGTTAACACCAGAAACAACGATAATACTAAAATATTATTAACAAATAAATATTAAAAGATAATATATGATATCATATTTATATTATTATTGTATAATTTAATAATAATTATTTCTCTATTATAGAGGAGTTTAACCAACCCTCGACCAAGGAAAAGTACAATGTAAGGGTTTATTTCACAATCTCTTCATTATCCGAGGTTGTTTATACGTAATTATCTATTGGGACTTCTTTATCATCCAAATCCATGTTCCTTAAAAATGTATTTCAAATCATTCTTACTATGGGTTAAATTCATTTATACCCTTTTTGACTTTTTAGAAGTTTATTATATATAAATCTTTCTGTCGTTTTCCAAACAAGTTCCTTTTTAACGATTTCGACATAATTAAGCTAAGAATGTTATTTTTTTAACATATACGACAGGTGCGGCTATTTTTTGCCATTATAAAATCGTAGAAGATTCCCTTACAATATTTTAATCATATTTTCAATGTAACTGTTTTATTTTATAATTAGGTGACTTTTAAATGATTTAATAAAAAATAGGTATTTATCTAAAATAGATTTAATTTCATCTATGTCAACATCCTTTGATGGATTTTAAGCTTATTTGACATTTCGTATGCTAGTTTTAATACGAATGTTTACGTTATGTTTAAACCTATTCATATGAGGAATGAATTGGACATAATAAGAGATGGGTGGAGCCCACTATAGCTCCTCGATTCATCGTAAGGTCTCATGGGAAAAACTAGTGTCTTGGCAGAAGGCCTTGAAAAAATATTATTTGTAGTCTTGGCACAAGGCCTTGACTATGTGGTTATGATAGTCTGGAATTATGCATTCCATCATTACGAAAGTGGTTATTGATATTGGATGTTATTATTCGATTAGTATTATATCCATGTGAATAATTAAATGGCATTATTTCATTTTATCATTTCCATATTATTCTGAATGTCAAGTATAAAAGGCTTTTGTTTTAGTTATACATTGCCTTAAATGTTTATGCTTATTTATGAAAGATTAAGCTATATTGTTATCCTTACAGGGCATCTGATCTCACCCCTTTCTATGTTTTATTTTTTCCAGGATTTGAATAAGTTATTTATGAATGACTTACATGGATAGTATGATGGGATATGAGTGTGGAATAAGGATACTATATTGTTTTAGTTTCCATTTTATGATGTAATGTAATACTGATGAATGTATCTAGTGATTACATAGATACTAAAATAATCGGTCATTCGATACTTGATCATTTGTGATCATGTCAATGTTATGTAATAATGTACCGACTATAGGTAAATGGGGTCGGGGAATTATAGTTGGCATTAGAGGATGTTCAGTACAAACCTTGGAAGTTATATTTATATAAACTCTGATTAGGGAACATAGAACTAATATAGACTTTGAGGATTAGCATAGAAGAACATCCACGAATTTTGGTAATGTAATGATTTTGTGAGTTTTCCAAGCAATACATCTATGTCTCGATACGATCAGGTAGAGGCGGCTCTGGAATAGATGTACCTAGGGGTAAAACCCAAAAACACCTATTTGAGATAGACTCAAATGGGAACTGGTGCACAACAACGAGCCTTTCTCCACTCTTGGTTACAACACTCTCGGTGGATATGCTTAGGATAATTATCATTTTCTTTACAAACCATTATGTAGGGTTTATGAGTATATACTTCCTCAAAGAAAACATTTTTATTATTATTATGGATTATATCCATAAATAGATTAATTTATGTTATGTGTTTTACAAGTATGGAATTATGTAATTTGATTCATAAACTGATCTAGTTTACGCCATTGTTTAGAAATAGTGCCTTGTGGAAGGAATAGATACTATATCAATGCATGCACTCCATGTAGGGATTTCCCCACTGATCAAGATAATTATAGTGGAGTTGGTGATACAAATGTTGCGGATCAGCTTATCAACATACTGGGAAAACTCACTCTGGTTATGAATAATAACCTTCCTCATATGGATCACCCTGATCCGCAGCATGGATGATCAATGTTAGATCACTTCATGAGGAAAAACCCACCAACATTCAATTGTGGTACAAATCCACTAGTAGCTAATCAAAAGATAAATTCCATAGAGAAATTATTCCATGATTTAGGGAGTACTAAAAGGGAAAAAGTTATCATGGCAGTTTACAGCCTCACTGGAGATGCTGATCAATGGTGGTCATTGATTCAAAACACAAAAGAAGATAATGACGTATCAAATATGGAATTGAGAGAGTTCAAATATATTTTCTTAGAAAAATACTTTCCTCGTGACCATCGAGAATATATGGAAAGGAAATTTCTGAGTTTAAGGCAAAAAGAGGATGAGAATGTCGCAAAGTATGAGGCTAACTTTACAAGGATAGAGAGGTATGATTCAGATTATATACTTTACCCAACAAGTAAGATTTATCATTTCTTTGATGGGTGAAAACTATTTCTCTATCAATAATTATTCTCACAAACCATATCATTGTACGAATGTATTGTCTCATGTGCAATCTAGACAGAAAAATAAATCTCTAAATCTTACGAAATTAAAGAAAATAAAGAGAATAAGAGATCTACTAATCACCCAGGAAATGGAAATAAGGGAAAGAAGGAAAAATTTGAATATCTATAATGTAGTAAATGTGGGAAGAAACACTCTGTTACATTGTTGAAAGGAATGGGAGTCTGTTACAAGTGTGGTGAAGAAGGTCACCAAGCTCATGATTTAAAGGGGAATAAAGAAGATACGGATGTTCAATGCTACAATCGCAGGGAGATGGGAAATTCTGCAAATGAATGTCCTGAGCGTCTGGGGAACATACCTCAAAAAGACCAAGTGATCAAGGCCAAGATAATGCTATCACTATTGCAGATGTTGATGCTTTAAAATACATGGTGGCCGGTAATTTAATGGTTTCCTCATGTTTAGAAATTGCTTTATTTGATTCTGGATCATCACGTTGTTTCATATATTCCCAGTTTAGTAAGAAAATTATATATTTCCAATTTTATTTTACAAGGGATTTGTCAGTTAAAACTCCTAAGGGAAGTATCATTGATAGAATGTTTTGTGGATCAGTCCCCATTAGAGTACATAAATGTTTTTTATCAGCTGATCTCATCGTCATACCCATGATTGAATTTGATATAATCCTCGGTATGGATTGGCTTTCGGACCATGATGCAAAAATTTATTGTAAAAAGAAGGAGGATACTATTTTTGATGATGATGATAAGGAACACCTTATCTTTAGAGCATAATCATCACCTCCTAATTCTTACCTAGATCCACCCACAGTAGCTCAACTAAATTCAATTATCGGGGAGGAAGAGAATGAAATGATTATGGGTAAGGAAAGGAATGTTCAAATAGTGTATTTACCTATTGTGAGAGAATACATTGATGTTTTTCCATAGGATTTACCTGAACATCCTCTAGAACGACATATTGAGTTTTCCATTGATTTAATTCCTGGATCATGGCCCATATCAAAGACCCCTTATAGAATGGAAACTGTGGAATTAGTGGAACTAACGAAAAAACTAAAGGAATTGAGTAATAAGGGATTTATTCTCCCTAGTGTTTCTCCATGGGGAGCCCCTGTCATTTTTTTAAGAAGAATGATGGATATATGAGGTTATGTATTGACTACAGGGAGATCAATGCTATAATAATAAAGAACAACTATCACATACCTCACATTGAATATTTATTTGACCAACTTCATAGAGCTCAATACTTTTCAAAGATTGAACTTCGATCTGGATACCATATGTTGTGTTTGAATAAGGAAGACATTCCGAATACATCATTTCGAACCAGGTACGTGCATTACGAGTTTATAGAAATGCCTTTTGGGTTGACTAATGCACTCTTTATTTTAATAGATCTAATGAAAAGTGTTTTCATGGAAGATATAGATTATTTTGTAGTGGTATATATTGATGATATATTGGTATAAATTAAAAGCTACAGAGATCATGAAAATCACTTGTGCATTATCCTACAGACTGTGAAAAGACATGAATTATATGGGATGTTCAGCAAGATTGAATTCTGGATTCAGGAGATTATTTTTCTTGGCACTATTGTCTCTAGGGATGGAATCAATGTTGATCATTCTAAGACCAATGAAATCCAATAATGGCCAGCACCAATGAATATAACCAAGGTACGCAGTTTTATTGGTTTAGAAGGTTATTATTGACGTTTCATCCAGAATTTTTCCCGATTGGCTAACCCATTAATGAAGCTCACACGAAAAGGGGTTAAATTTGTTTGGAAAGATGAATGTGAAGAATTTTTCGAAGAACTTAAGAGAATATTAACCAATGCTCTTATATTTACTCTACCATTGGGGAATTATGGGTTCGTTATTTATAATGATGCATCTATGAAAGGACTTGGTTGTGTAATTATGCAGAATGATAGAGTTATTGCATATACATCAGGACAACTAAAAATTTATGAGAAAAACTATCCTACTCATGATCTTGAGTTAGGAGATTTAATATTTACATTAAATATTTGGAGACACTATCTCTATGGTGAAAAATGTAAGATTTATACTGATCAAAAGAGTTTGAAGTATATTTTTTCACAAAAAAACGCAACATGAGGAAAAGTTGATGGATTGAACTACTGAAAGATTTTGATTGCACGATACACTACCACATGGCAATGGAAAATAAGGTGGAAGATGCTTTGAGTGGAAAGGATCATAGAGTTTTGAAAAAGATGAGTGTTCAGAGGGATCCTATTTTCAAGGACTTAATATAGATGGATATGGAAATAACCATGGAAGGTGAAACATCGATACTTTTTAAAATTATTACAAAACCATCTTTATGAGAAAGGATATATAGTTCTCAGACAGATGATGAATATTTTAAAAAGATGATTAAAGCTGTGAATGATTGGAGATTGAATGACTTTGTGTATGAAGAAGGAATTTTAAAATTTGGGAGGAGGCTTTGTGTTCGCGATATACCTGATTTAAAAAGGATATCATTGGATGATGCTCATAGTTTGAATTTCTCTATACAACATGGGGGCACCAAGTTGTATACAGATTTGAGGGAACATTTTTGGGGGGAAAATGAAGAGGAGAATTGCTGATTTTGTGTAAAGATGTATGGTTTTTCAACAAGTGAAATATGGAAGGAAATAGCCTAGAGGATTCATGCAACCTTTTCCCATGCCTGAGTGGAAATGGGATAATATCACAGTGGACTTTGTCATGGGACTACCAAAGAATCCTATAAGGAATGATGCAATATGGGTCATTATTGATCATCTAACCAAGTCAGTAAATTTTCATGCAATAAGGGATGATTTAAGACTTGAACGTCAAGAAAGACTATATATTAATGATTTTGTGAGACTTCAAGGAGTACCCATATAGATTGTTTCTGACATTGATCCACGTTTCACATCATGATTATGGAAAAGTCTTCAGAAAGCCCTGGATACTGAACTTCACTTGATCTCTGCCTACCACCCTCAAACAGATAGACAATTATAACGGACTATTCAAACCTTAGAATACATGTTGAGATCATGCTCACTTATCTTTCAAGGTAAGTGGGGTCAATATTTACCTTTGGTATAAATTTCTTATGACAATAGCTTACATTCAAGTATCGGAATGGCACTGTATGAAGCGTTATATAGAAAAAGATGTCACAGACCAACCCGTTGGGATGATATTGGTGAAAGAAAACTCGTAGGCCTAGATCTTGTGGAGGAAACGATGGAAAATGTTATGGTAATCCAAAACCACATCAAAGCAGCTCAAAGTATGCAGAAGAGCTATGGCGATAACTGGAGGATGGATTTGGAATTTCAGGTAAGAGATCATGTTTTCTTGAAGGTATCTCCATTGAAGGAAGTTTTATATATCGGTAAGAAGGGTAAATTGAGTCCCAGGTACATAGGACCTTTCGAAATTCTAGAACAAATTGGGGATTATCTTATCGTTTGGAAATGCCGCCAAATCTCTCCAAAGTTCACGACGTGTTCCACGTATCACTATTGAGAAAATACCTGCCTAACCCAACACATGTACTCACCTATGAAGAATTAGGACTGGAACCTAATCTGTATTATTGCGAATAGCCCATCAGGATTCTTGATATAAGAGAACATGTGCTGAGAAACCAGATGACTCGTCTGGTGAATGTTCTATGGACAAACAATAAGTTGGAAAAGGAAGCGTGGGAACCCAAGGAACTTATGATGAAAAACCACCCGAATCTTTTTATGATGTAATATTCTAGAAATTTCATGGACGAAATTATTTTAAGGAGTGGAGAATTTAACACCCCAAGCATCCATAATATGTTTCCCATTGAATAAATGCAACAGTTTTCATTTTACGCAACTTCGAGATTCAAACACACCATGACCAATCAAACTAGTCGTTATGAATAGTAATACACACTTTTTGAAATTTTATAAATTTTATCTTACAAAATGGACTTCATTTTTGGATTTTGAATATCGAAATTATCCTAGGATGAAATTTTGGTATTTTTCTAAAATCAATCATATTTTGATGAATAGTGAAAATTATTAAATTTAAATTAAAAACAAATTTTTTTATAGAAATAATTCATAGTGATAAATTATGAATTTGAGTGGTTTTAAAGTTTATTTAGAATATATTTTATCTATTTAATACAATTTTGGTCATTGGACATAATTTCACATTTAAACTGAACATAAACTAGTGTCAATATTTTGATAGTTATTATTTCATAAAAACTCAATTTTTGTTTTCAAAGCAGGAATTAATTTTAAATAAATTTTTTCCATTTATGTGTTTTGAATTTAGAGAAATGGATTCCATAATTATAATCAGTAGGGCCATATTTTGGTAATAGTTAACTTTTATTTTTAGACAGTTTGAATAATTACTTCGGTAAATATTTTATTTATCATGGTTAAAAGTTAAATTCAGTAAATAAGGGTAAACAGTTAATATTATAATAATACTAAATTACCCTAAAACGTGTCCTAACCCTATTGGTTGATACATTTCCGACCATGGGCATATTTGGGTCGATTTTGGAACCCCATGGAGCCACATGTAAGTGATAATGACACTTTATATTAATTAAGATAAAGTAAATTAAAAAATGACATAAGCATATATCTTTTAGAAATTTTTTTTTACATAGGGCTATATATGTTATCATTTAGACTATAAAAATTTATTAGAAATATAAAAAGATTTAATAAATAATTTAGTTTTTTTCTATAATTTTTAGACATCTAATAAACTAAATTATTTTTGAAACAATAATGATGTAGTGTTATCTCATTAATAAACAATTTAAATAAATAAGATTATAAAGACAAAAATAATACCCAAAACCTATCCAACTTTTATTTTATGATTTCATTTAGATCATTAGTTGTCTTATAATAAACTTTAATGAGTTTTGTACCTTTATAAACCGAATAACATTATATAATAAAAAAATATTTTCAATATTTCCTAAAGAGCCCCTCCTCCCCCTTGTAAAAGAACATCACTTCTATCCAATTCCTCACACCTCTAAAGCCTTTTGGCTCATCCAAACTCGGGCCAATTAATCTCCCTACATCCCTCTCCTCCTCCTTGATGCCCTAAATTTTGAAGAAGGCACATCAAGAGTCCTTTTTGGTTCAAACCAAAGGGAGTTACCCAAATTAAAGGTAACAATTTCTCTTAGCTTCTTTTCTTTTAAATTACAGCTCCAACCACTAAACTCTTCTTATTATTTTATTTTGTAACAAAAAATGTATCCAAAATATACTAGGATATTGTTATGAGATGTATTTGAACTACAATTACACACAACTATATCTAATGGGTGAAGAACATAGAGAATCTGTGGATGGCAACCAAACGCCACACGAAACGATGATTGTTCAATTATCTCCTACCACCTATCATGGTGGCCATGATGATGGAACTATAATTAAATATGATATTTATGATATTTATTTTATATATATGCTTCCTTAATTCCATTTTATATCAAACCATTATTTGTTACATGTTGTATATATATACGATAATTTCATTTGTGGAAGTGCGGACTACTGCCCCCTAAAAGTGATATGACTCGTTCAAACCATACATGGAATGTATAAATGATGGTGTTAATGAAATTAAGTATAATATATAAGATATTATATTATTATTTAATAATAATATACCTATGAATCATTTGGTTTTGATTTATTTTAACATAAAAAATGAAATGAATGTAGCTTTCGTGCGTACGTACAGATTACCGTCTCCAGGAACATGATGAGATTCATTTCCCCATCATATCCATTCAAGACTAATTCTCATTTGATGATTAAAATTAATTTTTAATGACTCGATATCATTATGTATATGATTATGATTCAACCTGTCCATAAAAAACACGTCTTACATGACAAATCATATAAAGGAAAACAAATCAGTTAACACCTAAAACGACAATAATACTAAAATATTATTAACAAAGCAATATTAAAAGATCATATATTATATCATATTGATATGATTCAGGTGTATTTTAAAAACAATAATTTAACTGTTATACAAGAGGTTATCTTACCCTCAACCAGGGAAAATTACAAGGTAACGGTAAATTTCACAATCTCTTCATTATCTGAGGTTGTTTATACGTAATTATCTACTGGGACCTCTTCCTAATCAACATCCATGTCTCTTAAAAATGTATTAAAAATATTTTTTACTATGGTTTAAAGTCATTTATACCCTTTGTGACTTTTTATAAAATTTTTATAAAGGAATCTTTCCATCGTTTTCCAAACAAGATCCTTTTTATCCTTTTTGACAGAATTATGGTAAGAATGTCTTTTTTTAACTTATATGGAGGGTGCGGATATTTTGAACCACTATAAAATAATATATGCTTCCCTTAAAATATTATAAAAATATTTTTAATGTAGCTGTTTTATTTTATAATTATGTGACATTTAAATGATTTTAAAAAAAAGAGATATTTCACTCAAATAATTTTGATTTCATCTATGACAACATCTTTTGATGGATTTTAAGCTTATTTGAAGTTGATTTATTATGATACAAATCTACCATTTAATCGTGAAGGTTTTGTGATATGTTTGAATGTGGATGTGTTATTTTTATACCATTCATGTTTTATGTAGAAAGTATTGACATTTCATATGCTAGTTTTAATATGAATGTTTACGTTATGTTTAAAACTTTTCATATGAGGAATGAATTGGACATAATAAGTGACGGGTGGAGCCCACTATAGCTCCTCGATGCTTCGGTAGGTCTCATGAGACAAAATAGAGTCTTGGAACAAGGCCTGGAAAAAATCTTATTTGTAGTCTTGGCACAAGGCCTTGACTATGTGGTTATGATAGTCTGGCATTATGCATTCCATCATTATGAAAGTGGTTATTGATATTGCATTTGATTATTCGATTAGTAGAATATCGATAAGTAAATGGAATTATTTCATTTTATCTTTGCCATATTATTCTGAAGTTCATGTTTAAAAGGCTTTTGTTTTAGTTATATAATGCCTTAAATGATTGTGATTATTTATGAAAGTTCCTCCTATACTGTTATCCTTTTAGGCATATGAGATCACCTCTTTCTATGTTTTATTTTTCCCAAGATTTGAAGAAGTAATTTATGAATGTCCTGAAGGGATAGTGTGAGGGAATATGAGTGTGTATTATGGAGACTATGTTGTTTTAGTTTTCATTTTATGATGTAATGTAAGACTGATGAATGTATCTACTGATTCCAACACTACTAAACTAATAGGTCTTTCGAGACTTGATCTTTTGTGATCATGCCAATGTTATGTAATAATGCACCGACTTTGGGTAATTAGGGTCGGGGTGTTACAATATTATTAAATTTTAAAAAATTTCATAGAACTAGTACATCATTAGAATACAGACTCTAGAATAAGATAGAGTATAGTTGAAAGTCACAATCAATGAGTGAATAACTAGAATCTTAGAAAAACATATTATCTAGTAATGAACATCGAACAAAATTATTTATTTCTCACAGAAATACATGTTCGTTGAGAAATTATAAAAAATATATCAACTCAATCTCTAATTTCATGTTCTACATATACTCCACATTTGTGGTATAAATTCCAACTATAATATACAGTATATAATAGTATTTCATTTTTTAGATATAATATTAAATATATATCTATTGTAAATTCATTTTATATTAATATCCTATAATGTCAACATCAATAAGAACCTAAATTTTTAAAAAAATTAATAACATAGAGATAAATATATATTTATATCCCTTGATATGTAGAAGTGTACACCTTACCATTTATTTGGGTTTCAATCATTGATTCAGTATAAATCAATTATGAAATGCCCCCAAAAAACATTATCTATCACTAGAAAACCCATGGAAAAAATAAATTTTCTAATAATTCATTGAAATGAAACCTTAGTATTGTATATAACTTATTATTTTATTCATGGAACCCCCAATTTTAGATATGTTGAAATTTACTCCCAATATGGCTATCATTTTTCAAGATCATATCATCTGGAATTATTCAATTACATTATTGATATAATCTATCTGAGTTAGGGACATGGTTCCGGTATTTAAATAAAAACGAAAAATCATACTTGATATCCACATCACAAATCCATCATATTTTATCTCAGAATCATCAAATATTCATGCATTATAATCAAAAATATTCTAACATTATAATCATTCAATATCAAATCATCCATATGAATTAAATGTATTATTAAACTCCATTATAATATAAATTCATTTATCATCAATGATTCATATACCTGTAAACTCGGTCATCCATTCAAATAAGGGCATCATTCTTTTGGTTCCACTATCATTGTTCTACATTAATCAAATAAAAATTCAATTCAATTTATAAAATAGACTTGTATATTTAGTTTAATTGAAATCAAATAGTTTCTTGATGAATGATAAACTCTTAAACAACTATACCGAATTATTTTCTTAAGTTTAAACTATTTGTGATTTTAAACAATATCTAAAACTATTACATGAACATCCAAAATTATAGAATGATTAACAATAGAATATAATATTTCACTAAAATAAATTCCATTCATTTTTTCATTCCCATATTAACCATCCTTTACATATAAAATTTCCAATAATATATTACTTCCTTGAACCTATGGAACCACTTATTTTATTATTATATATTACATTGAATAATTTTTAACTCATGAATCATTTAAAAATTATTTTTTATATAAATTCATTCATACATAAAACTATTCTATGAAAGTGATATATTTTTCCAATTATGTAGTTTTATATTATCCATGATCAATAAGAGTCATGTAGTGAAAATCAAATTTATTTTTTTGTATTAGATTTCTAACCATAGTAATCCTCAATATATATTAATGATTATATTATCCGTTAGAAATTTCTTCTTTTATAACTCTACCCTATGCTTCCATTGTATTAGAGATTCATTGCATGTTGTGTAATGGTGAAATATTTTGAATCAAATATTTACATACTCACCCTCAATTTTCTATTATTTCATGAACATAAATTCACTGTTAATTAAATTTACCTTCCAAACATCTATTATAATAAACTTGTACATGATCCATTAATACATATTTTTCAACTACATAATCCACCACCTCAATATCATTCCATATGATAAACTCATTAAATAATAAATTATTACATCATATGAATTTTTTGGATCACACTGTGCGTGGTAAAATAATTCATCACCATACCCAATAGATAATTTTTTCTGAAGCATATCCTCATATTTTCCCAATCCATATCATTGATATATATTTAGTTGATAATTATAATTATATTCTTGTGTTAGAGTTATTCTAAACTTCTAGTGTAGACTTATTTTATGTGCACCCTGAAAAGTTGTGTTAGACTATTGTTTACAATATAAGTCACAAAATTTGGGATAATAGTGTATAACCTCAAAAAATCTATAATTTAGTTTCGTACTCATTTGTGCCTCCATATAATTAATCTATTGCATTATGTGTATATTTTAGTCAAATGTGACTCTATTAGAATATTATAACATTTTAATGGGTATTCCTTAATACTCATGCCCATTATCATAATATATCTTCTTAATCGTCATCCCAGTCTCTATATTCACCATGTATATTAATATAATTAATGTTCCACATACCTAAAAATATATTTTATAAAGAAACAACATATATTATATATTTAACTATCAATTAAGGTAACATGGTATAGTTAACCATCATTATAATTTTAAATATATGGACTCTAAACATCATTATACACAATTTCTAACATATAGGAATTTGTTTTCCTTCTATGTTTAATAAGGGAAACATTATATTTTACATAGATAGTGTCCTCAAATTTACATTATCCAGGAAAATAGAGACTCATTACTCCTTTAACATAAAATAAATATATTTAATTATTACTCAATTCATTAAATTTATCATTATTATTCATTATGGTTTATGATGTCATTTATAATAAATTATTAAATTCACCTAAAAATTTCAAATAATATCATGAGATTAATATTCTTTATAGTGGACCTTATTGAATCATCTAGATACATAATTTTATATTCAACCTGTCTATGAAATTTACTAAAATGATGCCCCAAAGTTAATGATTTTTACTCTAATAGAAATAAAACAGTAAAAAATTATTTTTCATCATCCTAAAATGAAATTTTTGTATATTAACATTGAAAAGTATTGTTTTTTAAATGAACGATTTTATATCTACATCCATTTAACTAAAATTTGATTATATAATACGAGTATCCTAGCATAAGAAAGAAAATATCATTTGTCTCCATTATCCCTTCTCATCACACATTTTATAACTTTTTTGTCGCATGGAAAATCCATTAGTATCTATATTAATCGTTGTTATGGAAAAATCCTATACTTATTTTCTAATAATATATTCCAGTAAATAAAAATCTCCCAAATATAATAAAAAAAATTGGTATTAACACATGATATAAATTCCATAGTAACCATTATATCCCATGGATCTAATAATATTGATAAAAGATTCAATTCTCACACTTACCCATCAACCCTCATAACCACTAACTCTAACTGAATTTAAATCATGTTGATATTTTTAATGTATTATTCCACTAGATTTCCTAACGAAATATATTTTTATAAAGAGTCGTCACATAAAAAAACATTGTTCATTATTAATGGATTCTCATATTTTAATAAAATTTTAAACATGACCTCTGGTTATCATTAAATCATATATTCGGAATGAAAAGTTTTCTACCAAAAATCTCCAACCAACATATGTTTCTAGTTGGTTGTAATTGTTCATATATATATTTTATATTACATCACATTTGACTATGAAAAACATAATATTGACATTTCCCTAAAATATAATGTATTTTATATAAACTATATAATTTCTAAAATTTCTCCATTGATATCATAAATTTAAACTATTACATATTTTGTTGACATAGCATCCAAACTGTTGATATACAAAATGAATACATAACAAAGAAAAAAATGTCATCATAAAGTCACATTTTAAGTGATCCATGTTACCATTCAACTAAATGTACCAAAACACCATAAATTTAATAATATAAATATAAATAATCCAATTTTGATCAATTATTAGTTTCATTTGATGTATAGTAGCCCTGAATCTCAACATTTCTAAATTGTAGAACCATTATGTAAATTTATGCAATTATTTACATCAGCCATACTTTTAAAAATGAAATAAAAAAATATCACTCATATAGTATGTCACATAGAAAAAATTATTTATATTTTTATACTTTTCAAATAATAAAAAACGAATAATTTATCCATTCATTATGATATGAAACAAAAACATGATATCTGAGTATAAAATGTTCAAAACAAACAAAAATAATCTTGGGAAGCATGATTATTTCGAAGAATATAAATAAAAACAATATATGTGTCTCCCTCACCATTTTATTTAATATCCCTAAATACATGTTTCTTCCAATTAAATATAATTTTTCTTTCATTTTTTGCTCTCCCCCTCTAAATAAAATAATAAAACATTCTTATAGTAGTTTTTTTCCCTCGGTTAACACATGATTTAAAAATAATATAAAATAATTATAAAACTATTCAATTTGCATCATGGTCACCACTATCTATGATAATATGTTATTACTCATGTTTTTCTAGATATATAATATTCATTACAAAAAATTCATTCTAAATGATTTGTTTTTTAAATAGTTCTCATTGCATTCAACCAAATAAAAAGTTTATATTATAATATCTAATTTATATTTAATCCTATATAATTATGGAAATGACATCAATTAAATATCTAACATCTTTACATTTATGAGGACATTTAGAAGAAAACTATTCACCATCAATCCATTTTTTAGTATTTTGTAGAAATATTGTATTTTTTATTATTACTATTAATCATTATAAAATAAAATTTTATATGACATGGATGATTAAACTATCTACGAATCACATCATGTAAATAATTATCATCATCATGGGTAATGGATATGTCATATATATCATTTTAATAATTCCTATAATTGTTTTTGAAAATAATTCTGAATCGTTTATCATCATATTTTTTCTATATTAGATCACTCAATTACACAATATTAAAAATCATGATTATACGATTAATATTTAGAAATTAATATGGAAGTAATTATTGATGTATATTTGATATAGTAATAATATAAACTTAATAAAAAAACACTCTATATTTCCATTTCTCTCTCTCAATATCTCTGTTCACCAAATTTTCATATTTTATGACTATTTAAAAAAAGTTATCATGTTTTAGACATATTGGGAGTAATTAATATTCAACAGTTGTAATCTTTCATTACGATTCCATCAAAAGTTTATTTATAATTTTTTTTAAAATATATTTTTCTAATTTATTAATGTTATTGTTCAATATTTAGAATTTTTCTAATAAATTTACACATCAGTACAATAGTTTCCCAATGAATAAATTCAAAATCATGATATTCATATAAATTCATAGATCTTATAATTTTAAATGCTAATAGTTTTTGAAATGGGTATACTTAATCTTATTTAATAATCTATTATTATATTTAAAAGAGTAATAATGAATATATTTATAATAACATATCGTTATATTTTATATATATTTAAGAAATTATACTAGAATTCACATTCTCCCACTTAAGATGATGATTTAAATTTATATTTTGATATATTTATCCTATAACTCATACATAACAATCAAATTATACAAAATTAGAAACTAATACAATGTCTCCATTTTGACCAACAGACATATTTTTTTAAACGAATCACCATTTATATTGATAAGGTATCTTAAAAAATTTATCCTGACCTCATCCTTGTCCTTAATCATCCATAAATATGCTTGTAAACCATTTTAAAACATGTGATGAGAAAAAAACACACTGACAGACATAAAAGTATTAGAAAATGGGTAGTCGGGTGAAAAAATGAATTTTTTTTAATGATTAACTATTCCATCACTGTTATTTTACACTAAGAAATAAAATATTTCCACATAATAAACTTATAGAATTTTTTCTCAATGAATTTTGTAAAAATACATCGTAAGAAAATTTGAATCCCCATTTTCGAATCATATATTATCATATTAAAAAAAATCCAAATACATTTAATAGGAAATCCAATACAACCAATTTATAATAAAATTCTCCTGAGAACATACTAATTACCCAATTCCTTGTAGATATATAATATGGATAACGCATCATATATTAAATATCTATAATTCCAATGAGATATAATGGGGATTAAACCATCATATACGATATATAAGTATCACCCATTTTTTATATAATCTTTAAGTATAATATCATTAATATAAAATTTATACATTCAACCTTTTTCCATAAAATCATTTTGAAAACACTTTCAGAATAATATTAAAACACATTTTGATATCAATGTACCATTTTATATTAAAATACCCATTGAAAAATCTAAATAATGTAAAAAATATAGAGAAACAATATTTAATGAAAATAACCAGTAAAGTGATATTAAATTTATTTTTAATTAATTATTTAAAGATATTAAATTCATGTATTATAGGTAAAATTATACAATACTTTGTAAAATTGTAAATATATTTAAAAACAAAAACATTGAAAGGGGATTTTTAAATCAATGAGCCTTACCTTGAGTCTGACATGTTCTATACATTTTGTAACATGTTGAATAACAAAATTATGATAATTATTTACATTAATTTTTACATTTTTATGTTTATTATTCCTTTTATATCCCTTATTTCCATGCTATATACAATTATATAATAAAATATGTTTTTCACAGATGTTTTGATGATTTTTAGTAATTAGGTCAAAAATGAATTTGGTTGGATTGATAGGGTAAAAGTGGTATTTAATCCAATATATAAATAATAATAATCATGATATAAGAAAAATAACTATAAATAATTTTCAATCAAATGATTAAATATGGATATGAAAAATTAATTATATTTCAATAATGGAGATGTTATGTCGTACACATCCATGAGTGACATTTTCATTTTCTAAAAATCATTTTGGATAGAAGGTAATAATTATTAAATATATATATAATAATGATAATAACATATATATATAATATTATTTCATTATATATTTATATATTAAGTGATGTGGTGTTGGAAAAATAATCACATCACTTCATTGTGGTTGTGGTCTGAACGTATGCACGAAAGATGCAATCATTTTCCAATATAAAGAATGATAATATAATATGTGTTATATTATTTTTCAATAATTATATATATATATATTCAATATCACATAAAATTATTTAAACATCCATTATAACCAGTCTCCAATGACCGTGATGGAAAATTAATTCCATCGGTTTGTGAGCTGATATTCCACCGTAAAAACGAATTATAACTTCAATTACCATTAGTAACATTTTGGAGGTGGATATAGGTAATTCCATTAATATAATGACATCTCATCATATGAATTATTTAAATTTATTATTTTATAATTATATAATCAAACCTGAATGAGTTGAAATATGAAATATAATACAAATGCTTTATTTAAAATAATGCACCTTTTTTAGAATTCCTCATCTTCTTAACACATAATAACAAATAAGGATTGTTTTTACATGAAAAATACATATATAATGATATTAGGAAATATTGAATGTATTTTTGATGATCTTAACAGATAAAATTATGTTTTTAATGGTGATTAAATAATATGAAGAGGTACTATTTATAAGATACGGGAGGGGCAATATTTGTATTTAAAATAATATTAAAATATTATAAATATATATTAAATAACCAATGGATCCAAAGATATTTATTTATAATATATTATGGATATGAGTAACAATAATATCATAAAAAATAGATATGTTTTGAATATGTTTTAGACATATTTTTTACTTTAAAACCATAGTAAACCCTTTTAAAATGTAGCTTACAAATACTTATTTTTACACTTTGAGGGTCAATATTAATAATATAATTAAAAATTATCCATAAAATTTATCATGGATTATATTATATAAAATTAAATAGTAAAAACATGAACATAATATTTTTTGGATGTTTTAGTCATTTAAAATATTATTATTTATTTAAAAATACCATTAATGTCAATTTTTAGAATTATTCATTACATACACATTAATAACATAAAAATCATGTATAAATAGAAATAAATATATTTATTATATAACTAATGTTTCATGTAAATAATTAAATTTATCAATCATATTAACTATCTCATGATATACTTTTTTTAAATATATATATAATCAATTAATTTAATTTTACATTATTTGAAAAAATATTGTGTCAAAATTGTATGAGAATTATAGGAAATTATTTTCTTAATTAAAATTAATATAATATATCATGTTTATGATAAATATTCTATATTTCAAAATACTCATTATAGTCAAACATAACATTCAGATTACCCAATAGAAAAATATGATAAATATTAAAAAGAGGATTGTGACTTGTTTTTCATTCTTGATAATAAAATTTTATAAAGGAAATCATCTTAAAATAAATGATATAAAGTTTCATATATATGATTCTTGAATTGTTACAAATGTTAGGGAGTCTATATTTTTTATTAATACTTATTTGAGGGTAACTTTTATAAAATTAACATTTTATTATTAGTATTAATTTCCTTATTTAATCATTTATGTGGTAAAAAAATTTCTTAGACAAATATTCATACTAAAACAAATTATAGAGAACAATTTTATAAATTTTAACTTATTTATTAATAATATATTATCAATTTTCAAAATCCAAAAAATAAGGGTGGTATAATTTAATGAAAATTTAAACCGGAAACATGGAATGAAAAATGTTATTTGGGAAAATAACATTTTAAAATAAAAAATGTTTTATACTAAATACGTGTATAAGTTTATTTTAAAACACAATAATTGGATAATATTAAAAAATTTACTTATTAAATTTTAAAAAAATCAAAAAATTAATTTTACATTTTAAATGTATAATAATAAATCATTTCTATCAATAAATATCAATGTTTTTCACTGTTCAATAAAAAGATAATATTTTATTAATATTAAAAAAACTATCTTAAGATAAATTTGGAATTTGGAATAAAAAATTTGAAAATATTTTTTTCAATAAATATTATAAAATTTATATAATATAATTATAACATATATTCATACAAATAATGAAATCCCATTTTTGAAGAAAACATATTAACTAATAATAAAATAGCATTATTACAAATTATATTGTTGTTTCAAAATAATATAGAAATTAATTTAAATTCATTAGGGATTATATATTTATTTCATAAATTCATTATTCATATTCCTACAAACCAAACTAATGGGAATGTTATAATGGTCACATTTAAATAATAATATTTCATTATACACCTATGATCAATGTTTCATATCGTGTACCGTATTGAAGAGAGTATTTCATTTTAAAATATTCTAATATTACATCCCCCCAATTAATGAAATATCATCTTGAAATTATAATTTAGGCTTAGTAACTAGGGATTAAAATTTTAAAATATTGTTGTTAAAAATCCAAATCCTAATTGGGTTCAATTAATCCTATTCTTGAAATAAGAGAGAGGTTAAAAGATGGTCATCCAAAATAACACATAACTAAGTTTTCATTTAAGAAATAATTGGTTAGAAATTAATAAATGGACATGTAAAAGGCAAATGACTTCCAATAATAGATAGATAGTAATATAGAACATAATCAAGAGAATGATAACAATTATAAAACCAAAAAATTATTATGGGTTAAGAGACCATAGATTTCATTGTTCAAAAATTAACTGGATACTTTTTTTTTCAAATTCAATTTCCAATTTTGTAATAATTCCATTAATTACTAGAATAAGATGAAAAATTCAATATACTTACATTTAATGAAGAATTTGATCCTCAAAATATAATTCCACCGTAATCTGATATATTTTTTCCAAATTATGGGCATTAATAATTAATATTTAATTTAAAAATCACTAGAATAAACATATATTGATCAAAAAATAAATAAATGTACAAATAATTCCCATGTATATAATCATTAACCTGAAAAAAAATGATTACTGGGATGTGTGATAATTTCTTTAGATTAGGAAACGATGATACAAAGAAAACTACATTAATATCAATAATTTAACTATAATAAAAAAGTGTTTAACATCAATAATTCATTAAATAACTATCCTAAAATTTCATAAAATATAATTCAAGACTAACTTTAAAACCAAAAAAAATCAATGGATTTGATATAATAGTGTTTTCAAATTAATTTAATCATTTATTCCAAAATAATTTCAATGACTCATGAAATATCCTCTAAAAAATTATAAATCCTTGTCATACAATATCCATGAAACACTAACAAATTTCATAAATAGTATTAATGTCCATAAATCAAAAATGAAATCATGTGTTCATACAAATGATAATTCAAACTGTATTCCTCAATTAAAATACCAAATTTTCATATTTAACATTATATGAAAATGATCCCCAAAATATTAGTGACCTTCCTTTAAAATATGATTAAACACACGATCAAACAATCATTTTTCAATCCCATTTTTGTCTATATCATAATAAATATGTTACAAATATAAATATAACCTTTAAATATCAAATCATTTAAATAATAAAAAAAGAACAATAACTAGAAAATCATGTAGGCCAAAGGTTTATGTACACACTAGTTTCCCATCAGTTTTGGTTTCAAACCCAAAACATTACTTAATATTATTGATTTTTTCTTTATTGAAGTTTCTCTTTTTTATAAAACTATATTAATATAATCCTTTAACCATTTCAATAAAAGATATGAATATCCTAAAAATAAAAATTATATATTATGAAAATTAAGGAATGCTATTAATTTCAATAGTTACATCATACCATACATTTTTTATAAAAAATAATAATAATAACCCATAATTACTTCAAAATAAAAGATCATATAACCCCAAAATCATAACATTCCCTTTATATATATATTTCCAAAATTTAAAAATATAATTATTTATTAAACATGACTTTCAATTTTATACCTCTTTAATTCCTTCATATAACCCAAATATGAATCCTTTAACATGGTTCAACAATGTCTAATAATACGAAAATAAATATTCCATTACTTCTCATATGTGATTTGGATTGATATCGTCTTTAGATGTAATAAAATTATGTATTTGCTAAAAATATATCTATATAGTAATTAATATCCAATTAGTGTTCCCCCCTTATGAAATCGATATTCATAATTACAATTCTTATCACATATAATACATTCAATTGGTATCTCAGGAATTACTTCTTCCTCCATCATGGATTTAACTAAATGCTTCATTTTTACTTGGCATATCTTATATTTATGATATCTTTTAAAAACATGAAACGTATTCTTGTTAATTTTTGTAATTTTAATGTTTGATTCATTCCATAATATTAAAACATAGATTGTTGAATATACATTCCATTAAGATCCTTGTCACATGAACATCCGGTAAAAACCATTTATCAAAAATTTGATTTATTAACATACAGACCAACGTTTTAGTATTTAATCATTACTCTTATTAGTTGTTTAATAGTAACAATTTGAGTTCATTATGAAAATTAGATCATGTTCTGTTGCACATTCAGAAAAGTTCTTAATAATTCTACACATCCATTATTACATTGTTTCCTATCAGATCATTCCATTTATAAAAATAAAAATGATTAGGGTAAGTATATAATTAAAATCATATTTTTTTTTATTTTATGAGGATGATAAAAACTATTATATCCATATTATTATTCATAAAACTAATTTAATTTCTACATAGTAACTATGATTCTCCCTAACATACAAATAATTATGCTTATAATGAGTAATATTTTATACTCAGAAAATATTGAATCCTCAAATTTTATCTAATCCCTTATTTAGAACAAATAGAAGGACCTACAAATAGACATATAATATTTATTTATCGTTATTCTGGAATTCAATTTCATTCATTTATGATGATATTTTTGTTTTATATTATACAAGGGTCAGGTCAAAACTCTTATTTAAGATCACAAACTTGGGGAGTTATTTTCTTATTTAAATTTTTGTTTTTTTCTCTCTTCTGGTGAATGGAATTCTTCTTGAGAGTATGTGGAGACTAAAGAGTGTTCTGGTGGTCTAGGAATGAATGGGTGGAAAATTTTGAAAAACATTATTTATAGCACAGTTTGTGCAAGGTTAAGTAAACCGTGTATCCGGACTAGGTAATTGTGTGACCCAGATTTTCCAAGAGAGTTTCTTTCACAATGTTTGCACATGGTTTTGAAAACATTTTTGGTAAACCTTTTGCTGCATTAAATTTTGAATAAATTATAGTTTTTTCATTATGAAATTTTTCGAACCTCACCCATATTTCACACCCATTTCCTCTCATGAAACCCTACGGATGATCCAAGGCTCATATTTCATACAATAAATCATTATTTATTATTTATAGCCTATTTGGAGTGTCGTATATTGTATATTGAAGCTCTATGTATGATTATTATCCTTTTTTCTTCTTTTTTCCATATTAGGCCTTGTATCTTGGTAAGCCTTCTTCTGAATCCATAAAACCTTATTTCTCCAATGATTTCTAGGTTGAGGTTTAAAGGGAGTTTTGATAACAAATGTAAATCATTTTTATGAGTGATTTTGTCAAACGATTTTATGTAGGTGGTCTACAACTTATATTCAATAATTTATCATGATTTCTGTATATAAGCATATGTTCTTGTTACCCCCTCAATTATTTTTGGTTCTTTTTTTGAGATTTTTTAAAATCCATGTCTAAATGAAAAATTCAACCCCTCTTGTTCCTTTTGTAATGCATCGATGATGTATTTTTTATCTAGGACCACATGTGGGGTGTGTTACCATCCAAGACATGGAAAATGGAAATGGATCATGTGAATTTTAAATTAGATTAAATAGAGACTGTGATGAAAATGATCATTGATTAATGTGATGATTTATAAGAGAATGTGGGTAGTTGTGTTTAGATATAGAAAATAGATAATGGATTGTTAGTTTTGACATTGTAATGGGTAAGATAGGATTAGTGGTAATATGCCAAATGAATTTTTAATTGTACTCAAAATGCATAAGTGGGTTAATATATTGAAACAATAAATGTCTTAAATAAATTAACATATGGGAATGGTTTTATATTTAGAATTGGTTAATATTCTAGAACTGACGAATATTTATAGTTAATAGGCATATAAAATTAGAATTTGGATAAATGGCTATGAAATGGAAATGGAAATTGTGTTAGTGGATTAAGACATGATGTTTATTACCATTTTGAATGTTATGGATTCTGATTTCAATACATATTGGTTGTGTTTAGATATCATATGGTATGTGTGTAGTGAATAGATGAATAATAATGTACACATTGCTTGGTAGAGATGTGTATGTACCAGAGGATCTATGCCCATTGGATGAGTTAGGCGAAGGCTTAGACCTCCACCCCAAAAAGTAAGTATTATAGAAGGGGATGGTGTTTTATTGTCGTAATGGTAGAATTATATGAGTCCACCTGGATAGAGGATTTAAGGTGATTGTGTTATATATCTGATGATATTTTAATCCCTGGTGAGATAAGGAACGTGACATACTCCTCTTGTGCATTGAGATTGATGAATTTTCTTGACATATTAAACACACGGGGGAGATGAATTTTGGAATGATGATGGTATAAGTATCGAAAAGGGGAATAATGGTAGAAACGAATTAAGAGAACCATGATATAAAATGTAAGAAAAAATATTATTTATTTACTAATTAATTAATTAATACATGAATTAAAATTCCGTTTAGATAGGGTATTTTACATACATAGTTGGTTGTGGAATACTATGTTGTATAGATGACCTTCATAGGCTACCATTATGTACCTGATCATAATTTATGCTTGTAGGTCAAAAAATGTGCAAGGGCCCTATTTATTAGAGTTCAGTTGAGATCATAATGTGCATGGAATAAGTTTAGGACATGGTTCAGGACTGTTAGGGGGAATATATATATTTTTAATTTTTTTTGGGTTTTATTCACTTTGAAATTTTTAGCAAGACATAACAAATTTATTGTTGGATATAGTTTTTTCTCATCCTCGAGAGTTGTTTTTAATGCATGTTATTTTGTTATTGTAGAATGCTTCCACTATTTATATTTTTTCCATTGAGGATAACTGTATTAAAGATGTTATAGTATCCATATGTGACTTATTTATACCCATGCTTCTAGTTAAAACTAGTATCGTACAGAGGGAAAACATGAGTACTTATGGTAACTAGAGTGAGAGCACCATTTAGTGGATCTCTGGATGGGTACATCACAATTAGGTACGGTTCATTTCTTTGGTCTTATTAATTGGGATCATATAATAGATAATGAGACATGTCAGGCCTTGTAATGACCTCATTCTTGGGAGTTGCTCACTTGTGTAGGGGGGCCCATTTGGCTAGGGTGATAATTATTTTTCTTATTGTTCATTGTTAAATATGATAATATTTCACCATTAGGTGATACAATTGTTGTTTTATGTGCCAATATATTACATATTTATTATAACCTCAACTGAATAAGATTTGGAATTATTATATAAATTTTTGAAATAAGGTATATAACTGACATTCATCACGAAATGAACACATGATATGGGTGGTGGGGGTATGAAAATAATGATGCATTTTTCATGGTAATTTAAATTAATGGTGTCTATTAAATTATGAAAATGAGAAAAAAATTTAAATAATGGTAAAATTTAGTGATTCACTAATGGTTGAAATTTAGATGAAAATGTTTTCCATAACAAGATATGAGATAGGAATAATGCCTAAGTGGAATGTTTAATGTATTAGGAATGGGAATATTTTAAAAATGTTTTCAAATTTAAAACATTCAGTTGTGTTAGTTCGTTGGCCCCATTTTATCCATGGCCCATAGTAGGGATGGTTGAGGGTAGTGTTTGGAATGTGTTTGATGACCATTGGGAAAATGTATGTGAATGCTTTATTTATTTATAGAAGATAGACTATTGTTATGAGAAATGGAATAATATTATGTTTTAGGTTTAAAATATTATGTTTTTAATTGTAGAGAAATAATTCCATGATGACATGTGTCTGTAGATAGAAATAGGATGTGGCTGAGAAACATCCAAAAGTAGTTGAATAAGAATACCTAGTGACCCACAATAATAGAGAATATCAGTTCCATGAGAGCATTTCTGAATTTAAGTAGATGATAGAACATGAATCTGGGAGGGTTATGCCTAGCATGTTTGAGCTTCCCAATTAAATATAAATATAGAACCCTTCAACCTTTAGTTGCGATGTTTGACCATATGTAAATGAGTTTTGGATAGAGTCTATACATATGATTCTTTTTTATTTAGATACTCCTTCTGAGAGGGTAGTCAGGTTGGTGTCCTATATTTTTAGGGTCATGCAAACAGTTCATTGGTTATCAGGTTGTAGGCCTAACCAAGTAATGGTATGCTATTGAAATATTTCTAGGAAATGATTCTATATAATTTCTATCCTGAGTCCTCATGGAATAAAGAGACTACATATTTTAGAGTTCTTTACAAGGGGAAATGTATGTGGTAGATTATTAATATTGTTTCACCAATTTTTGATGCACAGTGGAATCATTTGAAAGAGATGAGGTAGTATTGGAAGAACATTTTCCAGATGGGCTAAGAGAGTAGAATTGGTCATTGGTGAACCTATCTGATTTAAATAGGATTAAATAGTTAGTGGATCAATCCCTTATATCTAGAGGGAACATGTAATGGTTTTTTTGGTAGTTAACCTCTAGCACCAGTTGAACGGGTGATTCTTGTGGACTCATAGGGATACATTAATCACAATGGTTGTTTCCGTTAGGGTGGTTGTGAAAAAATAAATAATAGAAAGGAAATATCTCTCGAGGGATCATTTGTTATGGTATCAGTGTGGGAGTTTGAGGAACACACACATTCTTTTTCCTCGAGCACCAGTTGATTTCCAAACATGTGGTTGATTGGGGAACATATATAGTTTTAATAGTAACACTCGATAGATGGGCATGGATGAAGATTTGATGTAAGTTTAAGTGCTATAGGGTTTTCAGTTTCCCCATTTCAATAAGATATATTGAGCTCGTTTGGTTGTAATAGTCGAGGAGGTATTTGTGGTACACTCAGCAGAGAGATTCCATATTACCAGTATAGTATAGTGCAAGGAATCTAGGCTGAAGCCTAGGGAGAAGTTTTTTCCAACTTCACATAGTTTAGTCTACACCAATATGTGGTGATTATGGACCATCAATATTTTGAGTGATGAATTTTTTTTCTCCCTCACCTACTAATTATTTTTTAGACACATTTTCCCATCATTATTTTATCTAAACATAGTTTTTAGTGGTTCTGGTCCTGGAAGTGGAATTTCTATGATGGGTCTTCTCGATTGACACTCTGTTTGGGGGGTTGAAGCTAAGGATATTATATAGTGAAATGGTTGTTCCTTAGACGTTGGCAGGTACTATTTTATATGGGTCCTATTTTTCATTGAGATATAGAGTGTTGAAATGATTTTTGGAATAGAATGGTTTGTATTTTACTATGCCCATGTCGACACATAATTTATTGGATAACATTCTAAACTCTTGAGGGAGATACATATGTCAAACGTGGTGAGTGGGATGTACATGTGAGCCTTGTTGGGACAATTCCAGTCATTTTTGAGAAATATTCACCCATTGGGTTTTATTTTGTTGCACAATGGATGAGTTCATCTACATGTTATTCATCCTGTGGTGGATATATTTCAGGATGTGTTTCCTTAGGATTAATCTGGGCTGCCATCCATGAGGGATGTCATGTTTATGATAGTTCTTCTACTAGGAGAGTAACTTGTAACATCCCAAGCTTTTGTATAAGGTATAGATCTATTATTTTTATTATTGGATGATTATATATTGCATAATATGGATCCACATTGGTGTAAATGATGTTTTTTATATATCTAGGGATTTTTAGAAGCATGGAACTAGTTTATGTGGTGTTTCATGCATGGTGAATGGTTAGTTCAACCCATGCAGGGATGGATGTATGGTTTGACTAATCAGTGCGAGGCTATACAAAGGGGAATCACTGGATTAACTATTTCGAAACAATATTTTAAATGATCCACATGACCTTCTGTCTAGGTCTTTAGTTTTTATGGAATATGATGGATGGTTATACAACACTTTCCACTAGTTTTATAAACAGTGTGGGTAAACCATGTGGATTCTTCTTGCAATATAGGAGTTTTACATGATCTATATAAGGATATCTAAATGGTTCATCTGAACCATCAAATCCCTAATGATGTTGGGATTTTTATGTTTTTTATTAAATTTAATTTTATTATTACCCAAAATGGGTTTTCTTCTTGCGGAAAATAGTGAAGAATTATGATATCTCCTCTTAGGCTACAATTAATTGAATGAAGACCTACTATTCATCCATCCACCAATTTGACATCAGTTTTTCTCATCAGATCCACAACAGTATCATATGCATTTCATTTTATCCATTCTCAATTATTCAATAAATCAATTTCACTATTTTGATTTAAACTAATATGAAATATTTTCCCATTCTTCATTTATTGTTATGATTTATCCTCAAAGGAGACGAATCGAGGCTTTATACTAGATGAGCACAAAACAACCAATCTATGGTTGGTGTTCTATATTTTTCAATTGGGTTTTAGTGCTATCTAGAGATATCGTCCACTATTTCACCCATCATGCCTTCCGAAGAAAACAAGAATATTATTTGATTTCATAAAATTGATGTAATTCAACCAATAAGGGAAACCCATAGGTTTCTAGAGATGCATTTTTGTTTTTCCCTATCTTGAGGCCAACCAGGTGGTTCATGAAGCCTTTTCCTGTTATTGACTATTTAATAACAACATATTTGGTCTGTCCATGAGTTTCCCTAATCTATGGTATATCAATTATAATTAAATGAGATTGAATTATGTGTTAGGTTATTTAATACCTACATTACCTATGATAATTTTTTCCTAATAATGAATTTATCAAATGGATTATGTGGAATTTGGTAAATAGGTGGGTATAACCATGTGATATGTTAAATGACAACTGATCATAAGTTGGTGGGCAACCCTATGTGACCTGATTAATGGAAATGGACAGCATGACTTTTAATACTCTTGAAATATTATTGGTTTGAATGTATTACATACCTGGAATACTCACTATATAGTGTTTAAATGGAATAATTATATGAGTGGGTAGACTCGTATGGATTTTGATTGTATAATTTTTTGAATTGGATGAATGATTTTTTAAATTCCATGAATGGATCTCAATGGATCTAGAACACAATATAAGACACCTTATGTAGTGATTCTTCATGGTTCTAGATTCCATGAGATTTCATATTCCTTACTTCCCCTTCAATCCAGCTAGCCTCGATTCACTTATAACATGTTGGTACACATTCTCCTTTGAATCCAAACATTTCCCATACCTATATTTCATTGAGATTATCCTAGGACTCAATGAGGATTCCTTGGTCTTCAATATCTTGGATCCAGCCCATCATATTTAATAATAAAATTTGCTATTTGACTTTGGGATATATACCACATTGGGTTTAAAGTGTGGCTATGGGAATGTGATATACATCATTATATAGACTGGTGGTGGTTATTTATAGCGATTCTTTATATGGAATGGCCTTGTAGACATGATATGTGTTGATTTATGGTGAGGACATGTTATATTTTTAAATTCCATTTAACATATTTTTTTGGAGATGAAACTTGTTGCAGGGAGCCTTGAGAGGTTGTTTGGTATTACATGGTAGCATTAGTCATTTTCATTGGGTATTCACACATATATTACTACTTATAAACACATAAATAAAGTTTTCTATAGTATTTCATATAACTATATCCATTTCTATGTGGTTAACTACTTGTATGTTATCTCATTAACTATTTAGGCACTTTGGGAATGCAAACAGATTGTATTGTTCCATTGATTATAGGGGAATGAACTCTAAAATAGGTTTTTGTTTATTTATTTAGAATAGGATAGTAGGGGACCCCAATGAGTCTTCTGATTATATTGGGATAGATTTTTGGTCTGTTTGGATTTATAGACACTTCAATTGTATTGTACATCTTGTAAATATTATGGAAATATTCTAGAGAAATGTATCAGGTGTATCATTACATATAATACATTTCTTATTTATATCATTATTCATATCTTATTTACTCTATAGTTGTCTACATATTTATTAAGTTTTTCAATTGGATGTGATTTACATCTGCTATGATATATACTTTCAATTACAGAATAGTATCCCAGATTACTCAAATTGTACCTCCCTACTGGTCAACAACCTCTAGTGTTTAGGAAGATGACCTTGAGGCCATGTTTCCCATTGGTCCCATGGAACTATTGATTGGCACTCATGTCAAGGACATTACAAAGTGATATCAGAGAATTTTTTGTAGTTTTCATTACTATTTGGAAAAAATAGTTAGTTCTGGGATGAAAATGCTTCTTGGTAATTATATATTCCCTTGAGTTTCTACCCATCGTACTAGGAAATGGAAAATATTCTGAAATAGAATTCCTATATTCTAGATTTTGGTAATTATAAATATTTTTATTTCACCATTTGGTGAAACAACTGATTTATGCTATTACTGTTGACACAACTTTTGGTTATTTTTCTATTGAAACATGATGAGATAAGGGTATGCCATATCATGAATCATATATAAATGTCATATAAACCACATTCCATGAATTCTTCCATGAAATTTATGATTCCTTACTCATTACATGTGGTTATCATAGGTGTTTGGGAAAACTACAAATGCTGTTGTGAAAAATTATGTGTATGTGATAGAGGAGTGACACTATCATTCATTTCATTAGTTGTATGGGCACTGTTAGACTGGAAAATGATGGACTATTAATAAGTCAACTATTAAACTTAATTTAAAAAATATTTACAAAATGCTGACCATCTTTTGTGTTCATGAGGTGTTATGGTCCGTCATGTATTTGGAATTGGTTGACCATTAGTAAAACATTTTGAATGATTTAATTGTGGAAATGAATGGTAAAATGAATGGAAATGTTAAATTAAAATATAATTGAACATAAATCATTAAATAACGGCAATAAACATGATCTAGAAGCATCATTATGAGTGGGAATGAGGTAGTGTTTCCTGTTGTGTTATAACTGTTCGTTTTACAGTTCAGACCTTATGAATATGTTGTTGGGTATTAATTGTTTTGTAGGGTTTTGACATGTCGTACAATATTGAGATGTAAAATTTGATATCCTTATTTTTAGAATCACATACTTGGAATTATAGGGACATGCATCCATGATGATCTATAGTGGTATGTCGGGAGGCTGGTGACGACCAAAATGTGGAGGTTGTGGGACATGGGATTTCAAATGATACTCCTTTAGTGTCATATGGGGCACCAAAGTCATTTTAGAACAGAGTTGGTGTGTCATTACTTCACAGGGGTTCATTCAATATATGCATATATTTCATGGTGTAAAATAGCATTCTGTGAATATGGTTGTGATGATGCTGGTGTTGCAATAGTAACATCCTACTCGTTTTAAGTGGATGTTCATCCATAAGGTGTAGAGCTATGTTGACTGAAAAAGTTATATTTTCTTATCATATTGAAATTCATCCAAATAGGGGATCAATATCTCCCCATACATGCTATGTGAATTATCAAAGTGATGGTGGGATGTTCAAAATTAGGCAGAAGGGTTGTGAGATATGGACTGGGCTAATATCTGAACCTGCTTCAATGACTATTTCTACCTTATGAATCTACTAGTAGAGTGGGCTTGTGAGTTTATGTTTCTGAAGAAGAGAAATGATAACAGTTATAAATTAAACAAAACTATATACAATGTTTTAGTAATTTTTCTCAAGTACATTACTAATGATCAATATAGATAAAGAAACTTTGATTAAGGTCTTGATCATCCTATCAAATCATTGGTCAATGTGTTTAGGTTGACCCATATCAATGAAATTGTGAATCATCTTCTCATTATAGAGTGTAACCTGAGAGATTTGTTGGACACAAAGCATATATGTACTGATTATCAACCAATTGTTAATTTTTAATTAGGAAGGAAGAATTTTTTTGAGGCTTCCTCTTATATGAATTATAGTCAGGCTATGAGCATTGGTAGATCAGTGTTATTGTCTCCAGTGTGGATGGTGAGGGCACATGAGGAATTAGTCATACTATGACCCAGTGGAGTGCCAAAATTGTAGTAGTATGGGACATCTTACACATTTCTACCACACCTTCCCACCAGCTATGTGTCATTGGGGGTATTCTATAACAATGGGTTTTGGAGCAAGTACCCCATATTCACATCATGCAGGGAGCTAGAGAAGTTTGTATGGGTCATGCAAAGGTTATGGTGGTCATGGCCATGTTAACCCGAAACTAGTTAGACAGAGACATCAGAGTGGACCTACTATGAGTAGAGATGTAATATCAATTGGTTTGTGGTGCAGTCCAGTTCTAACCATACTGCTAACCCTAAAGGAGAAGGGTATCATATCATCAATGGTGAGAGGTACAATCTTAGTAGGATCTACTATTTCATATAATCTTTTTGATACATGTTCTACACATAGATTTATATCTACACAGGTATTGATGTTTCTATGGATCTTGTGTTTCTTTACGAGAGTGTTATAAGGTATACAATCCATTGGGAATCCAAACAATGGATGGGCTCTAGTTTATGGAGTTCCCCATTTTTTTTGTAGGTTTCACTTCATCTGGAATTTTTATGTCCCTCATATGATAGGGTTTGATGTCATCATTAGTATTGAGTGACTGGAATCATATCAAGCATACTATGACTACTATAACTTAAGGGTGTCTTTTACATTTTAATATGTTTCATTGTATACTTGTAAGATATAATTGGATGTCCCAGAAATCCGAATGGGACCCAATCATTATGGGCTGTATTGAATGACATCCATGATTACTAGTTCATATCTAGATGACCATGGAGTGAGTCAAGTGGCCTTTATTCTAATGGTTGATTGATTTAGGGATGTTTTTCGAAATTAATTTTCTCGTTAACCTCATAAATTATAGATGTAGTTATCCATAAATCTACTACAATGAGTTACACTAATATTTATTCCTCTACATAGGATAACTACAACAGTTTTGCATGATATCAAGAGTTTTCTAGATTATTTGTATTCAAAATGGTTTATTCGACTCAATACATTTTCATGGGTTTCGTCGACCATTTTATGAAAAAAATTTATGGTATCTTTAGTTTATTCAAGGATTATAGATTGTTTAAGAAATTTATGTTTAAAAATTGATTTTCCTTTACATTGATCTATGACCTTTTTGAACATTTTTGATGAGCCTGAGTATTTTTATAGATCTATATGAGGTTAGGATATCACCAATTGCGTTTTGGAGCATCAAATATTCTTTTTATATCCATTTGTGGTAGGTATGGTCTATACTGGTAAGTAGTCATGTTTTGCGACATCACGAACACTCCATTAATGTTCATAGATTTGATGAACCAGTTGTTCCATCCTAACCAATATTCTATTAGAGTTGTTTTCATGGATAATATCTTCGGGTATTCTTGGAATCTTCATGACCATGTAATCCATCATTATATTATTTTGAATACACATGGAAATCATCAATTATATGATACGCCGAAAAATTTTCTCTTTTTGATGGATCAGATTGACCTCCTGGGAAACATAATCTCAGAGAAAAGTGTAAATTAGAACCTAGTCAATGTGAGATCTGTTGAATCCTAGGGACAACCCAAGAATGTTTTTGATACATAGAGTTTCTTAGCAGGAACTGGTTTTTACATGTGTTTCTTACTGGACTAATCACACATAGTATCATTGTTGACATGAATGAAAAATAATGGTGTGAAATGTTTATGGTTGTATTCTTGGGAGACATCCATTCAAGAGTTGAAAGCGGAGTTGAAAACAATATATGTCCTAATATTACAAAAGCATGGATAAATCTACACAAATTATTGCGCCACATCATGAATCAGACATTGATCAGTAATGATGCATGGTAAGATACATGCAATATAGGTATCAACACCTGAGGCCCCACATGGGGAATTACAAGAATCATGATCTAAATATTTCTCATGTTCTTTGTGTGTTGCGTTGTTGGAGAAAATATTTACTGTGATAGAATTTTTTGGTGTTCAAATACAACAAAAACTACACGAATATTTTAACATAGCGTGATCTATATTGGAGGTAGTGATTATGGGTGTAGTAACATCTGCCTTTAGAAATCAATATCTCCTACATGCCTGGTAAAGGAAATGGAATAACTGATGTACTGAAGAGGAGTAATCAAATACAAGTGTTGAAAATGGACTGTAATGAGTAGCAAGTTATAGTGTTGTTCATTAATATGCATATAGAGGGGAATTACGGACATGGAAAGAATTAACTATTTTCATAAATTGTAACATATACCATACTAGAAAATTCTAGGATGGGGTAACTATTGAACACTAAAGGCCTTGTCATGTGATAGAGTGTGGCTGATGAGGACCCACCTCCTAGGTGGAAAATAGACGATTATGATATCATGGGTTTCTATGGAATTGGTCGGGGTATAGTGGATATACAAAAGGATTAGACATGTGATATTTTGATTCAGTATGTGAAATGAATCATGGTGTTATAAGGGTGTAACATGATTTACATCGTTAGTACTGGTGGTCATGTCTGAAAAGAGTGGTAGCTTGTTTCATTACGAGGTGTTTGACCTGTCAAAAGGTGAAGGAAAATCATCATGAAGAAACTATTATATTACACAAAATACATATTCTAGATGGCATATAGGATGATTTCACAATGTATTTTGTGAATTTTTATTAATTTTTAATCAAGGTAATGATTCTCTGTAGATTTTTCTTTAAAATCTCACAATGGATTCTCATTTCCTTTCAATCAAGGAGTCATTTAGTTTAGTTCATCTGATAAAGTTTTACATCCATGAGACAGAACTACTTCATGGGGTCCCACCCACTATTATTTCGGATATGTACACCCACATTATGACTAAATTGTGGTAGATTGTTTATAGGGATATTGGTACATATGGTCTTATTAGCCTATCGTACCACCTTAAGACTAATGTATAGTATGATCATATGATACAGATGATAGATGAAATAATGTGATCTTTCATCACATATTTTGGGGTAATTGGGAGAATCATATAACCTTATATGAGTTCTCATTAAACAATAGTTTTCATGAGACTATACAGATAGAACCATTTTTGTCTCTTTATAGTAGGCTATGTCAATCACCCGTTTGTAGGATAAAGGCTGGTGATGCATATTTACTGGTACCGTTTCTTATGTAGGATACTTATGAGAATTTCTAGTTGATTCAAATGTCGGTGGATACTGCACAGTCTTGATAGAAATCACATGATGCTCATTATAGACAACCTCAAGAGATTGAGATCGGGGATAGATTCTTCTTACATGTTTCACCATAGTAAGGACACAGATGAATCTGGAGACATGCTAATATTTCCCCATGATATATAGGTCTATTTGATATTCTAGATAGAGTGAGGTTGGTAGAATATCATTGGTAGTATCCTCAGAGGTATCATTCCATGAACGATGTCTTCCACATATCTAAACTACTACACTATCATTCAGAATTATCTCCTGATTTTCATCATAAGTGGTTTGAGTTACAGGTTGATGCCTTATTTGGGGAGCATCAAAGTCATATCATTGATAGTGTCACAAACTTTTTCTGAGGTTGGTCAGTTTCTCTAGTATGGTTTCTATGGAATCACGACTATTTACTATACAAAACATTGGAGATGAAAGATGATGTATGTTCTAATTTACCTAAGTTTCACAAAGAAGAATCATTGACCACAAATTAGGGAGAAATTTAGGGAATAATCTCTCTAAGGTGGAAATATTGTAAGAACTAGGATTTTTTTACTGTAGTAATAAAACTCTATATTTATTTTATTAATTCTTACCTGTGGATTAATTTGAATACCATTTTAGTTAGAATAGGGTTTTCATGTGTTTGGGGTTTTTAGGATTTCAGAACCATATATTGTACTGCATTAAGCTTGTCACAAGGTTAGATAAAACCATGCATGAAATGACGTACAATTTGAATAAACTATGTGGGAATAGACTATACTAGAACATGTTCTATCCAAACCCTACATAATTTGAGGTATGAGTGTGCATACATGTCTGTAGATTTTTCAAACAAAGCCATAGGGTTAGTTCATAGTTTCTGTACCCTTTTTAATCTATGCGGGTAAAGCGTGGAGGTTCCCCTGTGTATGTTATAGGTGCTATTAAAAGTGAGTTGGAGGAGGGATATATATTATAAATTATTTTAATAATACATTAATGAATCTAATAGAGAGGAGTTTTTATGTAATTTTTTTATTAATTCATGTAATATCTGAGGAAATCAAAAGAAAGTAGTTGGAACAGACTTCGTTGATGATTGTTTATCATATAAAAATTACCTCTCATATTTCATTTGTATTTTATTGTGAGGGTACAATATACGAGTCACTTTATTGGTTATACACACTTATTCCAATGATATCCATCAAACTATACTCACTCTCATGTGATTAGATGGTGAATAAAATTCCTTTTGTTGTTCGTTATTAATTACTCATTCTATGATCTAGAATAAAGTCTCATTTTGGATTCTAATATAAGATATGGTGATAGGTTGAGGAGGATTTGAGGGATAATTTTTATTGAAATTTTTTTTTCTATTCCCAAATATTGAATTGGTTTCTAATGAATTAATCAATAGGCACATCCATCAATTTATAGATGTGATATTTTTTGTTAGAAAGTTTAATTAAATATGAGTCCAAAAATATAATTATAACCATTAACAAAATCTTATGGCACATAATAATAATAATATTATTTTGTGGTTTAGAAACATATGAAAAAGGATAAATAATATTTACTTGTTCGAAAATATCTATTTTATCATTGGAAATGACCTTGGTTCAGTGGAAATCCTTATGAATTTATTGTAAATATGAATAAATATTATATTCTCTTAAATAATATTTTATTCACAAACTAGTAAAAATAATTTATTAAATATTCAACAGTATATATATATTAATCAAAATATGGTGAATGAATAATTATTTAATTTATGAGACCAATATAACATGAATAATATTATTCCTTGGAATTGAGAATAATAATTATTCTATTAATTAAATTCGAATAGAGCTAAATGAAGACCAATATAAGTACATAGTTTGTAAACCCCTATGATTCAATCTTATTTTAATTAGGTGGGGTTTCCTAAAGACCATGATTTCTATATAGCAATGGGTCAAGGAACCCAATAGAAATAACATAAATAACCAATAATGACAACCAAATTTGAAATATCACTATGTAATATAATCCCTTTATCACAATATCCCATCAAGTATGTCTCCACACAGTGTCATAATCCTATATGGTTGATACATCATTATTTTACTATCTAAAATTAACACGTTGTTACACCATATCCAGGGAATTTATAGGCACCATTCCATTTCAATCAAAGGGATGAGATATAAACATCCAAAAATATTTTTGGGAAAAAATCAATCTCTGAAATATCCCTTAATAAAATAGAATTTGTGGTGCACCCAATATACCCTATATCCTGCCAATATATGGTGTGATGTTTTTTTCCAGAAAATGTAAGTGTGTGAGTCGTGTCATGAATTAATGATAATAAAAAAGTATAAGGACCGTTTGATATGCTCACAGATTGGAATATACAATGACACCATAACATGTAGAATTCCGACAAGTAGGACTATTCTAAGATTCTCATGTATTTGTAATTACCCAGTTAAAACTTCATTAGAATTAGTCTCATATTCTTATGATTACATAAACTTGATGGTATATATACTATGTGTTCTGTCATTGTATGTTATCCAACCAAAAATATATATAATGAATATTTTCATTGTGCTTTAATATTCTAAACCTAGAGAGGATCTACAATGACCTTACCAATTTGAAAAATACTCTACAACATTATTACACTACAGTAATATTGGGGAATGAACAATAAGTATAATATGTTAATTTAAAATTAATTACATAAAATATTCTTTTAATTAATGTTAAAATATTTGGATCTAGGAAATCCACTCTTACACACTCCCATATGGGCTTGATCCAACTTCATATAACATTTAGTCTGGTAGACCTCACATGAAAATCAAGTTTCAACCAACTCATGGATTTAGTGAATGGGTCTACCATGTTGACATTAGTTGAAATAATACACATTTTAACCTCAACTCTTGGATAAAAACCCATCAATTGATGATATTTCTACTGTATTTTATTTGTAAAGTAATGTGACCTTGTATCCATTGTGAGATACACTATTGTAGTATTACCATAATATAGTTTCATGATATTTTTACTGATAGGTACCACACCATGATCTTGGAAGAAATTTACAAATCATAATATCTTAATTATATTCCACATTTGTTGATTTATATTTATTCTATAATATAGAATCTACAACCACATCTTGATTTTTTATCTACCAGATCACAACACCTCCATTAAAAGTGAATATTTATCCAACTTTTTAATTCTTGTTATCTTGACATGTTTGAAAACTACAATCGGCATATCAAAAAATAATTAGTTCTTCATATCCTCCATAAAGAAGGAACATAAACTTATTACCCCATAGGATCATAATGGATGTCTTCACTTCCATAAAATGAAAGTCACCAAGGTCATATATATATATATATATTTATATGCACATAAGGCATTGACATCATCTACTATAGTATATATCATAACCTACAAAATGGACCCCATCATTGATGTGTATGGAAACCTTACTTTTCTACATTGTTCATCATGGGTATGAGGAATCATTTTCATGGAAATATGTATTCCATGGGATGCTGTATGGAATATCCTACATGATTTTTCCATTTTGAATCTATTTAGTATCTTAATAATTTATGTTCTTTGACTTATGCCATGAAATCTCATGAAAGTATCAAACTATATCGTGATCCCAAGAAAATATGCGGCCTCTCCCATGAATTTCATTGAAAATAATTTATTCGACAATTCCATATCATATTGTAAGATTAGTATTCAATTACATATAAGTGATTACTCAGCAACATAAACTATTAATAATATGTATGCACTACCACTAAATAGGTTTTGGACACAATGATCAAATTTGGTTTAAGATAACAAAATTTCATTATGGATTTTTCAAAATGAATTTTCATTGCACGGAATTATTTTAGTAATTCATAAATAGATTTTTCTAAACGTAAATATCATATTTTCATCCTTTGGAGTCACAAAACATTAAGGTCGTGTCATAGAGACATATTTGTAAAGGTTCCCATTTCATATGGTGGTTTTGATTGGTATATTCCAAATATTATAGTCATGTTATGCAACGTTGGAATGTAAAATTAGGTTGAATTTCATCATTGAAAATGGTTAAATGTTTTTTTCATAGTCAATTCCTTTATGATATTAAAACCATTTTTCAACAAGTCACACATTATAGATACTCAATTATCGATTTATGATTATTTTATTCTTCAATACCATTTACAACCATTGGTAATTACTCCCAATAGTTGATAACCAAAATACGGACTTGGTTTTAGTAGAAGTTATATAATTATGATTTCAAAGATTCCTGCACATGGAATCCTTGGTGTCACTTACTGCTTACTTGTAGTTTCGAGGATCACTATTATGATTTTATAATGAGCCACCATCATTAGTAACTACAAAACCACATTGTTCTGGCTTTGTAACCTCTCCTGTACACATACATAATACTTGTGTATTTGGTATTGTTTCTTATTCCATGGGGCTTTGTGGAATCTGATCAAGTAGCAGCTCTTGTGTGCATTGTGCCTCCACTTCATCCAAATGTATCTTCATCCCACTAACTATTTCATATATGTGCTCCCCATCATTTATTATTAAATATCATTCCACTGTAAACCATTTGGGGTGGGGTCATATTGGAAATATCCCCTTAATTCAAAAGGGTGTCCTATAATGGTACACTTTCTCCTTTAGGGTGAATTTTTTTGTCTAAGTGGCCTTAGCTAATGCTTTGCTTCCTCAGACATGTAAATTAGATAACATGGTTTCCTTCCACTACAAATTTCACAAGGAATGTCATTTAATGATTTTTTTGGGAATTTTTTTAGTATATGAGCCTCTCTTTGTAACACATTTACCCAAAAGGGTAGTGGAATAATCACAAAAAACATCATTGATCTCACCTTGTTTAATATGTTGAATTTGATAATATTTCTTGCACCATTCCACCGAGGAGTGTATGGAGTGAGTTGGGATAGGATCAAAAACTCCTATAAGTAACTAATTAAGTCTTGATTACAACATTCCCCAACACATTCTGAGTGGACATTCCTAATCTTTCAACCATATTGGTTCTCAAGTTCATTTTTTATATTCCATGAACTCATAAAAAGAATCCAACTAAAACCTCATTATTTAAATATATCCACATATTCAAAAAACATCAATAAATGGTATGATGTTGGAGTACCCACCCATTTCTTCAATATGAAATTATCCACACTCATGAGTGTAAAATAATTCAAGAATATCTTTAGCACTTTAGAATTTTCCACTACATGGGGCTATGGTGATTTTCCCTTGTAAGTATGCATGACATTCACAATGTGGATGTAGTTTGAATGATTCTAATTATCCATAATGAAGTAATTTTGTCATGTGTTTTCCGTTTACATGAACAATCCTCTGATGCTAATATTGGGTGTTGTATGAGTAATATGAAGTAACTTAGTTATCTATTTCCATTAATTGGTACATGTAATAACACATAGAAATATCCTCACATAATTGTTTCTTACCATAAAATATTTCATATTTATAAAATAGATTCGTTGATATAAAAATTGGAAAATAAATCAAACGATATCTAGTATATATAATTAAATAATTTTATTTATAATTGATTGAACATATGAACTACACATTAATACCAATTAATTATGATCAGCATTGTTTGTTGGTATTCGATAATACCAACAACAACATGTTTATCCCCACTAGAATCTCATACAACTACCTCTCCTCTTTGAATTTTTATTAATCCTCTTTTCTACCATATTTGAATGTATATGTGAGCATCAGAATATTATTATATTACCTAATTTGTAGAAATAGATAAATTTCACATGATAATAGATGCACCAGGATATCATCATCACTTCTTTATCTAGGGGATGTTTTTCTTCTTGTTTATGTTGTTTATACATGTGAAATATGGAGAATCATGTTCCCTTACTATAATGTTGATCCAAATATTCATTAAAGGGAGAGAAGAATATTTGTTATTAGCTCTCTATTAGTTTCCCTTGTATTTTTTTATCATAATTACAACTGGATTTTCACACATCATATCATTGTCTACATGGTGGAGAAGGATTCCAATATAAAGAAAAGACTTCTCAAGGTTATTCATATTAAAATTTACAATGAAACTGGAAAATATCTAAGGGGGGGATTTGAAAATGAGATCATTTCCCAGTTAATTTTGAGATTTTAATCCCTAAAACCACTATGAACTAAATATAGACAATTAACATGACTACGTGATTCCTATAGGGGATACCTCTCCAAGAATACTTTGAAAGAGAATTGTGGAACTCTTAAATAGTTCTTATATATCTCTCTCATGGTAATGACTAAAATGGTGTTCATGGATGATATTCACATCCATGATTCTATTAGACATATTATGTTCACTACACATAGATTAAAGCATCAAAAATTGAACATTGAACACATCATTCATTTGTTTTTCATAGAACAAGAACTTTTAATCAATCTCCTTGTGAGACGGTGGATCATGCATTAAGTATTCTAGCATGTATGTTTTTAGTCATAGTGTAGAAAACCCAGATGAATCTTAACCACTATGAGAAGATACATTTAGTGAGTACATTATCATTATCCATTATTTATCATATGGAAATTGATGATATTAAGCTTTTCATTTTATATTACAATTAAAATAGAATAGTATTATTACTTTTAATGATTTCTTATTTTGTGATAAATAATAAATTAAATGATATTTATTAATTATCTCATTATTTTTTTCATGTCCCAATAGCTCTGCCTATAGAACTAGTTATTTTTTGTTTCTAGAACATTTGAGTGAAAAGGATACAAATTCCCCTTTACATATCCCAAAAAATTGTTGGTCAAGCTATTTTGACTATATTATGGTAGGAACTTCATTTCCATCTACATGATTTTAGCTCCATGATCGGTTGGGTGGACTCCCCAATCAAGAAATCATGTCTTTACTTTTCTCAACACCTACCTCCAACTTACTCAATGTCAAGAATCTCCAACCCATCTTGATGTAATATGGTTATGTCAACCTAAAACCTTCATAAAACCCCCCTTATAAGTGTATGTGTTCCAAAAACGGTTTTTCCGTCACACAGTTCTATTGATTTTTGTTCATAATTATGTAACAGATGGCTTAGTCTAACATAATATTACAATGAGGGAATTTATTTTATTATATGTAAATTATTATCTTTTTTTATTAAATTTCTTTATAATATGTAAGTGTATGATTTCTTAATTAATTAACCGTGTTTGGAAAAAATGTTTATGCATAACCTATTTTATTAAAATTTAGTCTCTACATATTAATTCATTCATATATGTGATTGTGATCTTGCATTAATAAGTATCATATTTATATATTAAATATAATATAATAGAAAATTAAATGACCGAATCACGATCATATTTTATGGATTATTTAATGAGATGATGTTAAATCAACCTATGAACAAGGGGATATAATTCCTTATATCAAACATGTAATGAACTATAACATTCCACTTTTCCACCTATGTATCACAAATTCGGTGTCCTTATGGTTGTATCCTAAACCATCTCCCCACACTTTTGGATACTCCTTTAATTATAAATATTTATTACTCAAATGAAGCTGAGGGGATCCAAAGTATTTATTAAAATGAATTGCATAAATTTCATTATACAAGAATATCATACATAATAATTGAGGTAAGGATGACTCGTTGAACAACATTTAATTTAATATTATATAATTTCAAAACAATGCAATCAATTTCTGTTAATAAATAACCACACAGACACAGGACTTAGTAATTATCACGATAGATTGTATATGTAACAAATATAAAAAAAATTAATCATATACAATTCATTTCCTTGTTTATTATATATTATTAATATGAATGCACTTTTATTAATTAATTAATTAATTATTTAATTCCCTTTTATAATTATGATCATCCAAACATAATTGGTATACCAATCTATTTCGAATTCATATAAAATAAATTAATAAACCATTAATGGAATATTTATTGTAGTTAATTAATTTATAATTAAATAATAATTAAAACCATTATTAAATTGTCGAACATAGAGTTGTTTGATAATCAGTAAAAAAATGTTTTAATGTTTCTATTTTTAAAATTTAATGAAATTTTAAATTATTTTCCCATGGATGACTACATAATGTGTACATCCTGCATCACACCATGTACATTAGTTGTCGTATGACCAATTCATATGGGTGGGGCTTCAGTGTGTTAACTCTTCTAAACTATATTGTGTGTACATGCCCGCTACACACCCTATGTCTGCATGGCTCATTTCAGGTTTGCCAGATCAATGGGTGGTGTGAAATTAAATCACTTTGTCTTTATGAATTATGCTCTCATATTAATATAATGCACATGGGTATACAATGTGTGCTCTCCCCACAATCCATGTAACCCATATTTACTTGTGAATGATGTGGTTCTTCACGATGGCATCTCCTTTCATTCTTCATTTTTTCATAAGTCTCTAAGAAAATGAAACACTTAACTAACGTGATTAATATTTTGATAACATGTTAATTAAAATAAAATTAAAGAACATATAACATGAAATTTAAATATTCCCATGATTGTGCATAGATCAAAAATCAAATAAATAGTTATAAATTTAAATGTCACCCCCCCTGATACCACTTGTTGGTTTTGACAAAAGATGAAGTTTTGTAGTGGAGGGTGATTAATTAAAATTTATTTTAATAATAATTTCCAAAAACAAGGAGTGAGAAAAAGTCACATAAATTTTTTAATTTATTTATTTAATATTAGATGAAATAAATAGCTGGTCTTGGGAACTATCTTATTTGGTGATTATTGAACATCCAAAAGGGCCCCTCTAGAATTCCTTTATTACATTTGTATGGATCCATGTGTAGAATCCCTCTAGTAGTGATTAACATGTTCTCCAATGGTCTCTGAGAAATTCTAATCATTATCTTAGTTCATTCAAAGTAAATTAAACGTCATGCATTTTTTGTCCTTGATCACTTGTTCTTTATTTTTGAAAAATTATCTCTTGGGATTCCTATTCATGAGAGGCAGAGAGGGGAAGATCAGTAGAAATATAATTTTTTGATTAAATAATTGTCTATTACCAAACATGGAATTGGTTTCTAATGAATTTCACAATATACATAGATATTTATTCTAAGAGTTGGGATATCAGTTGCGAAATTTAATTGTATAAAATCCATTAAATACAATTATAACCATTAATGAATACCCATTCTTCATAATAATAATAATAATAATAATGTTTTTTGGTGAAAAAACTTACTTAAAATGGATAAATAATAAATAATTTCATAGAATTAATAATTTTATAATGGGACATGGCCTTGGTTTGTTTGACCTCCTAATTCAATTACTGAACTCTCGAATAAATATTTTATTCTCTCAAATAATTTTGTTATCCCCTAACTAGTTAATAAATATTAATATATATTCAATAAAATAATATATTTTATTCAAAATCTGGCATATAAATATTTATTTTATTTACCCGATCAATTTAAATTGAATAAAATTATTCCATGTAATTGAGAACTATATTTATTCTATTAATTAAATTCATGTCGTATTTTTTGAGACCAACAGATCAATTATTGTTTGGCCCACTAGGATTCTTTATTTTTGGAATTTGGCATGCTTGCCAATTATATAATATTAGTTTATAGTTATAGGTCAAGGCATTCAGAAGAAAGAACATAAGGTCACAATGGTGAGAAAAAAATATCAATTATAACTTTGTAATATAGTCCTTTTACCACAAAATATCATTAATCAGACCACATAAAGGTGACATCAAACAATATGCTTGGTAAATCATTCTTTTAATTTTTGAAAAAAAACTCATCATTACACCATGGAAATTAAATATAGGGTGATATTTATATTTCTATCAATGGTATGAGATAACAAACTCTATAAAGGTATAATGTAATGATCCACCAATCACTTATCCATTAATAACATGAAATTCAGGAAGCACCCAACAAACCAAACATCCCAGAAACATATGGAGTCACATGTTTCTTAAGAAAATCTACGTATGAATTTCATGAAATTAATTAATGAAAATTCTAATTTTTATGAACCATTACACACTAATATATAAGAAAATATATTATTAAAAAAACACGTGAAATTCCAACTATTGGGCCTGTTCTCATAATATCATGTCTTAGAGATTACCAAGATAGAACATTACGAGAAGTCTCATATGCTTATGATTAATCTCACATCCTGGTCTATATACATTGTGTCATATCATAGTATGTTATACAAAACTATATCTTTATTAAGAATATTTTCATATCACTCTTAGAGTCTCATAGTATTGGGGAACTACAATAACATAATCAATGAAAAAAAAATTATGAGATAATTAAATTATAGTCATACAGAACAACGAACAATTTATAATAATATGTCAAATTAAATATTTAATATATAAAATATTCATGTAAACAATATACGAATAGTTGGTTCTAGGAAACCAAATTTAACACCCTGGGCCTATAGGAAATGTGCATGATCAGAAAATGGTTTTCTAAACCATTCATCTAAACCATGTGGCCGTAACTATTTTGGGGATTTTTAAATATTAAATGAAATTTTAATTCATTCTTCCAACCCAAAATGCTATTAATTCATGTGGATAGAAAATGTAACTTATGATCACTCTTATAGGGTAACTATTTATTGAATCTATTTCAACTCTTCATCTGAACTCCGATTCATGCGTGGTTTGTCACATTAAATCAGCAAATATATGATCTATATTACTTTTTATTTGTTCTCTATTATCATGTCCATCTATTGTTCACTTTGGATTTAGAATCATATTCCCTAATTTCTAATTAAATTATCATTCTTTATATTTCTCAAAAACTTAGTTGAATCTGGTCTTGATATTAGACGTTCAGTCCACTACTGAGCTATTGTTGGTCATATATTCTTTTTCATAATTTGTTTTCTTTTTATAGCTATATGGCATTATTCCACCCAACGAACTATCTGAGACCGCCTATAAAATTATATTATTAATATTAATGGATGTAATATTATATATTAGATATCACAATTGTTTTCTCGAGATGTATTGGTGGTTGTTTCCCCAACCTGAGGCCACCAATGGGTTATCCAAGCCAGCTCTTTTGTTTTTACCTTTGATTAACCACCCAATGGAAACTGAAATTATATATTCTAGTCCAAGGATGCTAAATTATAATAAATGGGATTGAATTACATTTTAGGAGATATATTACCTCCTTTCCTTGTTCTAATATGATACTCCTTGAGTGAAATGATCAAATTGATTACGTAGAATATTTTAAATATGTGGGTATCCCCATGTGATATGTTATTTTGTAGATGATGATCAATCAGAATGAATACATATGTGATATTATTAATTTAAATATAATGAATGAGTTTGTATAATAATTATATATTTTTTATTGTATTATAGTAGTGGGAATAATCATTGTATGGTTTGGAATGGAAATGATTATATGTGTGGGTATACTCATTTGGTATTGGATTGTTAAGCTTTATGGACAGGATGAATGTTTGTTTAAAGGAAATTGAATGATCTCTATAGATCTAGAACATGGTATTGGATTCCTTGAGTAGTGGTGCTTATTGGGTCTTGAATATGTGGAATGCCTCATGCCTTGCTAAACTTTATATTTGGCTTGGTTAGACATATATTGGACTTGTTAGTACACATGATCCTTGGACTCTATCCAATGCCTATACCAATATTCCATCAAGATGCTTCTAGGAATCTAAGAGGATTCCATAGTCTTCAACACCGTGGATTTGTCCCTTCATGTTCAAATTTCCATTATATATCATTTTCGTGGTATATATGACACATTGGTTATTATATAGTGTCCATGGAAACATTGAACACTTCATTATATAGCAAGGTCATGGGTTTTAATGTGGATTCATAATACATCAAGTCCGTGTGTATAGGATATGTCTGGATGTATATTAAGCATATGTTACTTGTTTATATTTTTTATTGATACATTGTTAGGATATGACACTTGTTGAAGTGATCCTTGAGAGGATGTTTGGTATTACATATTTTTATTAGTCATAAGCCTTGGAAATATGCACATACATTTCTTCCTACAAAAAATATTTCAGTATATTGCACATTTCTACATTGAATTGTATAGAATTATGGGTGGTTACATTCCCAGATGTTATCACACACCATGTATGGGGATAATTAAGACCCAGACGGATTATATGGATGTTGGAGAGGGTATAGGAATGTCCCCTAGGATAGGCGGTTGATTATTTCGTTAGATATGGAGTGAAGGGGGCCATGATGATGCATATGACACTAAAAGGATACCATATTGGCATTTTTATAATTTTTAGACATGTGTATTGTATTCTAATTCCATCTATTTGTATTTGTTTTGTTCGAGATACTGTTTAAATAGAAGGTTCCCTAGACCCATTTATTGAGTGATTTTGATTACCATATCATGTAAATAGTTAGCTTTGCGTGATTACATTTTACCATTATAGGGTAGAATTTTCTGCGTCCACTATGGAAATGGTAATGTTCAATGATTAATTGTCGTATCGAAAGGTTTTACCAGTTCCCAGGAAAAATGAGAACCTCTAGATACAATGAAATTATTCATAAATATATGTTCAATGTTCTTGATACATCATTGTGATTGGAAACAGTAGATGTTTTACTATCAGGTGTGGGGGCCTCATAATCATTGAGACATCTTCTCAAGATGTTCGCACTTGGTGATCTCTAGTAGTGAGATCGTGAGCAATAACCTGCCAATAGGAACCCCACATGTTTAAAGCGTCATTTGATGTTCCTATATACAATCATGTATAATGGTATCCCGACTTGATATCATTACTAATTTATGTAATCAGATTGCGTACTTTGATTCAAGATGAAAATCATGGCATTGAAGTCATGGAGAGGTAGTTTGTGTCGAGTGTGTTGTTGGTGGCATGACATTGGTTGAGTGTTTCAAATAGGGTTAGTCGCTTCCGGTTTATGGAGGTAATATATCTCATGCCATGTTGATATGGATAGATGTACCATTATAAGACCATGGTCATGACAGTCAATGGTAAATCCATCTAGTTAAATCAACAAACTATAATGCCGGAAAAGGGAGATGAAATGTGAGTGCTTCCTGTATTATGAGATATTACAAACAATGAGACTATATTATACAATGTGTGTTTTTAGGTTGGTTGTCGTTGTTGTGACAATATTTATTTCATCATGGGCCATTATGGGTTGTTGGATCCTTCACTTGTTCTATGAATACTATTCACTACTATCGAAATAAGTTCTTAGAGGGTCACACCCAATAAAATATTCAAAAATATTCTCTACTCAGTTGAATGAGGGTTTTTGACTTAGTGGGCCCCGCTACAAGGGTCCATGATTTGCCCAGAGTTAACCGATCACTAATTTAATTATAATATTAATATTATTTGGGTATAGAATAATGATTATTGAATTTTTTTTTATTAAATTTATTTATGAGTTTTAAGTAAAAACAAGAAAAATTTAAATCATCGAATATTAAATTATTCCAGGATTAATTAATATTTATGGGAGAGACGGGCCAAGTTAATGACTTTATTATTATCATATAATATATTTTTATATATTAATAGTACGTGATAATAATATCTATGATTCGGCTAAGTAGTCATAAAATATCGATGATAGTGCATCAAGTATTCGGGGGTCGAGTTGGCATTTCTGGGTAAAAAATTAACAACTATTAAAATAAGAGGATCATAGATTTCTAATTTCTATTCATGGAACTTCTCTTTCCTCTCCTCTATACCATAATCAAGAGAGAGAGATGCACTTTATCCAAGGATTATGGATCTAGAACTCTCTTAAGCATGGCTAGGTTAGTAGTGTAGTGATCGCTGGAGCATCGGAGGCACCGTCGAAATTCCATGCTAGCACCCAGATTATGACAAACGGTGCTCCCGCAGATTCCATGTAGCATGTGTGGAAGATCTAGAGGAATTTTACTTTGGATTCTTCGAGCATCGATCGCCAACAACGAGCATACGTCATGCGTGGCTTCAGAATTATTCCAGGTATTTTAGGGATTATTTCTATGCATAAAAACCTTCACCCGAGATTCTCGAATTTAATCGGGCTTATCATCACCAACGTCGATATGTTTATGTCTATCATTGGTGGAATATTTTAAAAACCCACCTTTTTGGGGCTTCCACATCACACCCGATTCCAACAGATACATGTATCATCTATATCATTACATATGAATAATTTCTGTCCTTTTTCATTATTATCTTATTGTTTAAATTCTAATTGTTGTTTTGTTAATATACTACCACTATTGAATGTGATTGAACTAAAATATGATATAATATGGTAATGAGGGATTTTATCCCCAATGACTCACCAAGGACCTTCCAAATACTCGACAACATCTTCCATTTTGGGATAGGCACTTAAGGCATTATGGACAACTATACATGGGAAACTATTTTGTGGAATCTGGTTCCAGGACATTATATATATATATATATATCTTCATTTCCTCTATATATACTTCCATATAAATAAACTAGGAAGATAAACCTTATTTGGATGAATTGATGAATAATTGGTTTATTTGTCCTAGTATATCACCTTGGGGGTATCCCATGCTGTTTTCCAATAAGGATGATGGTCCATTTGGGTTATATGTTGATTTCATGATGCTAAACTAGATGATAGTTAAGAAATGATACTCTCTTTCGTGAATATAAAATAGTTTTTACGAGATGAGGGGTGATTCATTGTTTTTTATGAATGATCTAAGATCGGGGTATCATCATATGAGGTTGAGACCTTCCGATATACCATGGACATTTTATAGAGTAGGTAAAAACTGAATGATTTTGTAGTGATTCCATCTAGGTTGACCAACGCACCAGATATATTCATGTATTTAATCAACTGAATATTTCAACCACTTCTATATTGGTTCATAGTTTTCTTAATTTATGACATCTTATTGTACTCTAGAACTCATGATTACCATGGAAAACATCTCGACATAGTTCTAAGTGAACTAAGAGAGTATATTATTTTAGAAATGATATTTAAATTAAATTTCAAGATTGATAATATTAATTTATTGGGTCACATCATCTCCAAGGAAGTTGTGTCAGTGGACCTTGAGAATGTGATGATTTTGGTGAATTGGGTGGAGCGAGAGAGTTTTTATGTTGTCTAGTGGATTATAAGACATTCCAGTTATTACTGAAGGTTCATTAATGATTTTTTCCTCTTGGAAATTCCATATTCAGCAATATCCAAGAATGGAAATAGTTTTTATCTATATAAAGTAAGAAATTAATGTTTTTCAAGAGTTGAAGAAGCAGGTGACAACCACGCCTGTCCTGATCTTGCCCAAACTATGTAACAAGTACACGTTGTTTCATGACACATCTGTTACCGGACATTGGAAGTATTGATACCCAAGGAATGTGTTTTAGGAAATGGTTAAATAATGTTGTGGCCTTATAAATAAACAACCCTACTCATGATCTTGATTTGTCCACTATGGTGTATGCCTTAATTTATAGGTGGAATTATTTTTTGGGAGATCACTTCGGGATGTTTATCGCTCATAAAAGACTTATGTACAAATTTTCTCAACATGATTTGAATCTTATATAGGGCTGGTGGGTTGAATATATGATGAATTTCCATATTGAATTATTATACACACAATGAATTTGGATCTGTATTATGCATTCTCAATGTGAAATGACTCCCTATTTTGTAGTTTAAAAATCCCACTCGGAGTAATGAATGATAGACTGGTTTGCCGAAATGCTTTGGAATATAAAAAATGAAAAATAGAATATGACCCTTGAATAAAAATAAAATGATTAAGGGACTCTTATCTGGGTCTAGGAGGGTCATCTTGAGGATCCATAATGTATTTCAATGAGGGAAATACTTTATGGTGGGTAGTCACCTTCTAGTTGGTCTACCAGTAGTGATGAAATAATTTGTGTTTGTGGTCATGTTTTGGTGTCTGCATGTATATGAGAATACTTTATGCATTAGAATAATTCATATAAGTTTGATGTGAATCTTGGATTGACTAAAATGTATCATGATATTTGTAGGATGTAATGGTGGTTATGAATTATGAATGTTTTTTAGGATTTGTTGCATGATGCCTTACTTGTCAATTGGTAATGGTTGATAATCTGTGACTAGGTGGGTTGATACAACCATTTACCATTCGGTAATGGATGTTGGATGATTTAATGAGTGATTTATTAGTGGTCCTTACATGTATTACTCTGAATAATGATGCAATATATGTGTATGTGGATTGGTAGACTTATGTGGATCATTTCATTTTAATCTAAGAGACATTAACTGTTGAACAGTTGGGAGACATGTATATTCTGGAAATATTTTGGTGTCATGATGTAAAATGGTCTATAGTTTCATATCATGATCTACTTTTCAAATAGAACTTCTGTTAGGGACTATAGAAGGCACACGGTAGTCAAGTTTTTTTAGTGCTTCATTAATCCCACACATAGAAAGGAAGTGAGAGTGTAGAATCCATGTTTAGAGGATTTTATGATGGTGTATATTATTGAATTTTGGGGTTCATGGGAATGACACATTTCTATTTGTTATATTTACCAAAACAATATTGTTTTTATTATAATATTCTAATGGAACAATTTTAGTTACTATATGTGAGGTCAAGTAGATCTATTTTTTGTTGGTTAAAAGTGAGAGGATCTGAATTTTTGGGAATGAGTATCATTAAGGATAAATTAGAAAATATTTAATTAATTTATAAATAAATGTAATGGATTTGACTATGCAGAAATATTATTTATATTATTATCATAGATCACATGAGTTTATGGTGGCTGATTGGGTGTTTCTAAAGTGTTCATCAAGGATATGTCACCATCAAATTTATGAAAATGGATTGTCAGCACCCAGGTATGTGTGGGTGTTTGAAATCATAGAGGGGATCATATTAGTTTCTTATTGATTAGTTCTTCCTCAATGATATAGTGGAATGCATAATTTTTTTCATGTTTCTCTTCATCAGCTATATCAACCTGATTTGTCTAATGTGGTTAATATTGAGGATATTGAACTCCAAGTTAATGTGTCCTTTTAGGAGAATTAGATTCATATCGTGGATCATAGTGGAAAATTCATGTGAGGAAAAAAATTCCCATTAGTTTTGGATTTATGGAATGACGATAACATTCTAGAAGAAACATGGGAGAGGAAATCATATGTGTGAGCCCTTAAACCCAATACATTTTCCTCATACACTCAAGGACTATTTATAGTGTGCCTTGTGGACTATCTATTATAAAGTGGAGATATTATAATATCCCTAAATTCATGAAGGAACTTCATTATTTAATTTTTGGTTCAGATATTTTTTTTTGGTTTGTGAGATACTTATTAAAAGTATAAGGGTCTTAATGGGTGAAATAGGGGATCATGGAATGAAAGGAATGAAGACATGGAAAACCTATTCTAGGAGAATGATTATCACCTAGTTATGTAAACAATATGGCATGCCCTGCCAAACAGTGAAATCATAGACAATGTCAAAATCAAACTACTCGTGCACATGTTTCCATCAACTAGGGCCAGCCCAGATAACAATGCGACTGAGAACCCCTTGAATTATGTCTTTTGAGAAATTTTTGTATGGTTTGGTAGACAATTATAGTAAACTATGCACCCCTTTAGAAGTAGGAAACATTATAGTTTTTTCTATTATGGTATTATTTGAACCTCACACAAATTTTTGTCTCATTACCTCTTTTATAAATCATAGGATGAACCAAGAATCCAAATAATCCAATAGACTGATCGGGTACCAATATAATATGTTTCGTGCATTGTCAGTTGTAGATCGATGCTCTAGGTAATTAAAATTGTCCACTTGATTCTCTTTTCCATATTTTGGATTATATATTTGGAAATATTCTTCTACATCCCTAAAACCATTATTCTATGGTGATTTATAGGTTCTGTCTTAAAGGGTGTTTTTATCAAAACCTAAGGATTTTATTTAGAGTGTCATCATCATCAGATTGGATGTCGGTGGTCTAAAATTAATATCACATACTTTTATGATGATTTATTCATATATGTTTGTGTTCTTGATTCCCTTTTTTATGTTCTTGGTTACATTAGTGATATTTGGTAAAAGCGGTGTCTATATGACTACATAAACCCCTCATGATCCTCATGTGATGCATAGTGGAGGACATGAATGATCTAGGGCCACCCATCTGGTGCAGCCACCTTCCAGAACTTGGATAATGGAAATTTTAGATGTGAATTTGACTTTTTATTTATTAGAGCCCATGGGGAACATGTTGATTGATTAATGTGATGATTTATAATGGAATTTGGGTGATTCTATTTTTGAATTTATAATGTAATATGTATTTTTTTAACTGACATAGTAATGGTTTATATGTGATTAGTGGAAGTGTACCAAATGAATTTTTATTTATACCTGAATTTCTTTTAATACAGGGAAATCATAAATGTGTAATGTAAATTAATATATTGAAATCGTTAAACATGTTCAATTGGTTAATATATGGGAAAATGAATATTATTAGTAAGTTGGGAATTTGAAATAGGAATTGGGAAAATTTGATATTAAATGAAAATGGTCAATGTGTCAATGCGTTACGATGTAATATTAATTCACATGTTAATTATTTTGGATTGTGATTGTTATTTGAATTGGATATGTTTGGTGGTGTTATGGTATATGTTTGGTGAATGTAAAAAATGATCATATTCATATGTCTTGGTAGAGTGGTGTATTAACATGATGATCTGTGCGCATGGGTTGAGTTAGACTGAGGTTCTAAATTCCATCCCAAAAATGCACAGATTTAGTATGGGGTTGTAATTTTATTCTTCTAATTGTTGCATTTAATGTGAACACATAGACCAAAGCATTAGGGTGAGTGTGTTTTATATTTGATGATATATTTATCCATAGTGAGATAATTATATTGAGTAATTTACCTTGTGCATTGATTTTGATGTATTTTATTAAAATATTGAACATGTGGTGTAAATTAAATAAATAATGTAGATGGTATAAGTACTAAAACTAGGAATAATGATACGATTGAACTGGTGAACCTAGTAAAATAATGGAACCTGTTCTATATATTATTTCCTTTTAATTTATTTTGTACATATGTTCCCCATATGTTTAGACAAGATATTATGTAGACAATTTTGGTGTTGGCCTTCTAATTATTACTCACACACTACATGGGCTGCCATTGAGTAACCACGAATACTTCATGATTCAGGTCAGGAAAGGGGAAAGGGACATATTCATGGGAGTTGAGTCAAGCATGGGATGTGCATGGGAGATGTTATGGACATGGGTGAGGATATTTTTTGGGGAATTTCATTATTTGTAATTATTTTGGATTTTTTGTTACATACCACTATTTTCCATGGTATAGAAAATTTATTATTTTCTATAGTTTTTAAGCAGTCATAAGAGATTTTTCATATGAATGATCTTTTTTATTTCATTTTTAAATTATTTAAATTTTTCTATTATGGATTACATAGTTAGAGAGGATATATGTAAGAATCCAGATCTTCGTTTCAGGTATGCCTTTCCTTTTTCTGATGTTTTTATGAAAAATAAAGTTTCTAGAAAAGTTTGAACTACAAATCATGTTGTTTTTTAGTACACTCCGTGTACTCTTTTCCCGCTCGAAGCTTTGTGCGGGCTGTGTCTGGGCCACACACATCGTGTGTAGGGGTGACGTGGAGGCCGATTTTGGGGGAGTATGGAAAAACCTAGTACACGCCGTGTACTCTAAAAGTACACGCCGTATACTTTTATTTTTTTCACTAAATGCATTTGGGTCGCGCCTGACGGACATAACTTACTTCTTCTTTAGGATCTTCATCTGAGAGCAACCCTTACAACCGAAAATCATTCATGATCCCCCGTACCTCCATCCGATCTCTGTTACAACCACCATCGATTGCATTGGGATCGCCTCGGTAAGCTCTCTCTTCTTCTTTAGCCTTGTTCCATGGTTCCTCCTCATTTTTCAAGCTATCGTGGATTGAACATTTTGGGCATTTTCTCATAGATATGACACTCGGGGGAGAATCTGTCATCGCTGTTCACATATACCGATCTCTTAGGATCAATGTAGGTGGTTTGTGCCTTTCGGTAGAAACTCTACAAATATTTTGTGCAATTTCTCCAATTCCCTTGAATGGGAATTGTGTGTTTTCCTATTTTGCACAAGATTGATTTCCTACTTTCTTGATTGCTATAGTATAGGATTACCATTGTGAATAGCATAGTCTGTGCAGTACTCTGGGTGTTTTCCATACATGTTTTTACTTTTATGCATTATGCTAGTTTCCATGCCTAGTAGTATGATAGTGGAACTATTGTGTTTTTTTGCTTCTCTGTCTAAGAATGATAGCCAAGTAGTTCATGAGGTTTACCTGGGCGATACACGCGCGATGAGCATGTTATTTTCACAAAAGACTATGAGAACCTACTGTAGTAGACCATATGGAGAATGGATGTAAGGGCTTCTCCAGAGAGTCTTTTAATACGATGCGAGACCACATGGGGAATTGACAATGAGTTCTTCCTCAGAGAGTCTATAGTTCCTCAACTCGGGCCACATGGGGAAATAGATGTTGTGTGCTTCCCCAGAGATCCTTTAGCACGATACGAGACTATATGGGGAATTGACGGTGAGTGCTTCCTTAGAGAGTCAACTCTTAGCTGAACCAGAGGGGTGAGACTATGTCTGCCTCCTAGATGGTTGCTAGTACTTGTAGGTTGAACCATAGGTGTTAGGCTGTGAGAGCTACCCAGAGGGTTACTTGTTTTCTACATGTTGTTGTTTGTTTGATTGTGTACATTATATTCTCGAGTTTTGGATTTTAGATGTTGTGTACTTTTCTGTTTACTGATTTCCATACATTTACATGCCTTGTATTCATTGACTATTAGGCACAGATCATTGGGTGATTCCCTACTATGATTGTATCTCACATCCTGTTTGGGCCATTCTTTTGGGACCAAGCTGACTTTGTTGTTGCAGGAATTGATAAGGGCAAGCACCCTTCTACTTCTGGTACTTGATTGCTTGGATCTAGGGAGAAAGGGACCATGTTTAGGCTTGCGATTCTATAGGAGTTGTTGTTACTTTAGCACTTTGTTTTTACTTGTAGCTCATCACGTTGTTGTGTTTTCTACTTTCCTTAGAAACTTGTACATACTGCATCATTTTCATCATTACTCTATATTCATTTCTTCCGCTGTTGGGTTTCAGTTTTTGGGTATTGTTTACTGCTTCCACTATTTACTGTTAATTTCTTTTCTTTGTATACCTTACCAAATGAGGGCATAGTTTCCCCAATAAGTCACCAAGGCCCTTGCTGCTAGTCGGTATCCTCTAGAATTTGGAGAAATGCCCTTGAGGTCATGTGGCGAACTGGGTACAGGTCACCAGTGGAGGGGCTCCAGATCAGGGTCATCATAAAGTGGTATCAGACGAGTTCTTTTCTCTTAATTTACTGTTTGGAGACTTATTCTAGGGAAAGGACAGATTCGGTACTTGGTATTAAGCTGTGCTCGGGAGTAGCTAACCCGTGTAATGGAAAAAAGCCATACTACCTTGTTAATTGCATTTTTCTTGTTTTGAGATTTTACGGTTGATAGGATTTCACATATAGTGATTCACATGCTTTGTGTTGTTATTTCCTTGGCGATTGCGGTTCTATTTCGGTCGCAAACTGATGAGATGATGGTACTACATCTCATGCATCATATAGACATTTGTTTTAAATCACATTCCATGCATTCTTTCTAGGACATCTTGGGTGTATTAGCGATTGCATGCTATTGTGATAGACCTTGTGTAGATTATTCATTCTATTGTGATAGATGCTTGATTGAATATCTGCTGCCTTTTAAGAGGATTTGTTTTTATTCTACCTTGCTGAAATGAACTCCATGATTTGATTCACGGGGAGTATGGTCCCTCACGAATCGGAATTTGTCACTTCTTTGACTTGTTTTCTGTGTTTTCTGGGCTTCTTTGCAGTTTTTGAGCTACTTCCCAGAAAAACCTAGAATACACAGCGTGTACTTTTGACTAAATGCCATGTAGTTTTAGGCTGTGTCACGGACTGTGTGAGCTGGGACACGCTTTTGTAGAAATAACTTCCTGTGAGGACCTCGACCCTAGAAACCTAAGGAGTCAGTGCCTTCTGAACATGATGTGTTATCTTAAAATAAAACACACTTGTTAACAACACATCATGTCCCATACAGAGGATCATGTGCGGTTCGGGTTCTGGGAAACCAGAAACTTCTGAAACAATTCATCTTTTAAGAGCTGATACCTGAAAATATTAAATCAAATGTAGGGTGAGAATTGAAATACTTAGTAAGGGGTTTAAAAAAAATTAAAACATTGAACATTTGAAAACAATCTTTTAAAAGTTATTGAACACTCATTAAAGGATAATTATAACATAAAAATGCGCAATCAAGGTTTTCAAGAAGAACATGAAACAATTATGTTAATTCTCGAAGGAATAACAATGGTTATCATAAACAAGAACGACATGTATCTCACTTAAGCATAAATTAAACAGTTAAAAGTAATGCATAATCAGAGTTGTGCATAAAGGAAACAACTAAATTTTCATATGCTGGTTATTATACTATTAAGTGACAACACCAATCAGCTCCAAGACTTATACTAGTGAAATAAGAACTTAATGAAAATTTAATGTCATCAGTCGTGAAGGAACATTATCTTGGAATGAATTTGTTACATAACCTGAATTATGTGGCATCAACATTTAACTTAGACAATCATGAACATATCACCAATGTCCATCCCTAATGTGTCATTTGAAATTACCAAGGTAAAACCCCAGGGTATTGTTAAAATTGTAATCTCCAGTGGTTACATCATTACCCAATGCATTGGAGCACTATCAGGGTGCACCCTTAAATTTTCCTTTTTTATCTTGTGAGCCACATCATTCATTCATTACTTAAATAGTTATGTATATTCATGATTTCCATACCACCTTGAATATCTCATTAATTTCATTTTACCCAAGGTGTCCCATACCACATTGGGTAATCTATTTTCTTTGCTTATATAATGATATGTCATAAGCATGCATTATGTACAATAATAAATAATAAACCACCACAAATTTTTCTAATACAAAGTATGATAGTTATCTTTGAAACATGGGTCAATAAATAATCAAAGGCATACATAGCTTAGTAAAACATCCTTTTCACTAAAGCATATAAAATAATGATATAATAAATGATGAATCTTTGTCATTATAAATCCATGGAAAAAGGAGTGCTTAAGGAAAACACTTGAAATCAGTTATGGTGATAATTTGAACCTCGAACATGTAAATGAATTAAATCATAACTTGATTAATTAATACATTCACTAAAGTAGGTCCATTTGGTCTTAATATAATACATGAACACAACATGATATCATGACCCATTAAATCTTAAATCCCCTAATACATCTTAAATCAAACCAAAATACACCCTTTTTGGTAAAACGCATCATGATCGATGCCCAATATGCCTCTTTAATAAAACATAGTTCGCATAAAATAAGGATTTACTTAACGGTTGGTACCCACCCCTTGAAATCATAAATTTTATTCACATTCGTCTACATGTTTATGAGTACATAGATATATATATAGATACCAAGTTTGCAACATGGGTTTTTCATGGTAAAACAGTTTCAAACAACCCTCATTAATATATAATGCATAGTATAACATGTTGTATCATTTTGAAATCTGAAAAAAAGATAGAGTTTTTGTTATAAATATTTTTACATACAATAGAAAATGGTATATTTATATCTTCATATGATTTATGAAATAAAACCGAAAGAAAACAATCAATCTTAAAACCCCAATGCCCTGTCCAACATAGGTCCATCCAAAAATAAGAAAAATATATAACATATATGTATATATATATAAAAGGGTAACCGCATATATATGAACCATATTATTAAGGGTTGTTTTAGAATAAGGTAAGATAACTCTTTTCCCCTTGTAACCATTGTAATAAACTTTAGAAAACCCCATTTTAAGACCGGATGGATTTCATTATTCATCACTATGTATATGTATTAACCGTATATACTAAAACATAGAAGAGTAGTATTATGAGGTAAAAACTTAAAAACCACCACACTTGCACCCCACTGGAAACACGGTTGAAAGCCCCTTTTTGAAAACATCACAACCCTAAGGGTTTATTTTTAAGTATATATATATATATTGTATATATAAACCGAGAATATAAAGGTATGGGTTTCTTCAAAGGAGATCAAAACATGTAATCACTATTATGTATGCACCCTACAGAGAACACGAAACAGATTCTTTTAAGGTGATACCATCCGAGGGATCTATATATTAAGTATATATAAAACGATATATGTTGTATATATATACCGAATATTTCTTTAAAAGAAGGAAAGAATGCAAGAACCCTTACATAGACTAGGGAGGATGCTCAGAACAACAGGGAGTTCGTTTTCCTTGTTGGAGGATTTGGAAGGAGGTCCGAAGGAGAAGAAGCTGCCTGGGCTTCAACGAAGCAGGGGGGTTTATAAAGGCCACAGTGCCTCATCGGTGACTCGACCCAAGAGGTCAAATTGACGTGGGAAAGGCGAAGGAATAGTGATCTAGTAGGGGGTGTTCGGTGGTCAAGAGGAGCATTGCAGGGGAGGAGGACGAGGCGTCCTTGTGTAGGCCTACTGGTCGGGTGCAGCTGCGAGGAAGAAGACGATTGCTCGACGTGGTAAAGTAATGGATAGCCGGGATTCACGAAGTGGAAGATCTCACAGATGGAGAGGGCACGAGAAGAAAAATAAATAGATATGTTTAAAAGAAACCAATGGTTGGGATTAGATCTTGAGTGAAATCAGATGGTCGAAGTGATACACGGGGCGATCGAGTGGCTAACAGGATCAGACGGTTGAGATCGAAGCGTGATTCTATCGGACGGTCCTGATCACACGGAATGCGTCCCACATTGAAACGATCTGCGGTTGAGGCGTGACTTATAATACAAAGTGTGTCGGCTTCGGTTCGATAACACAAACACACACACACCGGGGCCTTATACACGGGTCCCATGCGGGCTTTGGCCCACCCCTACGCACCGCGCACCGCGGGGCTTACATGCGGGACTACGTGCGACTGGACGAACCCACACTCGGCTCGGGCTCAGGCCTGGTTGACACTATGAATAACTGGCACCCCGATTGTCGGCACCTCGGGTCCCTTGGGGCTTAGTCTCAGCCTATAGGGCTTTTTCCTTTAAGGGATGCCCTCGGCTTGGCCGGCCCCAACCTATATTTTTTTATTAAAAACTTATTTAAATTTATAAAACAACCGGTATAAGAATACTTATTTCAAAATAAAGTGTAGTATAAATATTTATACAAAAAAGAGTTAACTCAATATAACAAATAGATTTAATTTAAAATCTAAATACTTTTACTAGCTTATGTAATATAATTCATATCAACAAAATTTTTTTATAAAAAGAAAATTTATTTAGTCACTCGAAATAACTAGTTTACGTATTCTTAGTTCAAAATATAAATATTTTCACAAAATGAGTCAACATACTATAACAAAAAAATAGTTTTAACTTAAATTTTAAATCCCTTTACCAATCTATATATAAATCTTTTAAAAGATATACCTTTCTTATTTTACATAAAAAACCATTATAATTAATTAGATCTTTAATGAAATTATAAAAGACCACTAGTTAACTAAAAAATTCATAATTTCAGAGCTCAAAAGATATTATTATTGATACCCTTTAAACATGACTTTCATAAAAATAATACTATGTTTTTAATATATAAGTATCAATCGGAATTTTGTGAAAACAAGAGGATTTATTTCCGAGGACACTATTTAAATTTTAAAACTATGATTCTTTTGTGAAACATACTTTAGAAATATTATTATAAAATTATAAGAGCATTAAAAACAAGTTTTAATATAAAGATAAAATTTATCAATGGGAACCCAAATGTTGGTTTGAAAACCCAACGAATATATTTTCCAATGGTCATAATTCAAAGGATCATTATAAAAGCAGGGGTGTAGGGTGTTTCTTAAAATCAGAACACTTAATCTAGGAAGGATGGTTCTCCTCATACCTTTGGTGTTTAGCATATGAATCGTGGCCCTGGCTGTTATATTTTTCACGCTGATGGACTCTGAAGATGAGGACCATCTGATTACTCGCGTTGTGGTTCTTAGTAGTCTTGTTGTGGCTGTGTTAGGTCTTGTGCATGGTATTTTCAATTAGTTGGGACTTCTTGCAATGTAACTTTTAAATATATATCAGTTTACTGTATTCTTCATGTTTTATTTTGTTTCAAATTCTTTAATAGCACTCAAAGCATAAAATAAAACAAGTGACATCATTAAAATCACAACAACTAAAACAAGATACATTACTAAATGAATAATGTTGTTCACATGGACCCGTTCATAAAACCTGGGGCGTCACATTATCCCCCCCCCTTAGAATATTGAATCCTCACAATTTGTTTCACAAAACTACAATGTTCTGCAACGTTCTCACCATCTCCACCAACGTATAGGGTCAACAGGTGAATTTAGAGGAATCACCGTAGAGAAGCTCACCTCTTCCAGTTCCCCAATCCACATATACCTAAGACCGGAGGGGTTGCACTTATGTTCTAGCCCTTCAGGCCTCCAGAGGGATGTTCAAACAGTACAAAGTTCTGAAATGTCATTACAGACCATCATATGAAGGACTCACCGAATTATGTCTCGGTGGAGGACATTGAAGCCATAGATGCGGCTGAACAAGCTAAAGCTGAGAAGTTGGGGCATATAAGCCGCATGATGACTTCTCTCTAACGCAGCCTCCTGAAATTTCACTCTGGCCATGTAGTTTCGGCCTAGGGTAAAACACAGAAAGAGCCCTTCGTGGTAACTTCATCATTGTTCACGTTCGGCTAGCTATGCAAAGCCAATGCGATAACAGATGGAGGTATTCCCCTGGCAGGTGCGGAGAATCTCTGGACACTTTTTTACCTCAAACCACTGCTTGCACGTTCTTTGAAAATTTTCGAAGGGGTTATACTCGTCCTCACACATTCTGATTGCAATTATTTCCAGAATCTCAGTGGGAAGAGATACCAGGTGGGTTTTTCCTTTCATCTGAAAGTTTTAAGACAGGAGTTCAATCACTTGAAAATCATTCATGGACAAAAACAAAGTAATGACAAGGAAGGGGAAAGAAAAAATTTAAATAAACATACGTTTATTATTATTACTGCTTGAGTTTCCCTTCTCCACTGACTAAACGAACTCCACACCGAGAAGAAATACTCCGTAACTCCTCAAACCAAACACAGGATGAGAATTCATGGAAAAACTCATGGGGGAACATATGACGTCTTATGAGTCTAGAATGAGGGGTATGAAGTTGAGAGACATCTGCATACACTTGTTGTCAGCAAGACAGTCGGGTTGACTCATCTTCTAACCTTCCGAAGTTCAACAGCTGACCCCAGAAGCCGTAGTTTAAAATCTGACAAAGGTAGCCCACTCGGAGGTCTCCGTCCACAGCAGCTTCTTGAAAAGGGTTATCAATCATAGTGCCAAATCTCTCACCCACTGTGAAAATTTGGAAATGTCCCTCATTGTACCTTCCTCAACGTACATAGGAGGGAAACTTGGTTATAATCATAAGGAGGTAATCTATTCCTACCCCTTGGTGTATCTGAAGCACCCGTGGTGAATTGGATACGTCGTAAAGGTGTTTCCATGTCAAGCGGATATGGGCATAGTTTAGAAAATCCTCAAGACTGGCTAAAGACACAATGGTCTCTAGGGCCTCAGTGGTGAGAGATAAGAGATTTGTGCCTTCGTTTTCCATCTGAAATTTATAAAAACCCAATTATTAATAAATTGAAGTAAATATACATATATATATTTGTTTCAGTTTTTGGATTTCCAGAATTATCCAAACCAAACCTCTGATACCAACTGTGAGGACCCCGACCCTAGAAACCTTAGGAATTGTTGCCTTCTGAACATGATGTGTTATCTTAAAATAAAACACACTTGTTAACAACACATCATGTCCCATTCAGAGGATCATGTGCGGTTTGGGTTCTGGGAAACCAGCAACTTCTGAAATAATTCATCTTTTAAGAGATGATACATGAAAAGTTTAAATCAAATGTAGGGTGTGCATTGAAATACTCAATAAGGGGTTTTAAAAAGAAATTAAAACATTGAACATTTGAAAAAACTCTTTTAAAAGAGATTTAACAGTCATTAAAGGATATTTATAACATAAAAATGCTCAATCAAGGTTTTCAGGAAGAACAAGATACAATTATGTTAATTATTGAATGAATAAAAATGGTTATCATAAAAAAGCACGACATGTATCTCACTTAAGCATACATTAAACAGTTAAAAGTAATGCGTAATCTGAGTTGCGCATAAAGGAAACAACTAAATTTTCATTTGCTGGTTACTATACTATTAGGTGATAACACCAGTCATGCTCTAAGCTTTATACTAGTGAAATAAGAACTTTATTAAAACTTAAAGGCATCAGTCATGAAAAAAAGTTATCTTGGAAAGAGCTTGTTACATAACTTGAATTATGTGGCATCAACATTTAACTTAGACAATCATGAACATATCACCAAGGTCCATCCCAAATGTGTCATCTGAAATTACTAAGGTAAAACCACAAGGTTTCGTTAAAATTGTAATCTCTAGTGGTTACATCATTACCCAATGCATTGGAGCGCTATCATGACGCACCCTTAAATTTCCCTTTATTATCATGTGAGCCAAATCATTCATTCTTTACTTAAATCGTTATGTATATTCAAGATTTCCCATAACACCTTGAATATCTCATTCATTTTCATTTTACCCAAGGTGTCCCATACCACATTGGGTAATCTATTTTCTTAGCATATTTAGTGATATGTCATAAGCATGCATTATGTACAATAATAAATAATAAACCACCACAAATTTTTCTAATACAAAGAATGATAGTTAACTCTGCAACATGGGTCAATAACTAATCAAAGGCATACATAGCTTAGTAAAACATTCTTTTCACTAAAGCATATAAAATAATGATATACTAAATGATGAATCTTTGTCATTATAAATCCATGGAAAAAGGATTTCTTAAGGAAAACACTTGAAATCAGTTATAATGATAAGTACGCCCTTGAACTTCTATATTAATTAAATCATAACATGATTAATTAATACATTCACCAAAGTAGTTTCATTAGGTCTTAAGATAATACATGAACATAACATGATATCATGACCCATCAAATCATAAATCCTCTAATACATCTTAAATCAAACCATAATACACCCTTTATTGTAAAACGCATCATGAGAGATGCCCAGTATGCCTCTTTAATAAAACATAGTTCGCATAAAAAAGGATTTACTTAATGGTTGGTAACCACCCCCTGAAATCATAAATTTGATTCGTATTGGTCTACATGTTTATGAGTACATAGATATATATAGATACCAAGTCTGCAATGAGGGGTTTTCATGGTAAAAAAGTTTCAAACAACCCTCATTAATATATAATTCATAGTCTAACATGTTGGATCATTTTGAAATCTGAAAAACTGATATAGTTTGGGTTATAAATATTTTTACATACAATAGAAAATGTTATATTTATATCTGATTAGGTTTTATGAAATAAAACCTTAGGAAAACAATCAAAATTAACACCCCAAATCCCTATCCAACATAGGTCCATCCAAAAAGAAGAAGAAAATAAAACCTATATGTATATATATATAAATTAAAAAAGGGTAACCCGCATATATATGAACCATATTATCAGGGGTTGTTTTAGAATAAGGTAAGATAACTCTTTTCCCATTGTAACCAATGTAATAAACTTTAGGAAAACCCGTTTTTGACCGGATGGATTTCATTATACATAACTATGTATATGTATAAACTGTATATACTAAAACATAAAAGAGTTTTATTATGAGGTAAAAACTTTAAAACCACCACACTTGCACCCTACTGGAAACACGGCTGCACGCCCCTTTTTGAAAACATCACAACCCGAAGGGTTTATTTTTAATTATATATATATATATATAAACTGTATATATACACCGAGAATATAAAGGTATGGGTTTCTTCAAAGGAGATCAAAACATGTAAACACTCTAATGTATTCACCCTACAAAGAACACGAAACAGATTATTTGAAGGTGATACCATCCGAGGGATCTATATATTAAGTATATATAAACAGATATTTGTTGTAAATATATATACCGATGATTTCTTTAAAAGAAGGAAATCATGAAAGAACCCTTACATAGATTAAGGAGGACGCTCGGATCAATAGGGAGTTCTTTTGCCTTGTTGGAGGATTCGGAAGGAGGTCTGATGGAGAAGGAGCGGCACGGGCTTCAACGAAGCAGGGGTGTTTATAAAGGCCTCAGTGCCTCATCGGTGACTCACCCCAAGAGGTTAGATTGGTGTGGGAAAGATGAAGGAATAGTGAGATAGTAGGGGTGTCCAGAGGTCAAGAGGAGCAGTGCGGGGGAGAAGGCTGAGGCATCCTTGTGCAGGCCTACTGGTCGGGTGCTGCTGCGAGGAAGAAGACGATGGCTCAATGCGGTAAAGGAATCGACGACCAGGATTCACGAAGTGGATGATCACACGGATGGAGAGGGCGCAGAAAGAAAAATAAAGAGATCAGTATAAAAGAAACCAATGGTCGGGATTAGATCTCGAGTGAGATCGGAAGGTCGCGGTGATACACGAGGCGATCGAGTGGCTAACATGGTCGGACGGTCGAGATCGAAGTGTGATTCGATCAGACGGTCCTGATCATGTGGAAAATGTCCCACATCAAAATGATCCGCGGTTTAGCCGTGACTTATAATACAAAGCACGCCAACTTCAGTTCGATAACACAAACACACACACACCGGGGCCTTATACATGGGCCCCATGCGGGCTTTGGCCAACCCCTATGCACCGCGCACCGCGGGCCTTACACACGGGCATGCGTGCGACTGGACGAACCCACACTCGGCTCGGGCTTGGGCCTAGTTGACACTATGCATAACTGGGACCCCGATGGTTGGCACCTCGTGTCCCTTGGGGCTTGGTCTCGGCCTAGAGGGCATGTCCATTAAGGGATTCCCTCAGCTTGGTCGGCCCCAACCGATATTTTTTTATTAAAAACTTATTTAAATTTATAAAACAACTAGTATAAATATACATATTTCAAAATAAAGTATAGTGTAAATATTTATACAAAAGAGAGTTAATTCAATATAACAAATATTTTTAATTTAAAATCGAAATCCATTTACTATCTTGTATAATATAGTTCATATCAACATAATGTTTTTAAAAAAAGAAAATTTATTTAGTCTCTCGAAATAACTAGTTTAAGTATGCTTAGTTAAAAATATAAATATTTTCACAAAATGAGTCAATATACTATAACAAAAAATAGATATAACAAAAAATTTAAATCCCTTTACCAATCTATATATAAATATTTTAAAAGATATACCTTTCTTATTTTATATACAAAACCTTTATAATTATTTGGATCATTAAATAAATTCTAATAGACCACTAGTTAATTCAAAAATTCATAATTTTAGAGCACACAAGATATTATTATTGATACCCTTTAAACAAATATTTTATTAAAAGAATACTATGTTTTCAATATATGAGTATCCATCGGAATTTTGTGAAAACAAGAGGATTTATTTCCGAGAAAACTCATTAAATTTTAAAACTATGATTCTTTTGTGAAACATACTTTAGACATATTATTATAAAATTATAAGAGCATTAAAAACAAGTTTTAATATAAAGATATTCATTATCAATGGGAACCCAAAGGTTGTTTTGAAAACCCAACGGCTATATTTTCCAATGGTCATAATTCATAGGATCATTATAATAAATAGGGGTGTAGGGTGTTTCTTAAAATCAGAACACTTGAGCAAGTAAGGATAGTTCTCCTCATACATTAGGTGTTGAGCATGTGTGTTGTGGCCCTGGCTGTTATATTTTTCACGCTGATGGACTCTGAAGACAAGGACTATCCGATTACTCACATTGTGGTTCTTAGTTATCTTGTTGTGGCTGTGTTAGGTCTTGTACATGGTATTTTCAATTACTTGGGTCTTGTTGCAATGTAACTTTTCAATATATATTATTTTACTGTATTCTTTATTTTTTATTTTGTTACAAATTCTTTAATACCACTCAAAGCATAAAATAAAACAAGAGACATCATTAAAAGCACAACAAATAAAACAAGATACATTACTAAAAGCATAATGTTGTTCACTTGGACCCATTCATAAAACCTGGGGCGTCACACTTCTGGAACACACCATGTATGGTTGGTAAACGCCGTGTTTTTCGGAGCCGTGTACCCTGCCGTGTCACCAACAACACAGGTTGGGGAAGCTCGAGTAGAACACACCATGTTATAAAGGAACACACCATGTAGTCTTATCCAGGTACCCGACCGTGTCACGGACAACATGGGTCATCGTTACCTTCTCTTAGACACGCCATGTCCTTTCGGCACACACCGTGCAGTCTTGTTCAGGTACCCGGCCATGTCACGAACAACACGAGATGATGTCACCTTCACCTATACACGCCGTGTTTGTTTGGAACACGTCCTGTAATGTTCATATGTGTAGAAGGACATGTATTTAACAACACAGGTCGCTGAAGCCTTGTCTAGTACACGCCGTGTTTGTTCAGAACACACCATGTAGCATCGGGTTAAGTTGTACAGTGTGGGTTAGCCGTGTAAGGAGACTCGGGGAGGGGAATAATTTTCATGTACACGCCATGTGTTGGGTCAGCATGCCATGTTGTTTGAGGTGTTACACGGCCTGTAGGGAAGGGGTACACACCCCATGTCAGTGGCTTTAGAAGAGACGCCGTGCAATTTTTATACACACTGTATAGTCATGTTTTGTAAACTTGTGTGTTTTCTTTCCCATGTTCCCGTTTTTTACTCTTGTGTTGTATGTCCTTGTTAATTCTAATCTAAGGTGTTCTTTTTATCTTTCAGAGCTATGCCTCCGATAATTCCTCCTGTTGTACGTCTATCGTCAGGTAGGGATCAGACGCCAGATATGGCTGATCAAGGACTTCCTGCTGATCCTCCAGTTGGTCCAACCTTGGCATCCCCAGTCATACCAGTTGCAGGCACTGATGCGCTGTTCAGGGAAGGTTTTATGAGGATGCTTCAGAACTTTCAGGGAGCACCACCTCCTGCCATAACTATGGCAGACTTGACTCGGGTTTTCCATCAGCAGCATCCTCCTACTTTCTCGGGGGAAGGACGACCTCAGGCTGCAGAGTCATGGCTGGAAGCCATGCTGACTATCATCGAGCATCTAGAGACGCCTCCAGAGAGGCATGTTAATATTGCTACCTACATTCTCCGAGACTCTGCAAAGAGGTGGTGGGACGTGATCTCACAGGCGGGTCATCAACATGTTATGGCTCGGGAGGAGTTTCATCATGTGTTCTACGACTACTTCAACCCGGAGACCTTGAGGGCTGATCGAGCCCGGGAGTTCATGAATCTAGAGTAGGGTACTCTTTCTGACATGGAGTATTCATCTTGTTTCAACAAGATATAGTGTTTCACACCACTCCAGGATGGGAGTGGGGTGTTCTTAGCAAGGAATTTAGAGGATGGTCTTAGGCGGGAGATCCGCTCGTAGGTTAATATCTTTCAGTTGACTTCCATCACTTTCATCGTCAATTAGGCACAGATTGCAGAGCACAATCTGAGAGACTATGGAGCTGCAAGCCAGAGCAGTTCTACTTCTTGAGCTAGTTTTCCTCCAGATAACAGGAAAAAGTTCCATAGGGATTCTACGTGTGGTGATCCGAGGAAGCGAGATGCATCGTCAGGTAGCCAGGTGGTATGCTACCAGTGTGGACGGTCAGGGAAAATGAGGTCGCAGTGCCAGATAGCCCCCGTGGAGTTCCGATCCTGCTGCAAGATGGGTCACCTTCATCTTTTCTTCCATGTTTTCTCACCATTATCTGGTGACCGGGGTTCTTCTATGACACCTCATTCAAGATCAGCACCACCATATTCTCACCAGTCAGGGAACTGGAGATCTTCTGACCATTCGGGCCGAGGTGGAGGTCGAGGTCGTGGCCGTCAGGCACCAGTCCCTCAGCACCAGCATGTTGGATCAGCTAAGAGTGGTCTGCCAAGGGCACAGGGCTTCTGTGTTGGCTAATCATTCGCTGTGTAGCAGACCTATCAGGAGCAGGATCCCGACCCTTCTACAGTTCGAGGTACGATTGTAGTAGCCACCGTATTATCATCATCTCTTTTTGATACTGGTGCTACACATAGCTTTATCTCTATTGCTATCATGGAGAGCCTAGTACTCTACATCTTTTCTTCTACCAACTCATTTACACTAGACAGACCTTTGGGGACAAGGAGATCTAGTGTAAGCCAGTGTAGAGAGTGACCTCTCGATGTAGAAGGGTATCGTTTCTTATGGGATCTCAATGTCTTAGAGATGACAGGATATGATGTCATTCTCGGGATGGACTGGTTGGTTCCCTTTCAGGATATCGTTGATTGTTATCACCATAGAGTGAGTTTCGTTTCATGATAGGGTGAATATTTTCTTCATAGAGGCGAATGGGATATTCAGGCGAGTCGAGTAGAACTCAAGTATCATGGGGTAGAAAGGGTGACAACCCAGATTTGTAGTATTTATCTAGAAGATCAAGGGACTTCATTGTTGGACATTACTCTAGTGGTGGATCGTTTGAGGGACATCTTTCTAGAGGAATTTTTGTGTTTTCCTCCGTACCGTGAGGTAGAATTTTCTATTGAGCTCATTCCAGGAGTAGCACCAGTGTCCATTCCTCCTTATAGGATGGCCACTCATGAGTTGCAAGAGCTCAAAAGCAGTTGGAGGAGTTATAGGCAAAGGGTTTCATCCAACCCAGTACTTCTCCTTGGGGTTCGCCTGTCCAGTTTTCAAGGAAGGCAGATGGTACCCTTCATCTTTGTGTGGATTATCGAAATCTGAAATAGTTAATGGTCAAGAACTGATATCCCTTTCCAAACATTGATGACCTCTTTGATCTACTTCAAGGAGCCTGAGTGTTCGCGAAGATTGACTTGAGGTATAATTATCATCAGTTTCACGTTAGACCATCAGATATACCTCTAAAAGCCATCAGAAGCAGGTATGGTCTATACGAGTATACAGTAATGTTGTTAGGTCTCATGAAGGAGCCTGCAGTTTTCATGGAACTGATGAACTGAGTTTTCCATCCTTACTTGGACTCCATCGTCATGGTCTTCATGGATGATATCTTGGTGTACTCTCACACTCGACACGACCATGTCACACATCTTGAGATCATTCTGAGTACACTGAGAGAGAATCAGCTTTATGCTAAACTCTCAAAGTGTCACTTTTGGATGGATTAGATTAACTTTTTTGGTCAGGTCATCTCAGAGGCAGGAGTATCCGTGGATCCAGAGAAAGTGGGAGTTGTAGTCTCCTGGTAGAAGCTGAAGAATGTTTTTTTAGGTACGAAGTTTTCTAGGGATGGCTGGATACTACAGATGCTTCATTCAAGAATTTTCAGGCCTAGAATCACCTTTGACTGGTCAGACCAAGGAGGGGGAGAAGTTTTTATTTTCTGATTCTTACTATTTACCATTTTAGGAGATGAAGGGAAGGCTGACGTCATCACTGATACTAGTATTTCCAGAACCCGGCAAGAGATACACTGTTTATTGTTATTTTTTAGGTATCAGACTAGGCGATGTTCTTATGAAAGGAGATGGAGTCATTGCATATAGGTCTCAGCAGTTGAGGCCACATGAGAGGAACTACCCTACACACAATTTGAAGTTGGAAGCTATTGTTCATGTTATACGCAGTTGGAGACATTATCTTCTGGGAGAGCACTTTGTGGTATTCACCGACCACAAGAGTGTCAAGTATAACTTCACTCAGCGTCATTTGAATCTCTGGCAGCTCAGGTGGGTCGATTATCTTCAGTCATTTGATTTCGAGAATTCCTGTACGTCGGGAAAGGGCAACACGGTGGAAGATGCGTTGAGTAGGATAACTCAGATTCAGGCAGTTCAGGAGAAGAGTAGTGAGTGTCAGCTGATGGCTCTGTTCTCTAAGATGAATCTGGAGGTGCACGAATGACAGGGATATAATTTCTTATCTTCTGTAGTTGTTACCTCTACACTACTTGATAGGGTAGGGATAAGGCAGCTATCAGACTCAGAAGGCTTAGTCCAGCAGGAAAGTGTGTCAGGAGAGGACCCTCTTTCGGGATGGACAATGGGCGAGGATGATACCTTCCATTTCCGGGGTTGCATATGGGTTCCAACAGACATACACGAGGAGCTAATGCAGGATTTTCATTCCAAATTTTGGGCAGTTCATCCTAGTGTCACCAAGATGTATCAGGATCTTCATCGCCAGTACTGGTGTCCAGGAATGAAGAATGATATTGCTGGTTTTTTCGTGAGATGCTCTCCTTGTCTATAGGTGAAGGCAATGCATCAGCGACCAACATTCCTTTTGCATCAGTTACCCATTCCTGAGTGGAAGTGGAATGATGTTGCGATGGACTTTCTGACCAGGTTTCTTAGGTCGCCTCGGGGAAACGATGTTGTTTGGGTTGTCATTGACAGGCACACAAAAGTAGCTCACTTCTTGCCGATCAAGGAGATCTTCAGTGTCAATGATCTGGGATGACTATACAATAGAGATATCATTTGTCTACATGGAGTTACACACTCCTTTGTTTCAGATAGGGATTAACGCTTTACCTCTCGTTTCTGGAAGGGACTTCAGAAGAATTTTGGTACACAGGTACTTTTGAGTATAGAATACCATCCCCTGACTGATGGCCAGTCCGAGCATACGATCCAGGTGCTAAATGATATGATGAGAGATTGCATTCTACACTTCAGCGGTTCTTGGGAGAAGCATATCCCCTTGGTGGATTTTTCCTACACCAATAGTTTTCAGGCGACTATTCAAATGGCACCTTACGAGGCTTTGTACTGTAGGCCATGTTGATCACACTTATGCTGGATGGAGGCAGAAGAGGCAGCTTTATTGGGACCTAGTCTTGTTCAAGAGACTTCAGATCAGATAGTGCTGATTCGGAAGAGATTTTCTACAGCACATTCTCAGCAGAAGTCTTATGATGATTAGTAGAGATGACCTCTAGAGTTCGAGGTTGGGGATCAGGTTTTCTTGCATGTCACACCAAGATTGGGACACAAGTGGATTTAGAGACAGGTTAAGCTTTCACCACAGTACGTTGGGCCGTTTGAGTTTTGTAAAGAGTTGGGTCGGTCGCCTATCAGTTGCAGATACCTCAGAGGAACCGAGCCATGCACGATGTCTTCCACATCTTTCAGATCCGACGTTACTTTTAGGACCTATCTCATATCTTTTAGCCCGAGGAGGTTGAGCTCGAAGCAGGTGCATCATTTGAAGAGCATCCTATCCAGATTGCCGATCATTGTATGAAGGTTCAATGTGGGTAGTCTGTCCCTCTTGTAATGGTGTTATGGCAGCATGGGCGAGTAAAGGATGAGACCTGGGAGAGGGTGGCCGATGTACGGTCGCAGTGGCCGAAGCTTTTCGGTGTTTCTTCTTCTACGCCTCGCTAGGGAAATTCGTGGAAAAATTTCTTTAAGAGGGAAAGTTTGTATGAACCTGAATCTTCATTGTAGGTACGCCTTTCCTTTTTCTGAAGTTTTTAAGAAAAATGAGTTTTCTGGAAAATTTTTAAGTACACGCAATGTACTTTCTGAGTATACGCCGTCTACTCTTTTCCCACTCGAAGCCGTGTGATGGCCGTGTCCGGGCCACACACATGGTGTGTATGGGTGACGTAGAGGCTAATTTTGGTGGAGTACGGAAAAACCCAGTACACGCCATGTACTCTAAAAATACATGCCGTGTAGATTTCTTTTTTTCAATAAATGCATCGGGGTCACTCCTGACAGGCATAACTTTCTTCTTTGTTAGGATCTTCATCAGATTGCGACCCGTACCGCCTAAAATCATCCCCGGTCCCCCGTGCCTCCATCCGATCTTTGTTCCAACTGTCGTCGATTGTGTTGGGATCGCCTCAGTATGCCTTATCTACTTCTATAGCCTTGTTCCATGGTTCCTCCTCTTTTTCATGCTATCGTGGATTGAAAATTTTGGGTGTTTTCTCAGATGTACGTCGTTTGTGGGAGAATATTTCATCGCTGTTCACGTATATCAATCTCCTAGGATCAAGGTAGGTGGTTTGTGCCTTTCTGTAGAAATTCATTGAATATTTTGTGCAATTTCTCCAATTACCTTGAACGGGAATTGCACATTTTCTTGTTTTTCCATTGATTGCTTTCCTGCTTGCTTGATTACTATAGTAGAGGTTTACCATTGTGAATAGAGTAGTTTGTGTTGTCCTCTGTATGTTTGGCGTACTTGTTTTTCATGTTAGGCATTATGCCAGTTGCCATGCCTAGTAGTAGGATAGTGGAACTGTTGTTCTGTTTTGCTGCTGAGCCTTAGAATGATAGCAGTGTTGTTCTTCAGGTTTACATGGGTGATACACGCACGCTGAGAATTTTATTTTCACCAAGGACTATGAGAACCGAGTGTAGTAGACTATAGAGAGAATGGATGTAAGGGATTCTCCAGAGTGTCTTTTAATATGATGCAACAACATAGGGGGAATTGATGATGAGTGCATCCTCAAAGAGTCTGTAGTTCCTCGATGTGGGCCACAAGGGGGAATGAGACGTTGAGTGCTTCCCCAAAAAGCCTTTAGCACGATACGGGACTATAGGTGTAATTGACAGCGATTAGATCCTCAGAGAGTCTTCTCTTAGCTAAACCAGAGGGGTGAGACTGTGTATGCCTCCTAGAGGGTTGCTAGTACTTGTATGTTTTACCATTGGGTTTAGGCTGTGAGTGCTACCCATAGGGTTACCTATTTTCTACTTGTTGTTGGATGTTTACTTGTGTACTTTATATGTTAAAGTTGTGGATTGTAGCTGCTGTGTGATTTTCTGTTTACTGCTTCCCACACTTATACTTGGCTTGTATTCATTGACTATTAGGCACAGATCTCTGGGTGATTGCCTACTGGGATTGTATCTCACACCCTATTTGATCCATGATTTTGGGCCGAAGCAGACTTTTTGGTTATCAGAAGAGATAAGGGAAAACTCCCTTCAACTTCTGGTACATGATTGCTTGGATCTGGGGAGAAAGGGACCAAGCATAGGCTTGCGATGGTGCTGGAGTTGTTGTTAGTTTAGAACTTTGTTTTTACTTGTACTTTAGAACGTTGTTTTGTATGCTTCTTTCCTTAGAAACATGTACTCACTGAATCATTTTCATCATTACTATATATTCTTTCCTTCCGCTTTTGGGGTTCAGTTGATGTGTATTGTTTAATACTTCTTCTATTTACTGTTAATTTATTTTCATTGTATACCTAACCAAATTAGGGCATAGTTTCCCCAATAACTCACCAACGCACTCGTAGCTAGTCGACAGTCTCTGGCGTTTAGGGAAATGCACTTGAGTTCATGTGGCGAACCGAGTAAGGGGCACCAGTGGAGGGGCTCCGGATCCAGTTCATTACAATATAGACACCCAAGGTGACTTATTTTGACCCTCACTTATTGTTGGAAACCATTGGAAAATGGGGAGGTGCAGTTGGGGTCATGTGGAGACCAGGCCCAATGGCACTGTTTAGGTACTCCATGGATGTAGATGTTAAAGCTTATATATAAAATCCCTATATTACAAGGTGTACACTTATAATAATTATTCCTTTTTACCACCAAACATATCATTTTAAAATCATCATTTTATTCTTTTCTAAACATATATTCTAATATTCAATCATAAACACATCCTTCACCCAATACATCCTTATAATTCTTTTGAAACTGATTTTAAAATTTTAGATAAGCACACAAATATAATAAGAGGCATAAAAATAAAGAAAATCATTATTCATGTGAAATGAATGAAAACCCATTTAATGTTAACACTGTTATTTAGATTTCATTGTCTATATGAAATAATATATTTCCACATGAAAAAAGTGTATTACATCGAACCATTAAATAAAAATAATGAATATAAATAACCATTTTCAGAATCCTAGATTATCATATTCATAAAATCATTTCAAATCCCTTTTGTGAGGAATAACAATACGGTCAACTTCAACTGTAATTCATAAGATAAAATAATCAATACTGAATGGATTATATATATATAATGGGGCCCACTGATCATGTATGCTATATTAAGATCACATATTTTCATGAGATTTAATGGGGATGAAGTCTTCAAATATTTTAAATATATATCACTTGTTTCCTATTATGGATATCAACTCGTTGTATAATATATATCTTGAATACACATTTTTCCTATATTCCATGAGTACAATATCATGAAAAAACAAATTATACATGCACATTTTAATAACCATAACATTTTAAAAAATATTGTAAACAGATATGAAACACATTTTAATATCAATAGACTATTTTATTTTTAGAAACAATTTTAAAAATGCAAAAAAATTCACATCATAACGAAACAATTTAATTTGAAAGTAACCATAGAAACAGTTAAGGAAAATTCAAAAGAATTGTTTTTTCATGATAGTTTGAAATTTATGGCATGATATATTTGAATGAAAATTCATTCCATTTTACTTTTTTAATAATGTTTCAAAATTTTAATTTTTAACAAATAATTTTAAAAGACAGACCCTTCTCTTGTATATGACTCACAACCTAGGTTATTTATATTTTTGAAAATTTAAACAATGTTAGCTATTTTATTTAATAATAACCTTATTCTAGTTAATTATTCAATTTATATCACTTATTACCATGTTATATACAATTACATAGTCAATTAAGTTCATGTTGTATGTTTTGATGATATTTGATACATAATCCCAATATGAATTTAGTTGGTTGACTATGTTCAAAGTTATAATTATTATATAATCTCCAAATAAAATTAATAACATTATTTTTTAATTTAAATATTTTATTAAGTAAATATATTAAATATTTCCTTGAAAATTTATTGTGTTACAATGAATGTGACAACATTCCATATATATATGGTGTAATATTTCAATTTTAAATGATCATTATGGAAAGAAGGAAATTATTATATTTTCATTCTAGATTGATCATTATACCACATATATAATATTATTTCATTAAATATAATTATAAAATGAAAAATGAGTTTATCCATGCAAAAAATAATTTTTTAGATAATTAAAATAATGTCATACAGAACAATGAACAATTTATAAAAATATTTCTAATTTCCATGAACCGTCCTTAGGGCCAGTGTTGTGACTACCCTAAGCCCGCCTTCCACAGGCCAGAAGCTGGCGACTAGAACCAAAGGCTTAATCTCGATTAAAAGGGAAGGCATTTCATTTATAAATTGAAACACACACAAATAGAGTACACAACTCGAAGTAAACACAAATTAAAACTATATACAAATAAAATTGCAGAAAAAAAAGGGTATGGAAATACAAGCCCAACAGTAAAGTACAAACAACTATAAAAATAGTACAACTGTAGAAAGGTGAAAACCAACTATTGAGTCATCCTATAGGATTTGCAAAAGAAGGGTTGGTACAGATGGCCTCCTCAGCACCCTAGGTCTGTCCATCCGCTCCGTGTACATCTCACCAAGTGGTCAACCACTGGGTACCATTCATCTCTACAACTCTATACCTCGATCAGCGATGTCCTTCATCTTCAACCAACACAACAAAGGGCATGCATAGCCCGTGTAGGGGTGAGTACAACGATACTCTGTAGGGACCCCGAGACCCCCAGAGGTCTCCCAGAATACACAATGGATAAACCAAAGATGTAAGATACAATCACTAAGTTTCAACCAACCATTCATAGGTATATTCCCAAACATATACTTAAGTAACCAATCACAGTCCGACTCCAAATCACGAGCACAAGCACAAACCAGTCCACACAAGAAGAAAAGTTAATTACATCGATGATAATAATTGAAAGAAAAGACTCAGCTCAAAAAGGTATACATCTTTTGTAGAGTGAAATATATGATCATATGTAGTCACTGATTCATCTAAGCTATCGGACCCACATAGGATACAGGACCAACTAAGCTGTCGGGCACACGCTTCATACAAGACCAGCTATTCTGTCAGACCCATAAAGGATACAAGAACAGAAGTAAAAACTGTTGGACCCACAGAGGATCCTGGTATAGTAGTCATTGCTGTCGAACCCACAGAGGATTCTGGTTGAATAGTCATCATTTTCGGACCCACATAGGATTCTGGTACAATAGTCATCGCAGCCAGCTCTAGGGTTTCCGCACACAACACTCTCGATTCTAGGAGGGTCTGCTACTCAAGTAATGTGTCGATATATAAACTAACACAAAGTCCTATTTTTATGTATACTATAGTTCCGTTTCATTATAAGGAATCCAACACAATCGACGGTGCATCAATCAGACGCATGGTCTGAGAGTTATTGGAATTTCGGTTCTAGGGGCCCGATTGGATTAACGCTCGATCCAAACCCAGCCATTTTCTAAATTTGTCCCAAAATAAAATAGACTATCGAAAAATGTCGGGTTCATCGCGGGGGTCCCAGTTCCGCAGACAATGCATCGTTCAGACACTCGGTCTTGAAGATACTCATATTTAAGCAATGTCGAGACCGGCCTGACCCGACACGGCGTGTCCGACCCGACTGGGGGGTCGGCCTGGCCTGGCTCAGAAGGTCCGACCCAACTGAGTGGCCAGGACGACCCGACTCTGCAGGTCTGACCAATCTGAGGGGTTGGACCAACCCTCTGGGGTGTGGCCCACCTGCAGACCTGGCCCCTACTGCGGGCCAGTCTGGTTCGCCCGACGACTCCATGCGGCACCGTCTCTCCCCTGCCTGGCCAGTGGTAGTCGGCCGATTATGGCTGGCACATGCCGCCAGCACAGCGGGCAGCGGTTCTCCTCTGCGAGGTATCGTGGTCCTCCAGCCCAGCTGGCAAGCGGCAGGCCGGTTCGCCTAGCAGAGCGGCCTGTAGAAGCGGGTCGTGACTCCTATGTGTGGTGCCTGTGGGTGCTTTGTTTTTCCCGGCGAGTCGGCTAGCGGCAGTCCAGTTTGGTTCGGCTGAGCAGCCCACAGATGTGGGCCGTGTTCTCCTCCATGCGGCCGGTGTGACGACGTCGGTCCTTCAGCACTGCGGCTCGGCATGGCCGTGGCCTTCGGCTCCACAGCAGGGCGCGACAGAGCCGTGCCTCTTCATCCATCACGGCCCTCCCATTCGTAGTTCCTCTTCCGTCCATTGCAATCCTCATGTAAATAGTTATTCTCTGGCGCAGTGCGATGTCACCACAACCTTTCAGCTCCGTCTCCAACTTTATCAAATGGAAACAACAAATGAGAGGTTCAGGCCATTTTTGTGGGGTCCTAACCCTCCTCATTATTGGATAACATTTGGTTTTCCAAACCAGAATTTTATATGATGATGAATGAAGGTGTAATTCCATATTTAGAATTAATACAAAATTCCCCTACCATGATTTCAATGTTCGCTTGACGGTGTCGCAGAAAGAGGCGTCATTCCGTTGATGTCAGGAGGAGATGATGTCTTCATTGGTGATGTTATTCCTGGGTGGCGTCTACTCCTCTATCACAGATAAAGGATTTTGGAGATGTTTTTCGTGTTCCTCATGTTCATCAGGGAAATAATTCTTTCTTTCAAATTCTCCAAAGCCTTCCAAGGTATTATGTCAACCAATATAAAATAAAAACACACCACTTATTAAAAATATGGCTTAATGAATTAAAAGTTATTTAATTTCATTACTTCACATCCATTAATTAAAATGATGTTTGTCTCGTTAAATGGGAGGTAGGAGATAAAGAGGCCCCAAATTAAATAATGGGAGTTTCATCCATTTTAATTGGGGTTTTAATTAGTTAAAGGGGAGTTGAAGGGTTTGAACCGGTGTAGTCCCCGCCACATAATATCCTCCCATGGTATGTTTTGTGGGGGTGGGCCCCACCATCAACCTCTCTTTGGAGGTTTTAAATACCATCCAAATAAGATTATGAAACACATAATTTTATTTAAATTTAACTTAGAAACCATAAAAGTTAACTACCACTCCTGATAAAACACAACTATGGTAAAGTACTCCTGAAGAGAATACCGGCACTACGAGTTCATCGGTGTCCTCATATTTTAATTCTGAGAACTAGTTCAAAAGATAGAAAAACCCACACGTACGTTTACGGAACATACCTGAACAAAACATCAAAAATTGATTATGGGCACACCGGGCTTCAGAATCAGATGCCGTCAGAAACTGTGAAATAGTAAAATTCCCCATTATTTATGAAAAAAAAATTCAACAGGATTTCTGAGTCTTTACACTAATTTAATAGTTAATACATAAAATATTCATGTAATCAATATATGAATACTTATTTCTAGGAAATCAACATTAACACCCTTGTCCTATAGGAACCATTTATGAACATCACATGGTTTTCTAAACCATTCATCCAAACCATGTGGCCGTTGATATTTTGGGGATTTTGAAATATTAAATTAGATTTAAAATCATTTTTATCACCCAAAATGGTATTAATTCACGTGGATAGAAAAAGATAATTATGATCACTCTTCTATGGTAACTATTTATTGAATCTATATCTACTCAAAATCGGACCTCAGATTCATAGGTGGTTTGTCTCATTAGATCCACTTAGATATGATCTACATTAATTTTTATTTGTTCTCTATTATTATCGCTATCGATGGTGCTATTTGTATTTAGACTCATATTCCCTAATTTCATGTTCAATAAAAATTATTTATATTTCTCCTAAATCAAGTGAAACCAGGACTTGATATTAGACGTGCACTCCACTACCGAGGAAATGTAGGTCGTATATTATTTTTTTCATGTTTTTTATAGATATATGTAATTATTCCCCCCACCCAACAATCTAAGACTACATATGAAATTATATTATTAATATTAATGGATTTAATTTTCTATATTTGATATTCCAATAGGTTTCTTGAGATGTATTTGTGGTTGTTTCTCCATCCTAAGGCCACCCATGTGTGCGCCAAGCCTACTCTATTGTTTTTTACTTTTCATGAACTACCCAAGGTAGACATAAATTATTCTTCATAGTCCCTGGATGCTAAATTATTATTAAATTGTATTGAATTACATTTTAGGAGATTTAATACCTCCTTGACTTATGCTATTATGATACTCCATGATTGATATGATCAAATGGATTAAGTGTAATATGATAAATATGTGGGTATCACTATGTTATATTTTATATTTTAGTTGATGATGAATTAGTAGGAATACCTATGTGATATGATTAATTGAAATGATATGAATGAGGGTGTATAATCATTATATGTGTTTTTTATTACAGGAGTGGGAATAATCCTTGTATGGTTTTGAATGGAAATGATTATATGCATGTGTAGACTCATATGGTTTTGGATTGATAAATGGTATTAACAAGATTAATGGGTGCTTAAATGCCATGGGAATCTCACTATAGATCTGGAACATGGTATTATATTCCTTGTGTATTGGTGCTTATTGGGTCTTGAATATGTTGGATTCCTCATGCCTTGATACCCCTTAGCTTTTTCTTAGTTGGACATACATAGGACATGTTAGTACACATTCTCTTAGGACTCCATCCAAAGCATATAGCGAGATTCCATTGATATGATTATGAAATTGGTGAGGATTCCTTATTCTTCAAGACCACGAAATTGACCCATCATGTTTTAATAGTAATTATATGTCATTTTCGTGGTATATAGGACACATTGGTTATTACAGTGTGTCCATGGAAACATGGTACACTTAATTATATAGCAAGGTCAAGGGTTTTAAGGTGGGTTGATTATACATCAAGGCCGTGTTGATAGGATATGTCTGGATGCATATAAATGATATGTTACTTGTTTATATTTTAATTGATAACTTGTTAGGATAGGAAACATGTTGAAGTGATCCTTGAGAAGATGTTTGGTATTACAAGTTTTCTGTGGTGGTATGCCTTGAAATTCACACTTACATTTCGTACTACAAACAATATTTTAGTATATTGATCTTTTGTGCCTAGAATTTTATATAATTATGGACAGTTGCATTCTCAGATGTTATCTCACACCCTATTTGGGACTTAATTAAGTCCCAGACAGATTATATGGTTATAAGAGAGGGTATTGGAATGCTCTATATCATATGATATTTATTATTTCTTTAGATATGGAGTGAAGGGGGCCAAGATGACGCATGTGACACAACAGGGAACCCATTTTGGCATTTTGGAATTTTCGGACATGTGTATAGTATTGTAATTCCATGTACTTAATTTGGTAGTGTTTGATATACTGTTGAAATAATTGGTGTACAAGACCATACTATTTAGTGCTTCTGATTACCATATTTTGTATACAGTAAGCTATACATGATGTCATTTTACCATTATAGTGTAGACTTGTATGCTACCACTATTAAAATGTTAATTTCCAAAGGTTAGTTATCCTATCGAAAGGTTATTACAGTTCCCATGTTACTATGATAACCTCAAGATATTATGACATTAATCATAAATATCTGTTCTATGGTCTAGATACATCTTAAGGATTACACGTAGTATATGTTTGACTATCAGGTGCAGGGGCTTATAAAAATTTGGACATCATCTCATGATGTTCGCACTGGGTGATCTCTAGTAGCGAGATCAAGAAGATTGACCCAACATTAGGAACAACACATATTTTAGGTGTCACGGGATGTTCTTATCTACCATCATGTGTAATGGTCTCCTGACTTGAGATTGTTACCAATGTATTTTATTTGGTTTCTTATTTTGATGCAAGATTAAATCCATGGTAATGACGTCGTGGTGATGTAGTTTGTGTCGGTTGCTTCGTTGGTTGCATGGAACTGGTTTAATGTTCAAGAATGGATTTGTTGCTTCCGTTTTATGAATGTAATATTTCTCAGGCCATGTTGATATGGATGGTTGTACCTTTATAAAACCATGGACATGACAATCAAGGGTAAATTCATCCAGTGAAATCAAAAAACTATAATCAAAGAAAAGGGCGATGACACATGAGTGTGTCAAACATTAAGAGATATTACAGACAAAGAAATAATATTATATGGTACATGTTCGTAGGTTGGTTGTTATTGTAGTAAAAATCATTCTTTCATCAGGGGAATTGATGGGTTGTTATATCCCACTCATGGTCTGTGAATACTATTCAATACTATCGAGATATGGGCCTAGAGGGTCACACACAATAATGTATTCAAGAATCTAACCTATTCAGTTGAATAAGAGTTTTGGATATAGTGGGACCAGCCAGAGGGGTCTAGGATTTGTCCAGGGTTAAATGATCACCACTGATGTAAATAAATTCATATTATTTGAGTTTAGAATAATGATTATTGAATTTATTTATTAAATGTATTTACGAGTTTTACGTAAATACGTAAAAAATATTAATCAACAAATATTAAATTATTAAATGTTCAATTAATATGTATTGGTGTGACAAGTCATGTTAATGACTTAATTACTATCATGTAATATATATTAATATATTACAAGTAAGTGATGATAATATTTATGACTCAGTTTAGTTGTCATAAAATTTCGTTGGTAGTGCATTAGGTATTCGTGTGTTAGGTTGGAATTTCTGGGTAATTAATTAACTAGTATTAATATTAGAAGAGATGTTATTTATAAATACTATTAATGAAGTTTATCTCTCCTCTCTTATCTCCTATAATAAAGAGAGAGATGCACTGGATCTAAGGATCATGGATCAAGCATTCTCTCAGGCATCACTAGTGAAGCGTTGTAGTGATCGCTGGAGCATCGAAGGCACCATCGCAATTCCGCGCTAGCACTCAGATTATGATGAATGAAATTTTCACGGATTCCTTCAAGTGTGGGTGGATTATTTATAGGAATTTCACCTTGGATTCTTCAAGAAGTGATCACCAAAGATGAGTAGATGTCGTGCGTGACTTTAGAATTAAACAACATATTTTAGAGTTTATTTTTGTGCTTAAAACACTAAACATGAGATCCTCAGATTTAAACAGTCTGCTCTGCATTGACGTCGACATGTTTACACTGATCATCAGTGAATAATTTTAAAAACCGTGTTGTTTGGGGCTTCTGTTACATGTTGGGTTCCTACAAATACATGTATCATATTTATAATTACATATGAGACATTTCAGGTCTATTTCATTATTATCTTTTTTGTTTACGTTCATGTAGCCATCTTTTTCATATACTACCACACTTGATTATGATTGAATAACACTATGATATAATATGGCAATGAGGGAATAGTCTCCCCAATAACTCACCTAGGACCTTCCATATACTCAAAAACATCTTCCATTTTGGGATATGTGCTTAAGTCCTTATGGACAACCAGGCTTGGGAAACTGTTTAGTGGTACCTCGATTAAATACTTTATATAAATATCTTCATTTCCTCTATATATAATGGCATATAAAAAACACTAGGAAATTAAGTCTTAGTTGGATGAATTAATGAATTATTGGTGTATTCATCCTAGTATATCACCTTGGGGATGTCCCATACTGTTTTCTAATAAGGATGATGGACCATTCAGGTTATGTGTTGATTAAATGAAGCTGAATTAGATGATTCTTATGAAATGATACTCTCTTACTTGAATATAAAATAATTATTACTAGATGAGCGGTAAATCAATGTTTTCTATGATTTATTGGAGATTGGGGTATCACCATATGAGGGTGAGACCTTCTGATATAACGTAGACTTTTTCTAGATGGGTAAAAACTATATGAGTTTGTGGTGATTCCATTAGGGTTGTCCAATGCACCGTCTATGTTCCAAGAATTAATGAACAGAATATTTCGGCCATATATAGATCAGTTCATAGTTTTCTTCATTGATGACATCTTGTTTTACTCTAGAACTCTTGATGACCATGACAAACATCTCAACATATTCATGAGTGAACGAAGAGAGAATATTCTTTTAGAGAAGATATTAAAATTAATATTCTAGATTCCTAATATGAATTTATTGTTTAACATCATCTCCATAGAAGGTGTGTCATTGGACTAGGATAAATTGCTTATTTTGGTGTATTGGGTGAATCTGAAGAGTTTTTATGATGTTCATAGGTTTATAAGAAATTCTAGTTTTTACCGAAGGTTCATTAATGATTTTTACAATTTGGAAATTCCATATTCAAGAATATCCCTGAAGGGAATTAGTTTTTTGAGGTATAAAGCATGAATATTTTTTTTGAAGAGTTGATGAAGCAGGTGACGACTATGTCGGTTCTGATCTTACCCGAACTAGGTAAAATGTACACCTGGTTCCATGACGCATCTGGTGCTAGTCATGGGAATTATTGATACCTGATGATTTGGATTTAGGTAATAGGTCAATATTGTTGAGTCCTTATAAATAAACTACCATACTCCTGATCTTGAGTTGGCCACTACGGTGTATGCCTTAATGTATTGGAGGAAAATATTTTTGGATAGCACTTCGTGATGTTTATCGATCATAAAAACCTTAAGTACATATTTCCTCAGCATGATTGGAATCTTATGCAGGGAAGGTGGGTTGAATACATGATGGCTTTCTAATTTGAATTATTTTACACACAAAGAATGTGGATCAATATTATGGATGGTCAATGTGAAAAGGCACTAAATTTGGTAGTTTCAAAATCCAACCCCGAGTTGATAATGATGGACTTATTTGTGGAAATGCTTTAGGATATAAAATATAGGAAATATAAGATGACCCTAACATCAAAATAATATGATAATGTTATTTGTATCCAGGTCAATAATGGTCATCTTGGGGATCCATCGTGTTTGTCAATGAAGGAAATTATTTTAGGTGGGGAGTCACCTTTTAGTTGGACTGCTAGTACCGATGGAATTACTTGTGTTTGTGGTCATGTTGGGTTCTTGAATATATATGAGAATAACTTATTCACTACAATAATTCATATAAGTGGGATGTGCATCTCCGATGGAATAATATGTATAATGATCTTTGTTGTATGATTGGTGGTCGTGAATTAGGAATCCGTTTTTAGGTTTTGTTGCATTATGACTTACATGTCAATAGATGATGGCTGAGAATCAGTGCCTAGGTGGGTTGATACAACCATTTCCCATTCTGTAATTGATGTTGGATGATGTAATTAGTGATTCATAGTGGAATTTACATTTATTACTATGAATAATGATGCAATATGTTTGGATGGGAATTAGAAGACTAAGGCATCCCATTTCATTCTGATCTAAGAGACATTAACCACTGAATAGTTGAAAGACTTTTATGTTTAGAAAATAGTTTGGTATCATGGTGTACAATGGTATATAGTTTTATATCATGATCTAATTTTCACATTGAGTTTTGTTAAGGACTATAGAAGGAACATGGTAATCAAGTGTTTTTTATTGCGTCTTTAAACTCGTACATAGATAGGAAGTCAGAGTGTACAATCCATGTTCTATATGATTTTATGAGGGCGTCGATTCTAGAATATCAGGGTTCATGGTATTGACATTTTTCTATTGATTATTTTCCCAACAACAAAAATTTATGATAATATTCTAATGTAAACAATTTAGTTACTCTCTGCGAGGTCAAGTAGATCGATTTTATGTTGTTTTAAGGTGAGAGAATCTGAATGTTTGGGGATGAGTCTTATTAAGGAGACATTAGAAATGCTTTAATTCTTTTAGAAAAACATGTTAATGTATTTAAGTATGAAGAAGTAATAATCATATTGGTGTCATAGATCACATGATTTTTTGTTGGGTGATAGGGTGTTTCTTCAATTTTTCCCAAGCATGTTTCCTCGTCGAATTTAAGAAAATGGAATGTTGGCACCCATGTATGTGTGGATGTTTGAGATCATAGAGAGGATCATATTAGTGTCTTACCTATTATCTATTCCTCAATGATATAGTGGAATTAACAATGTTTTTAATGTTTGACATCATCAACTGTATCAACTTGTTATGTCTAATGGGTTTAATATTGAGAATTTTGAACTCTAGGTTGATGTGTACTTTAAGGAGAAATAGATTAATATCGTGGATCATAGTGAGAAATTCTTGTGAGGAAATATATTTTCATTGGCTTGAGAATTATGGAATGAAGGTAACAATTAGGAAGAAACATGGGATAGGGAATCATATGTGCGAGCCCATTAACCCTATAAAGTTTCCTTAAAAACTCAGGCATTCATTAGATTGCAGATTGAGGGAAATCAATAATTAAGGGGAGAGGTTTTAAGATCCCTAAATTAGTGAAGGTACTTCACTATTTATTTTTTCATTTAGATATCTTGTTCTTTGGTTAAGAAAATACTTATTAGTACTATAAGGGTCCTAAACGGTGTTCTGGTGGATCATCAAATGAATCTAAAGAAAACATGGAAAACCTATTCTATGAGCATGATTTTCACATGGTGATGTCCACAATATGGAATGCATAGAAAAAAAGTGATATCATAGTCAATGTCAGATCACATGGCTACTGCATAGGTTTCCATACACTAGGGTCTTCCCGTGTAACTATGCGACTGAGAACCCCTTGGATTATGTCTTGTGAAAAAAATTTTGTATTGATTGGAAGACTATTATAGTAAACCGTGCACCCATTTATCTGTTAAAAACATTTCATTATTTGTTGTTAGGAGGTTATTGGATCCTCACACAAATTTCAGTATCATTCCCTCCCTTATAAACCTTATGATGAACCAAGGAACGAAATAATCCAATATATTTATCTTGTACCATTATAATATCTTTGGAGCATTTTCAGTTGTAGATCGCTGCTCTAGGTATTTAAAATCATCCACTTGATTATCTTTTCTTGATTATGGATTCTATATTAGGAAGTATTCTTTTACATCCCTAAAAGATTTATTCTATAGTGATTTTTATATTGTGGGATATAGTGGTGTTTTAATCATGATCTAAGGAATCGATTAAGAGTGTGTTCATCGCCATATTTAGTATAGGTGGTCTAAAAGTTATATCGCGTACTTTTTATGAGGATTTGTTCATACAAGTTTGTATTATTTATTATAATTTTTATGTTCTTTGTTACGTTAGTGATATTTGAAAAAAGGGTGTCTATATGAAAAATTAAACACCTCATGATCGTTATTGGATGCATAAGGGATGACATGACTGATCTAGGGCCACCCATCGAGAGCATCAGCCTTCCAGAACATGGTTAATTGAAATTTCAGATTTGAATATCACTTTTAATTTTGTAGAGCCTAAGGTGAACTGGTTGATTTATTATTGTGATGATTAGAAAAGGGAATTTGGGTAATTCAAGTTATAAATGGATAATGTAAAATTTATTGTTTAAAATAACATAGTAATGGGATAAATGTAACTAGAGGAAATGTACCAAACGGATTTTTAATTATACTTGAGAAGAATATGAGTGTTAATGCATGGAAATAATAAATATGTTATGTAAATTATCATATAGAAATTATTATACTTTTTCAATGGGTAACTGATCGAGAAAATGAATATTATTATTAATTTATGAATTTGAAATGGGAATTGGGATAATTTGATCTTAAATGAAATTGGTCAATGTGTTAATGGGTTACGATATGATATTAATTCACATGTTGATTGTTTTGGATAGTGATTATTATATGAACTCGGTATGTTTGGTTTTGGTATGTTATATGTGTGGTGAACATAAAAAATGATCATATAGATATGGCTTGGATGATTGGTGTATTGAAATGAAGATATATGCATGTGGGTTGAGTTAGATTGAGGTTCTAAATTCCTCCCCAAAATGCATTGATTCTGGTTGAGGTTGGAATTTTTTCTGATAATGGTTGCATTTAATGATACCACATAGACCAAAGCATTAGGGTCAGTTTGTTTTATATTTGATGATATATTTATCCCTAGTGAGATAAGAATATTGACTTATTTACCTTGTGCATTGAGTTTTATGGAAGTTCCTAAACTATTCAACATGTGGTGTAAATTAATTAAGTAATGTAGATGGTATATTTACTGAAATTGGGAATAATGATATGAATGAATTAGTGAAACTCATTAAATAATTGAAACTGGACTATATATTATTTTCATTACATTTATTATGTACATATGTTCCCTATATATTTAGACCAGATATTATGTAGACTGTTTTGGTGTTGGTCTTCTAATTTTTACTCAGACCCTACTTGGGATACCATTGCGTAACCAAGTAGACATCATGCTTACTGGTTAGGAAAGGAGAAAAGGACCTATTCTTGGGAGATGGGATGAGCAAGGGATGTGCATGGGAGATTTTACAAACATTGTTATGGATTATTTTTGAGTAATTTCATTATTTTTTTTTATTTTGTGTTTTTTTCACTTTTGACTATTTACCATGATATAGAAAATTTAATATTGGCTATAGTTTTTACACCCTCATGGGAGATTTTTCACATGAATGTTCTTTTTTTATAGAATTTTTAAAATATTTATATAATTTTATATTATATATTACTCTGATAGAGAGGTTATATTCACCCAACATGACTTATTTTGACCCTCACTAATAGTCCGCATCTATTGGAAAATTGGGAGGTGTGGTTGAGGTTATGTGGAGGCCAATCCCAATGGAACTGTTTAGATACTCTAGGGATGTAGTCGTTATGTCTTATATAAAAAGTACATATATTAAAAAGTGGAAACTTATAATCATTATTCATTTTTTCCACCTAACATTGGACCTTAAAACCATCATTTTAATTTTTTCTGAACAATATATTATAATATTTAATCTTAAACTCATCCTTCTTCATACACATACTTATCATTAATTTCAAACTAATTTTAATATTTTGGATAAGCACACAAATATAATAAGAGGAATAAAAATAATGAAAATCGTTATGCATGTGAAATGAATGAATACCCATTTAATGTCAATAATTTTATTTAGATTTTATTGTGCTTTTGAAATAATATATTTCCACATGAAAAAAATTATAAAATAGGACCAATAAAATAAAAATAATGAAAATAAATAACCCTTTTCAGATTCCTAGATCATCATAATCATAAAACCATTTCAAAGACCATTCGTGAGGAATATGAATATGGTCAACTTCTACTGTAATTCTCAATATAAAATAATTTATACTAAATGTATTATGGAGTTATAATGGGGATCAGTTATCATGAATTCAATATTAGGATCTCATATTTTCATTTGTTATAATTGGGATCGAGCCTTCTAATATGTTAAAAACTATTACTTGTGTTCTATTATGGAGACTAACTCGTTGTATAAAATATATAAGGAATACACATTTCCCCTATATTTCCTGAGTACAATATCATGAAAAATCATATTATACTTGCACATTATAATAATTAAAACTTTTTTAAAACCTATTTTAAACATATATAAAAAAACATTTTAATATCAATATACTCTTTTATTTTTAAAACCAGTTTTTAAAATCTAAAATCTTTTCAAATCAAAACGAAAAAATTTAATTTGAAAATAACCATTGAAACATTTAATGAAAATTAAAAAAAATGATTCTTCATGATGGTTATAAATTTAAGGCATGATTTATTTATAAGAAAATTCATTTTTTTTAATTTAAAAAAAGTGTCTATATTTGAATTTTAAACAAAAAATTTTAAAAGAGGGTCCCTTACCTTGTATATGACCCACAACCTAGGTTTTTTTACATTCCTGAAAAATTAAACTGTGTTAACTATTTAATTTAATAATAACCTTTTTCTAGATTATTATTCAATTTATATCACTTATTACTATTATATATACAATTACATAGTCAGTTATGTTAATATAATTCTGTTGGAAGATATTTAAAACATAATCCTAAATGAATTCAGTTGGTAGACTATGGTCCAAGTTATAATAATCCTATAATCTCCAAATAATATTAATAACATAATTATTTTTTTCAAATATATTTTTAAGTAAATATATTAAATATTTCCCAGAAAATGTAAATTGTTACAATGAATGTGACAACATGCCATATATATGAAGTGTAATACTGCAGTATTAAAAGATAATTATGAAAAGAATGAAATTATTATATTTTTATTCAATATTGATCATTATACCATATATGAAAAATTATTTATTTAAATATAATTGTAAACATCATCAATGTGATGTGGTGATACAAAAATAATCACAATACTTTTTGGAGGTGGCAGTCCACACGTATAATGGAATGTTGAAATTCTTTTCTCGTGAATGGAATAAAAAGAACATATAACTTATATTATCATTTAATAATGATATATATTTATTTAATATAATATATTATTATTAATCAAATCATTTTAATAAGTATTTAATTATGGTGATTGGTAAAACAAATTACATCAGTTAGCGTGTTTTCAGTACTTCAAACACCAAAATAATGAATTTCTTTCAAATTTGATGGATGTTGGATTCTGATATTGGTTATTTAACTAAAATAATGATATCAATGTATATATAAGAAACATTATCTATTATTTTATCATTGCTGATTATTTTTTGATGGTGGTAATAACATAAAATAGTCACATAAAAAAAGGGGAAATCTTATAGGAAGGTATTAAGAAGATATTTTCCAATGTAATTGTGGTTTTATTTTTATTGAAAACGATAATAAGAGGATCAATTTATATGGGAATTGATCTGTCAATTTTGTAATTTATCAAAGGGCTAAAATAGGTTTAATTAAATATTAATTACTAATGGGAAAATTTATATATCTTGAATATAAGATTTTTATATGCCTATTTAATATTGTGAAATGAAAATTATTTAATTTTTTACAATGTTTTTCACATCGTTTTCTTGTAACCCAATGTGAACCTTTTTAAAAATTACTATGAGAATTAGTATTTTTACACTATGAGGTTCATTATATTTACGATAAGTAAAAAAGGCCCATAATTTAACCATGGATGATATTATCTTCTATAAAATAATACTTTGAATCAATATAATGTTTCTTATAATTTGATTTAATTTTATAAAATATTATTTTTATAATATCATTAATATCAGTTTTTTAAAATATTGATTAATGTTAATTTAATAACATAATAAAATTATGTAAAATTAGATTATAAATTATTATATCCCTAATATGTATATAGAATCAATCAAGTTAACATATCTCATTAATTAAATAATATTATATTTATTTTAATATTTTTAATATTATTTATTCAAATTTTCCATAAATTTAATAGTTACCATGTCAGCGTTGTGAAATCCTATTATTTAATTATATCACCATTATAAAATCAAAAAAAATAACCATGATGAATTCAAAATTTTTATGTTTAAAATTACAATTTATTGTTGAAATTATCCTCTAAATAAAAAAATATTTAAAATAAAATAGATAATGAAAACAAGAGTGTGAAATTAATAAATTTTCATGATATAATATATCATAAAGGCCAAAATATCATTCAAGTAGATATGGAATTCCATATAAGAGATATTGGAATTATTATGGTTATAATTTACATATCCAATAAGAATACTTTATTTTTACTGTAATTTTCCTATCTGTTTCATATTATTGTTAATAATTATTACATTATTTTCCCTTTATCATGGTAACCAAATATACAATGAAAAGTATTTACATTGAAAAAAATATAGGGTCTTTTTTAGTAAATATATACCTCCAAATTCCAAATATTTAATCTATTTTAATAAATTATAAATAGATTAGTGTTTTAATTTAATTTTATTTTATACCCACAATATTCAAAGAAAATGATTCATTAGAAAAAATATGATTTTTAAATATGAAATAATTTTATAATAATTTAAATTATAAAACATATTTGGAAAACAATAATATGATAATTTTTTTTATAAAAATATGCAATTAATATTTTAAAATAATATAAAATTGAATTTTAATTCATATGTACATTAAAAGATGATTTGATTTTCAAAAAATACAATTTTTCATTTTTATTAAAAAATAATTATTTTCAGAAAATTATGAAAATTCATCACAATATAATTTTGATATGATTAATTAAAAAATGAAATTATATTTTTCAAATATAATTACAAAATTTATATTAATAGAATGATACATAGTAATAATGAAACCCGTTTGTGAAGAACACATATTTATGTAGTATAAAATGACATTAATTAATATTATGTGCTTATTTCCTAAGAATTTTTCATTAAATGTAATTATATTGGATATTTATATAAGTTTCATTAAATATTTATCCATATTCATATTGAGAGAATTAATAGATTATCTATAATAGTAACATTTAAATATTCATTTTTCATTTTTATTTTATGTTCGGAGTTCCATTTCTTGTAATCTATAACAAATATGATTTATTTATTAAAATATAAAAAATATTAAATTCTCCACAACCTGAGAGAAATTTTATCCTTGAAATTAAAATTCAGTCATGGTAACTAGGGACTTATATTTCAAAACATAGTTTGTGATAACCAACATCTTATAATGGGTAAAAAACATCTTCAAATTAGTGAAACACATGTACCAAGACTATCTAAAATAACACCTATCAAATTTTCCATGCCAGAAAACATTTATTAAAAGAGAATTCATATAAATGTTAGAGAAAACTAACATCGAATGATAGATATATATTTATATAGGACACTCTAAGAATACATTCAACCATTACAAAACTATAAATCCGTGATGGGTTAAAAGATAGTTGATTTCATGGTATAAAAAATAAAAAGATAAATTTTTATTATTTAAAATCTATTTCATATATTATATGAATATGTATACTACCTAGAATAATAATGAAATTAATGATTCTTAAATTTCATTAAAAATTTCATCAATCAATGAAATCCCACATTAATATCACCTTTTTATCCTAATGAGTTGTATTTAAGATGAATGTTTATGCATCATGCACTACAGTCAACATTTATGGTCCATAAAATCAAGAAAATGATAACATTGATTTCCTTGTATATTTATACACTTACAAAAGACTTATTTTTTCTCATACGGTATTATAATATCAAAGTATTAATTATCATTGAAACCAAAAATCTTCTTTAATAATAAATATTAAAGGTAAATCCCAAAGATGAACAATGATTATTAAATAAATTACTATATATAGTATTCCTCCAAAATATTATAGAATGTGATTGAAGACCAAAAATTATAATAATTTTATAACAATGTATTTCAAAATAAAGTTTACCATTTATCATAAAATAAAAACAATTTATCTTGATTCCCCATTTAAAAAATTATATGTCCTTATAATATAATCTCTAAGTTCCTCTAAAAAATTAAAGCAAAATATGATTACTCATTAAAGTGCATAAAAATATATTTGAACCATTATTCCCCAAACTAAATCAAATAGTATTATGTTTACCATTATCCTATAAACCTCCCCAAAAATTATACTTCCCTTCATCAGAAATAACATTAATCATATAGTCAGCAATGAAATTTACAAACCGATGGTTCTATATATGATAAAAACTATTTTATAAATATAATAATAAACTCTTTCTATAATATCATTTTGAAAACGGGTGAAAATTCATAATAATGAGGTTATCAAGTAGGCCAATGGAGGGAGATACGCCCCTATCACCATTCAAATGTGGGTTTAAACCGTACATTCCATCCAAATATGATGGTCTGTCAACCGACATGAGAGTCATCATTTCAATAATATCATATTAATATAGTCCTCAAAATATTCCTAGAAATGTGCTAAACACCATATAAAATAAAATTTAAATAGTTAACTTATAAGAAATTTTATTAAACTCAATGGTTACCTAAGCCATACATTTCTCATTAAAAAAATTCATAACCCATAATTGACTCAAAATCCATGATTTTATAAACCCTAACATTTATCCATACCATTAAACCTATGATAAAAAAATTACATTTTAATTATTCTCCAAATAAAATTTTAACATTATGAAATCATATTTTATGTATATATTCAAAATAATAAGTTTCCCAAATCAGTCCTATCATAATACGGTGTTTATTCATTTAAATATATAAACATTCTAATTTATAAAAATGCATATTAATCACTAAATGTCTTCAAATTAGTCAATATTAATTATTTATAATACATTATCCAAGATTTAATATCACACATCTTGATGCGTCCTTCAAATAAAATAATAATAATTTCCTCATATTCAGTAATGTAATAATAATATTCATGAAAAAGGTCCAAGACATTCGTATGTATTATGCAGTTACCACATCATCAACTATAATGTAATTAGTAATTTATTAATATATATTTATATATTATTTATAAAACAATTTATGGTCAACACCTAGGTTATTTATTTTCTTAATGAACATTTTCATCATATTTAAAAAATTCAATATATACCTCAATAAGAACATCATTATCTATCATTAAAATAACAGAACACTTTATTTTTCTATGATACATTATTTTTAGGACATCCATTACCATATATAAAACATCTTCCTATTATTTAAAGACATTTTCATATATTATAAATTATTTATTATTCACACATAGGTTATTGAAAATATTTAGATTTATGATAATTGTTCCTAGAACATTGATGACGATGGTTTTATATCATTTTTATGCATAAGGAAACTCTCTTACATTTGAGAGGATAATAATTTGTCATGATAGTTGGATAAGAATAACCCCATTTTTTAATTACATATATCAATTTTTTAGTTTGACATTTATAAACCCAACACATTTACCACCAAATGATTTGTCACTTTTATTCATGCTTGATCCATCCATTTACAAATAACCAAAAAGGTTAGATTGATTATATCTGTAAAATTATAATATACAATCCAATGAGGTGTAAAAAATATAATATATCAATATTCATGTTTTCAAAAAAACTATTTATTTTTTAAATAATTTTACAGTTCTCTCTTTCATACTAACTATTGTGGTCATAATGAGATTTAACTTAAACACAAATATCATCATATACAGTAATGATATATAAATTCTACTATGATATTAAATTTTAGTAAAAATTATTAAACTCTTCATATTTAGTGAATTTAAACTATAATTGAGTATCTTTTTTTACAATAATATTTTGGATAATATTTATAGAGTGTTAGGACATAATTACTACATAAAATATCATATATTGCAATGTTTAATCTTATATTTAGTGTCTGTTTTTCCACAAAACAAAATATTTAAAAAGAATCTCGTTTTCATTTTATAAAATATCATTCGAAATTTGATATTTCCATGATCATATTCCCAAAACATCTTTAAATCCTTGTAGAAAAACATATCAATTTTTGTGATGATCATAAAATTCTCAGTAATTTGCATTAAAATAACGAAAATATAAAAAGCGGTGAAAAGTTGAAAACCCCTATCTTGAATAACATTATATTAAAAGTAATTTTAGAACATTAAATATATCATTTGAACATAATCTTCACACATAAATTATTATAAAAAAACCGTTAAATAGAATTGTATGAAAATGAATGAAATTTCTGGAAATGTAGAGCAACAAATTAATAAATCCATTTCAACAACACATATAATTGGGATAACTATACAAATATATTCGCATATAACTCTCCAAAGATAACAATAAATGCCCAATGAATTTGGGGGATAAAATGTGGTTACCCATAGTATAACATATATAATTATCATTGATTTTTTATCATCTATAATGGGACTCAAACCTTTATATAATCTATATCAGATTCAACCACTAACTATAATGGCGCTCAACTCAAATAATAATTTTCATCATGGTCACATATATTTCTACTTAATTATAAAATAACATACAATGAATAAAAAAATTATTGATCATTTTTTTCACAAATTCCTTTTATATACTATATTATCCCTAAATTTAAAAACATTATATTAATATACCATTTCATTTTAAAAATAAATTATAAATTCAAAAAACCATGTTCGTCATAAAAGAATTTTTTTCCATAGAATATAACCATTGTAATTATAAAAGGAGTCCTCAAATCATTTAGGAATCATTATTATTTAAACTTCCATACATATAGTATATATAAAAATATATATTCCTTATGAATTTTTAGAAAATTGTCTAATGGGGTTCTTTATATGAATTTTACTAAAAGAAATCCCCTTAACACGAGTATGAAACATCATGTATGTTATTTTTTTTACTGAAAAATAAAAATAGGTCAATTTTATAATTTTAAAAAAACAATTTCCTTGTTTATTAATCATTTAATATCACTAAATTTAATCATTAATATAATTATTTAATGAAAAATGTTCGCATCGAATGTTTGATGATATTCGATACTTTACTCCAAAATTATTCTGGTAGGTTAATTATGATGACAGTGGCCTTTCATACATCCTACAAATAATAATAATCGTAAAATAATTATAATTTTTTTTAGAAATGTTTATATCTAATCAATAAATATTGTTATTAAAAATGATCTCATTTCAATCATGGTGACAAAATCTCATCCGAATGCAGAGTAATGATTCCATTTTTTAATAATCACTATGAAAAGAAGGTAATTATAATTTTATGTTTATGAAATAATAATTATAAAGCATATATAAAATTAATTCAATAAATATTAAAATATATATAATCAACGTATTTTGGTGATAAAAATAAATCACATTATGACCTAGGGGTAGAAGTCTATATATAGTAAAGAACACCATTATCATTTTTTATTTTATAGAATGGCATGAAAATATTTTTGTTTATATTCATTGATTAATAATTTATTTTTTAATTAATATCATTTAAAAATACTAATTCCTTCATTATAACATGTCTTGATACATAGTGATGGAAAAATTACTTTATTTCACTAGGTTGTAGTCTTCTGTACACACTAATTATGAATTATATTCCCATTTGATATATTTTATTGATGGATATAGGATAATACATTAAGATAGTAACATCATAGCATATATGGTACAATATAGATATTATTTTATCAAGTATGAGTAAGATATCAATGAGGTGGATGAATAATATAATTGAAATCCATGACAAAAAAGTGATTAATCTTCTTCAAAGAGATTCCACTATTTAATAATGCATGACCACTGAGTTTAGTGTTCATCTTAAACTATGAAATCTATAATTCGATAAGGGATTATAAGAATTGATTTTGTCAGATATTTTTTAAACCAATTTGGTATTTAATTTTGAATAAATAAAAATAATAGGTTCTCTTTTGTAAGAGTGGGTAGGGGTCTTATTGTGTTTTTTAAAATAGTATACAAAATTTCAATAATTATTATTCTAAATGAACTCAAAACATAATTATTTTAAGGAGTTGATGTTTATGGGTAAAAATAATCTTATCAAATAATTATCATATCTATATTTACTATGATTGTATCCATAAATTTTTTTTAACCCCACACTAACCCTTCTCAAATTAGCCATGAAAAGAATAAATTTTACAAATTGAAGGATAATGTGGTTATTATAAAGAGAAAAATCCCCATAATTTTATTTTGGATGAAACACACATCAATATAATAATAAATTTGACGAATGAATTTTTTTTATTATTTTAATATCATTGATGAAATTATTTATTTTAAAATATAATTAATATAAATTTTAAGAAGTATTCATTAAATTAGAAATAATAACAACTAGAATACATTTTAAATTATGAAAACATAATTTATTATATCCTTAACATGTTTTGGTCATCCATGAAATTTTTTAGGCACATCCCAAATCCAATATTATGTTTCTTGTAATATTTTTAAAATCCATTATTTTACATTTCCAATTATTGGGTAATTAACATGTTAAAATTTTTATGAATTTAAGGTAATTATGTCATCACTAATAATTATAAATAAAATACCATTATGAATTTAACTTTTTTTAAATTATAAAATAATAGATATTTTATTTCATACCCTCTAGTCAATCAAATATTAAATGTGTCATATATATTAAAAAATCGTGTGGCATGTTTCACTTCTCTTGAAATTAAATATTATATAGGTCGTATTCTCATCAAAATAGATAGAAATTTCCATTTATCAAATATTAAATGACTATGAATGATTTTTTATTATTAAATAATATTAATGTTTGTTTAGGGGTTAATTTATGATCCTTATTGTTTTATTTTTTACATTAAATAACATATTTGACCATTATAAATGTAACAAAATTTTCTAACGATATTATTTAAATTGACTAAAAAATTTATATTTTTAGTAAATTTGTAAATTCTGATTCCATATATAGAATCAGTTTTTTTTTCAAATTCAAAACACTATTGAGGAATAATATTTTTATAAAATATCTCAATAAAATGAAATAATAAATACTAATTCAGAAAAATCATCTTTTATAGATATGAAATTGGTTTATAATAATTTCATATTTAACATTAATTTCAAACATTTAGATAATAATAAATAAAAATGAACCATTGAAATTTTATATTTAATCCACTGTATAATTTGAAATTTTAATACATTAAAAATAATATTTTTAAGACCCAAAATCTTATAGTAATTTTTATTTTCATAATTCTTCAAAATTATATGAGTCTGCAGTTTCTAAAAGCAACTGATTCCGAGGCCCTGTGTGCCCGGAATCAATTTCTGATGTTTTTTTCGGGTACGTTTAGTAAATGTAGGTGTGGGTCTTTCTATATTTTGAACCGGTGATCGGAATTGAAATCCAAGAGCACCAATGAACTCGCATCGCCTATATTCCCTTAAGGGGACCATTACCATAGTTGTGTTTTATGTGGGTTGAAAGTTATAATTTGGGGATTTATCATAAATTAAATAAAATTATTGTGATACACAATTTTATATTAAGAGGTGATTATTTCCTCCAAGTGGAAGTTATGGGTGGGGACCACACCACCCATAACCTCCAATGAGAGGATTTATTGTGGTGGGGACCACACGAACCCAAACCCTTTCACCTCCCCTCAACTCCCTTAAACTCTCCATTAACTCCCATTATTTAATTTGACAACACCTCTCATTAATTATGGTGGAGTCTCTCCACCTTCCACCCTTTGATTATGCCAACCCATCTAAATAATAACTACATTATTTATTGTAAACCTCTATTGAATACATTTTAATTGCATGGAAATTCTACTAAATTTGGGTAGCTTTTATTAGTTTGGTTGTCAGATATTTCAGTGGAGAAACCTCTAGAGAATTAGAATAAAGGTGTTCCTCTCTTGACGAAGAACACCATTTTTCAAGGAAAACATCTCCGATGAAGAACGCGAAGAACTTCTTCGAATGACGCTTTCTCTTTGGACGCACCCCAATGTCAAGGAATCTACGTTTTTGTTGGATTCTCTTTCCGTGTCACAACAACAACTCTTCCTCCAACAATGACGTGATGACACTATTTTCCGTGACGCTCATATTCAGCGGCGATGGAAAACAGAGGAAGAGGCGTCCATGTGCCTGCCATGTAGAGAAGAATCGCAGCTAGCATCCGCAGGCCGCTTAGACAAAGAAGAACCGGCCGGAAGTAGTAGGCCAGACAGGGAGACCGCATTGCCACTAAGTGCGCCACGTTGCGGAGGACTGCGGGCCGCTTCGGCGGTGAACAGGTTGGCCGCCTGTTGGCCGGGTTGAAGGCTGCGAAGCATCCTGGCACCGCATGTGGAGGACAGAAGCCCGCAACCGCAGGTCTTTGGTACTGAGAAGACTGGTCGGCTAAATCTGGCCAGACATGAAGGGCGGTGATGCTTAGCGCTGCCGTTTCAGAAAACCAGGGGCCACGCTCCCCGGAATGCTTGACCAACTGGCCGAGTCGCGGCCTGCCGCTTGGCCGAGTTGTGCCCCGCTGGTTCGGACAGCTGTCGCCGGGTCGTGCCGCGCACTACTAAGCCAGACCTGGACCCAGTTCATATTGCCCGGTTCGGGCCGACCTAGGGCCGGATGTTCCGGGTCGAACTTCACCCAAACACCCCTCTTCGGACCCATTTTATTATTTTACCCATATCTTGAGCTACAGACCTCTGATCGATACACAGTCAGTTTCATAGGATTCCTTGGATAGAGATGGTCGTTTTGTTATATTAAATTCAAGGTTTTGGAAATTTTTGGGTATGTCCAGGTTTGTTCAAACTCGAAACCAACCTGGCCCTCGGATCAAAAACACTTATAACATAAGGACCAGAAGTCTGATTGACGTGATGTCAACTAAGTTGGTTTAATTTTGACGAGATGGTCCTTTTGGAAAACACCACATGGGATTCAGATGAGATTCAAGTATGGATAGGTTGGATTGCACCGAAAATCCAACTGGAACCTTGGAACAGAAAAGTTAATAACTCTTAGATCGGGCTTCTGATTGACACGGCGTCTGTCACGTAGGGTTCCTTATGAAGAGACAGAACTTATGGATATATCAAATCAGCACTTCATGATAGTTTATGTATCAACCCCTTTTCATGAGTAGAGGAACCTCCCAGATTCGAGCGTGTTGTGTGTGGGAACCCTAGAGCTGGTTGTGACTGCGACGACTTTCGTACTATGATACTCTGTGGGTTCGATGATGACTACCATACTAGGATCCTCCGTGGGTTCACTGATGATTTCTACCGTACTGGAATCCTATGTGGGTTCTATGATGATAAACTCAATACTATGATCCTCTGTGGGTTCGAGGACGATGTCTACCGTATTATAATCCTTCATGGGTTCGACGTCGATGACCTCCATACTAGGATCCTCCGTGGGTTCGACGACGACGACTACCGTACTAGGATCCTCCATGGGTTCGACGATGATGTCTACTATACTGGAATCATCCCTGGGTTTGACGGCGATGACATCTATACTGTGATACTCTGTGGGTTCGACAACGATGAATTCTATACATGTATCCTGAGTGGGTCCAACAGAGTAGCTGGTCTTGTATCCTGAGTTGGTCCGATAGCTTAGTCGGTCTAGTATCCAATGTGGGTCCAACAGCTTAGATGAATCTGTGAATACATCTGCTCATATATATCATTATATAAATAAAGTATACCTATTTGAGTTGTGTCTTGACTTACAATCTTTATATTTGAGGTGGTTGACCTTACTATTTTGTGTGGACTAGGTTGTTCTTGGGCTTGATAATTAGTGCCTAATGTTGGTTGATAACATTGGTATATGTATGGGAATATAACTAAGTTGGGTTGGTTGATATTTTGTGATTGTATCCCTCTTCTGTGGTTTATCCTTCGTGGATTCTGGGAGACCGTCGGGGGTCTCGGGGTCCCTACTGAGTATCGTATAATCACCCCTGAATGGGATATGCCTTCACTACTTTGTTTTGGATGTTTATGGTGGAGAACACTAATCGAGGTAGAGACTTGTAGAGCTGGACGGTACTCGGAGGTGAACCACTTGGCGAGATGTACACAGAGCAGTCAGATGGACCCGAGGTGCTGAGGAGGCTATCTGTACCCACCCATCAGGTGGGATTCCCGGAGGACGACTCAGTGGTTATTTTTTTCCATTCCACATTTTGACTAGATTTACATTTGTTATACATATTGTTCAGTTGGGTTTGTATACTAGCCCATTTACATTCCAGTACACTCTTTTTTATTCAGTTCTATTTATTGTTTTACTTTCTGTTCCTTACTCCATTGTGTTTCTATACTTTTATAAAGGAAATTCCTTCCCATCATAGGTATTTACCTTTTTGGTGCTAGTCTCCATCCCCTGGCCTATGGAAGGCGGGCTTGGGATAGTCACGGAATGGGCCACGAGGACAGGTAGTGAAAAATTGGTATCAGAGGAGTCAGCTCTACCGTAGAACTCCGGACCCTGCTCATTCTTTTCTGTGAAGCAATAGTGTTAAGAGTATTGAGGGTGGTTCTCATTCCTGGGAGTCCGGTGTTGGTGCAGTTGCCGAATTATCCATCCACCAGGACCATGATCCTTGAATTCCGACATAGTGCATGAAAACACTAATTGCTTGTGTGTTTATGTTGAAAATGTTTCTCCGTGATTATTTTGTGTCATCTCATTAGGTATACAATTTAAACAGTGTCACACCTATTATATTTCATGATGGCCCCACAAAGGCAACCAACTAGGGTTCAGAGTTATGTACGAGATGGTAGCCCACCGAGCGACGGGGCCTCGGTGCAGGACCCCATCATAGCGGAGGCACCGGCGGTACCATTACCAGTTGGGCCACAGATACCACCAACTCTAGTAACAGAGAGTGCACGCTGCCTGAGTGTGTTGCGTGAATTCCAGTGAAAGAGGCTTCCCAGGATCCAAGGAGAGACCGACTCACAGGAAGTTGAGGAATGGCTAGAGGCTGTCTTCAGAATTTTCATAATGGTAGGGACACCAACGAACCTCATGGTGATCCTTACCACGAGTCTCTTGCATGAAGCGGCAGGCAGATGGTGGAGTCTGATGCTCCATGTTCATGACGAGGCATCAATACTCTGGATAGACTTCAAGAGCCCGTTTCAGGCAGAGTTTGTACCAACCACCCTTCCTACGGTGAGGATTCAGGAGTTACTTCATCTACAGCAGGGCAGCGTGACAGTAGCTTAGTTCTTAGTGATGTTCACTGACCTCTCACGTTACACTACTAATATGTTACAAGACCTGTTCATCAAGTCCTGGACCTTCGAGCAGGTACTCAAGAATGAGATTAGGGATTCGATGATCTCCCTCAACATTCCAACGTAGGCATTGGTGCTGAAGAGAGCCCTTCTAGTGGAGAGTTTTCTAGGTGAGCAGTCACCAACAACGAGACCCTCCGTAGGACGACACGTACTAGAGTCATCTGCATCCGGTAGTAGACAGTTGACACAGATGTCCAAGCGGACCAGGCCATTGAGTGGGTGACCTCAGGATACAGGTTCTGTTGTGTAGGGAATACAAAATAGAGTCAGCCATATGGGGAGTAAGCAATTCTATGCATTCATCCGTTAGGGTCACATGGCTCGAGACTGCCCGACCTACCCTAAAGATGAGCAGCATGCGGTAGAGGGACCTCTCAGGAAGATGCAGAGGTACGACCATAGTTCTCCAGGAGTAGGTGGACAGGAGTGTGACTACCTATAGGCATGGAGACTTTTGTTCATGGTGCTTCTAGCTTTGTTGATATCAAGGTATGTGGTTGCTTTGTGTCTTTGTACATTAAGATGCTATAATAAAAGACACATGTCCATGTGACGTTTTCATTCCCACCTTTTTGTATGGTTGATACTGAGAGGTTCTGATTAAAACCGTTGAATTGACCCTCACATTTGAGATTCCTACTGGAGGAGGCCCAGTGACCACACACTACTGACAATAGTGTGACTCGACCCTTGGAGGCTAGAGTAATGGTCGGATCTCTTGGTAGTAGCGTCGATGACTTATGACGTCTTCCATGGCATGAAATATTATCGTTCATTTTAGGATTGACTGTATTAGGCAATGAACGTGGTTCATCCAGGGGTTGAGAATAGATTTCTCTTTTTAGAAAAGGAGAAATCTTAGTAACTCTTATTGGACGTAAGAGAAAAAGGGTGTAGTCATGTTCATTAAAAATGACTAGTCACACCCATAGTTCACTAAGTGAACGGTTTATAGTTTACTCTAATATCAAAAGTCTCAGGTGTGTATTCTCGTAGAAGGACCCGGACCTAAGGCGGTGACGTTGGCATGATTTTCTTTGGGAATATGACTTTGATATAGTCTATACTCCTGGTATGGTGAACGTTGTAGTCGATGCTCTCAATATGATATTAGGCATTCAGCTTCTAGGAGAGGTGATAGAGTAGCTGGCTGCGTTTCAGATATCCGTTTTGGATAGGGATGAAGCAGCCTTTCTGTAGTCCCTCACAGTCACTCCTCCACTACATATGTGAGTCAGAGATGGTGCAGGCTACAACAGAGAAGGTTCTGATCATCCAGGAGAGGATGAGGACGACATCGAGCAGACAGAAGTCCTATGCTGATAAGAGATAGAGACCCCTAGGGTTCGAGGATGGTGACCACATCTTCTTATGGGTCTCAACTCGACGATGTATATGGAGATTTGGCCGAGTCGGCACATTGTCTCCATGATTCATCAGACCATTCCAGGTCCTCACCAGGGTAGGAAAGGATTCTTACCACCTAGACCTTCTACCTCTGTTTCATCGGGTGCACTACGTCTTCCACGTATCTCAATTGAGGAGATATGTTTACGACCCGTCTCACATCATCATCCACGGGGAGCTAGACATCGATGATGGGCCGACATCTATGGAGGTCCCGGTGGAGATCAAGGATCGACATCAATAGGTCCTACATGGACTGTCAATTCCTCTAGTGCACATTCGCTGGCAGCACGGGAACCTCCAAGAGAGCACACGGGAGCTGGAGGCTCATATGTGTGCTTAGTACCCAATTTTGTTTCCCTAGTGTATGTTTTAGATTTATGGGGATTTAAAGCCATGAGGTGGGGGTAATGTAAAAACCTGTAAATTTCAAGAATTTTTTTTCATAAATCTTTGGAATTTTACGAGTCTGCAGTTTTTGACGGCACTTGATTCTGAGGCCCGGTGTGCCCGGAATCAATTTCTGAAGTTTTGATTGGGTACATTCAGTAAACGTACGTGCATGTTTTTTCTATATTTCAAATTGGTGCTCAAAATTGAAATTTGAGGGCACTGATGAACTCACAGTGCCAGTATTCACATAATAGGACCTTTACCACTGTTGCGTTTTATGTGGGATGAAAATTATAATTTGGGGATTTAACTTAATTTAAAAAAATTGTGGTGATACACAATTTTATTTTACGAGGTGGTTATTTCCTCCATGAGGAAGTTAGGTGTGGGCCCACACCCCACATAACCTCCCACGAGAGGATTTAGTGTGGTGGGGCCTACATGAACCCAAACCTCTTCACCTCCCCTTAACTCTATTAAACTCCCCATTAACTCCCATGATTTAATTTTACAACACCTCTCATTTAATAGGGTGGTGTCTCTTTACCACCCAACCTTTGATTATGACAACCCATCTAATTAATAACTACATTAATTATATGGAACCTATTTTGAATCAATTTGAATTTTATGACAATTATATTAAAGTTGGGTAGCTTTAATAATATACGTTGACAAATATTTCGGTGGATAATCCACTGGAGAATTAGAATAAAGGTGTTCCTCTCTTGACTAAGAACACCGTTCTTCAATGAAGAACATCTCCGACGAAGAACGAGAAGAACTTCTTCGAATGACACTTCCTCATCAGACACAACACAACGTCATGTAATCTAAGTTTTCTTCAGATTCTCTTTCCATGTCATGAAAACGAATCCTCTTCAAATGTTAACGGGATGACTCAGTTTTCTGCAACACTCTTCTTCCGCGGCTCGATGACATGCGACGTCAATTACGAGGTAGGGGGTTTGTAGTATTTTAAGTGATGAAATTTCAATTTCTTCTCCAATGAAAACCATGTATTGTCTCTGGCCTTGTGTTATCGCCTAACGCGGAGGGCACAGACTGAACAAACACGGCTCAACAACCCTCAGATGATTCTTGACTATTATGGAGGTGACAATTGGAGGTGATGGCGACCGAAGGAATCGGGCCGCTTCTACGGAGAACCAGCCATCCGGGTTGAAGTCCGCAGCACTACCTGGCACAGCGTGTGGAGGATAGCGGCCTGCAACCGCAGGCCGCTCACGCCGGAAAGACTGGCCGGCTGCGGACGACTGGATAGGAGGGGTGGTGCCGCTCGGCGCCACCATTTCGGAAAACTGGGGGTCGCGCCCCCGGACTACTCAGCCAACTGGCTGAGCCGTGGCCTACTGCTTGGATGGGTCGTGCCCCTGTGGGTCGGGCCGGGCCGCACCCGATAGGGCTAGACCAGGACCTGGGTCGGGCCAAACCTGGGCGGGTTGGGCTGGGTCGGGCCTGACCCAAACACCCCTCATCGGATCCATTTTAGTATTTCGCCCATAACTTGAGCTATAGACCTTCAATCGACGCACCGTCAGTTGCATAGGATTCCCTGGATTGAGACGGTAATGTATCTATATTAAACTCACTGTTTCAGCAAAGTTTGTGTATTTCTAGGTTGGTTTGAAGTCAAAATAACCGGGCCCTCGGAGGAGAAATGCTTATAACTTAACGACCGGACGTCCGATTGACATGACATCAACTACATTGATTTACTTTTGACGAGGAAACTATTTTGGAATAATCCACAAGGGCTTTGGATGATATTGGAGTATGTCCGTGTTGGATTGCACCCAATATACCACCGGGCCCCTAGTACGAAAAAACTAATAACTCTCAGTCCGGGCGTCCGATTGACGCGTCATCTATCACATTGGGTTCCTTATAGTGATACGGAGATTCGGGATACATAAACATAGGACTCCGTGATAGTTTATGTATCATCCCCTTTACTGGAGAAGCAGACCCTCCCAGATTCGAGCATGCTGTGTTCGTGAACCTTATAGGTGGCTGTGACTGCGACGACTTCCGTACTAGGATCCTTCGTGGGTTTGACGACAATGACTACCGTACTAGGATCCTCTGTGGGTTCGACGATGACTTCTACCATACTAGAATCCTCCGTGGGTTCGACGGCGATGACCTCTATACATGGATCCTCTGTGGGATTGACGATGATGTCTGCCATACTGGAATCCTCTGTGGGTTTGACGACGAAGACCTCCATACTCAGATCATCCATGGGTTCGACGAAGATGAATACCATACTAGAATCCTCCCTAGGTTCGACAACGATGTCTACCGTAATAGAATCATCTGTGGGTTTGACGGCAATGACTTTTGTACTTGGATCCTCCATGGGTTTGACAACGATGATTTCTGTACTTGTATCCTGAGTGGGTCCGACATAGTAGTTGGACTTTTATCCTGAGTGGGTTCAACATCATAGATGGTATAGTATCCTCTGTGGGTCTGACAACTTAGATAAGTCAGTGACTACATCTTATCATATCTATCGTTTTACAAAAGATGTATACCTGTATGAGCTGAGTCCTGATTTACAATCGTTATCTTTTATGTGGTTGAACATACTCACATATATGGACTGGGTTGTGCTTAGGCTCGAGAGTTGGAACCGAACTTTGGTTAATAAATTAGTTATATGTATGGGCATATAACTAAGTAGAGTTAGTTGATAATTCGTGATTGTATCTCTCTTCTATGGTTTATCCATTGTGGATTCTGGGATACCATTTGGGGTCTCGGGGTCCCTATTAAGTATTGTATACTCACCCATGCACGAGATATAACTGCACTACATTGTGTTGGATGCAGATGACAGACAACATTGATCGAGGTAGATATTTTTAGAGATGGATGGTACATGGAGGTGAACCACTTGGCGAGACGTACACGGAGAAATCAGATGGACCCGAGGTGCTGAGGAGGCCATATATACCAACCCTTAATGTGGGATTCCCGGAGGATGACTCAGTAGATGTTGTTCACCTTTCTGCAGTTGTACATTCGTTACTGTTGATGTACGTGTGGTTCTGTTTGGTTTGTATACTAGCCCATTTACTATCCAGCACTCTTTTTTATTCAGTTCTACTTAGTGTTTTACTTTCTGTTGTGTACTCTATTGTGTTTCTTTACTTTTATAAAGTCAATGCCTTCCTAGATTACGGATTTACCCATTTGGTGCGTGTCTCCAACCCCTGTCCAATAGAAGGCGATCTTGGGTTTGTCATGGCATGAGCCCCGAGTACGGTTCGTGACATTATTTTTCAATAAATATCATTTTTTCAATATTTGTTAAAAAATGTAAATTATAAAAAAATATAAAAAAATATACTAATATAATTTATATATTTTAATTAAAAAATTATAAACTATATTTCAAATTCATTCTTTAAAAATATCAATAAATTATTTAAAATATTCACACAGAACAATAAAAATAACTTATTTTTGATGAAAATGTATTTTTGAATAATGAAATGACATTAATAAAAATTTAGTGATAATTTTATAAGTATATACCAAAAAATATATACCTACTTTCACCATTATAATTATATAATTAATTATTAATTTCATTTTATACACGTTAAATTGTTGGAGTGGTTATAAATATGGCCATTAAAAATAATATTTGGACATTTAATTAATCTCAGTGTTGAGTATCTTGTACGCTATCAAACATAGACTTTAATTTTTAAATATCAGGACATTAAATTATATATTCTTCTTTATCGAATAAAAATTATGTTTTTTAATATCTAGATAAGTATAAATTAAACATTAACATCAGAAATAAATTTATGAAAGGGTAATACTAAATTATATAATTAACATGGAATCATAATTTTAATTGTAACCTCTAATGTTGATAAAACTTTACATTATTTTATTTTCTAATATGCACAATATTTTCCATCATGGATAGGTGGAAAATATTGATTAGGAACTATTATTATAATAAAATCAATATTAGATAAAATGATAAATCATTTTCATAATATAAATTAGAATTAAGAAAAAATATATACAATCTATGATACCATGTGTTGTACCAAAGATGTTTCTTTTGGATATTTTGAATTTAATATTATAAAATTCATATGAAATATATACAACTTTATCAAAAAATATTGTTAATAAAAAATTATTTATATTCAAAAAAATATACAAAATATTTTAGTTTGTGTAGACGAAATAAATTATAATACATAAGGTTTATAGACACATTGGATTCGAGTAATTAGACATAAAATGATAATACCAAGAACAAATTATCAAAGAAAATAATAATAAGGTTCATAATTTAAAAAAAATATTCTCTAAATTGTTTATTTTTGAATGATATATGTGTTCATCTCCATGAAAATTATTCACATTGTACTAAAGGGGGAATGATGTTAATATTAGTAATATAGAAGATTAATTTTTTATATAAAACATACTTCTCCTAAATGCTCATAATTAAAATGTAATACAATGTATCTTCATTAATTAAAAATTTGATGAATTATGACTTTACATATGGGTTTAATTGATCATATGTGATTATAATACTGATAATTGTAATTGGAAAATTCTGTATGTTTTTATAAAAAACCCTAACAATTTAAAATAGTAATATTAATATAAAAATAACAATACTAATGGAATCACTCCCAAATCATAGTGATTAAGACCAATTCATAAGTGTTTTTGTTTATCAAATCCATAACCTAGTTTATATGATATAATATTTATAAGAATAATTTATAACAAACACTATGATATCATAATCATTTTAGGTGTAACTCTAACATAATTTTATTTTCCTTGGATGATTCTTATCGTTGAACATGGTTTCCATGAAATTGAGTTTTCGAGAATTACCATTGTTCAGATCTAGGAGGAATAATTGAATAGCAGAATTAAACTAATATTTACTTTTAAATAATTTATTCACTAAAATTATACATAAACAAAATCCATGTAATCATTAGTAAATAAAATAGTTTATTTTGAGTCATTGTTACATGGATGTGGAAAATTTTCTTTAGAAAAAATGAATTATTAGTTATATAAAGAAGTGAGTCTTTATTTTTGTGAATAGTTATTTAAAATTGATAAATGTTATTTATTTTTGACTATCTATTCCTATTCTGTTAATATAATATTGTTTAAAGAATGAAAATATTAGTATAATATCATTTCTAAAACATTATTTAAGTAAATTATATAATTCCCAACTATTTTTTTTAAATTTTACATTTTTGAATAATGTCCTACTATGATGAATGTTGGCCATGCGTATATATTATAAATGAACTTGTATTATGAAATATTCAATCACAACCCATGCATGGGTAAAAACACTCCCCAATGCCAAGGTTGTGTTATGAAAGATGATATTCTTATAAATAAACACGTTAACATCCCCATAATAGAGAAACACAGTGTGTTAGATTGAAAAGAAGCGGGAAGGTGAATAGGAAAAGACCTAATGGAGTGAAAAGCATGTAACATCCCAATTTAGGAAGCTGTCAGAGACACCCCGAACCCGTTTGGTCAGGTGGACTCAAGCCCATTTCCCCGAACGCCAGAGGCAGCCGACTAGTAGCGAGGGAATTTTCTATGATAGTGGGGAAATTATGCCCTCATTTGAGAAGATAATAATTGGAAGTAAACGAATATAAATTACAAAAAAATTAAACATACCATACAAAAGTAAATAGTAGAAAACTGAAAGTAATAAAAAACTGGAGCACATATATAAATGATTCATGATAAATATGTCTAGGAACGATACAAAACATGTCACAATGTTGAAATACTGTACAAAACCAAAGTAAAAAAAATAGATAAAATCCTCAGCATCGAAAGCCTCATCTTGGTCCCAAGCTCTCTAGTTCCGCAGCAGTCAAGTACCTAATGTATGAGTGTGGTTACCCTTATCAATACCTACAGTAATATAATCTATTTTCACCCAAAATCAGGGCCCAAATAGGGTGTGAGACATAATTCCAATGGGAAACCACCAAAATATTTTTGCCAAACATTCAGTGAATGTATGGCAGGAAATTAGTAAAAAGTAAAGTAAATACGGAAGCACTCATTAGTGAACATTACTACATTTCAATTTATTTCAAAATAAAATATCAAGAAAGAAGATAATCAAATCAGGTTACCCTCTGGGAAATAATGTCACCTTAACCCCTCTTCTTCAACCAAAACAATAAAATAAATACTCTGAGAAGTACACATAGTCAAACCCCTCTGGTTCAACTTAGTCATAGACTCTCTGAGGAAGCACTCACCAACAATTACCTCTCTAGTATCTTATTAGTAACTAAATAGAGCTGTATGGAATCACTAACATCTCCTTCCCAATGTGGCCCGCATCGAGGAACTAAAGACACTGTGATGAACCACTTACCACAATTCACCCTATGGTCTCACATCGTAACAGTAAACACACATTAGAGAAGCCCTCAATGTGAATTCTTCCTATGGTCTACTAAACTAGGTTTTCACGGCCCTGTGGAAGCCAAACGAGAACAATATTGCATAGAGGCCAATATAATCCTCAAGAAATACTTAGATAATAGTCTACAACATAACTGGATGTTAGATAATAATCACACAATCCTACAATATTAGGGATCAAAAAACCTAGGTAGCCTAATAGGCTATGCATGACCAACTGGTCATAAACAAACATGAATGGGAAAATAGATCCAAGGAATAGGAATTGGCCCAATTCACATTCAATTTACCTCTAATAAATATTAAAAGAATAACATTCCAATAACTGGGTTAAAATAGTAAAATACGCAATACCTCATTCCAGGGTATTGGGAAATGTGGCACATATATCTCGAAGACATTCTATAGAAAGGAACAAACCACCTACCTCAATGTTGTATGAATAATATACGTGATCCGCATTCCTTGAACCACCCATGAGCACTGTAGATCTATAAAAATGTCTAATGTTTTAAAATGAAGATAACACTTGAAAGAAGAGGAATAATGAATTGAATCAATAGAAAAAGGAAAAGAATACCGATGTGATTCCAATGAAATTGATGGTGGTCGATTCGGTTAACGGATGCTCGATCAGAGTCTTGGGGAAGAAATGTGGTCATACGGGCGCTCTCGGACAAACTAGGTCCAGAAAGAGGTGTTTCTATTCGTCAAAAGTAACCCCAATACATTAAATGAAAAAAAATGTTCATGGAGTGAAATTTTTATGTATACGGCATATACTTCCCCTTATAGAGCACCACTTTAGGTAGCCTACAGGTCACCACAAATGGTTGTGTGCCCAGCCTAGACACGGCCAGCACCCGGCTACCCGTTGTAACAGAGTACAGTGCATGTACTTTTAGGGTACAGAACATGTAGATAAAAAAGTTCAATAAACAGTTATTTTTCTCAAAGACAATAGAAAAAGGATAGCATACTAGAAAAGATGATCCAGTTACATACAAAATTCCACCCATAAAGAAATTCATCCCTAAATTTCTTTATCAAATCACTATAGATGATCAAACTCCAAACAGCTCTATCCACATCATTTGTACATCGACAAACCTCTCCCATGTCATTTATTTTACTCACCCAAGCTACCATAACACTCATTAAATAAGATAAGAGCATCTATATAGAACCTTCATATTTCAATAAATAATTTGGTTAGGATGCCCCTCAAACGAGGTGTTCACCTCTAACTCAAAATCCTTGGGTTGAAAAACATGAGATGGGACTGGGATGTAATGTCGAAGCTGAAAAATGTGGATGCCGTCATGCATATCCTAGTACCTCTGAGGTAACTGAAACCGATAGGCAACAGGTCATAATCTCTCCAACACCTCAAACGTCCTAGCGTACCTCATTGAAAGCGAACCCTATCTCATAATCCACTTATGTCCCAACCTCGGTGTGACACGCATGAAAACCATATCCCTGACCTAGAAATCTAGAGGTCATCTCTGCTGATCAGCATAAAACTTCCGTTATGACTGTGTAGTAACATCCAACCATTTCTAGATCAACTCTATTTTCTCTGAGGTCTCCTAGACAAGATGAGGACCCTGTATAGCACCCTCTCCTGCCTCCATCCTCTATAGGGATGATCGGAATGACCTACCTTACAAATCATCATAAGGTACCATATTAATATTTTCTTGAAAAATATTATTATATTAATCTCCCCAAAAGATATTAGCTCCTCCCAAGAACCTTTGAAATCTAGGGCGCATTCTTAGAGCATGTCCTCAATCACCTAAATCGTACGCTTGAACATACCATATTTCTGATGGTGGTAAGTTGTACTCAAATGTACCAATGTACCCAAATCCTTTTGAAGCCCCTTCCAAACCTAATAAGTAAAACATGGGTCCCTATTTGAAACAATGTAGTGTATAACCCCATTTAGATGTACAATCACTCATATGTATAACCATCCCATCTCAACAACAGTAAACATCTCCTTGACCAGAAAGAAGTGAGAAACCTTCGTGAGTTTATTAATGACAACCCAAACCACGCAATTTATTTTATTTTTTCATTAATTTAATAATTATCATGTCAGTGTTGTGAAATCCAATTATTTAATTATTTCAATATTATAAAATCAAAAAAATAACTATGTTGAATTAAAAATTTTTATCTTTAAAATTACAATATATTGTTGAAAATATCATATAAATAAAAAAATATTAAAAATATCATAGTTATTAAAAACAAGAATGTGACATCTATAACTTTTCATGAAATAAAATATCATAAAGGCAAAAACATCATTCAAGTAGACATTGAATTCCATATAAGAGAGAGTGGAATTATTATGGTTATAATTTACTTATCCAATAAGAATAGTTTATTTTTAGAGTAATTTTCTATTCGTTTCATATTATTTTTAATAATTATTTCATTATTTTCCCTTTATCTTGGTAAAAAATATACTATGATAAATATTTAAATTGAAAAAAATAGTATATTATTTAGTAAATATATACCTTTGAATTCCAAATATTTAATCTATTTTAATAAACTAAAAAAATATAATTATTATAATTTAATTTAATTTTATACACACAATATTCAAAAAAAAATGGTTCCATATAAAAAATGTGATTTTTAAATATGAAATAATTTTATAATAATTAAAATTATAAAAAAATTTGGAAAACAAGAATTTAAACAATTTTTTTTTAAAAAAAATATAATTAATATTTTAAAATAATATAAAATATAATTTTAATTCATATGTACAATAAAAGAAAATTTGGTTTTCAGGAAAATAAAAATTTTCATTTTTATTGAAAAATATTTATTTTCAGAAAATTATGAAAATCCGTCATAATATAATTTTGATACGTTGAATTGTAAAATGAAATTAATTTTTTCAAATATAATTACAAAATTTATATAAATAGAATGATTCATAGTAAAAATGAAACCCATTTATGAAGAACACATATTAATGCCGTATAAAATGACATTAATTAAAATTATGTGCTTATTTCCAATGAAGAACACATATTATGGACTGGGTTGTTACCTTCTAGTATTTTCTCTATATATATCGCTATAGGGTAATTTTTACATCATCAGAGGATGTATCGTTTCTTCAAAAGGGCGAATGGGATGTCCAATCGAGCAGAGTAGGACCCGAACATCATGGGTTGGGAGGAGTTACAACCCATATTTCTAGTGTATATCTGGTTGACCAGGGGACTTCATAGATGGACTTTCCTCCAATGGTGTATCGTTTCAGGGATGTCTTTCCAGAGCACTTTTAAGGTTTTCCTCCAGAGCGTGAGGTATAATTCTTTATTGAGCTTGTGCGAGGAAGGGCACCAGTGTCAATTCCAACTTATAGGTCGACTACACCTGAGCTACATGATCTCAAGAAGAAGTTTGAGGAGTTGTAGGAATAGGGATTCATCTGACCCTATACTTATCCTTGGGGATCACTTGTCCTATTCGCAAAGAAAGAGAACGATACCCTCAGGCTATGTGTGGTTTATCGAAAGTTGGGCGAGTTGACGATCAAGAACCGATATCTCTTGCTGAGGATTGATGTTTTATTTGACTAACATCGAGGAGCCTGGGTGTTCTCGAAAATAGAATAGAGATCTGGTTACCATTATATGTGCATTAGACCATAATATATACCACTTACTGCCTTCTAGAGCAGGTATGGTCTATTTCTTTATGTGGTTATGTTGTTCGGTCTCACGAACGCACTTGTAGTTTTCCTGGCACTGATGAACCGAGTCATCCATCCATACATGGATTCTTTTGTGGTAGTCTTCATGGATGATATCTTGGTGTACTCTCACACTTGACATGACCATGACACAGATCTTGAAATCATTTTGAATACACTGATAGAGCATCAGTTATATGTTATGCTCTCAAAATTCCACTCTTGGATGGACCTGATTAACTACTTGGGTCATATTATTTCACAGACATGAGTATCATTTGACCTAGAGAAAGTGAGAATAGTAATGGTATGGGAGAATCTGATCATCATATTTGAGGTATGTAGTTTTCTAGGGTTGGTTGGATACAACAGAATGATTCATACTTGTCTTTTCACGCTTAGCAGTGCCACTCAATGGTCTGACTAAGAAGGGTTTGATGTTCATATAGTCAGATTTGTGTGAGTCAGCCATTCAAAAGATGAATGGTAGGCTGACTTCCGCACTTATTCTAGTACTACAAGAACCGGGGATTAGATATACTGTTTACTGTGATGCTTCAGGTATCGGGATAGGAGTTGTTCTTATACAGGGGGAGGATTTGTTCCATACAAGTCTCGACAGGTGAGGCCACCTGAGAAGAACTACCTGAAACATGATCTCGATTTAGAAATTGTTGTGCTTGCTTTACTCTATTAGAGAAATTATCTTCTGGGAGGGAATTTTTTGTTTATTTCTAACCACAAGAGCCTCAAGTACATATTCACTATGCGTGTCCTGAATTTGAGACGGCGAAGGTGGGTTGAGTACCTTCCATCCTTTGACATTGTTCTTTACTATATTCCAAGGAATGGCAATGCAATGTCTAATTTATTGTGCAGGAGGAATCAGATATAGGAATTTTAGGAGGCCAGCAGTGAGTGGAATCTTATAGATCTTTTCTCTAAGATGCATTTGGAGTTTCACAACAGAAAGGGGAAAAAATTTCTTTCTTATATAGCATTTACCTCTACTGTTTTTTATCAAGTCCGAATGAGGAAGTTATCAAATTTTGAAGGTGTTGTTCTTTTAGAGCGTGTGTCAAGAGAGGACCATATTCCTAGATGGACCATTGGTGAGGATGAGATATTGATTTTTTTTGCGGGTATAGTTGTCCACAATCATAGGTGAGGTGCTATGGCAGGAATTTCATTCCTCAATTTGTTCAGTTTATCCTAGATTCAGCAGGATATATCATGATCTATACCGTCAGTATTGGTGGCCAGGTATGAAGAGAGATGTTACTGGTTATTTCATGAGGTGTTCCACCTGTCAGTAGGTGAAAGAAAAGCATCTGAGACCATCATTACTTTTACAATATTTACCCATTCCCGAGAGTAAGTTGAATGATGTCTAAAAGGATTTCGTGACAGGTTTTATGAGGTCACCTCATGGAAATGATGTGGTATGGGTTTTCATTGATAGAATCGCAAAGGTCTCTCACTTCGTACCGCTCAAAGAGACCTTCAGTGTTGATGAGATGGGATGGTTGTACATCTGAGAGATTGTAAGTTTACGTGAGGTTCCACACTCCATTGTTTTAGATAGGGTTTCATGTTATACATCATGGGTCTGGTGGTAGATTAATAATTCTTGGGAACACATTAACTTTTGAGTATATCTTACCATCCCCAGATAGATGTCTATTCTGAGAAAATGATTACTATGCTTGAGGAAATGCTTCAAGCTTGTATTATGGATTTTGGATGTTCTTGGGATAAACACATACCAACTGAAAAGTTTTTATACCTCAGTATTTTTCAAGGAACTATTCAGATGAAAATTTAGGAGGATTTGTAAAGTAGGCCTTCCCTGTCAACATTATATTGGCTGGAGGTTGGAGAGGCAGTTATTATAGGACAACGTCTTGTCGAGGACACCAAAAAGCATATAGAGTTGATTCAGATGATGATGGATAATGAACAGTCTCAACATAAGGCTTATGTTAATTGATGGAGAGGACCTCTGGACATCATGGTCAGGGATCACTTATTTCTACATGTCACACCGTGGATAGGACACAAGATGATTAGGAGGCAGGGTAAGCTTTTTCCGAGATTAGTTAGGTCATTTGAGGTGTTGGGGAGAGTTGGGACCTCAGAGTTACCATGATATGCAGGATTTTTTTCCACATTTCTCAGCTTCAAAGTCACTTCTCAGATCCATCTCATGTTTTCCTACCCATGGAGTTTGAGCTTGAAGTGAAGGCATCTTTCAAGGAGCACTCAATCCAGATTGTTGACCGAAGTATGAATGTTCTTCATGGTCGGTATGTTCCTTTGGAATGGGTGATATTGCAGCATGGACGAGTACATGATGAGACTTTATAGTGGGATGCTGATGTAGTATCAAAGTGGTCGGAGCTGTTCAGGGATTCTTCTTCAAATCCGCCTTGTTAGGGAAATTCAGGGACTAATTTCATTTATTGGAGAATTTTGTATGAACCCAGATCTTTTTTTCAGGTATTTTTTTCTTTTTCTACTATTTTTGAGAAAAAGATAAATTTCTTGAAAATTTTTATGTAAAATCATTGTATTTTATGAGTACACGCCGTGTACGCTGTTATTGCGGGTAGCTATGTGTTGTCCGTGTAGTAGCCATGCACACGACCACGTGTGGTGACCCAGAGGCCACCTAAAGTGGGTATCAGTAAGGATATCTTCACTTCATGTACATCAAAATTACATGACTTGTATTTTATTATTTTCATTAAACATACTAGCATCACATTTGATGGACAAAACCATCTCCTTCTAGGTCTCGTTTGTCTGAGAGAGACCGTACGACCGTGATCTTTCCCTGAGCCCCTGATCGATCATCTGATCTCCAATCCAACCTTCATCTATTGCGTTGTGATCATCTCTATGTGTTAATTATTCTTCTAGAGTATCATTACTTGATTTCGCATCAATGAATAGTTAACTATGGTTAAATTTTTAGATGTTTTTGTAGATTTACGATGTTCATGGAAGATTCAAGGCTTGAAGTTCACATATTATGATCCTAAAACACTGAGGTAGGAGGTTTGATTCTTTCTGTTTAAATTATATGAGATATATATGAAAAGTTGTCCAATACCCTTGAACAGAGTATTGCATGTTTACAGTTGTAGCCCTGCTAATTTCCTGCATTGTTTGTATGCTTGAGTAGAGGATAATTGGATGTGAATTGGGTTTATTGTTATGATTTGGAAGTTTTTCCCATGAATGTTCTTCTTGTGACCATTTGAACATGCTTAGGATTTTAGGCCACCATGTTTTTTTAACATGCATAGTTTTATAGGATTGAGTGATTGTTTATCTGACAAGTTACGACATGCTGTTGATTTTTTAGACATGTTGTTCTAGAGGTTTACTTTGACTATTTTTTGTCACTTGTGAACATTTTCTTTACACAGTGTTTCACGAACCTGGTTTTTTGAGACCATAGGAAAAATTTACATTATGGGATTTTCCCAAAGGGTCTATTATTATTATCACATTGCAAGACCGTAGGGGGGATTGACCTTGAGTTATCCCTCCGAGTGTATATAGTTATGTTACGAGGTCCCAAGAAAAGTTGAAATTGAGTGATTCCTCAGAGAACATGTATTTTACAACTAAAATACTATACTGGGAATTGACGGTTTGTGCTTCCATAGAGAATCATTAATCACTTTTGACTATTAGAGGAACTGACAGTCAGTACTTCCTCAAAGTGTCTTTGTTTTATCCTTTTATTTGGACTAGAGGTGATAGGCTGTGTGTACATCCCAGAGGGTTAACTATTTTGAACATTTGTTACTTTATTTGAGGAATTGAATGCTTAAATTGAAGGAATATTTACTACGGAGTACTTCCTCATTTACTATTCCTTTTAATTATTTCTTGCCAAATTTTCACTGACTTTTAGGCACAAATATTTTGGTGGTTTCTTACTGGGATTTAGTCTCACACCCTATTTAGGTAATGATTGAGTCCCAAACAGATTAAATTGTGGAAGGTATAGATAAGGGCAACTGCCCTTCTACATCAGGTACTCGACTACTTTGGAGCTGGAGAGCATGGGACGAAACTGAGGCTTCCAATAGAGAAGTGTTTTTTATCTATTTTATTTTTAGTTTTGTTTAGTACTGTTGAATTCCAAAATTTTGGTTTTTTGCCCACTTTCCTAGAAATATTTATCATGCATCATTTATATATTTCTTCTAGTTGTTTATTTATCAGTCTTTTGATTTTTACTGTTGTATGGTATTATTAAAACTTCCCATATTGTATATTTATTGTACTTATGCTGTGTACCCTACCAATGAGGTCATAGTTTCCTCACGATCATTGCCAAGGCCCTTACTTATAGTTAGAAGCCTCTGGCATTCGGGGAAATGTTCTTGAGGCCATGTGACTTACCGGGTACGGGGCAGCTTTAGGTGGCTTCCAGAATAGGGATGTTACACATAACACCTTAAGAACCAATGTTTGCCCTTCATTCAAACGAACCTTACACAATCCAATACCCCTACTAAAATATCATATTCTATTAAGACATCCATCACCACAACAATCATATCTAGAACAACATATATGAAAAAAACATGCAATGCTAATGCACCCTAAATGGAAAGGAAAAAATGCATGACAAGTGTTTTCAAAAAGTTCTTATATGATGCTTGAGATGGCATACCCTCGTCTCATCATGTTGGAACAGAAATAGAACCTCAACAAAATCAAAAATAACTGCAAAATGCATTTGAATCATCCACCGGTGAAATAAATCAAATACTAAAATTGTAAGACAATAAAATGAAATAACGAGGTAAATTGGATTTTCCCTATATTTGGGTTAGCTTCTTCTGGGAACAGCTTGTTACCAAAAACCTATTCATTCATATCCCTAGCTATAGTATTCAAACAGTTAGTCAATAAGAAAATAATCCCTTTGGTAAAACATTGTAATGTCCCGGTTCTAGAAGCCACCTAGAGACACCCAATACTGAGTTAGTGACATGAACTCAAGTGCATTTCCCCGAATTCCAGAGGATGCCGACTAGAAGAGAGGTCATTTAGTGTGATATGGGGGAAACTATTCCATCATTGGAAGAGTAACACAGAGGAAGTTAACATATAGAAATAGCAGAAGCAGTAAACATACCATACATCAGAAAATAGCTGAATATGAATGTACGAAACAACTGGAGCATATATATAAATGAAGCATGGTACTTAGTTCTAGGAAAGTATCCAAACATGTCACAATACTGAAATATATTACTAAGCCAATTTAAAAAACAAAACAGATAAAATCCTCAACATCACAAGCCTCATCATGGTCCCACACTCTAAAATTCCACAGCAGTCAAGTACCTGATATAGATGGATATTTCCCCTTATCTATACTGGAAACAATATAATCTGTTTGGGCCCAAAAGCATGGCCCAAATAGAATGCGAGACTATATCTTAGTAGGAAACCACCAAAATTTCAATGCCTAATAGTCTGTGAATATATGGCATAAAATATGTAAAAAGAGCAGTACACAAGGAAGTACTCAACAATAAACATTCCTACAGTTTAATTGCAATAAAAACCATATATGAAGAAAGAATCTAATAAAATCAGGAAACCCTCTGGGATTTACTCTCATCAAAACCCCTATGGTTCAACCTAAACAATAGAAGCAACCCTCTAGGAAGTACACACGATCTAACCCCTATGGATTAGATTAGGAGTAGACTCTCTGAGGAAGTACTCATAATAAATTCCCCCTCTGGTCTTGTATCAGTAACTAAAAGGCTATCTAGGGAAGCACTTACTTCTTATTCCCCCTGTACCCCACGTTGATAAACTAAAGACACTCTTAGCAAGCAATTACGTCAATTCCCACTATAGTCTCAAATCATAACAGTTAAAATACACTCTGGAAAAGCCTTCAAGGTCAATTCTCCCTATGGTCTACAACACCAAGTCCACACCGCCCTGTGTAAGTCAAACAAGAACAGAAATTCATAGCGGCCAAAGTAAACCTAAATATCTACTTAGCTAATAGTCTACATCATAACATCAAGTTAGATAACAATCACACCATCCTACAATACTGGGCCGGGAAAAAAAGGCATCCTAATAGGATAAGGAGGACCAAACAATCATAAACAAACATGAATGGGCAAACAATTCCATGGCATTAAAATTTACCCTATTCACATTCAATTTACCTATTCTCAAGCATAAAATCATAGTAAGAAAATAATAGAGCTAAAATAGTAAAATATGCAATAACATGTTCAAGGGTATTTGGAAATTTTGCGCATATAACTCAAAGACAATTTTGAGAAAGGCACAAACCACCTACCTCAATGTTGTAGGAATTATATATGTGAACCTCGACCCGTGATTCAACCAAGAACACCATATATTTAAAAAAATTTGTTAAAGTTCAACTAAAGATAACTCTTGAAAGATGAGGAATCTAGAAACGAATCATTAAAATAAGGAAGAGACTACAGATGTGATTAAAATGAAATTGATGGCGTTTTATTTAGAGAAAGGATGCTCAATTATGGGATTTGGGAGGAAATATAGTTGTACGGGATCTCTCTAATGAACTAGGTTGAGACAGAGGTATTTCTATCTGCCAAACGTGACCCTTGAATGTTTAATGAAAAAAGGAAAATACATGTCGTGTAATTTTGAAGTACATGACGTGTAATTTTCCTTACTGAGCCCTACATTAACCGTCCTCCAGGTCAACACACATTGCGGTGTGCACAGTTGTGACACGACCAGAACTCAGCTACCCATGATAACCAAATAGACGGTGTGTACTTATCGAGTATCCGACATATAATTATGAAATTTCCAAAACTCTATTTTTTCTCAAAGACACTAGAAATAGGAAAACATACCTGAAAAGAAGATCTAGTTTCTTACATTGCCACATGGTTTTCATATAGTAATTCATAAAATCTTATTGGTTATTTTACGATAAATACCTAATATAAAATATGGGGGACAGTTGAATTTGTGATATCCTATGTTTTTAACAATGATACCTTAATGACATGACACATCACCAATGAATTGAATTTAGGTGTGGGTGAATTTCACACTATGATTATGATTCCATGATATCCATATATATATATATCATATATTATCATAACACAATTTGATAACAGTAATTTCAAATCCATTAAACAATCTCCCTCATTGTTCCCCTATTCTTACCAAGGGCCATTAATATGATGTCAATAATATAACTCCATGATAATAAAAATCCTAAATTATTTGATCCCTTGAAATAACTCCCTTCTTTGAATTCATGTAGAAACATTCAGGTATAGATCAGAATTATTGGGTTTCCTTATCAATAAAACCCCCCAAAAAATAACCCTTATTTTTTATATAAATTTATCATTGTTACAAGCTATTAATAAATGATCATATTGAAATAAAAAAAATCATGATCCTACATACTAATTGTATTTATTAAGATGGTTTATTTATGTTTATTTATAGAATATATGAAACTCTTATAGAAATGTTTTCATAGTGGTCCACATGTAATGAAAATAAAATATAAGAATTTTTTCATGTTTTATCTCCATAAAAGATACAACATTAATACTTCTATAAAAAAATAAATGGTTTGAGACAATGTTAATCATTATACAAAAATGAAATGAATGACATAATAAACTCTTTAAATTACATGAAACTACATAAAAATCTCTACTCATAGGGATATAAGCTGTATATTTATTTCTTCTTTAATGGAATAATGATGTAATTATTTTTTATAATGTGTGGATTTCATGACATATAAAATTGTTTTGAACTATGAAAATGAAAAATATTAGTTTTTATTCCCTTGTGTAGGGATACATATGATATACTATATGGGATAACTATCATTGAAATGGATCCATATATATATAACGTCATGTATTAAAAAATCGAAGATTATATAAAACATGAGAGTGCCTTCTTATGTGATTTTTTATTTTATCGTCACTAATATTTTTTTTATAAATCCATATCATTAATGCATAAAACGAAATTATTTTTATAGTTTTCAATAAAATACCTAAATTTAAATCAAAATATTTAATTAAAAGTTTAGATATTTTTTTATTTGGATGCAATTCATGAATCTGAATAAATATATAATAGATTATTATAAGATAAAATATTATAATATGATGGATGAACCTTTAATCCTCTAATTTTTAATAAATTTTTATCTATGCACGTATGTTGAGGTAATATGTGTAGGGGATACATAAAAAATTAGAACATGGTGAGCCTAACAAGATATCATTTAGCTGTGAAAGTAAATTGTTTCCCATGATTCTGAATTTGTGATTTTATATAGATGATTTTTTTATAATATATTTTAAATTACTAATTGATTATTTAATAAATCAATAGAATTATATCAGGCTCTCAATCTATCTTTGGGGAATATTCAATGAATCTTGTGTCATTTAATCATTAATCTTTATACCACTTACCAATGTATCTGTATTATCTTAAAATTCCTTATCTATAATGTATTAACATATACTCTCAACTACACCACCCCAGAAACACCATATGCTATAGTCATTAGAGAAATGTACTTTCCATGAAATTTTATTCTAAACAAAAATATCAACCCATGAAAATGGATGTGAGATAAATTAGTAATGGATAATTTAATAATAATAACTTATCTAGTGGGCGGTGAAAAGTTGTTATTATCATGATATCAGTCATATTTGGGGGATCTCCTTGAAATGTGAATACTATTTACCACCATCTCTAGTGGGAGATAAATGGGTTCCATTTTTCTAATTTTAACATTCTCGAATAATTTTAGAAGGAATCAAACTAATTGTGTTCTTCACATGAATCATAATCCATAGATCCCAAGGAAATTGTTTTTCTGGTTGTTTCACTAACAAATAAAATAAAACACTCTGAATGGGAGACCACTATAAGAGTTCCATTAGCATTACTCAAAGGTAGATTAACTACCACTCCATTAATCACACCAAGAACATTTTTTTCCATAAATTTAATTTATAACTCAAAGAGAAATATGGATCCCACTAATTAAGAACGAAAAATCATAAATTAGTGATTTATTTTTGAAATGATTAATTATTTAATCCAATATAAACTATGTACAGAATCACCATAGAGGTTATAAATATGGAAATTAATAAACTATATTACTAGGGGGCTCAACCCTAATGAATAGAACAAATAGGTCCTCCCCATTATTGAGAATACTTAAGAAACATTGGAGTTCCTCTGCCTGATACACACCATACACGGATCCCTATTTTGATATATATAGACAATAAGGAGGTCCTCCCTATAGAAATTAATGGTGAATCGTTTATATAGTTCATCAGTATGCTACCAATTATTGTGTTGCTCTCCATGGATACATATAAAAAATGAAATCACTCCCCAAACTAAAAAATAATGATTCATCCACAAAGGTCATCCCAATAACAATCACAAATTTCCTCAATAGAATGACCAATAAATATTATATAGAGTTCATCCCCATTCCTAAATCACTTCAATATATCTCTAATAGCAAATGATTCTTACTATATATGATGCATATTTATTAGGTTCATTATTGTCATTTAGGAATTCATTCCTTCATATAGAATAAATAATGAGACAATGATCATCAAATATCCCACTGATGGACCATTTATAATGGAGAAAATATTAAATTCTCAAAATGATGACTCCTTACATGATAAAACATCAAGGAAATTAACAACATAGTGAAAATTAGTAGATATGAGATTAAATATAGATGAAATGTATTTGAATATTATATAATAGTAAAAATAATTTTCTACAAATCAAATATTATACTAGAACCGTGGTACCACCAATATTAATTTTCTATGTTTCATTCAAGAATTTAACATTTAATATATATAGTATATTTTTTTAGTGGCATTAAAATCGCATAATGTTTTTCGACCAACATGATATGGGTTTAAAAAGAATCATAGGACACCATATAAAAAATTTCATAGGCATGAAATTATAATCAAAATAGAATAATATAACCTAGAACCTATAAAATGAAGAAATCTTACAATAAACTACCATGTATAAAAATTGGGTAACTCAAAAAATAATAATGGATCCCTCCACCAGGTGTACAATATAGGATTAGGAGATTTTAGTGTGAATTATTTCTCCCCTCATAACTAATACGGTAAAACTAAGATATTAAATTATTTTCCTCACAAGAATAAATGAAAAACTGAATTCTATAATATTTTTAAGATAAATGATTTCCCAAATTATTTCAATGTAAATATATATTAGTAATATTGATGATAATACAGTCCATTTATTGAATTTTGGAGATAATCCTAATGGGGTAACTAAATATTTCTACTCCACTATTTTATTTTTATGACTGTTAAAAAAACATAAATCCTAAGAATAAAGGAGCCCCAAAATAAAAAGCTGTATTTTGTAGTGTTCATCCCATAACCATTATTAGGAAATTAAAATTTCAACTAATACTTTTTCATATTCTAGTCCATGATGTAGTAAAATAAACCACTTGAGTTTTCATGTCCAAGGGGATGCCCAACCCTGTAAGTTTAGGGAAAAATTTACCACCAACATAACCCCCATAACATTGATCAATCATATAGATATCATGATAAATTTTGTGCCTCATAAAAAAATTATTATGAAAAATGTATTGGATAACTATACTTATAAATTGTGAGTAATATCATCTAAATATTCCATGTTTAGTTGTAAATAGATTAAATTCCATCATAATTACATGTAATGAGGACTATCTAACTATTCTATAATTGGAATACTAGAATATTAAATAATTGTTCCATAAAGGCTTAAAATATGTAATCCCTGCCATTTGGTCAATGGTAAGGGGTTATTATGAGGATAACATCTATTATTTCATAATTTCAAATGACACCATGCACATAAAAAATATAGATGGTGATCTAGTTGCAATAGGACAAATAATAGTGACTATCATATTTATTTTCAATACTTTTAATTGTTATCATGATATTAATAATAATGTAGATTAATCAATGTTATATATATATATATATTAAAATTAAAATAAATAAATTATATATTGATAATTAAACTAAATTAACACAATGCCTAATAATTATGGTCCTTGTATAATCATCCACTAAAATATTTCTATAATATCATTATAAAAATTGTAATTTTCATTATTTTCAAGATAACAAACAACCATCACTATAGATTCCATCACAACCAGGGATTAACATATATGGTTGAGTCTTGTAACAATGAGTGAAAATCATAAATATATTTTGGGTTACATGTAGGGAATAAAACCATTGTGTATATTTTTTTACATTGATTTCAAATAAAAAATGGATGATATTCCTTGATTCAGTTTGACCATTCATATTTTAATGATCAATTTATCTATCAAACTAACCCAAAACTACATCCAACCTATCAGCTAATTACCACATCAATATTTTTTTGGTTTTACAATTATTTTTAAATCATAAGAATCATTCTCAAAAGAGTCATCCATTATAGATTATAGCATTTTGACTGAAATAATAATTAGAGATACTTGATTAGTGTAAAGGTAAACTAGAAGTTTCTCAATCAAACTATGATACAATATAATTTGAAAATAAATGATATAATAAATCAGTGGACATGACCCCAACACCATTGAACTTTTTATAAACAATTTTTTCAAAATTCAATAAAATGTAGAATTAATGTATCATTTTTCAATTTTTATCCAAACCTTGGAATGCCTTTGGGAAACAGTAAACAATAGGAGAAATATAGGATTATATTATTCATGTTGATATCAATAGACCATTAATTTTCTTATTATAATAACCTAGTGGGTCAATAAAACTATATTTTTTAGGATAAAAAATAAAAATTCCTTAACTAATCATGCTTTACTAGAAGTGAAATAAGAATTTTGGAGAACTATAATACATATAAACTGTAAAATGAATGTGTATTGATTTTAATGTTCTTAAGCAATATTGAGCTAAATGAATCAGATCATGGCTTGCTAGCTGGGGACAGAGACTAGGTGAATGTGAAGAACCGATCATGTTCAAGAAGATCCATCATGGATATTATTGTTAGCATTCATTTTGAATACATGGATATGGACGATCCAGTCCATGAGCTTCAAGTTTAAACTCCGAATGATTTGGGCATCAAATTTCCACAACCTGTGGAAAACCATTCTGAATGGAAAGGACCATGTGAGGCTGAGTCGGGAGATGAGAGCTCTAGATTAGTCTCAGTTGATAGTGCTATGGTAACATTTAAAATAGGGATCCACGACTCAAGGAGAATATAGATAAGAAGGGAAATATGGAGATGTGGGATTTCATTGTTACAAAGTGTTGGAAATAATGGTGGTGTAAATATTACCCACAACTACCCAAACTAATGAATACAATGTCAACAAAGAAGGTAAGGGATGAATATTGAGATGATATTCACACCGTCAGTGATAATGATGATGAAGGTCAGGAAGAAAAAATCCAAATGTAGGGTATTATTGTGGTTATAGATGTCTCACCCAATGATCCCAACACTGATTTCGTGATTCCCGCTAAGGAGGAGCATGATTTCTTGATGTATGAAGCAAGAGAAATTAAAAAATTATTGACATGACATAGGAACGTATCATACATGCAAAGGATGTGATGATATAGGAATATATCTATATTAACACTTCACTAGATGATGTTAACACGATAAAAATTAAAATTCATCTGGTTTCTACAAAACATGGCCATTGTGGGTGTATCGATAAGAATGATCTTATCTTGACATTCAGATTCAACAAAAATAATATAATTATTGAAGAGTACCTTTAACTTTGGTATAAGAGAGCGTAAAATATTGAATATATATGCGAGGATGGCCCTTATACAAAATTAACTATTCTAAAATGGAGTTTATATAGGAATAACACTTCTAGTAAAATCAAACATGTTTTTAAGGATTTTGTGAATTGTTTTGATGTTGGCTATCTTTTTGTTAACCCATGAGTTTTCACACTTTTACTATAAAAGTGTTTCAATTATAAAAATATTATTTTCATTCATATGAAATAATATATCCTATTCCCTTGGAAAATAGCATTCTTATAAACATATCATTGATCTTTATATGGATTATTTATATGATGGGTATAATAATATGTTTACCCACTAAAACTATAATTATTGATTCCTAGAATTCTCTAAATTTTTCATCATATAGAGGATATTATCTTTAGATTGGGAAAATGTATTAAAAATATAATTAATTATTAATGATGTGGTATTATTAGTCATATGAAGATGTTTTCAATATCAAACCAGAACAAGTGTGGAAATTAGACACTAAGACAGCTTAGTTAAATGGAGTTCCACTAAATCTTATTTTCAAAATGTCAATGGATTAACCTAATATTTCAATTCAACAGATATAATCTCAATATATATCACAAGAGACACCCAGATACTGACTCTGGTAACTAATTATTAGACACTATCACATGAATCTACAATTATATATGAATGGTCAAACACATGACTTATAACCCTTTTCCAATTGGATCCAACCTAAAAAATTAATATTCTGAATGATATTGTGTTAGTATGAATTGACATATTAAAAAAGAGGTGTATTTAAAAAACTTATTATTCTTCTCTATGTGAATACACATGGGCAAAATCCCATGACATACTACATGAGAAAATTATCATGGAGGATTTTTTCATTATAATCTATTTGGGGTGTTAGGTGGAATGTTCCAAGTTGAATTACTAATTATACAACCAGTTCAACCATATGCATGAGATATTGATAATGCTCTATTTGGGGGTGTATCTAAACATTATCCGAAATCATTTTTATCATCTCAATGTAATATGGAGATATTGGTGAAGGACCAGAAGCCTTATACATTATAAAAACACAAAAATCTATTTTAAAAGTTCTCATTAAAATTATATGAATTATTTTATGAAAAACTAGACTCCATCTCTTGAATATAATTTTATTGAACTATTATTTCTTCTAAAGAATTTCAAATAATTTCACCTTGGCCAACATGATCCAAAATCATTGATATTATTTATATATTATTTTCTATTTTTTAAAAATAAAATTCAATTCAGAAATGTTAAATTATATTTTTTTTATATTTTATAATATATAATATTTTTAGTCCATAAAATTACCAACCATGGGAATATAAATGCCTTCATAAATAATGAAACAAAAATATTCTCAATTTATCCTGATGGTATGGTTGTAACAAAGAAGATAATAATATGGTTATTTTGTGATTATAGGAATGAATAAATATAATTATTCCATATTATTGGAAATTATTACATCATTTCAATTATTATTATTATTAACCTCCTTCTTCATCAGATGATACTATACTCTATAACCTATTTCTACTATTATACATCATTTATATCTCAAATAGATATGGTTCCCCAGTTTTTATTGATATGTGGGGTTGTGTAATATTTTGATTATAAAACAATATAATCCCTATAACACTAGATTTATTATAATTATTATAGGTCACATTCATTGCTATCTTAATAATTTCTTAGTGGTAAACTCAAAAATTATTCTCCTCCAATGTTTCTATCGAGAATGAATGATTAAATTATTTTAAATTGTATGGGTTCAATATTATGGGATTAACCCCAAATGATAATGTGATATTGGAGTTAATGTAACATCCCAAGTAATTAATGAATAATAGATATTTTTTTCTATGTCTATTAATGATTAAGATAGTGTTTTAGAGGCTTAAAATGAAAATAAATCCAATCTTAAGCATGGAATACACTAATATTCTTAAAAGATTGTTTTACTGCCTTATGATGGAAAACCCTTTTTAAATATATCTTTTGACAATTTTATAAACTATGTTTGTCAAAATAAACTTAATCTTTATGATTGGGACATCAAAATTTTCTTGTGTGAATTTTTGATATTTTTCTGATAATGTTCATTTTTTAATGAATAGTGAAAAATACTGCATTTTACATCAAAACTGCTTTTTAATCTAATTTATTTATATGATTAGATTATATTTTTTAATTGGTCTTAATGTGTAATATTAATATAGTTTTACCATTTAATCCAATGGTGGTCATTGGAATCAATTTCACTTTGAAATTGGACTCAAACTAGTGTCAATCTTTTGAGACTTATTGTTTCATAAAAACACGCTATTTGCTCTGACCGCGGGAATTAATTATTAAATTAATTAATTTGACTTATATGTTTTTAATTTTGTAAAATAGTCTTCATTTTTGAATTCGGAATATCAAATATAGCTTAGGGTGAATTTTTGGTAATTTTCTGAAAAACTTCAATTTTTGATGAATAGTGAAAACACTAAGTGGTACTTATAAAGACTGATTTTCCGTTTAAATGAAATTTTTCCATCATTGTGTTTTGAATTTCAAAAATCCGACATACATGGTTGTCATTAAGAAGTAAAATGTATTAAATGAGATTAAAATAATTTTTTGGTGAATAGTAACTTATTAAGTTCTTAATCGCGATTAGTGGTAATTAGGGTAGTTTAAGGTATAAATAATGCTTTAATAATATTAAACGAACTTGAAACATGTCCTAACCTCATTGGATGTGTAATGGCCGACCAAGACAAGCCATGGGTCAACTTGGGGACCCCATGGAGCCACTTTGGTTGGCAAATGACATAAATAACTTTTTATTAAATGTTAAAGTAAAAATGAAACAAACATAATATGTCTTACGAAAAGAATTTTTACATGGGGTTATAAAGATCAGATTTTTGATTATAAATAGTCATTGGAAATATAAAAAGATTTCCTACATCATAGTATTTTGTTTATAATTTTTAGACATTAAATAAATAAAATTATTTATGATATCATGATGATGCAGCGATGACCTCATTATTTAACGATTTAAATAAAATGGAAAGATAATGTAAAATCTATGAACTACACATGTCCAAAACCAATTGGATGAGTGTATTTCGAACCCTTATCACCTTATCCACGACTTATATCAATTTGGGACTTTTTAAAACCGAAACAAATTTTCAAATAATGTAATATTTCTTTACTTTCCAAAAGTGCCCCTCATCTCCTCTTATAAAAGGCCCCCACCTCTACCTCATTTCACACACTCCTCAAGCCTTTGGCTCGGCCCACCCCTGCCCATTTACTCTCTAAAAATCCCTCTCCTCATCCTAGATGATTCCCTTTGGGCATAATCTTTTCAAAGGAAGCCTTTGTGCTCAAATCAAAAGGAGTTACACTTTTAAAGGTTATTCATTCTCTCATGTTCATTTGTTTTATTTTGTTTCTCCAAACCTTTAACTCTTTTTATTTACTTCTTTTGTAACAACACCAGTATCTTCAATATATTAGGATGTTTTTATAAGATTTATTTGAGCTACACTCTCACACAACTAAATCAAATGGTTAAAGAACATACGGTTTCCGTGGATGGCGAAATTCTGCCTCCCGAAACGATGATTGTTCAATACTCATTTAACACCTTAAAAGGTGGCCATTATGATGTCACTATTTTTATATATGATATATAATATGTTTATGTTTTCCTTAAGCTTCTGTTTTTTCATTTTGGGCATACCTTTATGGTTTCCATTATGGGTAAACACGATATCTTCATTTTAGGAAGTGCAGACTACCGCCCCCTGAAAGTGATTTGATTCGTTAATACCATATGTGGGATGTGTAAAGGATAAAGTTAAGGATATTATATATGTTATTATAATGGAATTATAATATACTTATTAATCATTATTATTCCATTCCAGAAAATATGAAATAGAAATGGAAGTAGCGTTCATACGTACGTACGGCTTACCGTTTCTATGAACGGTGCATTTCATTTCTTACCTCTAAATGTGATGTAATATTATAAATACATGTATATGATGAATATATATGATATATATGTTATCCAAATCATTAATATCATTCTGGATATAATGAACCATTGTCCAAATTAACAACATGTAAGTGTAAGAAGTCTATTTTTGACTTAAGAACCAAATACCGACAAAATGAACATTATTAACTTAAATGATTACATGATGTTCATAACATAGTATAAAAGGAATAATGAACTTGAAAAAGGTTCATAAGCAAGTAGAGATTAACTCAAGTGTATTATTCAGGAGATTAAAGAATGGTCGGGTCAAGTCGGATACGAGGTATGGGACTTCGTCTCAATCTCCTTTTGTTGAGGCATATTTTATTTTATACACAACTTTCTTTTATACGGTGTATAAACCCCTTTGACTTTTACGTTTATTCAAAAGAAATATTTTTTTATACGAAGTGTTTACTAAAGGACAAAAGGGAATGTTTTTGTCGTACGTATGCGGCGACAACGACTTCTCCGCCGTCATGACCGTTATTTGAGTTTTGGCTTCCTCTACAAGCCATACCTTCTTTTTAAAAGAAAAATAAATACCATTTTTTACTTTTCTTTTATTTTGGTATTGAAAATGGTTTTCATAATGTTTTTATATCAATGTGTTGTATTGATATCTCGTGATTGAAATGTGGAAATTTTATGTTTCCTTTATGCATGTTTTATGTGATATTATTATGTTATGGTTCTTGGGAATTATTATGAAGACGGGTGGTTCCATGATAAACTAAGGGCGGGTGAGCCCGTTATAGCTCTCCAATGCATTGGGTAACGCGAAGGAGTGAAACGTTAAGGTTTCTCCGAAGAGATTTAGGGAATATACTGTGATGGGTATTCCAAACGTAACCAAGAGGGTTACTCCCTACGTAAGAATGTTATGGATGCCTCAAGTTACCTTTATGTATTATGATTTATATGATTTATTCATGATTTTATGAGGTATGTTAAAGTGCCTATGTTTTATGGGTAAAGTATGATTTCATTCTTATGTATATATGAACTCATGTTTCCTTTCCATGTTTTTATAACCCATAATGAGCTTTTTATGATCATCCCATGTTTTTTTGAAATGTTTTCCACAGGTCGAGGGAAAGGTACATGATATGATGATAGTGTCAAAGAAGTGTCAAGAAATAATCCATGTTTTATTTTAAATGTGTTTCCATTGATGGTAATGAAGAATACTATCTTTATGTAACCACTTTGTTTATATATTGAATGTAATGAAAGTTTTATAATCTAATTCTCTAAAACTCTAAACCCGGAAAGATCCTCAATGTGTAATCTGGTAATAACTCAAGATTAAGTATGGTTTAAGGCTGGGGCCTTATAGTTAATATCAGAGGTCGGTTTAGATAACTTTAGGAGTTAGAATTCTATTAAATGATTATCCAAAAATATTTTTTTATGGTAAAATTGAGGTGATATAGCATTTGAAGATTACCATGTTGCTTCGCCTATGATATTTCTGTGTTCAGAATGGTTTTCCGCAGAGGAAACAAAGCAACTATGTTGGGACGAAATTAGGAGGAAGACAACCTTCCAAATCAGCAACCTGAGATGGTCGGAATCGGAACTGAATAGTTTGTTGCAGTGATGGAACAGTTGACTCAGGCTATAAATGGTGGTGGTATCCATGCACGAGATCATCCAGATCAACCGCAGAGGAACATGTCAGTGGTGGAACATTTCATGAGGCAACATCCACCATCATTCAGAGGATCATCTGACCCTGTGCTAGCTGAAGGGTGGATTAATGCACTGGAAAAGATTTTTGATGTCATGGGGTGTTTAGACAATCAAAAGGTTAGTCTTGCTATTTACCGTTTGGAGGGTGAAGCAGATTAGTGGTGGTCAATGGTTAAAAATATCTGGGACGCCGATGAGATTGATGCTCTTGACTGGGATGAATTCAAAGTTATGTTTCTTGAGAAGTATTTTCCTAAGGCTGTTCGACTTAGGATGGAAAAGAAATTCTTGGAATTGAGGAAAGAGAAAGACTCAGTGGCTTCCTATAAAGAAAGGTTCACTCGATTGGCAAGGTATGCTCCAAATTTTATTCGAGACCTTGATAGTAAAATCAATCATTTTTACTCAGGATTAAAGCCAAAATAACGAAGGGAATTAGCTTCTCGTGAGTTTAAAAGTTATGAAAAGCTTGTTCGATGTGCTGAGAAGGTGGGAATGGAGTTTTCCGATGACCAAGTGTTCTATAACAACCAGCAGAAGAAGAGACCGAGGTGGCAGGAGAAAGGTAAGAATTCTTCAAAAAAGACCGATGGAAAGAGAACTAAGTTTCCAGTTTGTGATAAATGTGGCAAAAGGCATGCTGGGGAATGTCTTCTGAATTCTGGAAAGTGCAACCGATGTGGTAAGATGGGACATAAGGCTCGTGATTGCACTGAAAATGATCAAGGTAAAGGTAAGAACAAATTTTATTTACAGTTAGTGAAATGTTTTAAGTGCAATGAGATGGGTCACTATGCAAATGAGTGTCCGAAAAAGAGCTTGAGTGATGGGAAGAAGTTAGACTACAAGCAGAAAGGGGTGGTGAAATCCTTTGCAACTACTTCAGCAGATTTCGGGCCATCAAATGAAGTTGTATCAGGTACTTTGTTTGTTTTTTCAGATTATGCCAGTGTGTTGTTTGATTCGGGGTCTACACATTCTTTCATCTCTGAAACCTTTTCTAGTAAAATGGGAAAACCATCTCAAAAAATGACTCCTTAACTTTTGGTAAAAACACCTGGGGGAAATGTTGAGGCAAAAAGAATTTATAAGAATCTTCCTATCCTTATCTGTGGAAAGAACCTACTTGCAAACCTTATTGTTCTACCTATAGTAGAGTTTGATGTTATCCTGGGTATGGATTGGCTCTCTATTTACCATGCTAAGATTGACTGTAGAGCTAAAGAAGTTTCTTTTCAGAAATACTTTCAGTTTGTTTACAGGAATGAACCCTTACTTTTGATAACATATCAAGAGGACGAGAAACTTTTAAAAGATTGAAATGAATGTTACCTTTCACACGTTGATGAAAATAAAGGAACTGTTTAGATTAATGAAGTGCCAGTGGTAAATGAGTATCCTGATGTTTTTCCTGATGAGTTTCCTGGAATAATACCTGATCGGGAAGTTGAGTTTACTGTTGACTTATTTCCTGATGCTAATCCAATTTCAAAACCCCCTTATCGAATGGCACAAATTGAACTTTTAGAGTTGTAGGAGCAATTTCAAGATTTATTAGGGAAAGGTTTCATTAGACCCAGCACATCACAATGGGGTGCTCCTGTTTTATTTGTTAAAAAGAAAGATGGTTCTATGAGACTTTGCATTGATTATAGAGCCTTGAATAATATCATTTTTAAGAACAAATATCCTTTCCCTCATATTGATGATTTGTTTGATCAGCTCCAGGGAGCTCAGTTTTTTTCAAAGATTGACCTGAGATCGGGGTACCATCAGCTGAAGGTAAAGGAGGTAGATATTCCGAAGACCGCGTTCTGTACGAGATATGGCCATTATGAATTTGTAGTAATGCCTTTTGGGCTAACCAATGCACCTACTGTATTCATGGACTTAATGAATAGATTTTTCCATGAGTTCTTGGATATGTTTGTGGTGGTTTTCATTGATGATATTTTGGTGTTTTCTAAAAGTAAAGAGGAGCATTAAAGATATTTAAGGGTTATCTTGCAAACCATAAAAGAAAAGAAACTATATGGGAAATTCATCAAGTGTGAGTTTTGGTTGCAACAAATTTCTTTCTTTGGTCACATTGTTTCTAAAGATGGAATAACTGTTGATCCTGCAAAAAAAAGTTGTGGAAGAATGGCCAAGACCCACAAATGTAACCGAGATTCATAGCTTCCTTGGTTTTGGGGGCTATTAACGAAGGTTTGTTAGAAATTTTTCACGGTTATCTAGTCCAATGACTAAGCTAACTCGGAAGGGTCTTAAGTTTATCTGGACAAAATAATGTGATGATTGTTTTCAGGAATTGAATAGAAGATTGGTGAATTATCCAGTTTTGGCACTACCTTCCAGGAATGGTGAGTTTGTTATATACAGTGATGCTTCATTGAAAGGACTTGGTTGCGTCCTAATGCAGAATGATCAGGTAATTTATTATGCTTCACGACAGTTGAAAACTCATGAGGTAAATTACCCTACACATGATTTGGAATTAGATGCTGTTGTTTTCGCTTTAAAAATTTGGAGGCATCATTTGTATGGAGTAAAGTGTGAAATATATACTGATCACAAAAATTTAAAGTATATATTCACTCAGAAATAATTGAACATGAGACAAAGGAGATGGCTAGAATTAATCAAGGATTATGATTGTACAATTCATTACCATCCGAGAAAAGCAAATAAAGTGGCAGATGCTTTGAGTCGAAAAAGTAATGCTTCATTAACAATGTTGCGTTTGGAAGGTGATCCTTTGGTTAAGGATTTGATGAACATTGGCATAGAAGTTGTTGGTGCAGGAAGTCCTTCTGTTTTATTTCAGGTATCAGTGAGATCTTCTCTATCAGATAGAATCAAGAAATCACAGAAGCAAGACAATGAGTTGCAGAAAAAGGTAGCGCTGGTTCAGAAAGGTAAGTTGCCCGAATTCAACATTGATAATGATTGTGTTTTGAGATTTGGGAAGAGATTGTGTGTGCCTTGTGATTCACAGTTGAAGAGAGAGTTGTTATGTGAAGCTCATAGTTCTCCGTTTTCAGTTCATCCTGGTAGTACTAAGATGTATAAAGATCTGCGGGAGTATTACTGGTGGGATGGAATGAAAAGAGACATTGCTGATTTTACTGTGAAGTGTTTGACTTGTCAGCAGGTTAAATCAGAGCGGCAGTTACCGAAAGGGATGCTTCAGCCTTTACCAGTGCCAGAGTGGAAATGGGAGAATATATCCATGGACTTTGTTGTTGGATTACCGAAGACATCTCGAGGTAATAATGCAATCTGGGTTATTGTTGATCGCTTGACCAAATCTGCTCATTTCCTTGCTATACGAGATACTTTCTCTCTTGATCAACATTCCCGTTTGTATCTTAAATAGATAGTCAGGTTACATGGAGTTCCTCTCTCCATTGTATCGGATCGTGATCCCAGGTTTACTTCTAACTTTTGGAAAGGCCTTCAGAAGTCGTTGGGTACTGAATTAAATTTTAGTACAGCTTTTCATCCTCAATCAGATGGGCAGACAGAACGAACAATTCAGACATTGGAGGATATGCTACGAGCTTGTTCTATGGATTATCAGGGAAGTTGGGACCAACATCTTTCTTTGGTTGAATTTTCATATAATAACAGATTTCATTCCAGTATACAGATGGCACCATTTCAGGCATTATATGGGAAGCGGTGTCGAACTCCAGCTTTCTGGGATGATGTGGGTGAAAGGAAGTTGATGGGACCAGAATTGGTAGAAGAGATGGCAAAAAAAGTTCAGCTGATTCAGAAACACATGAGAACAGCTCAGAGCAGGCAGAAGAGTTATGCGGATAACCGGAGGAAGGATCTATCTTTCGAGGTAGGTGATCATGTTTTTCTCAAGGTTTCTCCTTGGAAAAGTGTGATGCGATTTGGTAAGAAAGGAAAGCTGAGTCCAAGGTTTATTGGACAATATGAAATTCTGGAGTGAGTTGGATCAGTTGCATACCGGGTGGCTTTACCTCCGAGTTTATCTCAGGTACACAATGTTTTTCACATTTCGATGTTGAGAAAGTATATGCCAGATCCATCTCATGTTTTGAGTCCAGAGGTAGTTCAGCTGGAAGAGAACCTATCTTATGAGGTACAATCGGTCCAGATTCTTGACCACAGGGAGCAAGTGTTACGGAATAAGGTGATTCACCAGGTAAAGGATTTGTGGAAAAACCACATGATTGAAGAGGCAACATGGGAATCTGAAAATGAAATGAGGGATAAATACCCCCATTTATTTGATAAGTAAATAAATTTCGGGGACGCAATTTTCTAAAGGGGGGAAGGATGTAACATACCAAGTAAGTAATGAATAATAGATATTTTTATCTATGTCTATTAATGATTAAGATAGTCTTTTAGAGGCTTAAAATGAAAATAAATCCAATCTTAAGCATGGAATACACTAATATTCTTAAAAGATTGTTTTACTGCCTTATGATGGAAAAACCTTGTTAAATCTATATTTTGAAAATTTTATAAACTATGTTTGTCAAAATAAACTTATTCTTTATGATTGGGACATCAAAATTTACTTTCTGTGAATTTTTGATATTTTTCTGACAATGTTCATTTTTTAATGAATAGTGAAAAATACTGCATTTTACATCAAAACTACTTTTAATCTAATTTATTTTTATGATTAGATTATCTTTTGAATTTGTCTTAATGTGTAATATGAATATATTTTTACCATTTAATCCAATGGTGGTCATTGGAATCAATTTCACTTTGAAATTTGACTCAAACTAGTGTCAATCTTTTGATACTTATTGTTTCATAAAAACACGCTATTTTCTCTGACAGCGGGAATTAATTATTAAATTAATTAATGTGACTTATATGTTTTGAATTTTTTAAAATAGACTTCATTTTTGAATTCGGAATATCAAATATATCTTAGGGTGAATTTTTGGTAATTTTCTGAAAAACTTCAATTTTTGATGAATAGTGAAACCATTAAGTGGTACTTATAAAGACTTATTTTCCGTTTAAATGAAATTTTTCCATCATTGTGTTTTGAATTTAAAAAATCCAACATACATGGTTGTCATTAAGAAGTAAAATGTGGTTCAATGAGATTAAAATAATTTTTTGGTGAAGAGTAACTTATTAAGTTCTTAATCGCGATTAGTGGTAATTAGAGTAGTTTAAGGTATAAGTAATGCTTTAATAATATGAAACGAACTTGAAAGATGTCCTAAACTCATTGGATGTGTAATGGCCGACCAAGAAAAGCCATGGGTCAACTTGGGGACCCCATGGAGCCACATTGGTTGAGAAATGACATAAATAACTTTTTATTAAATGTCAAAGTAAAAATGACACAAACATAATATGTCTTACAAAAATAATTTTTACATGGGGTTGTATAGATCCGATTTTTGATTATAAATAGTCATTGGAAAGATAAAAACATTTTCTACATCATAGTATTTTGTTTATAATTTTTAGACATTATATAAATTAAATTATTTTTGACATCATGATGATGCAGCGATGACCTCATTATTCAACGATTTAAATAAAATGGAAAGATAATGTAAAATCTATGAACTAAACATGTCCAAAACCAATTGAATGAGTGGATTTAGAGCCCTTATCACCTTATCCACGACTTATATCAATGTGGGACCTTTTAAAACCGAAACACATTTTCAAATAAAGTAATATTTCTTTACTTTCCAAAAGTGCCCCTCATCTCCTCTTATAAAAGGCCCCCACCTATACCTAATTTCACACACTCCATAAGCCTTTGGATCGGCCAAACCCTGCCCATTTACTCTCTACACATCACTCTACTCATCCTAGAGGATTCCCTTTGGGCAGAATCCTTTCAAAGGAATCCTTTAGGCTCAAATCAAAAAGAGTTACACTTTTAAAGGTAATTCATTCTCTCATGTTCATTTGTTTTATTTTGTTTCTCCAACCCCCTAAACTCTTTTTATTTACTTCTTTTGTAACAACACCAGTATATTCAATATACTAGTATGTTTTTATAAGATTTATTTGAGCTACACTCTCACACAACTACATAAAATGGTTAAAGAACATACGGTTTCCGTGGATGGAAAAATTCTGCCTCCCGAAACGATGATTGTTCAATACTCATTTAACACCTTCATAGGTGGCCATTTTGATGTCACTATTTTTATATATGATATATAATATGTTTATGTTTTCTTTAAGCTTCTGTTTTTTTCATTTTGGGCATACCTTTATGGTTTCAATTATGGGTAAACACGATATCTTCATTTTAGGAAGTACGGACTACCGCCCCCTGAAAGTGATTTGATTCATTAATACCATATGTGGGATGTGTAAAGGATAAAGTTAATGATATTATAAATTTTATTATACTGGAATTATAATATACTTATATATCATTATGATTCGATTCCATAAAATATGAAATAGAAATGGAAGTAGCGTTCATGCGTACGTACGGCTTACCGTCTCTATGAACGGTGCATTTCATTTCTTACCTCTAAATGTGATGTAATATTATAAATACATGTATATGATGAATATATATGATATATATGTTATCCAAATCATTAATATCATTCTGTATATAATGAATCTTTGACCAAATTAACAACATGTAAGTGTAAGAAGTCTATTTTTGACTTAAGAACCAAATACCGACAAAATGAACATTATTAACTTAAATGATTACATGATGTTCATAACATGGTATAAAAGGAATAATGAACTTGAAAAAGGTTCATAAGCATGTAGAGATTAACTCAAGTTTATTATTCAGGAGATTAAAGAATGGTCGGGTCAAGTCGGATACGAGGTATGGGACTTCGTCTCAATCTCCTTTCGTTGAGGCATATTTTATTGTATACACAACTTTCTTTTATACGGTGTATAAACCCCTTTGACATTTACGTTTATTCAAAAGGAATATTTTTTTATAATAATAGTTTACTAAACTACAAAAGGGAATGTTTTTGTCGTACGTATGCGGCGACAATTACTTCTCCGCCGTCGTGACCGTTATTTGAGTTTCGGCTTCCTCTACTAGCCATACCTTTTTTTAAAAGAAAAATAAATACCATGTTTTACTTTTATTTTATTTTGGTATTGAAAATGGTTTTCATAATGTTTTTATATCAATATTTTGTATTGATATTTCGTGATTGAAATGTGTAAATTTTATGTTTCCTTTATGCATGATTTATGTGATATGATTATGTTATGGTTCTTGGGCATTATTATGAAGACGGGTGGTTTCGTGATAAACTAAGGGCGGGTGAGCCCATTATAGCTCTCCAATGCATTGGGTAACACGATGGAGTGAAACGTTAAGGTTTCTCCGAAGAGATTTAGGGAATATACTCTGATGGGTATTCCAAATGTAACCAAGAGGGTTACCCCCTACGTAAGAATGTTATGGATGCCTCAAGTTTCCTTTATGTCTTATGATTTCTATGATTTATTCATGATTTTACGAGGTATGTTAAAGTTCCTATGTTTTATGGGTAAAGTATGATTTCATTCTTATGTATATACGAACTCATGTTTCCTTTCCATGTTTTTATAACCCATAATGATCTTTTTATGCACATCCCAAGTTTTTTTGAAATGTTTTTCACAGGTCGAGGGAAAGGTACATGATATGATGATAGTGTCAAGGAAGTGTCAAGAAATAATCCATGTTTTATTTTAAATGTGTTTCCATTGGTGGGAATGAAGAATACTATCTTTATGTAACCACTTTATTTATATGTGGAATGTAATGCAAGTTTTATGATCTAATTCTCTAAAACTCTAAACCCGGAAAGATCCTCAATGTGTAATCTTGTAATAACTCAAGATTAAGTAAGGTTTAAGGCTGGGGCCTTATAATTAATATCCACTTACATAACCAAAAAACACAATAATTATTATCTCATCATATATTTATATATATTTACATCATAAAATGGGTTAATAGTTAGTCTCAGGAGGCATCTAAACTATTGATAAAACATATAAGGCTCATACACCATACATGTTAAATACTTTTCTATCTATACAGTGATAATATGATCACAAAATACATTCTTGAATGATTAATCTTTATAACTCTTTGACCGATCTTGTTTGACTAATCATGTTTTTACCCCAATGTACATAATTAATTTTAATTAATAGTAGATTTAAAAAGATTTAATAACATATTTACAATATAATGAATGTATAATAATTATATTTTTTTTGAAAATATGAGTCTTAAATAAACCTTTGGGACTCTATAAAATATTTTTTTTGTCTCATATATAACAATAATCACAACATCCCATATAAAAAAATATATCATAACTATAATATATTAATTTATGTCTATATTTGGTATGTGATAAATAAAAATAGATATATTTTAACTAAAATGGGAACATACACATTAAGGGACAATCCTTGCTTATATTACACCAAAATCAATATTGTATTCAACATCTTGTTAGTATATGAATGGTAACCTTGTATTCTTTCAAAATTAACCCCATGGAAATACTGTTATACAAACATTGTATTAGGTATACATTATGAATGATCCATTAAACATATTACCATGATTAAAACATTTCTAGTTATGGATAATATGTTATATATGACAACCTTATAAAATTTCTTTCATCCTCTGTGTTCCTGTTAAACCATCTACCCACTCCACATTTAATTTATAAAATAAGAATCCAAAACTCTATCTATATATAATATATTACAAGGTATATATTCTAATTGAATTATTTATATCCTATAATAGTGTGTATGCTAATGGTGGTTCTTGATCAGTATCCTTTATATAAGAAATAACTAGAAGTATTCTATCATATACATCACCAAAAATAGTAACTGTGTTAGAAGATTCCAATATATCCACAAAATAGTTAGAATTTGTTTCTTTGTGGAATCCACCAAACAATAAGATTAGGAATGAATAATATTGAAATATTGTGTTATTTTAGTGAAATATAATACATTTCATAAATATATAAAATTTTAGTAGTTATTTATACTCAATTAATCATTATCTCACACTATACCCCAATAACTAGATGCCACAAATTCCACACAAAAGGCCTAATTCAAGATTAATGTTTTAAAAATGACGTTTATCAGAAAGAGTATTATGGTGAAATTATGAGTTTATATTCATATTAGGATGTAGAATATTTGAGGTCTCCTCAGGTGTGGATGGAGTGTACCACAAAAAAATGAAATGTATTCTAGGATATTTATTGATATATGTCCATCATAGTGAGTTGATTCCAATCCAAACTACATTTCCTAAGAAAAAATGGTATAATAATGTTATATCATAGTGGTAAATTCATGAAACAATGTGTATTTAAAATATGTATATTACCAGATTATCTAATAAGAGGAAATTATTTAAACTTTATAAAACATCCATAAAAAGATACTAAATCTAAATCTTATAATAACATTATTAGTAATTAGGAAATTTTTTTGGACATTTTATCAATTAATGATTCATAAAAATCAATAAGAGTGATGTGTGACATATGAATCTCAATTAAAATAAAGGAACATAATTTCATTTTAATAAAGATTATCAATATATCCCACAACCACTGCATAATGCACCTTAGTGAGTGAGGTAAAAATAATTTAAATTTGAAAATGTAAATAAAGTTATAATCAGATACATATTTTTTGAGTCCCCGGTGAGACCAATATATAAATTATTTCAAATGAAAGAGATTTATTAATATTCAATAAAGGGTAAAAATATAGGTTTAAAATATTACATATTAACAAAAGTGAGAAAATAACAACTCTAGTGGTACCCTTGAATTTGTAGAATGAATAATTACCTTCCAATTGTAATCTTACTTCCAATCCAAAATAATATACCAATGTAATTATTCAATAGAAATTGATTATTTTATCTTAACATAATATAATTCATAGAGGGGATATTTCTGAGGGTAGAAATATCGTTACATAAAATCATATAAATTGTAAAAGTGATTTTTAGAAATCGGCATGTGTAAGAAGTATTATATAGAAATAAAAAGGATTAATTAGAACAAAGATGATGTTTTTGTTTAAAAATAAATAAATATGGAGCACAAAAAAAGTTGAATGGTGAAAAATTGTTATGAGAAATTGTGTATAAGTTTTATGGACCATGATATGATAACAAGGAACCTCTTTATATAAAGTTTCCTCTTAAATTTCCCATGTTGTATAAATAATAAGCAGAAGTGAGGAAGGTAAACAATGAAAATAGTGATGATGAAAATGAAGAATAAACACTAGGATTAGATCATAGTAGACCATGAATTATCATAGGTAATTTCATGATCCAAACCTATGTGGAAAAAATATTATGTTGGTGAATTTATGTTTCATAATTTTTATATATATGATATCATCATGAATAGAACATGTTATTGATATTTTCAATTTATATTTGGATGAATGAAACATTGTATGATTATTTTTCTGTAGTCTAAATAAATGGTATTCAAATTATACATCATTATACTAAATAATATTTTTCCATGGTAACAGGATTAATTAAAGGGTCATTATAATCCTACATAAACTACCACTGGGTGCACTTCAAAATTTCAAAAGTAAACTTTTTGATCTCAATGGATCAATTTTCCAAAATACCTAAAAATAATTTGGTAGTTTCATCTAGTATCTATTATCTAATTCTTCACTTACAGGATTAATCCATTTTTAAAATTTTTATGGATTATTCAATCATATAAACCATTGATAATGGGATTTAATCATTATAAAAAATATCTCTTCTAGTTAATTCAATTTTAATATATGGGTCTTTAGGTTAAGGTCAATTATATACTAATTTATTATAAGGAATTTTCATTCTGAACAATTCATGTCAAACCTCACTTACTTGTATTCATGTATAGAAATTGAGACATATATTTTCATTTATAGGATAAATTCTTAGAATAAATCCAACATCTTCTCTTAGATCAAAATTCATCTCCTCAAAAGGATCCAATCTATTGATAAATATACCTGTTGAAACTCCCAATGTTTTTTTTCTATTTACTATTTGGATTATTATATCATAATCCACCATTTTTATGTCCCCAACCAATATAAAACCATAACCCATTTGTATATAAGTATTATTATATGGAATTACATTTTAATAATCATTTTATTCTTTTCATAATCATAAAAAGAATAAAATTAATAATTTTTCTTATTACCTAACAAAGAATATAAAAACACAATTTTTTATTTGAACATAAAACAAAATAAAAGTACTATTAAAAATATATTAAAATTTATTAAAATATTTGACTATATATATTTTAAAAAATTGTAAAATTATCTTCATTAAACTACAATATGTATACCTATTTATCATTAATGGACTTCACACACTCTTATATGTATTTAAACAATGTAAATAAACTAAGTAGACTTTCTCATTGATAATAGAATATATTAATCCCTATAAAGGTTAATTCCTAACATATAAGAATCAATTATCACTCTTCACCTATTATGACTTCCATTATGTCATTAAATTCTAATGTTACTCCCTATATATATTTAATATATAATATAACAAATAATAAAGATAACACCATTCATTTAATGTATAATAATGTAGTTATCTTATAAATATTATTTTAAATAAATAAGTGACAATAATTTAATATTCATAAAATGTATATTCAATTGTTATTAAGAATGAAACATGAAAATATTAAAAATATAAAACATTCATGAATATAAAAATAATCTTCAATGATATTCCTCCTCCATCGTCTTAATTATTAATTTTTATAGCCATGCACTTTCATAGAGGGGTGTGGGAATGGGTTAAACAACAATAACTAATACATAATTTACCACATAATATCAACTATTTTAAATCATAAAATATTTTTTCTATGGGTAATTTATTGATATTATAGTTTAATAATAAGTGTACCTTTTCAATTTAGGAGGATTAATGTGTTTGAGGATTCCTACTATGGTTGTGGGATCATTCCATTAATAGTGTTTTATTATAGTGAATATTAATATTGAGATGTCAAGTATAATTTTATAGAATATGTGGTTTATTATTTACATAATAAATGTTATATCCTGTAAAAAGTTAGAATATTTATCCTCGATTTATATTGATCACCCCTTGTATAGTTTGTGGTTCATCTGTGGTCTCTCTGGAAAAAATTGTTTTCTTCGTTGGAATGCTAGGTTGTTATGAATAAGACATGTACTCTAAAAAATGAACCCATATTATCATCAAATATTCATATATAAGGTTGATTTGATATTATTTTTCAACTATTAAATAATTTAATTTTTAGCTTCTGATGATAAATTTGTCTAATAAATTTGACAACCCTGTTTAATTTTTTCTTAATATGGATTCTTTATATTAGTTAAATATTAATTATTTTTAAAACATGGATGCCCAATATGCATGGAATTTTACTTTTTTGAAGATATATTGGGGGGATTCATCTATCATATGATATATGTCTTCGAGGGTTTTATAACTTCATTGACTACCATTATTTTAATTTTATATTGTAATCGATGTATTCAAGTCAATTTTCATATAATTAGAAATATTATATATGACGAGATCACAGTGGAAAATTATATATATATTCCCATTATATTTTATATGTAGAAATACAGACCAACATTGTAAATTTAGTAATATTTGAATTCAATGATATTTAAATAACTAGCTCAGTTATTGTAACTCATTCACTTACAAAATTCAATTGCAATTTAGAATGAAATATTCTGTAATGTTTTATCATCCCAATTATAGTTTATCCTCAACACCTTCTTATATATTATGTATTAATAAAAGTATTTTAATTTATCAAATATTCAACCAAACCCATTTTCTTTAATTGGGATAAATAGATTATTATAGATAATATTATTAAAACACCATAAACATATTTAATTAAAAAGGTATCATATATAATCCATTTAAATATTTCATTATATTTATGTAATGATCAACGGTTTTTAGGTATTTGTATAATAATTTATCTATTTTATTATAAAAAATATCCCATCAGTCAAAATAATTCTCTTATTGTTATAAAATTCAATTTACCACTTCAATTTTAATTTAGTGAGTGGAATATATAAACTACAACTCATCCTCTATATTTTATTCTATTAAGGATCAATATAAATTTATTATAAAATCCTTCATACATGTGCTTTCATCATCTAATGGAATTTCATTACCAGTTAAATATGATTTTTTAAAGTGATTCTTAGACATATAATTCCTATTATTTTGGATCTACCTTATTTATCAGAGATTATAAACCACATTATATATAGGTAAATCCATTAATAATGTTGAAAATTTTCTATTATTTTATACTCTATCATTTTTTAATTATATAAATATTGTATCGATTTATTTTTAAATTGATTTTAATATAATAAAACATTACAATTTTTATTTAATATTTTTTGAAATAAAATAATTAAATATCTAGAATAATTTGAGAAATATAAATAGTCCAAATTATTGTTCTATTAAATAACAAATGAAATTGAAATAAATAGAGGTATAGTCTATAAAATATTCTTTATATTGTCAATGAATTTTTTCACATATTTCTAACAATTAAAAATTCATAAATAATGTATATTAATTTAAAATCAATGTATTATTTATAATTATCTTAGGAATAGTTTTAAATGATTTTTTGATACCATCAATGTGAATAAATATAAATATGACATGTTAAATAGTGACTTCACGGTTATATATATATATAGTCATAACTCAGTAAATCCAATGATAAACTCTAAATAATAGAATTTTAAAAATAAGTTTTATATAGGATGGGTGTAGTATGTATTATTCTAAAATGAAAATAATTATTTGTGACAATATTAATAAAAAAATAGTAATGAATTTAAAATTACCTTGATGATTAGAGTGGAGTTATATGTTTTAGAATAGAATCATTCAAATACTGAAGTTAATTATTGATATTGTGATAGAATATACACACATTTCATTATGTGTTCTACTAGGATACCATATAAGTCATCATATTAACATATGATCATATAAATATTCCTATAAATCTAATAATAGGATATTATGAATATAAATTTCTGTAGTTTATTTACAATAATTAAATCCTCAGGTACGAATATCCGCATAGAATAATTTTTAATAGTCTTAGATAATGAATTAAATAATGTGCATAATTACTTTAATCAATTTTTATAATTTAATAATTACATAAAAATTGAATTAATCATTAAGAATATAAAAGGTTAAATATCATGTTTCTCATCATTATAATAAATCATAATAACAATATCAATCTATATTTATGGAATTTCTACAATGTTTTTAATAATCCTTGGTAATTTTAATTGACATTAATTATTATGAAATTAAAAATAAAAAAATAAAAAAAACATTTATTTATAAACTATTTTGATTAAATTGAATTAATTTTGTATAAGATACACATCCTTATTATAATTTCATCATTTCTTAAAGAACCCATTCCAAATCCACTATATTAATAGGTTTTATTGATTTATTCTTATTTATATTTTTATATAAACCATTATTTTATTTTTTTATGATTCCCAAATATCTTAAATTGATCAATACTGATTGATGAAATCAACCTATAATGACCCATACATTACATACAATGTTATTACGTCAAAATTGAATCACACTTATTTCCAAATATAACGAATCCATAAAAAGACCGTATAGGAATAGTGTCTTTAGAAATTGGGAAACATAAACAACTAGTTCATAAATCTTCTACACTGTCTCCCTATTAATTTATCATATCTAGAGTCCCTTTTGGAATATATTATGTAATACCCTTCTTCTTGACTTGGGGAAAAGAAAACATACAGAAGGGTGAGATCAAATGCTCAGTATTGTTAAACAAAGAAAATAGAAATCATATCATATTCATAAGAACATTACATTTTGAAAATCATAACCTACAAAATAGATCGTAATATAATAACATGGGGTAAATCATGGTTGTGAATTGTAATCCCAATAATAATAACATAAAATATGAAACAGTGTGACGTACACACATAATCATAGAGAATCATTTTTTAGTAGTCAGGACTCATTGCCAAGACTATCCTAGCTGACAAATTCTATTTCTGAACCGAGTTCACTCCTCATTTTAGATCTATATCACTGAACCAGATTAACCTATCATTCTAGCCATGTCTATCTCATTAGATATAATTTTTACCCAACTCATTGGGGCGAGATATAGGTCCCCCCATCTCATAATAACACCATTCTTATGTGTTCCACAAGATCATAAATCACACATCATTGCATAACCCATGTAATAAAAATGGTATTCTTAAACATCATGTCGTCATAACATAATCCATTTAATATAAAAGGACATCATAAAAATAATTTCATCATAACATAATCAAATAAATGTAACAATTTGGATAGAAACATAACCCTATATTATCTTAGATGAAAAATAATTTTGATAAAATGCTTGATTCCATTTTGAGGAAAATTACCTTTCTACTTCAAAAACATTTTTCCATTCTTAACCTGTCATGAAATTTTAAACAAAAAGATGTTAATTAAAAATAAACATGAAAAATTTTAAAGGAAGCTTCATGGAAATAATATTCCATGAAATCATAAAAATCCATTCAAGTCGTATATGTTAAAAAACATTTTTCACGTACTTTGTCCGAAAAAGTCAAAAATTACCCCATACAAAATATGACAAAAGATTACTTTAATATCTTTTAATGAAAACTCACCAATTAGAAAAATCGTTTTTAAAAAATTGTAGGAGGATAGAAATAATATTAAATATATAAGAAACATGGATGTGGATGATAAATATTCCCCAGTAAATTCTGAATTATAAAAATCATGGATAAAAATGAGATTGCGAGATTTTAACTTACCATAGGTCCGATATGCTTCGTACATATTCTAACCTCATGTATAATGATTTAAATAATGTCATTTACTTATTACAGAATCATATGCATTGTTATGATATCATATATGGTCATATTCATCGCATCCCGACCATTCCTTACATTACTATTGCATCATTTTAATGGTAAATAACCTAATAGTATTACACATAGAGGATCCAATGGTTTAGTGTCTTGGGAAAACTAGGGACATACATAGTAATTACAACATCATGCATAAACAATTATTTAATTTCTCCTTCTCTAAATTCTTATTGTCACTTTTCCTCTCCTTACTATATGTAGCCACCTGAGGATATACATAAAAAATGGGTGGCATAAAATCCCAGTAAGAGGATAGATGAGAATTATATAGAATGGGGTGAGCATAATCATGGAATAGGTAAAGAAATTATGACCATGATAGGAACATAAATAAAAGAATTGAAATGTAGAAATGCATTAAAATGAAACATCATTTTTTGTGGTTAACTACCACACATAATTGTGAATCAATCTAGAATATTGTTCACACATAATTTCACATTTACTCATGTGGTTCATCACTTCAACCAATGCATTCGAGCACTGTAAAATTCTGGACGCACTCGTCACTTTGAAACATTCATTTTGCACTATATAATTCTGGGCGCACCTTTCACATCATAATATTATCATTATCATGATTTCCACATATAAAAAACATCAATATTGGACATAACAAACCCATGTAAATTAATGGATTTCATCACATAATAATACATTCATATGCTTTGGGTTCCCAAATGAAAGAGGGAACAACATACTTGATACATGAACCATCAACCATGAATGAGAGGTAAAAGTTTATTTCATAAAAGAAGAATTCTTTTAGAAAACATTTGGTCAGACATAAACATCATTAGAAAACATTTATATCCTAGAAAAGGTAATATAATAATTAATAAATGATCTTTAAGGAGTAACCATATCAAAATGGAGTGAAAGGGGGACAACCCAAAGGAAGAAAATTGGGTTCGAGATTTCCCGTTACCTTGTATCTGAATTCTTCCTTACCTTAAATGTCCTGTATAGTGAAATTATATTCATTAATATGAAATAAAAAACCTTTTTTAAATTAATATTTTTCATTATGGCTCCATTATGTGATTTTATGTGCCTTTGGATGAGTTATTGAGTTTAAAAACATTGTTCGAGAATGTTTGTTTTTATTGTTTTCTTGAGTGGTTCACTTGTATTCTTAAATTGAATCTTGGGTAAAACATGGGTAAACATCCAGAACTGATATTACATGTTATTAATGAGATTATATGAGTTTTAATTATCTTCTAATTAATCATATTATATCCATGTGGATGAATCATTAGATAAGAATTAAATGATGATTGTTTGCGTTAATTTGGGCGGTTTGTTTATCACAACAATCTTGTTTTAATTTATCACTTAGTTATATGTTAATAAGTTAGTTATAGAACATAAAATAGGAAATAATACATATAAAATATTCTGTTTCAGCACTAAAATGGTTTCATGATCAGATCTGAAGGTAGAAATGGAAGAAGAAACCATGTCATTCTAGAAGGTTATAAATTAACAACTCATGAACACCGTTCTCTTTAATAAAATAATAGGAAGAGGGAAAGGGAGTTGGATTATATAATATCCCATTAGAATAATAAAAATAAAGTATATTTCTTATACTCGAGTTACAATACCATTTGTATGAAGATTGGTGGGGAGAGATCATGAAATGAACGTGAACTTGAAAGGAAATTAAAGGAGAAGAGGGAGAGAAATTACCTCTTGAATCATTCTCTTGAGAAACTCTTTAAGGGCCTAAGAATGGTCTTTTGATGAGACCATCCACTCTTATATGTGGGGGAGGGGCTAGGGAAGATTTTTGGGCAGAGTTTAGTGATGTCTTGGAGCTTGAGTGGTGTTAGGGAATGAGGGTGTGAAGGGTGGTTTTTATAGTGGAGGGGAGGGGTAAATTTTGAATATTTAATTCTTTATGTTATTATATCCCTCAGGACAACCAATATTATTGTTTCATGTGACCCCTAATAGTAATAATTTCATGTTTTTTCTATCCAAGTGGCCTTTAATCACTTTTTATGTCATTAATATTGTATTTTAATGTAAAATTGTATATACGGTATTTTACCGTATTTCACTATTCATAAAATATTCATGATTTTCAGAAAAATACCAAAAAATTACCCTAACCATTTTTCAACATGTAGAATTCATAAATGAAGTCGATTTTTAAAATTAGTTTTCTAAATATTATTAATTTATTTTCTAAATAAAGTCACAGTTAATTCGAAAAATGACAATCTTAAATGTGCACTTAGTTTTACTTCTCATTGAAAAATTAATTATGATCTCATTATTTTATTATCTTAATAATATAAAATAATATAATTATTTACTATTCATAAGGGCCATATTACTATAATTTTTACTATTCATAATGATATGTTACTATTCACCAAAAAACAAGTTTGTTCTATCAGACTCGAAAAATCATCTTCAACACAATTGTGTTTGTCAAATTTTCAAAATTCCAAACACAGAAGTGAAAAACTTATGTTTAAAGCTCACTTATCACATAGTAGTTCATTATTTGGTGCATTCATAATTTTAAGAAGGGGATTTTTATAGAAAAGCCTTGGGTCCTTATATTCTTTCCTCCTTAAGAAATTTCGCCCTTGAAATTTCATTTTACATAAACAGGTTTGGGTAGATCTCCTTCATCGCCTCTTTGGGTTCCCAAGTTGCTTCCTCAAACTTATGTTTCCTCCACAACATATTAAAAATCTAGGTTGTCTTGTTGTGTAGAACCTTATTACTTCGGTCCAGAATGTTTACTGGCTGCTCCTCGTAGGAGATATCACTTTCCAGCTACACCACCTATGAGTTTAGTACATTTGAGGGATCAGATATGTACTTACTCAGGAGTGATATGTGAAAATCATCATGAACTCGAGCCATATTTAGTGGAAGTGAAAGCTGATAGGCCACGGATCCTATTCGGTCAATGATTTCAATGGGGCCAATATACCTTGGGTTTTTCTTCCCTTTCATCCCGAATTGAATGATTCTATTCCATTGAGACATTTGAAGGAAGACGTTCTCTCCAACGTCAAACTCCAAGTCCCTTCGATGGTTGTCAGCATAGCTCTTTAGCTGACTTTAAGCATCTTTGAGGTGTTTCGGGATGAAATGAAGCTTCTCTGTCATCTCGTGAACAAGATCAGGTCCATGTAGCATTCATTCTCCAACATCATCCCAACAGGTTGGAGTTTTACATCGCTTTCCATACAGAGCTTCATAGGGAGCCATCTGAATACTCAAGTGGGAGCTATTGTCGTATGAGAACTCAACCAATGGGAGATGCTGATCCCACACAACTTTAAATTCTAGATAGAAGGCTCTAAAAATATCTTCAAGCGTCTAAATAGTCTTTTCAGATTTTCCATCGGTTTGGGGGTGATAGGCCATGCTAAAATTTAATTCAGTACTCAAAGCATGTTGAAGGCTCCTCCAGAATTTATAAGTGAACCACAGATCATGATCAGATAAAATTGAGAGTGGAACATCGGGCAATCTCACCACTTCCTTCACATATATCTTTGAAATTTTTTCAAGAGAGAGGTCTTCTCGAATAGAAATAAAATGGGATGTCTTGGTGAGCTGGTCAAACACAACCCAAATCGAAATATTTCCCTTTGACGTCTTCGAGAAACTCATGACAAAGTCCATATTAACATTTTCCCATTTTCACATGGGTATAGGCAATGGTTGCATCATTCCATTGGACTTTTTTCACTCATCATTAAATTGCTGACTTACCAAGCACGTTCATATATATTTCCCAATCTCCTTCTTCATGTTATCCCACCAGATGTGTTCCCGAAGATCACTATATATCTTGGTACTCAAAGGAACTATAGAGAAATTTGAGCTATGTGCATTGTCCAATGAATACCTTTTTATCCTGGTTGATGAAGGCACAAAAATGCACATTCCAAACTGAATATCACCATCATCGTCGATTTGGAACTCTTGCAGCTTCCCTTCCTTTACTACATTCACCCTCTTTTGAATCTCCACATAATCCCTTTGTGCTTCCTTAATCTTCTGGATGGATGGTTGCACAATCATTTGGGAAAGGTATGATGTATCCCCAAACCTTATGATTTTCAAATCCATTCATTTCATATCTATGAAGATAGGGTCTTTCTCAATCCGCAGCATGGATAGAGTAGCAGGTTCTTTTCTATTTAGAGTATTAGCTACCTTGTTCGCCTTTCCATGATGATAGTGAATAGAGAAATAGTAATACTTGATTAACTCTAACCATCTCCTTTGAAGAATGTTGAGATCATTTTGTGAGAATATATACTTCAGGCTCTTGTGGTCGGTGTATATATCACACTTCTCACCATAAAGGTAGTGTTTCCAGATTTTCAAGGAAAAAATCACGGTTTCCAACTCTAGATCATGTGTCAGGTAGTTATACTTAGGGATCTTCAACTGTTGTGAGGTCTAAGCTATCACTTTGATATTTTTCATTAGTACACAACCCAACCCTTTTCTTAAAGCAACAATGTATAAAAAAAATAATTCTCTACATTTCAGTAGTGTGATTACAGGTGTTCTGACCAGCCTTCTCTTTAGCTCCTTGATGCTTCCCTCACATTCTTCAGTCCATGCATACTTTACCCCATTCCTTATTAGCTTAGTTAGTGGGCTTGACAATCGTGAGACGTTTCTCACAAAACATCGGTAATACCCCACTAATCTAATAAAACTACGGATTTATGTGACACTAGAGGGCCTGGGCCGTTCTTCAATAGCCTTTGTATTTGAAGGATCCACAGAAATTCCCACACTTGTGATCACATGTCCCATGAACATGACTCGCTTCATCCAAAAGTCACACTTGCTGACCTAGGTATACAACTTCTCATTTCTCAAAGTTTCCAACACAAGTCTTAGATGTTCTTCTTGTTCCTCATTACTCATGGAGTAGATGAGAATATCATCGATATGCACTACCAAAAATTTGTCGAGTTAATGTCTAAAGACTCTATTCATCAAATCCATGAAGATTTCATGGGCATTAGTAAGTCCAAAAGGCATCACAAAAAACTCATAATGCCAATACCTTGTATGGAAGGTAGTCTTCTGAATATCTTCCTTATTAACCTTTACCTGATGACATCCAGAACGACGATCAACCTTTGAGAAGTATTGAGAACCTCTTAACTAATCGAACAGGTCTTCAATCCTTGGAAGAGGATACTTGTTCATTATGGTGATCTTTTTGAGTTACCGATAATCGATACACATCCACACTTTTTCATCCTTCTTCTTCTTCACAAAAATCACTGGTGCACCCGAAGGTGATGCACTAGGGCGTATGAGATCTTTTTTCAGATGTTCTTGCAGCTGCTTCTTTAACTCCTCCGGTTCGATAGGATCCATCTTATAGGGACACATCGAGATAGGAGTTGCTCTAGGTATGAGTTCAATTTGGAACTCTACCTCCTGATCTGGGGGAATTCTGGGTAACTCATCGGGAAATACATCACTATATTCTCTCACGATGGGCATTTCCTCAAGGTTGGCACTTTCCTTCAACTCATCAATTTTGGAGAGGTATGCTTCTTCATAGGGAATCAACACCTACACCATTGACTTATTTTTCAAAGGAGATTCATCATATTCCTTGAATTTCTAGAAGATCCTAGGATGGTTAGGAAGATGAAATGATATTTCCTTTTCCCAATAGTTGATAGGTGGTCTATATAATGAGAGCCAATCCATTCACATAAGTAAGTATTACAAGATTTTCTGGAAGAATCTTCCCTCATACGCCAACAGGAGAAGAGTCAGACACTTGGGTTATAATGCTTGCACCACATGGGGTTTTTATAGATATCTCTACCTTATTGTTTTAGGGCTTCGATTCTATAGTTCTAGAAAACTTGCAAGATATAATTGAATGTGTAGAACCAGAATCAAATAATAATTTTTCCATTGTTGAGTGAATAGGAAGTGTGCCTTGTATGACTTCATTATCATGGTCCACCTCCTCACTAGTGATGTCATAAACCTTCCCTTGTTTATTTAGCTTTGGTGGTTGCTAACGCTAATTACCCTCATGAACATGAGGTTTTGTGCACTGGTTTTCAAAGTTCCCTAGCTCCCTACAGTTGTAGCATTGAACCATGAGTGGTAATCTCTATTCATCGGCTACATTCTCCTTACTTTTCGTGTCTTTTTTTCACTATTGGGCATGGTGTACATCTTTCCCACACTTGAAGAATTTCCCTGTCCCTTTGAGGTAGTTCCCATGGTGCAACTTCCAACATTTTTGGCATGTGGGTCGTTGATTTTTCTTCCCACCTTTGTCATTAGATCCACTAGCTTGAAGCTCCATCTTTATTTTTCTATCACCATAGCGATGGGGCCATTCTACAAACTCCATCTCCACTTTGAGAGAACATCTAACAACTTCTTGATAACTCCCAATGTCTCGAATTGTAAGAGCCTTTCTAAGGTGTGGTTTTTATCCACCAACGAATCTATCATTTGTTCAATCATTGTTGATAACAAATCTTGAAGCATACCTTGAAATCCTTGTGAAATTCGATTCATAGGTTGTGATAGTTTCTACTTTTTTTGCTTCATCTATCTAAATTCTCCCACTATCTTTGTATGAAGAGTTCATGGAAAATACATATTAAGAAACATTATCTTAAAGTCTTCCAATTCCACCTCTTTAATTTCTTTTCATAGCTTGGCGTGATTAATCAAATCCCACCATTGATCAACTTCTCCATCTAGATGATAAACAGCTAGGGTCACCTTCTCCGTCTCAGAACAGTGAAGAACAGAAAACATCTTCTCCAGGGAGTTAACCCACCATTCTGCAATGAGTGGATTGGAATATCCACTAAATCTTGGTGGTCATTTCCGCATAAAAAATTCGATACCCAGTTGCTCCCTCTTTGGTGAAGGAGTACGTTCCCCATTATTATTGTTATTGTTCATTACTATAGATAATTGGGTAAGCATCGCTATGATGTTTTGAACTCCGCCTCCCAAATCATTGGGGATGTTGTTTGGGCAATCGTTGCATTTGTCCTCGCCCGAGTTGTTGGCCTGATTTCTCCTGGTTCCCACCATTTTCTAAAATATAAAATGTGACAATAAAACATATGTAAACATGTTATTAATTACTTATTAATTTAAAAAATTTATAAAAAAACATAACATATGGGATCCCTATGTAGATTTTCTTGTGTGCCTACATGTACTTAGTCTCATGCTAGATGTTTTATCTAGGGTTCACTAATCCTAATTCCCAAATTAACTAAACCATTCCTCTGATACCATCTATAGCATCCCAGAATTTCATTACATTACTATTAAATCATTTTAATGTCAGACAACATAATATTATTACACATAGAGTATGCAATGGTTTTCTGTATTGGAAAAACTAAGTCCATACATAGAAATTACAACATCAAGCATAAAAAATTATTTAATTTCTTCTTCTCTAGCTTCTTATTGTCACTTGTCCTCGACTTAGTATATGTAGCTAACTAAGGATATACATTAAAAATGGGTGAGATATACTACCAGTATGATTATAGATAATAATAATATAACATGGGGTGAGCATAATCATGACATAGGTAATGAAATCATGAACATTAGAGGAACATAAATAAACAACTTGAAATGTGGAAATTCATAAAAATGAAACATCATGATTAAGTGGTTAACTACCACACATACTTTTGAACCATGATAGCATCTTGTTCACACATAATATCACATTTATTCATGAGATTAATCACTTTACCCAATGCATTGTAAAGCTGTATAATTCAGTGTGCACCCGTCACATTGAAACATTCATATTGCGCAATATAATTCCGAGCGCACCCATCACATCATAACATTATAGTTACAATGATTTCCACATAGATCAAATATAAAAAGTGAACATCACAAACCCATGTAAAGGAATGGGTTTCATTACAAAATAATACATTCATAAGCTTTTGTTTCCCAAAAGAAAGAGGTAACAACATACTTGATACAAGAACCATCAACCATGAATGAGAGGTAAACATTTAGTACTTAAAAGAAGAGTTCTTTTGGAAAACATTTGTTTTGACATAAACTTCATTAGAAAAAATCTATATCCCATAAAAGATAATATAATTATGAATTAATTATCTTTATGGAGTAACCAAATCAAAATGGAGTGAAAGATGGAGAACCGGAAGGAAGATTTTTTTTTGAGATTTCCCCTTATACCTTGTATCTGAATGCTTCCTTCCCTTTAATGTCTTATATAATGAAAATATATTCATTAATTAGAAATAAAAAACCTTGTGTACATTAATATGGTTCATTATGGTTCCATTAAGTGATTTTATGTTCCTTTGGAAGAGTTATAGAGTTTAAAAACATTGTTCGAGAATGTTTGTTTTTATGTTTTTCTTAGGTGGTTCACTTGTATTCTTAAATTGATGTTTGGGTAGAACATGGTTAAACATCCATAACTAATATTAAATGTTAATAATGATATTACATGAGTTTTTATGATCTTATAATTAATTATATTATATCTATATGGATGAATCATTAGATAATAATTAAATGATGATTGTTTTGGTTAATTTGGGTGGTTTTCGATCACAACAATCTTGTTTTAATTTATCACATAGTAATATGTACATAAGTCGGTTCATGAACATAAAATAGGACATAATTCATATAAAATATTCTGTTGGAACCATAAAAATGGTTTCATGACCAAATCTGATGGTATATATGAAAGAAGAAAGCATGTCATTCTTGTAGGTGATAAATTAACACCTCACGAACAACGTTCTCTTTTATAAAATAAAAGGATGTGAGAAAGAGATTTGGATGATATAATATCTCATTAGAATCATAAAATTATTGTATATTTGTTATACTGGAGTTACAATACCATTTTGATGAAGATAGGTTGGGAGAGATCAAGAAATGAACTTGAACATGAAAGGAACTTAAAGGAGAAGAGCGAGAGAAATTACCTCTTGAATCCTTCTCTTGAGAACCACCTTAAGGGCCTAAGCATGGTCTATTAATGAGACCATAAGCTTTTGGACGTGGGGGATGGGATAGGTAGGATGTTAGGGTAGAGTTTAGTGAAGGATTGGAGCTTGAGAGGTGTGAGGTAATGAGGGTGTGAAGGGTGGTTTTTATAGTGGAGGGGATGGGTAAATTTTGAAAATTTAATTCATTATTTTATTATATCTCTCAAGACAACCAATAGTATTGTTTAATGTGACCCATAATTGTAATAAGATAATTTTATTTCGAACCAAGTGGCCTTTCATCACTTATGATGTCATGAATAGTAAATTTAACTGTTAAATTGTATATAGGGGTTTTTACCGTATTTCACCATTTACTAAAAATTCGAGTTTTTCAGAAAAATACCAAAAATTTACCCTAACCATTTTTCGACATGTAGAATTAAAAAATTAATTCCATTTTTAAAAATTAATAATCTATATATTATTAATTTAATTTTTAAATAAAGTCATAGTTAATTTGAAAAATAACAATCTTAAAGGTGCACTTAGTTTTATTTCTCATTGAAAAATTATTTAAGATCTCACTATCTAATTTCCTTTAAAAAATAAATTATTATTATTTTTTAATATTAATCTGGGTCATATTACTATTCATTTTACTATACATAATGGTATGTTACTATTGAAAAAAATACGTTTGTTCTATCAGACTCCAAAAATCATCTTTAACACAACCGTGTATGTCAGATTTTCAAATTTCCAAACACAGAAGTGAAAAACATGTGTTTAAAGGTAAATTATCACATATTAGTTAATTATGTTGTGTATTCATATTTTTTAAATTTTAATTTTTATGTAAAAGCGCTGGGTGGTATCAATTTTCTTAACTTCTTATTAATAATATTTCATTGCTACTTGTTATTGGCGTGTTCATTGCTTTATGGTCTTATGTGTGTTTTGTCAAAAAAATTATTATTATTATTTTTATAGATACATCATTTAAAGAATGTTATAAATATAATATATACCATATTTATTCATTAAAATCATCCATATAATCATTATTCAATGAAGATCATGTATAATGAGTCGCATCACATCATGGAGACTGTAGGTCGTACGTACGAACAAGCGATGATATCTTTCCCAAGTTTGTGGAACTGTATTGAATTGAATGATATAATATATCGTAACATGTATCAGGTCATTATAAACATATATAGTTATTCATTACACCATTATACCCATCCATGTAAGGTGGTGTTCGAAAAATAGATTACAACACAGCGTGGAGACGGTATTCTGTACGTACGCACGCACGATGATTTGGTTTTTCATAGGGTGGATAGAAGGTGAAATAGGGTTGTTAAATATTTATAATAACATATAATTATATGAATAATACCAATGTAATTACTTTATTTTGATACAACAAATGAAGTATAATTAGAAGAAGAAATGAATTTGTAAGAATTGGTAAAGGATATTACCTCTTCTTTGACGCGCCTCTTATAAACCTCCTCTTAGGGAAATAAAGTTGGTCTTTGAAGAATAATAGAACCTCTATTATATTTCTAGGAATTATTAGAAGGGAAATGGTCATGTGTTTTATGACCTTGAGGTCTCTAAATTGTGTAAAGAGGAGAGGGAGGAGGTTCCCTTTTATAAGGGAGGAGAGGGGTACCTTAGGAAAAACATAAAATATTATTTTATAATAAAATCATATTCAGTTTTTAGAAGTTAAAAATTCATTTATCTAGAAGCTAATGTGGGTATCGGTCGAAATACTCTCAATAAATAGGTTTTAGAGAAGTTTAGGTTACTATTTTATCCTTATCATTTAGATTTAACTCTAAGTTAAATAATTTAACTTTTACTATGTCTTCTTTTTTTCTTACACTATATGGTTAATAAACATATTATAAGAAGTCAAAATAATCCCAAGTGGTTCATTATTAATATATATAACCCTATATAAGTCATTTGGTCGGTCATTAGATTTTTAGGAATAAAATAAAAATTAATAATATAATATTTGTTTTAAAAACTATTTTATGTCAATTTTGACACTATTTAGAAATTGATTTTTGTGATAATCATAACGGAATTATTAGTTAAAAACAAGTTAATTAAATAAATACTAACATGTCATATTAACGTAAAAAATTATTGAAATTTATAAAATTTCTAAAATTACATTTATTTTGGTATTTATGACATAAATTATTTTATTATTTCATTAATAAGGTAATTACTGCATCATCATTGTGTCATAAATAAATTAAATTAATTAATGTCTAAAAATTATAAATAAAATACCATTTTTTAGGAAATATATTTATATTTCTTAATGAATATTTATAGTCGAATTTATCTTATGTATAACCCTATATTAAAAAAAATATAATTATTAAACGTTGATTTTAACTCTTTTAACTCTTCTTTAAATAAAATAATAATTAGTCTTCTAATCTAATCCAAGTTGACCTAAATGGTCATATTATATTCTAAAGGTTGTTTTTGGTCGAATTAAATGCATCCAATTGAATTAGTACATGTTTTAGTGTAATATTAATATCATTTTTACCCTTAATTACCCTATTTACATTTAACCGTGATAAATAAAAGTAAAAGTTTACTATTCACCAAAAATTATTTTTATCATATTGAACCAAATTTTACAAATTAATGTTAACTATGTCTCTCAGATTTTTGAAACTAATCTTACAGAAGCAGTAATATTATGTTTTATGTACAATTTCAAATGCTCCTAGGAGGTGGGTAAAAGACGGTAAAAAGTTCAATAAAATTTTTATGCACCTATATTATTATAAAAATAATTTAATTAATTACATTGAAAATGTATAGTTATTATATATCTATTTTTACCTAAAATAAATTTAAATAGTAAAATTATTATTTAAATAAAAATTAAGTTTTAACCAATAACTTAGTGTTTTCACTATTCATCAAAAATGGAAAGTTTTCAGAAAAATACCAAAAAATCACCGTAGGCTAATTTTGATATTCCGAATCCAAAAATGAAGTCCATTTTGAAAGATAAAATTTATACAATTTCAAAAAGTCAGTATTACTATTCATAATGGCTATTTTATATAATGTTTTAATAACATATCATTGTTTAGAAAAACTCAGAATTGCGTACAACGCAAGCTATCGAGGAAGGTTGCACAAGACATGATAGTGTTGTGTGTAGTGAAAGATTACTTTTTTGATGCACAAAACATAATAAATAAAAACAAAATATTTCTCATAAAATCTCCGATGTGGCATTCTACCCCCTTAAAATAAATTTCACCCTCGAAATTCATCACTTTGTGACAAACAGATGAGGATACCTCTCCCTCATCATATCCTCCAGTTCCCATGCAGCTTCTTCTAATTGGTGTTTCCTCCATAAAACATTCTCTAAGAGAGTGGTCTTGTTCCGTATGAATTTTTCGCTATGATCGAGAATCTCTATCGGTTGTTCTTCATAAGAATGATCTTGATCCAGCGGTACAACTTCTGAGCTTAGTACATGTGAAGGATCAGGTATGTACTTTTTCAGGAGAGATACATAGAACACATCATGAAAATGAGAGAGATTCGGTGGAAGCCACAATCGTTAAACTACCTTCCCAACATGATCCAGTATTTCAAAAGGACCAATATAGCTAGGGCTCAGCTTTCCTTTCTTTCAAAATATCATCACTCTCTTCCATGGAGATATTTGTAAGAACACTTTATCACCCACTTAAATCTCTAGGACTTTTCTTCGGTTATCGGCCTTTCTTTTTTCTCAACTATGAGACTCTATTATGTGTTGTTTAATAGATCTAAACTTTTCTACCATCTCATCAACAAGATCAGGTCCTAATATCTTTCTTTCCCCAACTTCATCTTAGAAATTTGGAGTTCTGTATTTCATTACATAGAGAGATTCATAAGGATTCATCTGAATACTGTAGTGAAAGCTATTATTATAAGAAAATTCCTCCAATGGGAGGTGTTGATCCCCACCACCATTTAAATCTATAGTGCATGCTCACAACATGTATTCTAGAGTTTGAATTGTCCTCTCAGAAAGACCGTCTGTCTAAGGTTGATATGTAGTGATAAAACTAAACTATATATCTGGAGTATACTGAAGACTTCGCCAAAACATCGAGGTAAACCTCGGATCACGATCAGATATAATGGAATTTGGTACTCCATGCAATTTTACCACTTCTTTTACATATATCATGGAATGATAATAAAGAGAAAAATCTTCTCTAATAGAAATGAATTGTGCTGACTTCGTAAGATGATCAACTATAACCCAGATAGCATTATTGCCTTTGGATGTTTTAGGAAGTCCAGTGACAAAGTCTATAGTGATGTTTTCCCATTTCCATTTTGGTATGGGTAATGGTTGTAACATCCCCTTAGACTTCTATCTCTCATCATTTACTAGTTGACAAACCAAACATCGAGAGACATATTCACTAACATCTCTTTTCATGCCATCCCAGTAGAAGTACTCCTTTAGGTCCCAATAAATCTTTATGCTTCCAGGGTGAATAGAGAATGAAGAACTATGAGATTCATACAATATTTCCTTCATTAATTATGGTATGGGAGGAACAAAAACCTATTTCCTAAACCTTATTATTTCATTACAATCAATGTGGAATTCAGGAACATTTCACCTTCTTTTGTAACTCTACATCTTCTTTTTGTTCCTCTGTAATCTTCACATGTATATATGATTGAACATTCAATTGAGAAAGATAAAATTTTTCCCCTTCCCTTAAAATTCCAAGATCCATCGTTTATAAATCCATAAATATTGGATCTTTTGTGTTCCTTATGATGGATAAGAAAGCATGTTCTTGTCAAATTAATGAATCTTCCAGTTTGTTTGCTTTCCCATTGTGGTAATGAATTGAGCAGTCATAATCCTTAATCAGCTCCAACCATCTTCTTTGGTTCATATTCCCCTCCTTTTGTGTGAAAATATAATTCAAACTTCTATGATTAGTATAAATATCACATCTTTCACCATAACGATAATGCCTCAAAATATTTAATGCAATGATTACAGTAGTTAACTCTAAATAATGAGTTGGGTAATTTTTCTCATCTATTTTCATTTTTCATGAGGCATAATCTAACACCATATCGTTTTGCATTAGAACACACCCCAATCCCTTCTTGGATGCATCAATGTAGATCACAAACCTTTCTCCACTACATGTCAGTGTGCACACAAGTGCATTGGATAATCTTATTTTTTAACTCCTTGAAATTATCTTCACACTCCTCCATCCAAAAGAACATAACACCTTTTCATGTAAACCTGGTGAGTGGATTAGAACATCATGAAAAACATTTCACAAATATTCTATAATATCCATCCAAACCACGAAAACATCAGATATCAGTCACTGTTGTTGGTCTTAATCATCTTTTGATAACCTTTTTTTATTGTTTCTACAGATATCTCCAATTTTGAGATTATGTTACCAAAAAATGAATCTTTTTGAAGCCAAAATTCACACTTGATAAATTTGGAATAAAGCTTCTCCTTTATTAGGGTCGTTAATACAATTCTCAAGTGATCTTCATGTTATTCCTTTCTCTTTGAATAGAAAAGAATATCATCTATAATGTCTACCACAAACTGATCAAGATAGACTCTAAATACTCTATTCATTAGATCCATGAAAATAGTAGGGGCATTAATAAGACTAAATGGAATCACTATAAATTCACAGTATCCATACATTGTATGGAATGTCATTTTTGGTATATCCTCCCTTTTGACCCTTAATTAATGATACCCTGAACGAAGATCAATCATGGAAATGTATTGAGCTCCACATAGTTGGTCAAATATTTTATCAATGTGTGGGATAGGATATTTGTTCTTGATATTGACCTTGTTATGTTCTCGATAATCATTGTAGAGTCTCATTGATCCATCTTTCTTCTTAACGAACAGAACAGGTGCTCCACAAGGTGATGTACTAGGGAATATGAATCCCATATAATGATTTTGTTGGAGTTGCTTCTTCACTTCAAGAAACTCAATTTGTACCATTCTATAAGGTGTCTTTGAAATGGGCATAACACCCTGTATGATTTCAATAGAAAAAACAACTTCTCGATTTTGTGGAAGTCCTGGAAATTACTTTGAAAGACATCATCAAACTCCCATACAATGGGTGAATTATTAACCATGAGTTTCTCTCCATACATTTGAGATAAATGAACTTCATTTATTGGAATCATGACCCATAATATTGATGAAATTTCCACTGAAAGGTTATATTTATCCTCACATCAATATATGATCATTTATTGATCAAGAATATGAAATGTGACTTCCCTTCATTGGCAATAGATATGATATCGATATAAAGAAATCCAATCCATGTCAAGGATCACATGAAATTCCACTATGGGAAGGATCACAAGATTTACAGAAAGCACTTTCCCACAAAACATCAATTGGAGAAGAATTGTAAACTTCTGACGCAACAGTTGTTCCATTAGGGGTGGTCACAGCTAAATCAACATCTAATTGTTGAGGTAATACGTAGATAACCTTATAAAATTTTTCTGAAATAAAAGAGTGGGTGGATTCAGAATCAACTAAAACATTTGATACTTTAGAGTGGATGGAATGTTTACCTTTAACCATTTCGTTATCATACTCCACATCGCCAATATAAAATGCATGTGACATTCCCTTGTCTTTGGCCTTAACAGTTTGTTAATGTCGATCATCATCAATAACCCTTGGATTAGGGAATTGATTATCATAATTCCTTATTTCCTTGCACTTGTAACATTGAAGTATAGGAGGTGAATTCTATGTAGCCTTTTATTTGTTTGAATCACTATACATCTATTTCCTATCATTGCGACATTCAAAAGTCTGATGACCTTCTTTCCCACATTTGAAACATTTACTTTTCCCTTTTAAGTCAATTCCCTCCATGTTTCATTCCACACTTTGAGCTTAAGGGAAAATTCATCTTCTTTTCATTGTTATCTTTAGATTTCCCTTTGAATTCCATTTTCCTCTTTTTATCAAACCCATATGACTGATGGGTTACTCCAATCTCCATCTCAACCTTGAGAGAACATCGAATAATTTACTCATAGATATTGAATTACCTTATGGAAAATTCCCTTTGAAGTCTTTATTTTAAGACACTAAAAAATTAATCGATCTTACTCCTAGGTTGGATAATAATTCTGGAAGCGTAACTTGCAATTCTTGTAAAAACAATTTCATAGGTACCAACAGATTCATCATCCTTTTGATTTAGTTCAGGAAACTCTTTCCCCATATTTTTTCTATGAATATGAGGTATGTACTTATTGAAAATCAAGTTCTTGAACTCGTTCAATTCCATGGATTAAATTTCATCTTGTGGACTTGTATTATTGATAAGATTGCACCATTGATCAACTTCACCTTCCAAACGATATACTAGTAAGATGACTTTATAATGTTCAAAACATTGTACAACTGAAAATATCTTATTCGTGGTACTGATCCATTGTTCAGACACTAACGGATCAGTAGTCCCACTGATTGAGGGTGGATGTTGCATCATGAATGATTCAACAGAATGTAGCTCCATAATTTGCTCATTTGGATGTCCTGCATGATTCATAGCTTGAGAATGTTGCGTGAGCATGGATACAATATTTTTCATTCCATCTCCAATAACGTTTAGTTTCTCAGGGGGACAATCATTTCATTTCCCATCGCATTCTGCATTAACAAGGTTCCTTCGGGTTCTATCTATTGACTAAATCCAAGATGAATAGTGTGAGAAACCATAATTATAACCAGAAAACAACATAAATAGTAATAAAATTTCACACATTAGGTCTTATCATAGGCTACTCATGTCCATTTATAAAACACTAAGATTGTGTTATATACATAGATATATCCTTAAGGTTCGTACTAAGGGTTTGACATCATAGTTTCCAAAGGATGACTATACCTTTCCTCTGATACCAAATATTACAACCCATACATTACATACATTTTTATCACATCAAAATTGAAGCAAAATTATTACAACATATAACAAAACCATGAAAGGACCATATAGGTATATGTCTTTAGAAACTGGGAAACATAAACAACTGGCTTATAAATCATCTACACTATCTCCCTTTTGTTTTATCATATCTTGAGTCCCTTTTGGCATATCTTACTTAATCCCCTTTATACTGACCTGTGGAAAAGAAAACATACAAAAGGGTGAGATCAAATGATTTGTAAAGGTAAACAAAGTAAATATCAATCATATCATATTCATAAGAACATAACATTTTGAAAATTGTAACCTGCATAAGAGATCATAATACCGTAACATGGGGTAAATCATGAAAGTGAAATTTAATCTCAATAATCATAACATAAAACATGAAACTTTGTTTCATACACACATAATCATAGAGAATAATTTCTTAGTAGTCAAGACTCATTTCCAAGACTACCCTAGCGGACAATGTCCATTTCTGAACTAAGTTCACTCCCCGTTTCAGTCCTGTATCACTGAATCGGATTAACCAGTCGTTCCTTCCATGTCTATCAAATGAGATATAAATCTATACTTAATGCATTGGATGGAGATATAGGTCCCACCCATCTCATAATGATAACATTATTATGTGTTCTAGAAGATAAAAAATGATACTTCATAGCATAACCCATGTAATAAAAATGTGATTCTTAAACATCATGACATCATAACATAATATATATAATATAAAAGTACATCATAAAAATAATAACATCATAAAATAATCAAATAATTTTAAAAATAGGGATAGAAACTGAACCATATATAATCTTATATTGAAAATAATTTTGATAAAATGATTGAACTCCACTCTTGAGGAAAATATCCTTTCTACTTCAAATACATTTTTCCTTTCTTAACATGTCATAAAATTTTAAACTAAATGAAGTTCATTAAAAATAAACTTTAAAGGTTGTAAAGGAATCTTCATGGAAAAAATTTTCTATTAAATCATAAAAATCCATTCATGTCTTATAAGTTAAAAAAACATTTTTGTCGTGCTTTGGCCGGAAAAGTCAAAAAGTACATCATACTAAAAACGACAAAAGATCCCTTTCATATATTTTAATAAAAACATAAAAATGAGTAAAATTGGATTTAAAAATTTTAAATAGGACAGAAATAATATTATATATTGAGGAAACATGGATGTGGATGAAAAATATTCCCCAATAAATTCTGAAGTATAAATAATCTCAGAAACAAATGTGATTGCGAGATTTTCCCTTACCATAGGGCCGATATACTTCGTAAGTATTCGAACCTCCTGTATAATTATTAAAATAATGTCATTGAATTATTAAATAATCATATTCATTGTTATGATATCATATATGGTCATATTCTTATCTTTTTATTAATAATATTTCATTGCTAATTTTTATTCGGGTGTTCATTTCTTTATGTTCTTATGCGTGTTTTGTCGAATAAATTCTTATTATTATTTTTATAGATACATCATTTACAGAATGGTATTTGTATAATATATATCATATTTATTCATTAAAATCATCTATATAATCATTATTCAATGAATATCATGTAGAACGAGTCGCATCACATCATGGGAACGGTAGGTTGTACATACACACGAGCGAAGATATCATTCCCATGTTTGTGGAATTGTATTAAAGTGAATGATAGAATATCTCAAAACAAGTATCATGTCATAATAACTATATATAGTTATTCATTAAACCATTATACCCATCCATGTATGGTGGTGTTAGAAAAACATATTACACCACATCTTAGAGATGATATTTTGTACGTACACACACGCAGTGATTTTTTTTCATAGGATTGATAGAAGGTGAAATAGGGTTGTTTCATATTTATAATAACATATCAGTATATGAGTGATACTGATGATATTACATTATTATGAAACAACTACTAAAGAATATATAGGATAAGAAATGAATTTGAATGAATTGGTAAAAGATATTACCTCTTCTTTGACACACCTCTTCTAAACCTCCTCTTAGGACACTAAAGTTGGTTTTTGAATAAGACCAGAAACTATATAATGTTTCTAGGGATGTTTATAAGGTAAATGTTTAGGGGTTGGCCGATATTGAAGGCTCTAAATTTTGTAAATATGAGAGTGATGAGGTTCCATTTTATAAGGTATGAGAGGGGCACCTTAAGAAACACATAAAATATTATTTTATAATAAAGTAATATTCGGTTTTTAATAGCTCAAAATTGATTTATGTAGAATATAAGGTGGGTATGGCTCTATCTACACAAAAAATAGGTTTTAGCCAAGTTTAGGTTACTGTTTTAACCTTATCTTTTAGAATTAACTCTATGTTAAATAATTTAACTTTTACTGTGTTTTCTAGTTTTATTACACTATATAGTTTAAAAACAAACTATAACAAGTAAAACTAACCCCAAGTGATTCATTATTAATATATATAACCATATATAAGTCATTTGGACGAACATTATATTTTTAGGAATAAAATAACAATTAATAATATAATATTTGATTTAAAAACTATTTTATGTTAATTTTGACAATATTTGGTAATTTAATATTGTGAAAATCATAAAAGCTTGATTAGTTATGAAAATTTTAATTAAATCAATAATAACATGTCATATTAACATAAAAATTATTGTAATTTATAAAAACCCTCAAATTACATTTATTTGGGTATTTATAACATCAAATATGTTAATATTTCATTAATAAGTTAATTACTGCATCATCATTGTGTCATAAATAAATTAAATTATTTAATGTTTAAAAATTATAAATAAAATACCATAATGTAGGAAATATTTTTAGGTTTATAATGAATATTTATAGTCTAATTTATCATATGTATAAACATTTTTTAAAAAACATTTCCCTTATTAAACATTAATTTCAACTCTTTTAACTCTTCTTTAAGTAAATTAATAATAAGTGTCCTTATATAATACAAGTGGACCTAAAGGTTCATATTTTATTCCTAAGGTTTTTTTTGGTCCAATTAAACTTATCCAATATAATGAAGTCATTTTTTGGGTAATAATAATATCATTTTTACCCTTAATTACCCTATTTACTTCTAACCGTGGTAAATAAAAGTAAAATTATACTAATCACCAAAAATTATTTTAATCTTATTGAACCACATTTTACTGCTTAATATTAACCGTATCTCTCATATTTTCTAAATTAAACTAATAGAAGCGGTAAAATTATGTTTTATGTACAATTGCAAATGCTCTTAGGAGGTGGGTAAAAGACGGTAAAAAGTTCAATTTAATTTTTATGTATCTATATTATTATAAAATTACTCAAATTAAGTACATTTAACTTATTAAGGTATTATGTATCTATTTTTACCTAAAATAAATTTAAATAAAAAAATTATTATTTAAATAAAAAGACGGTTTTAACCAATAACTCAGTGTTTCACTATTCATAAAAAAAATGAATATTTTTTAAAAAATACAAAAAAATTACCCTATGCTAATTTCGAAATTACGAATCCAAAAATGAAGTCCATTTTCAAAGATATAATTTATATAATTTCAAAAAGTGGTTATTTTTATTCATAATGGCTAGTTTATATAATATTTTAATAACATATCGTTGTTTAGCGAAACTGGGTATTACCTACAACACAAGCTATTGAGGAAGGCTGCACAAGCCAAGACAGTGTTGTGTGTAAAGAAAGATTCCTTTGGTGATGCACATAACATAATACATAAAAACAAAATATTTCTCATTAAATCCCAGGTGTTACACAAATAATAATTATTATAATAGAAGGGATAATTTATTTTACTCCCCAAGTAGCTTTCGATGTCCCTTTTATGAAATTATATCATCATTTTACCAAAATGGAATGAAAACTGAATCTTATATATGAATTGAAATTTCCTATGGTCTATCTATTTAGAAAATTAATGATTTTCTTCATGTAATACCTTATTGAAATATTTTAATATTTTGTAACCAGATTAGAAACCATTATGGGTTTTTATTTCCCCATGTTATATCATTCTTAAATTGAATACACTAAAATTGAATTCCAAAAAAATGATTTTTATAATTTTAGTAAAATTGAATCAGTTTAATGGGATTTTTTAAATATCATTAAATTTATTCCCATATGTTTTCATGAAAATAAAATTTTCATACCACTGGGGTAAATAAAGTTCACATTCATCATAAATATGTATGATTAATTTTATTTAATATATTTTTACTATATTGTAATAAATTCACAAAAATCGCTAAATAGAAAAATATAATGGTTATAATGAATTCATCCTATCATCATGGTTCCATTTTTAATTATTAATTTTGAGATCTCAATATACATAATTCATAGTTTTTTATGATTAATCTAGTAAATAGATAAATAATTACATAATGATATTATTAATTACATATGTCAATCACTCAAATCAAAGAAATGATAATTAAATCAAAAAATAGTACTCCATATACTCTCAAAACCACAACATAATGGGATAACTATTAAAACATTATGAAATGATTTTTAAAAATAGAAATATACAAGAATGCATTATAGTAATTTAAATATCAATAAAAATAATTATAAAATTCAAGACGAATCCCCTTTCTTTGGGGGATCATTTGTATATTAATAATCATAATCATTTACCTTGGAGTTTCTACACCAACAAACCCAAATTCAATTATCATAATGTTTATAAAATAAAAGGTCCATCGGTACATTTAATGACGGAATGTAAAATTATGGAAAAACAATTTTGGTTGTGAAGTATATGGGGATGTTCGGAATCATTAATGGGTTAAGTACATGGCTAAGGTGCCAGTGAAGACTATACATGTATCGTTTTAGAATATAGTCATTGAGAAGAACTAGTCCTACATGATTGTTCTTGGGTTATTACATTCCCCACATTCTCATTTCTGCCTAAAAAAATATTCCAATGCAACTATTTTACTCTACAAAATATTAAACACTTCAGTCTCACAAAAATAATAGTTTGATGGAAAAATATTCACTAGAAAATAAATATTTTTACCAAAATGGTATGACACATTATTCAAATTAATATTTTTAACTTTTTATTTATTCAACACTAAATGTCTCATCATGGTGTATCCATAACCCCTTAAAATAAAATATTTATTTTTCTTAAAAAAATTTCATATAAAATAATTGAAATGGATAAATAAATATTTAAAATATTACATATCATATTAATCGAATGAACTAGATTTTGATTGAAAATTCATTAATAACCATATGCATTCTCTTTATAACTCAAGAAATTCCTAAGTTATCATGTAATGTATTCTAAATCAAAATTTTGAATACTCCCTTATAGATTCATTTTTTGTTTAAAATTTAAATCCTCATCTTTCATTTTAAATAAAATCACCATTATCAGTATTTTTCTTCTCATCTCCTTACATATTTTGAACAATGTGTTCCATAATTTTAATTTCATTTTAAAAATTTAATAAGTAAAAAATTTTCATTTCCCTATAACATTGAATAATAAAATTTAAATATCACAATTTTTAATATATTTTCGAAAATAGTAATTTTCATTAGCATGAAATGATAACATTATATTATTATTTTCATTAATTTCATTTAATAAAATTTTTTATTTTAGAAATCGTCAACTAATCTTAAAATTATAATAGTACATGAATAACATTTTTTAAATCATCAAATTTCAATAATCACATCCCAAGAAAACCCTAGTAAGGAATAAAAATTATTAATATCCATAAATTAAACATGTAAATAAAAATTTTAAATTTAAAAATTTCTTTTAGAAAAAAATTCAAAAAAACATGAAATTTTTAAGACATTGAATAAAAATGGGTTATAAATCCATTCATGTGAAAAGCATAAATATGGTTTGACCATTCACATTAAGAACTACAAAATCTTCTTTTATATGATTTATAAAAAACCATTAAATGAAATCTTTGAAAAATAAGTCCTCTAGTGCAATGTTAAAGGGTAGTGATCAAATGAGTAACACAAATGATCTCTCCCACACTCATAAGTGTGAACCTTGTCCCCCAATGAAATATTAAAGGTTGGATATGGATATTTAAAAAATTAGACAACAGTTTTGTGGAATGAAATTTTGAAATGATGTGTTATTTTCCATAAAAACTCCCATAAAATATTGAAAAAAATATAAAGTGTGCAATATAAAATTAAGAAATAAAATATTAACCAATATATTCATTAGGATCTTCCAATATTAATATTGATAATAATCATGATTGGTTGATTTAGTAATCTTATCTTATATAGTAGTAGATAATTAATTGTGAAATAAAACCATAAAATCGAAAATATTTGAAATGAGAAACATTTAATTTAGAATTTGTTGGATAAGACATGAAACCATGGGAAAATGTAGTGCACATTTGTGGAATTCAAATAGGGAAAATAATAAAATATAATTTCAGTCCCCTCTTGTGGGCTAGAATGCACTAATGATATTAGTGAAATACATTTGAGAGAAATATTAAAATGTGATGAAACAACTAATATGCTTAATCTATCTTGAATCACTGAGAGAACATATAATATCACCACATATTGTATAATCTTATAACATATTCGTCTTTTCTACTAAACCATTATCTCTATATAGGGTCCATTTTAACTATATTTTCATGAATTTAAACCACATAGAAAATATTATGATGTAGTATGGCATGGTAATGAGTGTTATTAGACTAATTGGTTGATGTCATGCACTTTGTTGGAATCAAAATTACTCATAAACTATTCAACATTCCAATCAAACAATGTGTAACGATATTAGTGCTGATAGTATGTATGATCTGTTTTTTATGAAGGATACCACATTGATAAAGATTATGACAAGAGAAACTGAAATGTAATGATAATGAAGAAGGTGACGTCATGATTGGGTAAGTTGGTAATTAGTGGATGGGGGTAGTTATTCATATGTGTCCCTTTGGAATAGATATTGTTCATTATCATTCACATTATATCACTTTTTTTATATGAATTTATTTTAAAATTAAAATTATACATTCAACATAATTCTTTCAATGGAAGCAAGAGTCTACATGAATTCTGATATCATATGAAATTTCTGAAATATATAACAAAATTAATGTTCTTAATAGTATTAATAACATTATTAATTATATATTTAACTTTTTTTCTGATAAAAATAAATTATATTTAAATAAAATATAATAAAATACTTTAAATATTATAAGATTTGTTTTGCTGAAATGTTTTTTCTATATTATATGTATATATATATAGAAAATGATTTTTATAACTATTTGAATAACATTTTATGTTAATATATTTAACTATTTTATTGGTAAATGAATAATAATCTATACATTAATTATCCAAAGGTTAATAATGGTGATAAATTTATTTAATGGAAAAATATTTACTTTTCATTAAGTAGTTTTTATATTTATGATGTAGTTTTATTATTATTCACCCTTAAATAAAAATGTATTGATGATGTTAAGAAAATTTATAGATTATAAGCCTTATAAGAGAATTTTATAATCATTTAATTGATATATATAGGTCAAAAGGATGATAATTTGGTTTTGGTATTAACAATGAAATTTTTTTCCTGGAAAATAAAATTTAATTACGTTGTGAATCATTATTAAAAGATATATTCTTGAAACTATTAAAAAATATATTGATTATATTAATTCAATTTTTTTAATAATAAATTATATCATTAGAAACTAGGATATATTAATTTCTCATCTTAATGAAAACAAAATATAGTTATGGTTGGTTACCACAATTATAGTAGAAATAGATTTACCATGGGTGATATTGGAGGTAAGGTTAAGAATGCCACAAAAACGTATATAATTCATATTTTTAAAGATATTTGGAAACTTTTTTATTTTAAATTAAATATCTAGACCTTTTAAAAACAATATATATGGGAAATAAATTAAATTTATTTAATTATTTTAAGTAATCGCATGGATGTCTACTCCTACGATTATATATAGGAATATCCCATCATATATAATTCATTAATTTTGGACAAATTATATCATAAAATCCATAAAATAATACAATAATAGGTTACCTAAATTCTTTTTAGATATCTAAAATATGACATATGAATAATAAATATTGTCATAAAGTTTAATCCAAATGAGGTCTCTCACAATATATATATAAATCATAATAGGCCACTTTAAATTTTATTTTATCATTCACCTTCCCTATGTGTTTTATCCATCATAACATGATGACTCATATTCCCTAAATATACTAATAATTTATTATGATCAAATAATAAACATGTTCCACCTATTTTCAATCATATGGGAAACTAAATCATCCCTCGTGCATATGTATGGAATACCTCCATCACAATGTTACAGAAATAATTGTTTTTCTATTTACCTTTCATGAATAAATTTAAGTATATATATTGAATATATATAATGTTTATATATTTATTATGTTTATATATAATGTAACCATTACCAATTAATAAGGATCCAAACTTCCAAACTGAATCATATATGATGAAATCAAATAGTTATCACCTAGAATAATGGTTTTTAATTATAAAATTTTAATTTATTAGATAAGTGATGTTATAATAAAACTAGGAATGTTGTTAATAGTTTTTATAGGAAAAAAAATATAATAACAATAAATTTTAACTTATTATATTAGATTTTATTGTTTTTAAAAATAAACTGACACTCAAGGTCAATGTTTTACCTTAAAAAACACTTTAACCATGCTAGTCCATTTATAAATTTTCATTGTTGGAATTATATGTTATATCTCTATGATATAAAATTTATTTTATTACCATATTTTAATTTCTATATAATAATTTTTATCTTTAATTTTCCCCATTTTATGAAAAACATATAACTAATATTTTAAAAAGAAATTAGATATTATTTCTATATTAGATAGAGAATCATTTTCTTATATGTCAATATTCATAAAAAAATAATACAATTTTTTTTAACCATCCAAAATGAATATATAATGTTTTGTTTCACCATATTATATATTTTTTATATAAATTTAATATCAATATTCTTTTTTACCTAAATGAGGTTATTTCCAAAAAATTCAAAAATGTGAATGGAACCATTATTTTAACATGCACCGTATCAACATATTTTCCCACCATCATGCATAATATATTATTTTTAGGTTAATTAACATGATTTCATATTTCCCACCATGGAATGATTCATGTGATATTTTAAATGTATTTTCATGTATAAATACATATTAGGATATTTTTGTGAGTTAATATCGATATGTTTCAATTTTAAAATATTTATTATTTATTTTTATGGTTTATGATTTTGAATATAAAATCTTTATGAGACCATTTTTATTTTCCATGTGTTATGTTTTGATAAAATGATAAAGGGTTTCCTAATATTGTGGTATGAATATCAATAGGTTATGATAATGTTATGGGAGGGTTTTTTATTTACTACTAATGAATTTTTCAATGACTAGTATTTTTATGATCTCAAATTGTGTGTGTTATGTAATCCATGTTCTTAATGAGATTTCATTTGGGGTTATCCCAACCAAATGTTTCCACATACATGGTTTTCCCAAGAATAAAATGTTATGAATTTCATGGTGGGTAGCATTGAAATAATATTTATATGATTATAATTCTTACATAATGTATTACACCCTTTCTTTAAATTTTCAAATGAAAATGATATTCTCTATCATCTCACATTTTGTGAATAATTTATTATTCATGTCTTTTGAACTACCAAAACTAATTCCTTGCACAAGATTATGATGAATATTTTTTAATTTAGTCATGAAATAAAAATCTAATGTGTTATATAAATTTATGATCATGTTATGGTAAATGTATCCTTAATATATAACTTGTTTAACATTAAAATATAACTTATATCTCCATTTTTTTACTTTTCTATTGTATATGATGAATAGTTTTATGTGTGATATGTATTCGAAGAGTGATTTTTATGATGATCTATGTGAGAAATGATTTAGATTTTTTACAAACTATTTTTTATTTAACCATATTTTAAATAAAAAAACCATTAAGAATATGTTATGGATTTAAAAACCAAAAAAAATTACTATAAATGAATAATATTTTCTATAAATTTCTTGAAAAGAATCACCATTATTTAGAATAATTAAGATACATAATAAATATACTATAATTTTTATATGGTCATTTAAAAATAGTAGTTGAATTGGATCATATAAATATGATTAAACACAATGTTAAAGTAAATATATAATTTATTTACCCAATAAAAATTTATTTTTGAAATCTTAGGAAATATGTGGTCTATTTTATTGCTTTCCTTTTATGATATAAAAATGAATTTTTATCAAAAATGTTTTATTTATTTATTTATTTTCATTAAACATATAATTATTTTAGGATAATATTATGAATTTTATTTTATATAATTATCTTCCACTTTCTAATTTTAATGTTAAAATTATCTTAGGGTAAAATACAGTGGATTTTCCAAAATAACTGATTTTCATTGAATTGTAAAAAATAATGATTTTTTAAATACACTCTTTTCTTTTCTTTACATAAAATTATTTTAAATTAACACATTAATTGGTATTTAGTCATCCGATTTTATTTAGAATATTACTATTTTTAATTTTAATAATAAATATTTATGATTTTGAAATATCTAATTTTGTTTCTTAAAACACCCTCTTTTAAAAAAATAATTTTCATTATGATTACACATTTATATTTACATTAATTCATTCAACTAATATGAATTTGATTACATGAAATGTAATTTATTTTCCTATTTTGAATTTATTATTTATCCTTGGATGGAATTTTTAGATCATTCTAAAGAAGATTAATTTTTATGTCAATAATAAAATATATAGTTTTTATGAAATAAAATATATTTTATGATTTCACAAAGATATATTGATGATGTAAATAATTTTTAAACGTATATAAAGTGTAAATAACGATAATTTAAAATATATCATACAATAATTTTTAAAAAATTGGAATTATAATTTATCCTATGATAAATATTAAAATCATATTTAGTCCAGATACAATTCTTGTTCAACTTTGGAAAAGATAAATTTAGTGTCCGATTGATACAATTTGAGATTAACTAATCTATTGGACAAATGATTTATTACATATGATGTATTATTCATTTTTTCTTGTCATGTGATAATTTTTGGATTTTGTTACAAGTGAATTATCCAAATTCTTGTAAAATGCTTATTATAGTCAAGAAAAGTAATAATTACATATTAAGTTATTTTTGGAGATTTATCAGAATAAATAGAAAAATTTATGGCATATAAAAATTAATTGGGATCATATTTTATCTATTTTATATAAATTTCTTATTTTTTCTATTATTATATATTGAATATATACCTAGAATCCTTTCATTAATGAAATATTAAGAAAATCATATTAAAATTTGGAAAATGTAATAGAAAGGTAATGAGGTATAATATAATGCATCCCCAAAGCATCAACCCTCATGAGGTATACCCTTGTAGGGGAAGGGATCTAGTCAATGAAAAGATAGTATACAGAGTAGTAGGAATGGCTAACAAGGCAAGGAATCCAGCCACCATATTACCCACTATCTTTGTTTTATTATGCTTCATACTAGTATGAATAAGGATTCTACATTGGTAGATGATTAAAATGGTAGAACAAGGAGTTTGGAAATCATCCATAATGGATCCTTTTAGAATTAATGAAACTGTTTCTGGACCATCCATCAGAATTCCCTGAGAACGGCAGAAATCGATGCCCGTTAGTATTGAAGAAGCTTCAGTCAAGAGACAATCACATGGAAAAACAATGGCATTGAAAGAAAAGACCACCATGATCTCCATGTTTTGAACTACCCCATCTCCATGTAACTAGCTATTGTTACATTATCCTTCCATATTTTGTGTGTGGTCAAGCTAAATAGGTATCCACCTAACCCATATTCCATGCGGATGAGAGACTTGACTCAGAGTGGTTGAGTTCCTACTGTTAAAAAGTTCATCTATGGTAGGTGACCACTCACCCCTCACCCTACAAAGGATAAAAGGATGCTTCACATCCTTGGACCTCACCTAGACTGTATATGGTAAACATGATCATGTAAATACCTTATGTCAAACCTTATTTTGGGCACTCCAGATGATCTAAAATCCCTACTCAAGGATGAACGCATGGGTTATCCACTCTAGAATGTTGTCTTGATATCACGAAAAACAAGAAATAAGGAAACTATCACTGAAAAAACCATAATGACATCCCCAAAAAATACATTCATGGCATGCCAAACGGAGGCCACCCAATCTCTTATAAAGATGATATTCATCACAAAATCATCCTCAAAGTTTCCATAATAGACGCATTAAAAAAAACAGAGTGATTATTTTTCATCTCAAAATATCATTCATGTACATGTATATATTATTTTTGTGAAATAGTAGAATGTTGATCATCATTGTAATCTCTTTACAATGGACATAGAATTTAATTTATCCTGCACTGATCATGCATGGATGATGTGATTATTATCTTTGGATGTGAATAACCCCAGTTTGGAATGGGTAAATACATTTCTTTCCGGATCATTGATGATAAAGATATTATTGTATACCAACTATTACTAAGAATCTTGTACTACATGTATGAAATAATTTATTTTTATAGATTAAGAAGATGATAATTTAGGGACCTGACAACCGAGAAATTCTAGTGTACATCCCTTCTAGTTGGGTATCCATAATATGATCTATAAACATCCAATGATCTATCATGAATTAGATTGAAAAATAGGTATTTGGTGGCTGATTTAATCCCACCACCTGAAGATTCCACCCCAATATTCACCCTCTTGTACACATATTTTTTGATGATAAATTGTTTTTAAAGAGACCTCCCATCCATGTCGCCATAAGTGAGCCTAGCCTAAAAGAGTTTCATATAAACTGAAATGTTTCTCGGGAAAATACCTCAATCCCCAGGCTCCTGAGACTTCTTATACCACAAATCCTATTGATAACGACCCTTTTGATGCGTATCCCAAATGAAACCGGTAAAAATGTGTCCAATTTTGTAAAGGGAAATCTTCGGATAATTGATGTCTGAGGGAAAATTCATTGTAATGGATGTAGGAAAACTAATCACCAATGTGATGGGCCACCCAAAATAAAGGGACAACTTCTTCTAATTAAGAATTTAGCTATTTAACTAATCAACAAGATGATCAAACTATCAGAAACAAACTCATCCCAGGGCTAAAAGTTCCCTTATCTAATACATATGAAATATTTCATGATGAACACCCAAAATATATTCACGTTTCATTATACAATTATCTAGACACAAAATTGGATTGAAAACAAGGCATTTGTCTCGAAAATTGATCTAACCTATCAACTTTCTATAAATTCTAGCATGATATTGAGCTCTTGAATAGACATATAATTTACATTACTAAAAATAATAAGGTAATCCACACGGAATATATGATAAAGTCCAATGATGTTGATTATACATTAAAATGGTTGCACATAGCCCTCCATAACTACATTATTCAATAATATACTCAAGGATTACTTGGACATGATGAAAATTATTTGGGATAGAGGAAACACCATTCTATGTCACCAAACACACATTAAAAAAACTATAACTCCTTTCCATGAATGAGACTATGATCTAGGGTGAACTATTGAAAATGATAAAAAATCAACCACGCATTTATAAAAACTAATACATCCCATTGTACGATGGATGTAGCACCACTCTATTCTGTCATAAGCATTGTTCATGTTCTTTTTGATGATGCAACAAAACCTTCTTGATGATATACTTATCTATTTCATGATCTATATCATTGGCATCCCGAGTTGACCTACTCGGAATAATACCATATTGTTCAAAAAAACCTCATTTAGGGATGTGAACAAAAATACACATAATAATATCTATAGGAAGGAAATTGCAATTAATGTTACATAATTTGATCGGCTTATACTACTTGAGGGATAATGGGAATTCAACCATTAGAATTAGAATAAATATGGTGGAACTCATGACCCTAGGGAGTTCCCCCACTTAAAAAGTTCAGAATTATGCCCACCAAATCACTCTTGACAACCTTCCAATCGAACATATAAAAAGTGCATGGACTCCCATCATCTCTATGATATATTCTATAATTGGGAAACAAACTCACCTTACAAATCTCTATTTCAGTTGTAATTCCCTCATGAAATTCATTCATCCTAGAATAAACAATGTGGGGGTTGGTGTGAAATAGAATATACTGATGAAAAGGATATCCATCATTCATATTATGTGTAAAGTAAAAAAAAATACGAGACATAAATTAATCCATGGCCATAAATCCTGCATTCTTGGGATCCTTAGTGGTGGAAAAATCTATATGCCATGAAATTATGGACTTATTCATGGAAATGTATTCTTATTCAAGGAGGAGCAATGATATAAAAATTATCATGTTTTTCAAATGAATAAAGAAGTCATAATTCCATCAGTCCCCAATATCCATCTCCATATTATCAATTTCATCCTTAAGTTATCAAATGTATTGAAATTGGGATGATCCAATAGAAGCTGATAGATAAAGATCACCCAACAACCATCGCAACAATGTGTGGAACCCCACACAATAGACAATAGTTAAGACTTTCTCCCATGAAAACCATACGACCTAGTGAAATTATTGTTCTGAATCCCTCTTAATTGAAAAATAATACTGCTCACTCCGACCTCCATTGTCAGAAATTATTATTAGAAGAGTGTAATATTTTTAGTGATCCCTCACCAGATTATCAAACATAACATTTTGTGATGAATAGATGGCATGGAGGTTGGCCATGAAATTTTCATGAGGACACGACATGCAGTGTTTTCATCTCTAATTATTAAATCAAGTGTCTTAAGAATCCAATGTGGTGTAGAAAATTGGGAGTAGAAAATCTTACGACGTCATTGATGTAAGACCACAAAAAATAAACCCCTCCCTTTTTCTTCCATGAATCCATGATGACGTTGGAATCACCCATGATTAACCAAGACAAATCCCCTGGGTTGAATGAATCTGTATCCTTCCAAAGGATCTCACTCTTGATAGAAACACAAATGGAATAGGTAATGAAGAATAAATATGTGTAAGAACTGAAATAGATCCTCATGTAGTGATATTGCACAGAAAGAGTGACATTTTCCTCTGAAATAATATTATTCCAGAAGACAATGATATGTTGATTATTGGATTCACCCTGCATGGAATTAAGAAGGCATATTTTTGAAGTGATTACCTACAAGTTTTCTTGGAACTATTGGTTTTTGAGAATAACCCCCAAAGGTGTTTTGTTACTACAAATCTAAGAAGAAATGTATCCAGTTTTCACATGGATAGCCAAATCCATATTATTCCATTTATAGAAATATATCATTGAGTTGGGTGGTGTCAGTTTTAGTCCCATTGCATAGACAATCATGACAATTTAGGAGAAGATAACAGACATTTCTACTTCCCTCGGTACTAGGTATGAGAAAAACTATGATTTTGAGAGAGGTCGTTATCAATAAAATCCTTATCTTCATGATATAATTCATTGATGATATTTGAGAGGCTGATATGGTAGGAGGGAGAGGAGCACAAGATACTTAGAAGAACATGCGATGGAAGGCCAAGTTTTTTACTATGTCATCGACGGACCTAAGCATCTAATATGGGAGGCCAAGCATTACATAAAATATTCAATCTCTCATCCAAGTAATGAACCAACCTGGCCTAGACTAATGAAAGGGGAGAGAATGGGGATGTTATACCAAATTAGTAGAGTATGGATTATTCACATATATATATATAGAGTTCCTTAGTAAGGAAAAGAGATCCAATAGGTGGATTTACTAAAGATATATTTGGATCATGAGACCGCAAAATATCCTATATCTTTTTTTCTTTACAAAACAAAATCCATTAATGTCTTTAGCTCTAAGTCAAAATTACTTTCATAATGATGATTTATATGTCTTAACAATGAATTTCAATTTTATTAATTATTATACATCATTTTGATAAATGATATAAATACTAAAATAATGAATTAATTATATTAAAAAAATTAGGTTTTTATTATAATAATGAAACAACCATTATCCAACACATTTTAATCATATGGGAAAAGATTATTCTACGCATGTGTATGCGTGGGGTACTTCCTCCAGAAAGGGAGGAATCTCATTATTTATTACATGTTAATATAGATAGTAATGATGATGTAATTAATAAATATGATATATTATTATTTTTATGTTTTGATGAATTATTATTTACATTTCTTTCGTTCCATTCATTGCAAAGTGGAAGGGAAATACTTTCTATGTACGGCCTACCATCTCTATGAACAGTTTTACATATTATTCAATCCCTAATTTTTATCTATGGTTTTAAATATCAATATATTGAATATATATGATTTTTATATAATTAATAAAATTTTATATAGGATTTATCCATGTCAAATATTGATGGATTGAAACTACTCAATTGAAAATTACATGAAAAATGAGATATCTTACATTTTTAAATGATAATTATTTTAAAATCATAAAAAAATAACTATTTAAATATTTTAAGTAGATAATAGTAGATAATATTAGATGTTATTAGTTTGTAAGTGGAATCTTTAGTTATGTGATTTCATAACTCAATTTCCATTCATTATATAATATCACATAATCACTGATTTTTAGTGAAATTAATATTTCAGATGTAATATTTTCCTTCACTCTATATAATTTACACTTCAATTTTTTGGATAAAATTTTTTAACACATAATTACCTCATTAATTAATTGTCACATTTACATTATGATCTTTTTAAAATATTTTTTTTCAACTTCCACTACATTGATAAAAATTGTTTATTATGAACTTATTAACATTGACATAGTTAAAATGATTCTCTAATGAAAAATTTAACATGAAAATATACTTATTAATTGTGATTAATGTTTCAATTCATTTTTACACATTAAAGGGGGTATAATAAAAAAATTTCGAATGATTTATGAATGTATTTTTGCATCATCATTTTAAAAGGAATTTTTAACTTTCATATTGAATAATCATATAATATATTGTTCATAAATATAAAATATATTCATATCATATGGGTATTTAATAAGATTCCATAATTTCTTGTTACTCTTAATTTATTTGTAACAAAAAATAAAGAATTAATTTATTATTTAAAAATTATACATATATATACTTTTGACCAAGACTATTTTAAACCATGCACATATTTTTTTGCAAAATTATTTTTTAAATAATATTTTTTTATATTCAATATATTGATGAAGGAAATTTAATTTTATCATTTAAATTTTATAGGGGTTGAAAAAAATTAATAAATTTTTTCTAAAAGTATTATTTTTGACTATCATCACAAAAGTCGAAATAAAAGTTTCTATTTTCGCATAGTCATCGTTAGAGGATTTATTTTCCACTCATACCATTTTATGAAATGTTTATTCTTCTATATGTTTTCAATAGTTTGTCATTTAATTTAATTTCATTATTTTTTATTAAAACTTAACTTCTATCTTCATTTATTCTCTAAAATACTGATATTTATTTTAAAAAAATATATATAATTAATTTATAGTCATTTTTTATATGTTATTTATTTTTTGATTGTATAACATACAATGAAACAGTAAATTTATTTTGAGAAGGTTTCAAAAGGTATTAGATTTATTTTGAAAACTTTTTCACATCATAATATAATATTTATAAAACTCTATAACATATCATTATATGGGGCTTTACTATGAATAATATTTTCTTGACATGGGAATTCTTACAATTTTGTATTTATTACTCAATATATATATTTATTGATAAGGAATATTTATTATGAGTTAAATTTATTATTCAACATATAATGAATTTAGTAGACATTTAGTGATGGGTGGGTCCTAGTTATTAATATCCAATAGATATATCGACATATAATAGAAGAAAAAACACGATGTCCAAACATATCAAACTGATTTTTTATACCTACCCACCAATGAAACTGTGTTGGAAAATGGGCTTCATTGAATGATATCATGATTTATATGGGCATAAAATCCAATATATTACATTTCCATTGTAGATTAGTTATTTTAAATTATACATGATATTACTACATAGATATTATATTTGGAATCATATTTTCTAATGTTATTACATAAATAGAATGTATTTTCAGTTATTTATAGTTATTTTTTATCATGATTTATTTTCCTATGATTGTATCCATAGTAAGTAACCCTTCCCGATAACCTATTCTCACACTTTATTGTTTCCCACTCCCAGTGATATGATTATGGATATTATCAATAACAAAAATATTTTGAGAATATTTATTCAATGTAATATATATTTCGATTGTAATATGGGAATTCTATATATATATCATTCATTAAAACTACTAAATTGATCATTCCATGGAGATGTGATCCCTTGTATCGTATGTAAATGTAATAATGTAGACATTGGATATGGGTTACATGAGTTTGGAGTATTTTCATTTTATATTACAAATTTTTTTGTTGAAATGCGAGGAACCAGATATATTAAGACATGGATTAGGGAACACAACCCTATTATTGACATTGAAGATATATCTAATTATAGGATAACATAAAATATATTTTCATATGGTAAATATTATATGGTTTTTTGATTAATACATCTCTGTTTTGATATAATAGTTAGATATGGTTTTTCTACAAATGCATCTAGGGCTAAGAAGTATGAAAAGAGTTATATTATTAGATCTCAACCAGAATTCTAGTGAATGTTGAGTGTCAACTTATTATAAACATAGTTTGACAGTCCATGGTGATATTATTTGGTTAATTAATTATTTTTTGATGAAAAATTTTCATGAATGAGATAATAGAACAAATATAATCCAATGATACAACATAGTCATATGGGATAATCCTAAAAACTCTTAGGCTGATTTGCCTAAGGTTAATAAAATACTTAAAGGCATAGGTTCCCTTTTTGAGGATTTATGAGATGTAAATTTAATATTATTGAGTATATTATTGGAGTGAATTTTGGTAATACAACCCTTTCATTTAAAAAATGTTTGAATGAAAAATTTTATTTTATGAATAACGTTTTAATGTTTTTTACAAAGGACTAACAATGTTAATGACTTTTAGGATTAATATGATCCTTAATGTTGTGTTTATTATAGATTTTTTGGATAAAAGATCTAATACATGATGGGAATATATCATATAGAAACCCAAGTGATTGAAAATATATTTTGTGACTAATTTGTTAACGACAAGTAAAATATATTGGAAATATTATACCATTAAATAAAAAATTATGAAGGAATATTGAGATAATTTATTGAAGAATATATGTTGTTATAATATATTTATAGTGATTCATCTAATTTTTGGAAATAAATATCATATTTTTTTGAGTATATGATGGTGGTATACATGTTTTTAGTATTCTACTTAATGAATATTCATATTATTGTGAGATAATAGTTATGATGTTATTAAAAAAATAGTTAAAATCATTTAGATTTTTAGTAATTTAAATTTGGAAAGAGATATTTTGGTGTATTCAAGCTTTTTTTGATGAAATACGGGGGTTATAGTTTTGGTTTTTGAGATTAATGATTTATATTTAAACTTATTGTATAACTTGTTCTAACCATTTTGGTTTTGATAAAAAAATTAAAAAATATTTAATGAATTTTCAATTTTTTACGAATCTTAGTAACTATTAAATTATAATCATAATTATTTATGTATGAGAAATTTCATCATGAACATTTATTTCTCAGTGTTTGAGATGAAGTAGAATTAATTTTACCACAACCAATAAATGAAACTATCCTCATGAAATGGAATGATGTAATGTATTTACATTTTTTCATGTTCTCTATCATATGTGTGAATGAAAAAATTATCTCTATAAAGTTGATCATAAAAAAAATTAAATCATTTTCCTTCGTTACTAATTATGTGGTGGTATGTTAACCCCTCATGGATTTATGGGGTTTTAGTCATTAACCTTCACATGAAAATTATATCTATAACACTCTATTAGTCCTTGGAATTTATTTTTCTCCTATATATATATATTTAAATCACCATAATGTTATCTAAATTTTTAAATCAAAATATTTTATTGTTTTTCTCATAAATATGATTACATATTCCACTTTTCGAAATAATTTTTGTTTTCCATCTATATAACAGGGGTATTCAATAATTATATTTTTAAATGTAGACCCTATTTTCACTAGGTTAAAATTTAATGTGTAGATTTTAATTAAGGGGTTAAATGTATAATCACAAAATATTAGTTTTAATTAATTATAATATCAATATCTATCTAGAGACAAAATGATGAGATTTAAGCAAAATGAGACGTATTACAAAAATAATAATATTAAAATATAACCAAAATTATTCATTGACTTGAATGGTATGAATATGAGTATCCACATTATGAAATATATGATTAATTCAGCTCATCAAAAAAAATTATTAAATCTTTATTACTAAATTTGTACAAATTTTTTTTGTAATCATTTGATTCATTAAAAATTTATATTCATAAAAAATGGTTTTGATTTTTTTGAAAACAATAATTAATATAATCTACGTATATAATTATATAATACAAAATTAAATTTCTTTGTTAAATAATAAAATTAATATTATCAGACATTGAAATTTGGGGATTCTTCAAAAATGATTCTCTTTTTTGTGAATAGAGAAAAATAATGATTTTCAAATTATCACATTTATTTTAATTAAATAATGGAATTAAGAATTCCAATTATATATTTTATTTAGACTTAATGTGTAATATAACCCAATTTATTTTGAAAAATATAATTAATTCTATTGTAATCATTAATTTTCTTAACAGTGATATACGTTAATTTTAATCCATAAAGCCCCATTTTGTAAAATATAATTTCACTGTGTTTAAAAAATTATTATTAAAATTTATTTATTCAAATAATAGGATTTTACTGTTTTGAAATTTAAATTATATTGGTATTATGAAGTTATAATTTATCATAGAATTTTTTTCCCTCAAGAACAAATTTTTATGAAGAATAATAAAAGATGATATTTTTAAAAAATATGATATCTTTTTGGATAATTAAATGATATAAATATGATTTTAAACATCAGTAAACATTTTTAATGACTCATTTATGTTAATTTAGTACTTATATCATAAAAAATATAAACATATTATTATAATTTATTTCATTATAAATATTAAAATATTTTGTTCTATTGATGCAGTGTTTGCATGATACTAGAAAAGTAAAATTTTGTTTCCCAGTAAAAATAATAGATATGGTGAATGTATTTAATGAATTGGTTATTAAATATTATCTATTAAATATTATTTTTGTGGATAAATATTAATTTTGGATTAATAAATAAATTTACTTAAGAAAATGATAGTGCAATGCCCATACAAGGGATAAAATAAAAAATTAAGTATGGAAAATTTTATCATGACATATATGTAATTAAATGAAAAATATGAATGAATAGGATATATTATATTGAAATTAATAATTATATTTTTAATATGTTAATTTAGGTTTAAACATTCTTGATGTTATAGTTATATTAAATTCCTATCCAACATTGACACGTTGATTATGTATGAAATAGAAAAACATGTAAATGATTTTTAAAAACTGTAAATGGAATATTATGTTGGTGATTTAAATTAAATGAATTTTTTTGGATAAAATTTTAACAATTTAGGTATTCATGATATATATACGCTCTAATTCCATGGTCTTCATGTTTTGTTCAACATCAAATTATGTGAACTGGTGTTATAATGACATTAATACTATTTTGTGTTTAATTTATTTTATTATATTATTTTAAAATTTTTAAATATATTAAAATTGGTTATTTATGATTATTAATGGTTGTAAAATTTGATCACCTAGAAATTTATGATCCAATTTTTACCATATATGTTATATTATAAAAAATTAATTTTGAGAATGTCATTACCATGGTTATGTATAACATTATTTAACCAAAGTGATTAACCAAAATATATTTTTTAAAATTATATCTAAACCAATCAAATATCTTTCAATGATTATATTATGAAATAATTTTTATATTTCATTTCATTTAATTTTTGGAAACATTTTACATGATTTAGACACATATTATATTATTATATTTAATGTATTTACAAAAATGATCTTAATAATATTTTAGGATAAGAATAAATTATTAAATGATTTAAAATTCATGGAAATATTAAAATTATGAAGATTAATGGGATATGTTTTTTAATATCAACAAAAATCCAATTATGTATCAAATTTCTTTTATTCTTGATATTCATGACACCTAAAGTATAAAAAACATTGATATTGTGGTAATCAACAAAAGCTTTAATGATGGGTTGAAACAGTTATATATGGGTGAAAACATATCCAAAACATGTCTGAATATTATTATATGGGGGATATTGTACCATATAATAAGTAAATATTTGTAATATTTCAATGTGGATCTATGTTATTATAAAAAAAATATTACCAATTTTATATTATAAGTCATTCTAAGAGTTCCCCTCCCCTCTATTATGGAAGTGAACCCCCTCTCATTTATTATATTCAATGTTTTATCTTTCCATATCTGGAAAAGATACCCTAATATCATATCATATTCAATAATCACAACCAAATTATTATTTTCTTTCCAAAATACCATCCTATAATGTTTTAATGTGTAATCCAATATTGGTTTCTAAACAAATTACAAAAACCCTTGACCTAGAGTTTCATATTTATTTTTCATATGCCTCATCTAAATAATATGTATCCATTATAAAATAATTAAAAAATAATGTTAAAAATTATGAATTACTATTATGATATTTTTACCACCATTATCCATCTCCATTCAATCATATTTGAAAAGAATGATCGTTCATGTGCATGTGTGGACAACCTCCTTTAGGAAGCGACGTATATATTTTTTCTTAATCCAAAATAATTAATAGATTTCATTCTGGAATTAATAGGTATATATTATACATAATATTATTATGGTTGTAAATATGGGTATTAATATTTACCTTTCTCCCATTCCATCAGTCAAAGAGTGAAAATAGAGTTCATGTGTGTGTTTGAATTACCATATCTATTAATGATGTAATTATTTTTTTTATATCACTATATTTTAAGTATGACTGTAAATATTAATAATTATTTAATATAAATTAAATTTTTATATTTATTTAAATTATAGGTATGAATTTTCCTTGTCAAATATGCATGTCATGAATCTATCGAAGAAAATTAACATGAAAAAATGTGCCAGTTAAAGACCCAAAACAATGATTTTAGTAATGACTTATTAATAAATGTGTATTGAAATGTTATATTTAAGTAAATTATGATATTAAGAGTATGTGAATGGTTCTATTATATAATTATGATAAATTTATTTTTATCATATTGGAGGTTGAATCTTGTTTAACTAAGTAAATGCTTAATGTAAATAATTTATAATATCAATTCAAATTCTTTAGGTTATTACAAATATTAATTTTAAATGTAATTAACAGTTTATAAGAGATTTATTATTTAATTTATATATTATTTATTTATTCATTAATTTTTTAAATTTATATATTTCACACATAATTACATAACTGATTAATTCTCACTTATATAGTATGATCATTATTATAACATCATATAATTTTATAATTTATATACATTAAAAATTATTTAAATTATTTAAGGGAATGTATTAATCAATATAAATATTTTACCTTTTACCAAACACAATACCATGTTTATCTTTAATTTCAACCAATACTAAGTCATGCAAAACAATAACATACTATTTCTATTATTATATGGCATATTTTTAGCCTTTAAATAGAGAAACATTTTTAAAAATAACTTCTTCAATATTAAATTTTATTATGAAATAAGAAAATTATTTTTTGAAATTTTAATATCAAAATTTTATTTGGGTGAATTTTTGATATTTTTCTACAACGATCCATTTTATAATTAAGAGTGAATAATTATATTTTTTAGTTGAAAACTACCTTTACATATAAATTATTGTTAATTTTGAATTATATTTTAATTTTTTTTATTTTAAATAGATGAATTACATATATATTAACAAAATTTAGGTTGTTTGAATCATTTTTATAGATTATTAATTTATGAATAAAAATGATATTTTTTATATTTTACTTTAAAAACTCTCTTTCTCACCACATCAATGGGAATATCTTCTAACATTATTTTTCCTATTTTTTGAATTGGATTTTGAAAAAGGGTCATACATGTTTTTAATGAGTATTATATTTATAGAATAATACTATGAATTTAGTTTTTGAACTAAACAATTAGTTAATGTAATTCTAATTCATTACGACAATCAATGTAAAATTAAGCTTAACAATAGACTAAACAATAAACATAAAGGCCAAAATGTCCTAGAAACATGTAATAAATCAATTGGATGTGAATATTTGGACAATATGAAATATATTTTTTATAATTCTATGAGTTATTTGGATACTTTTCCATCAATGTTACTTATATAATATGTTAATTATGTATGAAGAAAAGGGAACAATCGTTACCATGAATATTAATAATTCATCAAAATATGAAAAAAGATATGTTATTTTGGATATAATATTATTTTGAAAAAATGAGTTTTTTTATCATGTTAATTTACATATAATTTTTACAGATGATATAATTACATTATACTCTTAAATGATACATACATATTTATTTTTTAGTTTATAATTAAAAAAATAAATGATGATAAAAATAATAAATTTAATATAAATTTAATGAATTATTATGTTAAATTAATTTATTAGATAAAGATATTAGGTTTGATATATGTTAAATTAATATTTTTTAATTATAAAAATTATTTCATGTTTTAAAATTAATATTATATAAATAAAATTAACATTAACATTACTGATATTTTACAAAAAATAATAATTTTTTAAATAATTTAAAATTAATAAAAACAAAATTGTCATCCATGTTATTTTTCTGTGTTAAGAATAATAACTATGGACCATTGATGGAGTAATTTATCTTTTTATAACAAACATAATGTCCAATAGTTAGTAGAAACATTATTATCATCGTCTGGGTTGAAGTTATGTTTTTGTATTTCACATGTGCATCTTTTATAATTAATTCCCAATACAAATTAGAATTTAAAATTTTAAAATATATTGAATAATTATTATTTAATAGTACTATATTTTATTACTAATATCACTGTAATTTATTCTTAATGGTGTAATTACGAAAGTCAAAAAACTAATTACCTTAATGAAATACCAAAATGAAAAATATAAATACTTTTAAAGAATAAGTATCAAAATTATTATAATGATATTATTTTTGAATGTTGGAGATTATTATAGACCATTAATTCACATTAATTCATTATTTTACAATTTTTGAATCCCGATATGTATAAGAAACCTCCCAATTGTGATGAAATTTCAGTATTTACTTGAATGCCACTCCCCTCAATTATAAAAATTATTTAATTCTTTAACTAACACAAGCCACTAATAAAGAATTTTCTTGTAAAACCTCTCAAATATTTTCTACCAACATCCCTATCATCAACCTATAAGACAAAATTTGGTAACCAAGTATTTCCTTTAGTGTAAACGAAAATGAGTTACTGAGAAAGGATGTTACATTCCTCAATGTGCTATTATGTTTTATTTGTTTCTCCAAAACATAAATTTTTTATGCTATAATTATATAATAAAATAACAATAATTTTTTTTATGTTTTGGTTTTGACCTACCCTTAAGCACAATTCCATAAAATGGGTAACCAAATTACCATTCGTGTACGACAAGTTACCACCTCATTTATTGTTGTTGTTCATTTTCCATTTTCAGCCTCTCACGGTTGTGAATTATTATGGAAAACATATTTGTATATTATTTATATTATATATGTGTTATTAATAATTATTTTATTCTTTTGAAACATTCATACATTTATGAAATCCATTTGGGGTAAATATGAAGACATCGTTTGTGGACGTGTGGATTACCGTCTCTTTCAAGCTGTGTGATATGTTCAGAAAATAAATGGAATGTATTTTGGATGGGTGTAATAGAATATGTATGAAATTGATATAATATATATTTTATTAATAATATTGTTTTCTTTCTTGAAATATAATATATAGTTTTCTTTATTACACTTTTCAAACACTAAAAAACTCATAATGTCATTCTTGGACTTGTGGACTACAACCTCCTCTAGTTGATGTGATTCATTATACATATCAATATTATATATATATATATGATTAAATTATATGATATTTATTTTATAATTATCATTCTGGATATATAAATGTTAGTTTCTATCATTCAATAATGATCATTGAAAACTGAGAAATTTAAAAATGTGTACGCACAGACAACTATCTCTATAACGGTAACATTGGTTCGTTTTTCATTACAATAAATAATTATTGGTTTTAAAAGTATAATTTATGTATAAATTTGATAATTTTTTAATTATTATTATTGTATTTATTTTTTTATAATGAATCCTATGACCGTAATTGACCTACCAAACTCATTTTTGACACAGAAACAAATTATTCTCAATAAAATATAGAATAAACATTACTGGTTAAGTAATTCTATATAAAATGATTATAAGATAAATTAGAGTAATAATAAACTAGAAAAATGTTTTCAATATGTTTTATATCTACCAAACTTTTACTTTTAATGATCATATAGAAAAATCATGGAAAATAATCCTCGAGGGAAGAGATTCTGGTCACACTTTTATTTTTCTGACATAAATATCACAACATATTTCTTTGGTCTGCTGTATATGCATTCCATTATAATTTCTTATATAATTAATTATATTTTTTTATTAAAATATTTCATTTAATAATTATTACTTTTTGATTTTTCAATTCATATGGTTCCTTAGTAGTAAGGGATTCTTGTCTAACTTTTACTACTATGAGGCATATGTCATAATAAAAACATATTTATATGTTATAGTGTATATACTAAATTTTTTGATTTATTATTACAAGAATTATTTTATATTAATGGTATTTAAATTTTTAAATTAAATATTATCACTTCATGGGTTTCACAATTTTAATTTTACCAATACAATAAGGGATTTTTTTGAGATTTTCATACCTTATGGCATCTGTTATATTATACAACTATCTGACATTATAAGGATTATATACTACTTATTATAAATGTTATATCATTAATAAAATTTTAAATATGTATATTATAAGATTAATTTAATTAATATTCGTTTATATTGTTGTTGATTTCGATGTTACCGAAGCAGTAACAGAATGTTGTCAGAATTTTCCTCCTTCGACACATTTGATACTAATATTATAAATTATAGGGTTTATATACTATTAAATTTAATTTTTATATAATTAATGTACTTATTATAATGAAATTATATGTTTCATTTATTTTTATTACATTCATGTAGTTAATGGATAAAATGGTTCATTGTGGTACGGGATTCCTTGGAATGTTTAAAAATTACAACCCTCAAGAATGTTTTAAAAATATTTATATGTATTTTCATTCATGAACATCCAACAACCTTTTTGTTTTTATACTCCAATGGGGGTATGTTGTATTGATACCGTACATCTGTAATCATTGGATTTGTTATGTTTGTACCTAACCAATTATTATTTACCCCACTTATATTCTATTAGTTAATCATTTTTCAAAGACAGTACTACAAGTATGGCTTTTATCAGTGTTAGAAAAGTGCATTAACATTGCTAAAAAAAATAAATGTTAATCAAGGCAATGATAGGAGGTCCCTTTTATCAGCGCTTAGAAATGCACAGATACAGACCCCTTTTATCAGTTCTAAAAAAAGCACAGTCAAAAGACCCCTTTTATAAGTGCTAAAAAAACACTGATAAAAGGGGTCTTATATCAGTGGGTTATTTTGAGCTAATAAAAGGGTTGTTTTATCAATGCTTTTAAAAAGCGCTGATAAATGTAAAAAAAATAAAACAACTTACATTCGGGTGGGGGGGGGGGGGGGGTTTAGCAGCGCTTCCCCACCCCCCCTTTATCAGCGCTAAGCAGCTCCTCCCCACTCTTACGCACTGCCCTTGCCCACGCATCCCCCACATGTGCACATAATTCCTTACATCCACCCAAACTTGAACCCGCGACCTCCCCCTTGTGCGCATGCACCATTACCTCTATGCCATTTTGTTTTTTTATATTTAATGATATAACATCTTTTTATTTATATATATATACTTATATATATTTTTATATTATTATAGATTCATATTAATTTAAATATATATAGTGATATTAATAAATATATGATTAATCATATATTAGTATATATATATTCATTCTTATATTAATATATATTCATATCTATTTTTATATAAATTTTTAGTTACAATTTTTTATCCGTCTATTTATTTTGTATATTATTATATATTTGTAAGATTACTTTTTAATACATTTATAAAATATGTATGTGTGTTTATAAATAAATAAAAAAATACAAACATACATATATACAACACACACACAAAGACACAGACACACACACACACATATTTACGAATAAATACCTATATATATATATATGTATGTATTTGAAAATCCATAGAATGTTAAAATGACAATAAATTCCAATATAGAAGCACGTTTCAACTCCACAACTAGTCAAATCAAAGAAAATGAAACAATATTCGATATGATATGTGGTACATGACTAACAGACATCCGGATCAGATGTAATTACTCATTGAACTTTAACAAATTGGGGTATGTCGACAAAGCACTCAGTTCTGTAGGTCTTCTGGGACATTTTGGCCTCGAAAAATGTGACTGGAGATTTAATTTGATCACATGATCTTAGAGATCATCACAGGCTTCTATTTGATATGTTGTAGAGCTCAAACCTACACCCGGATAAAAAGTTATGGCTGGTTGAAGTTTGGGTAACATTTTCAACTTATTTTATATCTTTTATTAATTGTTTTGATTTTTTCTATCTTCAAATTGTTATTAATAAATTTATAATCAATAATAATTAGAAATTTTTTTATTAATAATATTTTTTAAATATTTTAAAGCCATTTTCATTTAATTTCTCATATATTAAATGTAATAGTCTATTTATACTTATCTAAAACATATTAAAAAATATATGTTATATTTATATCAATATAAATATACTTATATAACAATATATTATTATTCAAGAAAAATTATTAATTTTGAAACAGAAAATTTATTTGCGGTATGAAAAATAAATGATAAATCCCCCCTTTATCAGCGCTACTAAAAAAGCGCTGATAAAGGGGTCCCATTTAACAACACTAAAAAAGAACTGATAAAGGGGGCACATTTATCATCGCTAAAGAATGCACTGATAAAGGGTCTATTTTAACAGCGCTTTTTAGCACTGCTAAAGACCCTCCTGTATCAGTTGTTTTTTTAGCACTGATAAAGGCCCCTTTTATCAGCACTTTTTTTAAGCACTGATAAAGGTTTAGTGCTTCCCTTTCCTATTTTTGTAGTAGTGAGGTTTTGTTATTTAACCAATTAATTTTCCATGGGTGACTCAGAATTTAAATGTATTATAATTTAATAAATTTATTTTCTCCATGGGTTCTTCATGATTCCAATATATTATTGTGAAACCAGTTTCATTTCCATTTGATGATTATGTCCTAACGAGATTGTTGTGAAACTTATTTCTTTACTGGGAGTTATTGTCACGAAATGATATTATTGTGAAAAACTTTTAGTTTCCAAGTGATCATTATGTCCTTCATAATTTTTTTAAAATTTACTTCATTTCCATGAATTGATTATACCTTAACGAAATTGTTGTGAAAACCATTTCTTTTACATGGTTATATTATTTCATAATGAGATTGTTATGAAAACTATTTCTTTTTTATGCTTTGACAATTTCATAATGATATTTTTTTGAACCCATTTAGTTTTTATAGTTCAATCATGATTCAATGAGATTGTTATTGAACACATTTCCATTCCACTAGTTAATCAGATATCAAGAGAATTTTATAGATACTATTTATTTACCATGATTTAATCATGTTATTAAAGGGTTTATTTTTTACCTATGAGTTTATGCTATGTTTTTCATGTGTTGATTTTTCGATGGTATTTAGAAATTTGAAGGGTGGTTCCATGAAAAACCAATTATTGGTGTTTTTGTGATAGGAAAAGAACATGTGGTCTGTAATATCCATCCATTGTATTTTTTTAATGAATAATACTATATAGTTATTATATTTATAAGAGTGAAATTTATGTAAATCAACCACATGTTTATTCAATTTATAAGTGTGAAAATTATAATGATTTCACAAGATACAATTATGTGTTTCCTATAACATGTTGTGTGTTTATAATGTTTTTAATGATCAAGATTGATATCACATGGATCATTATTATTGAATATGATTACTCTTTCCATGGACATGTTTTCATAAATGTTGTTCTATGTTTTTATGGATTTGATTTCTCTATGTATTACCTTAAGAACATTGATTATGTCCTAATACCTATATGCTCTCGTACACTAATTGATTGTATTTACATGTTAATGATTATTTTGACCCTTATTGAATATTTTTTCACACCCTTATTATGCTCCATTTTACATGGTTTTACTGAATGATATTTAATGATATGTTTCTATAAAGGATTTATAATGGACGATGTTTAAGAACTATTATGAACTAAGAAAACATAGATTAAATGGTTGAAATTTTTTATTAACATCTAATTGGTATATATTGATATGAATTGTATATGTATGATATTTAATAATTATATAAAATAGTAAACCTAAAAAGGACATACTTGTATTATGTTATCTATGTTCTCTTTTTTATGATGTATGGTTTGGATGGAAAAATATGTTGCACAATTATAAAAATCATACCAGGAAATGTAATTTTATGGATTTCTAAATAGTATCTGAGACTAAAGGTTCGAGATTGTTATAGTTGGTATTTAAGATTTGTTTAGATGACATTTGATATTAATATGTTTTCATATGATTTTATATTGTGATTTTTGGATAAATTCATAGGACTATAATAAAAGGATTAATCATAAGTAAAAAGTAATAGACACCTCATTTGTGTTTTACCAAATTAGACAATAATGTGATTTTTTAGATGTTTTCTTGGGATGTTGTATTTTTATCCCTAGGGATATTTATGAATTATTGTTATAGGTGAATTATTTTTCATGTTTAAATAATTTTTTAGATAAACCATAGATACTATGACAACCCATCACATATCGAATTGTGGTGGGGCTTGAACCCATGATCGATGTACGATACGAGTTTCATTCACTATGACTGGAAAACATGATTTTCAGATTATTATTATTTTTTGGTAAATATTAGGTTTATAAAAAAAATAATTTTATTTATTTGAGGAAAAATGTTTATTTATCTTGGATGAATATATGAACAAACAATTATAAAATTTTGGTTTCAAACATAGTCAGGGAAGGTTTGTTGGATTTTATGGATAATAAATTATATAATAATTTATTTTAAATTTTAGGTATTATTATTGAATTGAAAATAATAATATATTATATTATGGTTTAATCATTCAGGCAATTATATTACAATGTGCTAACCATTTTGGTTTTTTTAATGTCAAATGATAGGTGGAATTTTCGGACTATCCCATTTATTGATATATGGTATTTAAAAGTTTATTTTAGTGATTCATAAAAGAAAACCTCATATATAATGCACATAATTTTGATAAAAATATTTTATTTTAGGGGAAATTAATTAATGGATGAAATTCTACTAATCTGGATTATATATTTCCCCTTCGACAGCATTGTAAGAAAGATCAATAAATTTATTAAAAGCATCATAAAATAGAATGATATGCTACTTCCATCATTCTTATGAAATCAATTAACATTTCCACACCTATTTGTCTTATGTTTATTTCCACATTGTCTTTCTCAAGACCATGTTCTCTATCACTCTATATATGTCAATCATAATTAGTTTTTCCATCCAAATCAATATTTTAATTTTCCATCAATGTTCTCTATATGTTGAATCCTAGTTAAGAATATCTTCTAGAGACCTCTGTGTTTCTTAGTTTCCATTTATAATAAGATGTTTTATTTATCCTTTCTATGATGTTCATTTCAAAAAATAAATTCAATAAATGAAAATTATTTGTTATCTATGAAGAATTTTGAGGGAGAAATTCATATTATTGGTGTTGGATGTAACAGCACAGTATTTTATGAAAAATAATATTTCAAATGAATTTTAAATATATAATTTATTTTTTAATCACTATTAATTGTTTATTTTTCATCATGCTCAATACCATGTTTATCATTCGTTTCACCCAATACTATGTTATACAAAACAGTACTATATGATTAATATTTTTATAAAGTGGTTTTACTAAATTTTAATATAGAACCTATTTTAAACATTATATTTGAAAATTTTATAATTATATATGAAATAAAGCTACATTATTGTAATTTTTATATCAAAACATACATTGGGTAAAAGTTTGTTAATTTTATGATAAGTATTGTTTTATGACGAATACTGAGAAATGTTGCATTTTAGGTGAAATGTATGATTTAGTATAAATAAATATTACTAATTAATTATGTTTCAAAATTATTTTGAAGTCACAATAGATAAATATTATATATAGTAATACAATTTTGGTCATTGCAATCATTTTTATATTTAATCAATTTATAATATCTTAATTAAATTTTGAAAGTTTTCACTCTAAAAACAATATTTCTCACTACGTTATCGGGATTAGATTTAAACACAACTTTTTCAATTATATGAATATAAATTAGAAAAAATAGACATAGACGATTGTAATTAAAATAATATTCGAACTATAAAGGATCATATTATTTTTGGACCAAAATTATTAGTGAATTTAATTAAATATAAATATAATGATTAAGGTAAAATTAACCTTCGTGAGGGACTACAACATAAATATAAGGGAAAATGACCTTCAAACTTGTTTAAAATCCAATTGAAGATAGTAGTTTTACAATATTACCTCTTGTTTCTAATTTTAAGTGTTAGTAAGATAATATTCTATTAAATTAACAAATATATTATGTAATGTGAGGATATTGAAAAAAATGTTACATTCATTACATTTAACATTTATAATGAATTAGAGTATGGATGAAGCAACATAGTTTTGGTTATAAAGATTATCATAAAATTTAAAAGAGTTTCTGTTAGAAATTTAATTTTAATTTAATTTTAAGGGATGATATAATTTCATAAAATGTCTAACAAATGCTGGTAGAAGAAATATTTATCAAATAAATAAATTTAATTTATGATGTTAAAAATTATAAATGTGAGGACAATTTATGAATTATTGTGTCACATTTTTGTTGATAAATATATCATGTCACATACCAGTGAAATTAACTTATATGAATTTAAATAATTACTTGATATTTTTATATTAAAATAATATCATTAATTTCAAAATTGACCCTATTTTTATTTTATATTAAAATAAACATTATTAACTGTTTTAATAACTAAAAATCATATATTCAACCAATTGATTATAATATGTTTTTAAATACCATATATGTTCAATCCATGGACTAATTGATCTGTTATAATTAACATATTGATATGTAGATAGTAAAAATGTTGATATCATTGTCTAGGTTAAGGCTGCATTTTTGTGCATTACATGCACTTATTTTAAATGAATATTCCTAAACACATTGATTTTTAATATTTTAAAATATATATAAAATTTATAATTCATTGGTATTATATTTAATAAAAATATTAATCTTAATTTAGTATTAATGGTTAAATTATATAGGTTGAAAAACTAGTAACCTTAATGAACAACCAAAATGATAAATATAAAAAATATAATGACTAAAAAGGAATATAATAAAAATCCAATTATTTTTGTTTGATATGTATTATAATTTACTATAACCTCACATTAATATATTTTTTGTCAATTATTGAATAACATTAGGTATGGCAGACTTCCCAATAATGACAACCCTTTGGTATTTACAAGAATTCCACTTCCCCTCTAATATAAGATGGATTTCAATATTATCTTTTCTCAAACCTATAATGACCTATTTTATTAAAAAAATATAACAAAATAGTCTCCCAAAATCTCTCCAGTCATCAATGTATCCTAATTCTGGTTATAAATCTCTCTATGGAAGCCCTTTGGTATGAACTAAAAATTATTACCTGAAAAGATATAACATTCTTCAATGTGCATTTATATAATATTTGTTTCTCAACCCCTTAATTTCTTAATATTACATTATTATATAATAATAATAGAATCCATAATATAATTGAATCTTTTTATGCTGAGGAATTGACCTATACTGACACACACTTCTATGAAATGGCCAACAATTATACCTTTCAGATATGGATAAATATTCTCTCTTGAAAAAATGCGGATGGTTTTTAAATTACAACCTATAATGGTTGGTAATTATGATGGAAACCTGATTATTTATGAAATCAATTATAATTATGTTTTCCTAATAAATTTTTAACATTTTTTTATAACAAAAATACCATTACTAGTTCCATTTTTTATATATTTTTAACTCTTTTGTGGACGTGAGGACTACTTTCTTTTGAAAGTTATTTAATACCATAACACATTACATGTAATTTTATAAGGATGGTTTTAATTAAAAATATGATACCTAAATGACATATTCATGATATTCATGAAATAATTAAATTTTTGTAAATATAATATATCTTATTCTTTATTACCCATTTCACAAAAAATTTAAGATATAACATCATTCATGGATGTTTGAACTACTATAACATCTCAGACCTAGATTTCACTAAATAATAACCCAATCCTAGTGGGAAATATGAACTCAAGCTCATCACCTCGAATTCTAATGGATATCTACTAGAATAGAGGGACAGGGGTTTGTCGATGGGGAGACAATTCCTTTAATATCAGAGTATAACACAATAGAATAAAAATAACAGTAAACATTGAATGAAGTATAATAATCAGACAATGGAAAAGAATCAATAAATTATTATGATGCTAGAAGTATCTCAAATAAATTATGAACATGTCATGATTCAATAAAAAATCCATGAAATGTAAACATTAGTAGATTACAATCAAATACTTGTCCAAAAATACCAAAAAAACACGAATTATTATACTGAGATATCATCACGAGCCTCATCCTAGTCATCAGATCCCCTACTTTTAATCAATGTACAATATCAAGCATGAAACAATGGGATCATTCCTCAGTCCCTACCTAGATCAATATAGTTTATTTGGTCACCCAAATATGGCCCAAATAGGGTGTGTGATAGATTCCCAATAGTTACCCACCCAATATTTTATAACAATTCCCCGATGTAAATTATAATAATCTAAAATGATTCCATGAATATAATTTATTTATCATGGAACTAATGTTCTCATGGAACTTTTTTAATGAGAATGCGGTAATGTGCTATTGTACCTGGATCATTACTGAACAAGATTCATTTTTTATAACAAGGGACCAATTAAAAAAACAAATACAACCAACATTTTCTCATTGTATAAACATACATATCAAGTTTACCACAACCCTATCTTACAAGAATAATTGTAAAACTAACCATGTATATGCCGTAAATCCACATATATAATAAATTACCAAGGTCGTGATGTATAATAATGGGTCATACCACAAATTTAGAGATCTAAAGTGATGAATACCATGGGATCCTTATCAAGACTAATGAGTATCTCCATGGGAATTCTGTTAGTCATGATATGGGGTCCATGGAACATCCTTACCGACCATATTCATTACATGCCAACGTACAAAATGATCCATGGGGTAGTAAAAAACAATGAATCAAATTGAATAAAGAACTGAGGGGCATAGTCTATCGAATGCATAATCTACCACCTTATGATCCATGGAGTAACATTAGTAGAATATAAATAAATTAATACCCCTAGTATACACACCATGTAATCCACTACAATTTAAAATACATTTCATTTTATTCATTAATCAATTTCATTATAACTTCATTCCCTGATTATACCCACTAATTAACCATAATTCACATTAAAAGTAAATCTATGAGTATACCCACTCATTTATCCATTTCTGAGTAATGAATTTTATCAATTAAATCATGGATTATAATGTTAATACTATGAAAGAGAAATTATATCTCATAATCAAGAAATTAAATTCCATTTTATTAATATTGTGAATCCTCTTACCATGAATGCTCAATTCAAACACAATAGGTGGTTCAACGATAAGGGAATAAATAGGGAACACCCCAAGGGTAGCCTTGGTTAGGGATACAACCCCAACACATCACAAGTGTACTTAAGGAAAATACTAACAGGTTCTAATTCATAGAATTCAGTTGTTCAATTTAAATTCAGGATGACAATGGTAATTCTGACAAGTGGAATTATAAAAACTACAACTATATAGAACCAAAACTCATGTGAAATATACATACCACCAATATAATTTTATTATTAGTTTTTTTTTCAATTATCAAATCTCGAGTAGATTCGGGTAAGAAAAAATTAAAAAATTGATGAAGAATACAAAATTTGGGTGTATTATTTTGCAGCTAAATAACACAACCAGTAACAATCAAATAATGAATGACTAATGAAATAGAAATCACTAATATGGATCTAATGAGATGATTTGAACATGAATTGAATATCAAACAGTGATTTGGAGGGAAATACTCTGTTAGTTTCCAAAAAGGGATCTCAAATTTATTAGTTGTTTTGTACGAATAGAATAAAGAATTATGTTTAGAATAAAAGTTTTAATTATGGATAATTTTATTAATTTCATTAATAAAATATTGGGCCACACAGTTTGGTCAGATCGTTGGCCAAACCATACACCATCGTGAATGATTATTATTAGGGATGGGAACCCCGCATAATTATTTCAGATATTTTGAATTACAGTGCACAAAACATGAAAAACTCGCTGTCATAAATTGAAAACAATCAAGTATGTTTGTTCTCCACAAATTGAACGTTCTATCTAAACCTTGTGGGATCCTACTAATCTCTACCCATACCTCACATGGTTTATCCAAACCATGCATTAGGGAATATTCAACTAGAAAGATGGGTTTTTGAGATCCAAACATGTCTCTGACACCAATGAAATTCTAGCGATATTGTTCTGTATCCACATCAATACATATTTAGAAATCTAAACTAAATGAAAAATATTTCATTCCTCATAATAAAATCGTGGTTCTTACAATCAACACCCTTAAATAAATTCATCACTGAATTTCCCTCACATTGGTGGTCAATATTCTTGTAATAAAAATTCTGTCCACTAAGCATATATATTTGCCTCCCAATCCCACACATCCTCATGTAAAATGTCATGCTACCGTATCAACCATACAAGTGGAAAACCCATCCTCAAAGAAAATTCATTCTCCAATCAAAGATATGAATTAGATCCAAGTTAAATGATACGTAAAACAATATATCAACATCATTTTGTTAAAAATCAGGATATGAGTCTGAGTGATAGTGGAACAACTGAGATACATGAAAGACATCATTCGTGGATCCGTACCTGTGATATAACTGTAAACGATTGGTTACCAAACCACCTCTACCCAAAATCTAAAATGGAATGACATACCAAAGATAATGTTTAACCTATATAATTTTACTTATATGTCCCACATGAGTGAAACCTGTAAGACAACTTGATTCCCACCCTTAAACATTAGAGGTCATATTAAACATTCAGTGTTTGACTTTTCCAGCCAATGCAGTAGCCATCCACTTATCAATAAACTGGACCTGTACTAAAATCTATTGCATGAGACATGGTCATAGTACAACTACCTCGCCTTCAAATAAGAAGCACCGATTTGATCGACATACCTTCAATAACAAATACAAATATAATATAATTTATATTTTCCCATTATATTTTTTTGTATTAGAACACAACTAGGGATATCTATCTCTCCCAAGTGCCCCCCCCAATATTGGAATCAAGCTTGGATTATTCCCCCAAGAACATATAATATATTTTTTGATGGCCATCAGTCTGAGAGTGTTATGATATTCTCAAAATTACCTATCTTTCCAGTTCCCAATATTATATCTACTATATACAAGAAATAAATGATACATGTATATGCAGAATAATATTTTACGGAACCCCTAGATTTGTACTATATAATAGATACACAACCTACCAGGATCATCATAACAATTAAACTCATTAATTTATAGGAAATGATAAACCATCATGACCATGTCAATAGAAACCCATATGCGATAATTACCTCATGGAAACAAAGATAATCCTTTCATGAAATCGATCACGACATGATCATTTTTAAAATTGTGAATGGGAACCTTCTCTAAACATTATAATGATCACTGGTGTTCCACCTTTAATTACTGATAGGTGGAACATCATATGAAAAAACTAGATATGTCAATTTTTATAGCTAGGCACCATAACTGGAAATATAAATAAAAAAAGTGTTGGGGGAAATAGTTTGCATATCCCAAGCCGAAGCATGAAAATATTGCATCATCTTCTCACACATTTTTACTCAAACCCATACTTGACCGTGCTCTCAATGAATTTCATCTGTACCTATTGTCCTACTAGGATGAGGGTCCTCACATATCACACACTCATGTAGATATTTTCCTTTTGATTCTAATATCATCCTTTTCGTCACCCTATCTATAAGGGTTAACATAATATTTAGGGTTGGTAGAAATTTCTTCACCTAACTGTCCTCGACCTCTTTGTGCATCTCAATGAACAAATACATGACATTACACTCATTAATGTCTTGTTGAACTAATTTTATATGAGTCCTTCTGCTTAGTGAGTCAGTCACTATATTCCATGAATATATCACCGTACATCAGCACTACACCATGACTAATACCTGTTGCTTCCCAATACACAATGCATATTTTTTCCAAATCAATAATATTCAGGACTGACGTTGAATTCAATCACTTTTTAAACCCATAAAATTCTATCTCACAAGTTTATGAAAATAAAAATTTCACACCCATTTTAATGAATCCCACAAACAGTGACCTAAGAATATGATGCCCTCTATAAAATTCCCATAATAATCAGTAATTCCTAATACACTCTATATGTCAAATACATTCTGGGCATATTCCTAAGAAATTACATCTCTCGCATTCCCTAGGATAATTGATACTCTTTTAATTGATATAATATAACCAATGGATTGAATCTTGTCCATCGATATGTGGAAATTTTTAATTGGAACATATTACAGATGATATCTCTGTGTATTCAAAATGATCTCATGTTTTTAAGCATGGCCCTATTGATTGTGAGAAAAATAACAAGATAACATCCATGAATCTCACCATAATCAAATACATATAAGAATGGAACAATCAATTATTTATTCCCATGAATATTACTTTCATTTTTGTCTAGTCAAAATTCATAACCAACTACTCATGTAGACCATGCCGACTATAAAAATATTCATGACGTATTTCTCTCAGCTGAACACATATCTGGTGATAACCTGACCCCATGTCAATTTCTAAGGACAATTGACCTCCAAAATGAATATAAAGTCATAATTCTATCTATGTGAATGATTACATGTTCTTAACCTGCATCTAGGAAAATTTACAATCATTCATTCATAGACTTAGTGTATCATCCTCTTTTTCAAAAAATGATCGTAGAACCCCATGGGGATGTACTGAGTTGAATAAAACATTATGTCTTCATGTCATCCAGCTACCTCATGAGCACATAAAACTCTATGTTATTCATCCCATTATGATTAATGTATATATTTTTAGCTCCTGAGAATAGTTTTTTGGAGAGAACAACCACTATCTCTAGAGGTAAACCATAGAATTCATCTGGGGACACATACATTAATTGATAAACTACAGTGGAAAATTCTATCAAACATGCTCCTTGATCCTCCATATACAAACTAATAATATGGGTGTTCATCCCACTAATCATGAGATGATGTTTTCCTTCACATATTTATTTAGACATCACATTAAATATTTTGAGTATAAACTGTATCCTCTAGTGATTTAAAAGTCACCCTCCAGTGATGGATCTCAATGTATTGTCAATAAGCTACAATCTATTCCATCTTGAGTATGACTTGAAACAATTTTATCTCTTGTATATAATGATTTTAGATGACATGAAATATACCAATATAAATGGGTATTTCCATGCACTATTTTACATCTTATGTTCTAATTCTAAATGGATTTTCTAGTTACATATTTCTATCATAAGACATAATAACGAGCCCAAGGAATTTCACAATATGTGAAGATATGAATGTATGTGTTAAACATATATCAAAATAATGGATTTAATAGTATGGTATATGAAGAACACATCTATAACCATATATGGTTTAGTAACCTAATCCTCCTAAGTCGGTTATACACAATAGATTTCGACCAAATCATGGCCCTTTGGCACAACATCACTTTTCGGAGTAGGACCACTCCAATGTCTCAGTAAAACTGGTGTATGTCTACTAAATCCATGAAAACCACAACCTCATGTTTATTGGATATAAATCCTCCATCTCCCTTTCTAATACATAGGTTATAATAACTCTTTAGATCATGGAGTCAGATCTTAGGACCTAGCACTCACTACTGGAGTGAAGACCCTACAAAAAAATTTTATGTTCTCTATCTCCTGTAATCTTTTCACTCAACATGGCCATGATTACATTGATTATTAATGTGGAAATTTATTTTAAACTGATGAATGAAAAACGAGCTATCACTACTCACATATTTTATAGTACACATCTCATTTGATGCCTAAAAATGTTGCTTCCTGTTGATGGACATTGAACTTTAGGGTCAATACATGATACCACTCTCCTATACACCCCCATATTCACACAGGTTCCACTCAATAGTCCATGATTCATTCACAATTTCATAAATAAAGGACTATCTAGACTCGTTTACTGTATATATAATACCATTTGAAAGACCTTTCTCAAAGAATATCACTATCAATGGCTCATAAGTAAGGCACGTCAACGTGAAAAATTACATCTTTGTATATAATATATCATACTCAATAATTGACATCCTTCATATTATAGACAGTGGAATTCACTAGGCATCTCATCCCATAGATTATCGTGGTAAAAGTAGTCCTATAATCTGGTCTAGAAATAATGCCAAACCATATACAGTGTCCAGTCAGTTGGGTACAGAACATCCCACAAATTTATTGATTCACTAAGAACCATATATTCCATGAGATTAAATCCCCTCATAGGAGGAGTCTATAGATGATAAAAGATTACAAAAATAGTATCTGGTAATAGCACAAATGCATGTGGTCCTCAATCCGCTAAAAACATGGGAGGATACTACAGCTGCAACACCTATGTAAAGTCATCCATATACAATGTACTCATTGTTTCTCCCTACATTGTCTTCATTAAGTGACATAACTTCTCACATTACTATACCTCCTCACCTTTGTTCGAATCAACAGTTGGTTGCAAATCTTGAACTAGTGGAGGGTCCCCTATTATCCCAGAGTCTACTGACTCTAGATCATGGTGATCTCCTTACTCATGATGTATGACTTCAGGTAGTCATGTTTTGATGCCTCTAAAATTCCAAACACACTCCTCATAAAATAATTATATCAATGTTCGCAATCTAAAATCATTTGGTGGGACATTACCATATCATAAATATGTTATACCAATCATCCTGATCCAAAAGTTGGGAATATAAAAAAGTCAAAAAATCCACTAAATACACAACCTCTTTACCACTCAAATCCCGAGTAGTGGACAATTAATGTATTTATATTTTCATTTTAATTTAATATTCATATACATATCACATTTCATTATAAATGGTTGAATAAAAATGTGTGTCACTTCTAATTCCATAAGGGCACATTTTTCTTTTGAATTGAAGTATGTATTATATTTCTAGGTCCATTTCATGGAATTATATAGAAACAGTAGGTCCAGCTACCATAAATCCTATTGCAACAGCATGAAACAAGCAATGCATCTAATATGGAATGAAATAATTCATGCAATAAGATTTATAGCAAGATACTAAAATTTTGAATATGATCGAATAACCTCATATCATCTGGTTACAAAAAACTTAACCCATTTTCATATCAATAATAACATCACAATTCAGTAGAGTCACCCAACTATGGAATCAAATCAACTGTAATAGTCAAAATATATAAAACTTTAATTTTTATTCGATGAAAATTAGTGATATCCAATATGTGGGTCAACTACACCTAGGAAAAACTCATTACCAAATTATAGTTCCCCTTATCCATATATTTTATTTCCAAATAATAATGAAATCCATAAACCAAGGCTCTAACACCAAATTGTTATATCCCACACCCGAATAGCACTCAATAGTGCGATGACAACCATTGGCCACAAAGCCTCAATAACATCTCCCTGAATGATAGAGTATTTCGACTAGTAGGGAGGTCGTAGATTGTGTTTGTGGTGATAATATGACCTCATGAACAAAGTGTATAAATACCAAAAAAAATTTAGTCAATATAGTATAATAGTGAGACAATAGGTAAAGAATATGAACATATAACAATGGAAGTAGTAGAGAAACAAATTATTAATGTGTAATGTATCTACAAAATTTATAAATATAAAAAAAATAAGTACAATAAAATACAACTCATGTACCAAAATACAAAAAATTACAAAATTAAATTCTCTTGATATAGTCACTAGACTCATTATAGTCTTTCAATACATTTCCCGTAAGCATGGTACAATATCAAGAATCAAACTGTGGGAACATTCCCCCCGTCCATACCAACATTCAAACTGTCAATTCGAGTACACAACAACTTCTTGAACAGGGTGTGAGATAAAATCCCCTTAGGTAACCACCAAATGATCTATACAAGTTTCGAGATATTAAATACAAATCTAGATGAATTTTGAAAGTAAAAAAGGCATGTAATGTGAAAGTAATTCTTCCATGGATCATCTATAACAAAAAAGATTATAATTTATAGCCATTCTTGGATGATGGAAAAATAGATGTCCCCTCCTATAAGATGTCATGCATAACCAAAAATAACCAATATAGCCTCACTGTACATCCCTACATATCATTCCAACCATGGACGTTACGTATGAATAGATTTGTTAAAACATGAACAGCCATTTCGTACAATCATTAACATAATAATTTACCATGTCAATGATATATAATATTCAATAATGAATTGAAGTGAAAGATCTAATTCATATAATACCATGAAAACATCATCGAGTACATCAATCATCTCGATTTAAACTCAGTTAGGCATGAGGTTGGGTGCAAGGAACATGTCATCCAACTATTTCAATTTTCATACTCATACAAACATAATCCAAGAGGGAAAAAATACAAAGGAATTCCAAAAAATCAAGACCCAAGTATCAAACATTATCCAAGGTATCTTCTACCACATCATGAACCAATGTGTAACATCTAAGAAATCCAAATTGAATCATCCCCCTTGCAATACCAATAGGGAATCCACTAATATTTCAAATAAATATCATTTCATTCATAAATAAATTGCATTACCTTTTTCATCCATGAGTATCCCCACTCATTAACCAAAATTCACATTAAATGGAAACCAGTAGGTATACACACTAATTAAATAATTTCAACATAATCTGTTCATTCACTTCCAGCATGGAATATTAAGAATACATAAAGTAAGGAGGCACTACAGCTCTTAAGAATGAAATTAACATCTATTTTATTAATTATGGAATTACTCTAATTAGGACAGCTCAATTCACACCCCGGGAGGTTTAACATTAAGTGACGTTAAAAGGAATAACCCATGGGATGCATTAATAAGGGAAAAGAGTATCAACACATATCAAGGGTTCCAAAGGGAATCTGTGACAAGTCCCAGTTCATTTAATTAAATTCTTCTATTCACATTCAGGGTCATGTCGGATATTATGGAGGGATGAACAAGGGATACTATCTATATAGTGAAAAAAAACTAAATTGGAATGTTTAGAATACCTACTATATCTTGTTAGTCGAGTTATTATCCTATATAAACGCGTGATTCGAATTTGATGAGGACAAAATTAATTTATAGATGCTGAACCTGATCCAAGGGAAAATTAAATTTAACGTAAATAGAATAGATGATACCAAATAAAATGAGAAATCACTTAAAAGGAATTGAGAACTCATTGAAATGGATCCAAATGGATGATCAGGACATGAATCAAATATTAGGGGGAGATTCAGTGGAAAATAATAATTTACATTCATAGGATGTATCTCTAATATAGTATATTATACTCCAAAGGAGAATTAGGAATTAGGTTTAGATAAATATTATGTTCGGGATTGTTTTTACATTTCAACCAAATAAATAGTGTTTTAGGGTTTTGATGTAGAGTTCAACAAATATAGGTCAAATTTGCACACTTATCTTCAAGGAGGGGACGCCCACATGGTTATTTCACATAGTTTGACTAACCAATGAAAACCTATGAAATATTCACTGTCAATAACTATATACATTCCGACACAACCGAGATTCCCATTTCACATGATTTTTCTAAACCATGTGGGTTCCTCCTACTATCTCCCAAGACCACACATGATTATTTAGATTGAGTTTCCTATCCCACATGGTTGATTATAACCATTCTCTAGGCTATTTTCAACCCAAAATATGGGTTCTGGGATTCGAACAAGCATAATATACCACTAAAATATCCCAGATCAAAATTGGTATCGGTAGTTATAAGGACCCATCCATAGACATCACATAATGTTGAATTAAGTAAATAATCCACATTGAGGATCATTTCAGGTTTATAGTTTTTAGAATATTAGTCCATAAATATTACATGAAATCTCAAATAATAAAACCTAGACACATCATCTACGAATCCATTTTTTCAATATTTTTCTTAAAATAGAATCATGTATTGTTCCATATTTTAGACAACATGACTTTTCCATGATCCCATCCATGACCCTATTCATCATTAATATATGCGGAAAACATTTCCAAAATATGGGATGTGCATAAATGTCTCAGTATGAGATGTAAAATAAGGGATGAAAATATTAGTCCATGAAAACATACAAACCAATGAAATTGTACATTTCAATCATATAACAATGCTCTTTAATATACCACATGAAATAATTAGATTTATGAATAACAGAAAGAAATAATAAATCATAAAGTTAACTTGTGGCATCGTTGACATACATAAATCGCAGCCCTCATAGCTACATAGAGAGTTATATTTGGAATACAAATCATATTTTATTCCCTAAATCTCTTAGGAGAAACATTAAAGTTTACATCCTTCAAGTTGCCCAATGCATTGGTGATATATATCAGGCTCACTTACCCTAGGTTTTTCACAGAACCACCCGTATACATGAACAATGACCAATAACCATGACATATTCATAACACATAAATCGGGAATGAATGAAAGATAACATTTCCACATTGAAAAAATATATATCATTTCAAGATACTAACATAATCATTACTTAATTAAACCATTTCCAAAAACATTTAATACATTTAATAATGTTATTTTTAAATCGAAGTGTATGATAAAAATTTTATTCTTTTTGAAGAAATTTCAATTTCAAAACATTCATGTACATAAATAAATCCTTAATTTTTTTCGGAAACATGTGCATTAATGAGAATTATTTAGAAGAATAAATCTTTAAAACATTTAAAATGATATATTAGTTAAAGAGTTACTAACCAAATGAAGGACACTTTAATTCAAATAATTGAGGAATAACATTAATCAAACCGTATATTATCATGACAATAATCATACTAATTATAAAATATGTCAATAAAAAGAATATAAACCCTATAAAAGTGATTTTCTGTATAAAAACAAATATGTCATAATGGAATGTAAATTGAGACAAAGTCCCCTGGAATGATCATCTACATAAGTTGAAAACAAATTAATGAAATAATTAAGTGTAATAAATAAAAAATCACCCAATATATGTGGATATTAAGTGTCAAAATATAAGAGTTCATTCAAACATATTCAAAACCTGACATAATCACAACGTAGAAAATTAACCAAAATTATTTAAATTGGGTTTTAAAGTTCTCTTACAGAAATAAGATAGCCTAAAAATGTCACTTTACAATTTAGAAAATGAGTTGATGAGAGAGAAAAGGGTCTATCATCAAATGTTAATAAAATATATAGAAATAAGGATATATAATGACATATCCCAACATAAGATAATGGAAAATTAAAAATACATAACATCAAATAAGTCTTTAACTAAAAGGGAAGGGTGAAAAGTTCACTTACAATGATCATATAAATTTTGATACAATTTTTCAATTGGGATATTATGTGTATAAACAGTATATCCACACAACGGGGAGTGAAAATTACAACATAAATAAATAATAATTTAATCCACATATAATTATAGAATTTCATTATTAATATTTATAAGATAAACCCAATGAATAAAAATTAGGTTCATAAGTTCCACTTCTGATTTGGTAACTTATGAAACATACACCACATGGAAGAAGGATAAAAGAATGAATATTTAAATAATAATAATTTAAATTATATTATACAACTAATAAAATAATGGGAAGTACATACTTTAGAGAAATGGAAATAGTTGACAATATGGCATTAATCTCACATGAATAAAATGTGAGATGAAAACCCCTTACCTTGTGTCCCACATGACTCGTTCGTTCTTCAATCTCTTGAATAATAAAATAAAGTTAATATATACTTTCTTAAGAACCCTTTTCAAGTTTATTATTCAATTTATATCACTTATTACAACGTTATAAACATTCTATAATCATTTATGTTAATAAGGGTCATTCTGTCGATATTTTGTACTTGAGTCAAAAATGAACTTCTGTTTATTATAAATTGTCCATGTGGTCAAAATTCAATTATATCCCAAATTATATTCAAGATTTATATATAATATATATCCAGTGTACATATTTTTTTATAATAGTACACATCAATTGGAGATAAGAAATGAAATGTAATGTTCAAGGAGATGGTAAGCCGTACATACACATGAACACTACATTCATTTCAATTTTATATTAAAAGGAATAAAAACATAATTATACATAGGTATAATATAAATCCTATATAATATAATATAAAATGTCATTAACGTCATACTTTATACATTCCATGTATGGTATGAATGAGTTATATCACATTGAGGGGGCTGTAGTCTGTACTTCCTCAAATGCAATTATCACATTCACTCATTATTGAATCCACAATGGTTAGATATAAATGTAAAAAAAATGAATAATATAGACAATATAAATACAATGTATATCACATATAAATTTATTTCCATCTTAACGGCCACCATAATATTTGGTAGGAGCAGATTGAACAATCATTATTTCATGATGCAGTAGTTCGTTGTCCACATAAAAAATATGTTCTTTAGACCATAGATGGTGGTCTGTGTATGTTTAGTTAAAATACATATCATAAAAAATTTCTATTATATTGAGGATACTATTTCTTTTATGTAAACAAATAATATGAAGGTAATATGGTGTGAATAGGTAAAATAAAAGAAGAGAATGTGAAAATGATGTTACAATTAAATCGGGTAACTCCCTTTGGTTTGGACCAAAAGGATTTCTTGAAGTGCCTTATACCAAAGGTTAGGATTTTAGTTGGATGAGAGGGGTGTTGGTAGATTTTTTTGGAAGAGTTTTCCTGAGAAAAAAGAGATGTAGTGGTGTGAGTAATGTGTAATAGTTGATGAATTTTTATAAGTGGGAAGAGGAGATCATTAGGAATGTTTCAAAATACTATTTTATTATAAAATATATTTCAGTTTCAAAAGGTCCCAAAAATATTAAATTTTATGATAATATGACTATTATTATTAATACACTCATCCAATAGTTTTTATACAAGTTTTGGTAACAAATTTAACCTTATCATTTAGCTTTAACTCTTAGTTAACTAATTTTACCCGTACCATGTCTTCTTGTGTATTCAATCTATAAGGATAATATAGTGAGTAAAAAATTCCAATAGAACCAAAATTGGTTCATTAGTTACATTTTAATCTTTATCTAATTAATTTGGTCTAATATTATATATTTAGTATTATTATATCATTTAATAAATTAAAATTTGTTTTAAAAACACATTTATATCAATTTTAAAACTATTCATATCATGGATTTTCTAAAAATCCAAAACAACATGATTAATTAAAAAAAAATTAATTAAATAAAATATAACAAGTAATAACCTTCTCTAATATTTTTGGATGTCAGATAAAGTTTAAAATAAAATCATTTTAAAAGTTATAATCTCATTTATTTAAAACATTCATTATTGAGGTAATCATTACATCATCATTGTGTCAAAAATAAGGTTATTTCTTTGTTGTCTGAAAATTTTAAATAAAATACCATGATGTTAGAAAATCATTATCTTTCTAAATAATATTTATATTCATATATATCAATTATATAACCCCACAATATTTTTTTTATAAAAACAATACATGTTTATGATTTTTTTTTATTTTTTTACTTTAAAAAACATTTATTAATGTAATTATCTTACCCAAGTGGAATTAAAATACCAAAAGATTCTCCCAAATATTTTTTTTGGTCGTCCATGAATCTTAAAATAAGGTTAGTAAAAGATTTAAATATTTTTATATTATTATTATATTATTTATTCAGTGAATTACCCTATCTACCTTTAACCGCGGTAAACAAATGCCAAAAGTTACACTTCTCCAAAATTTATTTTCATGTTTTTGAACCAAATTTTAATTAATAATGACTACAATGTTTGTCGGATATCTGAATCTCAATTCACAGTAGCGGAAAAATTTTATTAAAATGAAATAAGTGTTTTAACTTCTATGTAGTGTTTTTTCACTATTCATAAAAAATTGAACATTTTTAGAAAAATACAAAAAATTATCCTAAGATAATTTTGATATTATGAATTAAAAATTATGACTATTTTACCATATTCAAAAAATATAATTTTTATTAATTAATATAAAATTAATTTTTGTTGTCAATACTATAAATTATGTATTTTTAAAATAATAACAACCAAAAGATTGACACTTGTTCATTTCGAATTTCAATGAAAAAACATCCAATAACCAACATTGGATTAAATGGTAAAAATAAAATCCAATTAAACGTTGAAAAATTTGAAAATATAATCAATCCATATAAAAAAATTAAAGTAAAAGGCAGTTTTGAATTAAAATGCAGTATTTTTAACTATTCATTAAAAATTGACCTTTATCAGAAAAATACCAAAATTCCACCCAAAGTAAATAATTATTTCCTGATTATAAAGAAAATTTTATTATGTCAAATATAAAATATAAAAGTTAAAAAAATTATATTTTAAAAGGGTTCTCCATCAACATGTGGTAAATCGACATTTTAAATAATATTAGAGTATTCATGATTAAAATTAAGTTCATTATTATTTTAACCCTCTAAAACTTGTTGGATAACAGTAAAAACATTTAAAAGACATTTTTAATAATATATTAGTTAGTTCTTTTCATTCTCACCAATATAATAGCTAGGCGTTATCTACCAATTAACAAAATATTGTATTATTATTTTTTAGCATGACTCAGCCTTGTGTGCAACATTAGATTTTAAAGAAATCCATTATTGTATGTCGAGTATGCCATTGAACATAGAACCCCATTTAAGGTAAAATTAATAATTAATTCAAAAATATTAATAAATATGAAAATATAATATCCTTTATTAACCTGGGATGTTACGTCCTTCCCCCCTTTCAGAAATTTCATCCTCGTAAATTTAAAACTAGACTTGGAAACTTCATGGAAAGTACCACATTAAAGAAATAGTAACTACAATAATTACGATAAATGTAAGAAAGAGATGTGCAATGGTCTCCCGAGATATTCCATACAAGGATTCCATGAAAAATTGGATATGGAAGAGAAACTAAGTGTCATGTTCTAATGGAGAGTTATATAAATCATTATTAAGAGAAAGTCATCCACCATAAAATCACAAACATGTGACAGGTTAAATGGTCATTTATTCACAATTAGGAATGTTAAATAGACAATGTTATGATTTATTTTCCTTTCTATAAAGTCGATGAATTTATTTATGATATTGACTATGGAAATTTGGAAGCATACATAATTGTCATGTAGACTTTCATCCTTTAGTAAGTTTCAACCAAAAAATCATATTTTCTTTAAAAAATGAGTATTCAAGATGAATTGGTCACACCTAAACTGCTATAATCATCTTATAGAGAATGACATGATCAAAAAAAAGATGAACTATATATTTCCCATGTCATTAGACATTATCAAAACCCAAAATGGTTAGTATAAGATTAGAAAGTCCCCAATGAACAATCCTTTATTAAAAAATAATACTCTTAATCTCAAAAATACAAAAAACAGTACACAAAATTCAACAAATACCAATCAATAAATAATTGTCCATAAAATCTCTTAATATAATCCAAACTAAGATTGAAACCCAAAACACAGAAGAATTTGATCACTAAGTCTGCGACAAAAAAATTAACATTTATCTCCAAATAATATTGGAAACTCTTAAACTCTCAAAGAAAAATATAATTAACCTAATCACATATTCTCTACAATAGGTTAGTCATGTTCCTAACCAACCCAAATCTTCATCTATCGAAAATCAAAACATATATTCATTAAAAATAAAATTCCACCATTGCTATTCAAATTAAATCCCAATGAATTCTATTTTCCATAGACATATAGTGTTCCCAATATAGCAATCATCTACCAAAATAAGCTTTATCATTTAATTACAAAATCAGTTTTTTATATTAAGGATATCAATTTGATTGAGAAAACATAAGTTCCCAAAATCCTTTCATTCTTGATACATAAAATCATATAACTAAAATAATTAGTCATACTAAATAGGGACATAACATAGGCCATAGGTATGTGATAAATCCCAATCTCACTTTGGTAGTGGGTTGGATTCTTGCATCTTTTTCCAATGCGACGGTTTGCCACAATTTCATCATGTTGTCCTTTTAAAAAATTATATGATTTTATAACATTCCAAAAAATGAGATAAATTCCCCAAAAATAACCATAACATATTTTATCCGGAATTTATATCTGAAACCTTTCATATATAACCATAAAATTTAATTAACATTTGTCGCCTCTAAAATAACTATGACTATTTCTAATATTCTAACCATTATGGTTATGTCATTTATTCTTAAATTACACACTAACATCTAAATTTATCTAAACCAACCATCAAAACCAACTATAAGGCCCCATCCTTTGATACTACAAAATATTTAATTAAGAAAATAATTTACATTGAAGTTGTTTTTAGGTTTATAGATTCCGAATATTAGGCGATAAATATTACATTACATATCAAATATTAAAAATGTAGACATTTATACTTGTAATTCAATTTTTTGATAAAATAAATATTCATAAAAAATAAACTTCTGTAGTACCATGTGTTTGATAACCTATCTTTTCCTTGATCCCATCCTTGACCCTATTTATCATTATATTCTACAAAAAACATTTAAAAAGTAATGGATGAGCATAAGAAGCTCAGTAAGGGATACAAAATAATCAAAGAAAACAGAATTCCATGAATACATACAAATCAAATAAATCATGCTTTTCACTTATACAACATAATCTCTCTGAAATACGTCATGAAATCATAAGATTTCTGAATAACACATATAAATAATAAATCATAAATGTATATTGTAGAATCCCTAACATATTTACACTATATAATTCATATCTACATTGGGAGTTACATTTGGTATACCCTTCCTAGTATATTCTAAAAATATATTACGATAAACATTAATGTTTACATCCTTCATGTTACATAATACATTGGAGAGCTATCTCAGGGTCACCGGCACTAGGTTTATCCCAAAACCACCCGTATACATGAATAATGCCCAATAACTATAACATATTCATAACATGAAAAAAATCATAAAGTAAAGATAACATTTCCACATTTCATCCAAAATATATAATTTCAATATATTTTTGTAATCAATCCTTAATTAAACCATTTTAAAAAAATTTAAAACAACTAGTAAAGTGCTTTTTGAATCAAAGGGTCCAATAACACATTGAAATTATTGAATGAAATTTTAATTTTAAAATACTCATGGCCATATAACTAAAACAATTAAAACCATTTTTAAAAAATGGAAATTTATGAAAAACATTTAGAAGAATAAATCCTTAACACATTTAAAATGATATTTTAGTTAAATAGTTCATAACCAAATGAGAGACACATTGATACAAATAATTTAGGAACAAAATTATATAAATCATTTAATATAATGAGAATAAGGATATTAATGAAATAATATTTCAAAGGATTGTATATAGACCATATAAAATTGAACTGGAGTATAAAAATAAACAAGTCATAATGGAATGTAAATTGAGACGAAGTCCCTTGGAATGATATTATCCTTAGATAAAGGACAAATCAATGAAATTGTTATGTTTGAATCATAATAATACACCCAATATAAGTTGTTATTAAGTGAAAAAATCAGATGATATTCAAGAATATTCATAGAAAGACATAATCATGATGGAGAAGTTTAACCAAAACAATTCAAATTGTGTTAATGAGTTCTCTTATAGAAATTCGAAAGCCTAATGACGTGATATTAAAATCCAGAAAATCATTTGAAGAAAGAGAAAAGGCTCTCTCATCACATGGAAATAAAAGGTATAGATATACGGATATATAAGAACATATCCAAACATAATAAAATGGAAATTTAAAAGACATAACAAAAAATATATCTTTAACTAAAAGAGAAGGGTGAAATGTTCACTTACAATGATCATATAAATGACATTAGAATTTACCAATTGGGGGATTATGTGTATAAGAAGTGTATCTAGAAAAATTGTAGTGGAAATTAGAAAATAAATATATAAAAATTGATTCCACACATAATTATATAATGAAATAATTAAGAATTTGAAGATTAACCCAAAGAATTGAGATTGGCTTAAAATGTTCCCTTACCGATTTGGTAACTTATGAAACAAAAATCACATGAAACAAGTATAAAAGAATAAAGATGTAAATAACAATAAATTAAATTTTATTAAAAAATTAATAAAATCATTGTATGTACATACTTCAGAATAAAGGAAAAAGTGTCAAATATGGCATTAATCTCATAGGAATAAAAAGTGAGATAAAAACCCATTGCCTCTAGTACGACTTGACTCGTTCATTATTTAATCTCATGAATAATAAACTAAGGTTAATTTATAATTTATTTAGAGACTTTTTCATGTTTATTATTCCTTTTACATCCCTTATTATGACATGATTAACATTATATAATCTTTTATGATTCTAACAGTCGTTTTGTCGATATTTTGTACTTGAGTCCAAAATGAACTACTTATTGTTACAAATTGTCCTTATGGTCAAAAGAAAATTAAATAATTAAGGATATTCATGATTTAATATATATAAATTATATATATTTTTTATAATATTTCATATCGTTGGGAGATAAGAAATGAAATGCACCGTTCAAGAAGACGGTTCGCCATATGTACGCATGAACTCTACTTTAGTTTATATTTTATATTTAATGGAATGAAAACATAATTATACATAGGTATATTATAAATCATCTATAACATCATATATAATTTCCTTAACACTATTCATTATACTTTCCACATATGGCATGAACACGTCATTACACTTTGAGGGGGTGGTTGTCCCCACATTCTCAAATAAAATTAACACATTTACCCATTATAGAAACCATAAAGGTGTTATTTAAATAAAAAATAAATAAAAATTGAGACAATATAAATACAATATATATCACATATAAATATATTTTCGTTTTAATTTCCACCATAAGAGGTGGTGGAATAATTTTAAATAATCATTGTTTCGTAAGGTAGTAGTTTACCATCCACATAAACAGTATGTTCTTTACCCATTTTATAGTGGTGTGTGTAAATGTAATTAGAATCCTTCTCATAAAAACAGACTAGTATATTTAGGGTACTAGTGTTTTTATGTAAACATATAATAATAAGAGAATAGGTAGTGAACATGTAAAATAAAAGAGGATATCTTGATGGAAGACGATACATTTAAATCGGGTAACTCCCTTTGGTTTGAACCCAAAGGAATTCTTGAAGTATCTTCTCCCTATGTTAAGGATTATAGGTGGACGAGAGGTATTTTGGAAGATTTCATGGGAATATGATGGATGAGGGAAGGGGATCAAGTGGTGTGAGTAATGTGTTAGAGGATATGGATTTTTATAAGGGGGAGGAGGGGAACATTAGAAATATTTGAAAATATTATTATCTTATAAACATAAATTATGTTTAAAATAGTCCAATCATTTTACATTCTATGATAATATGACTATTTTTAGAAATCCTCTCAACCAATATGTTTTAGACATGTTTTTGTTTGAAATTTATCCTTTTCATTTAGCTTTAACTGTTAGTCAAATAATTTGACTATTACCTTGTCTTATTGTATATTCACTCTATAGGGCTTAATATATTGTCTATAAAATTCAAATCGATCCATAAGGGATTAATTAATTAAATTTTCAACCTTATACATGTCATTTGGTCATATAATATATTTTTAATATGATTATATCATTTAATAATTTAATATTTATTTTAATAACTCATTTATGTCAATATAAATACTATTCATATCTGGACTTTTTCAAAAATCCAAATAAAACATTATTCGTCTGATATTCCTTAATTAAATCAAATATACCAAGTCATTTAAATCTATAAAATTTTAGGATGGAATAAAATGTTTCAAATATAAATGTATTTTATCATTTATAATTTCATTTATTTAAAACATTTATTAATGAGGTAATCATTACATCATCATCTTGTGAAAAACAAATTTATTTATTTGATGTATAAAAATTATAAATAAAATATCATGATTTTGGGAATCTATTTATCATTCTAAAATTTATTTATAGACAAATTTAATAATTATATAACCCCACATTAATTTTATTTTTAAAAAACAATACATGTTTACGATATTTTTATTTTTACTTTACGTAAAAATATATAAATGTAATTATATTACCCAAGTGGATTTCAAATGAAAATGGTTTCACACAAAGATTTTATTGGTCGTAATTGACTCTTTTAATAAGCATAGGACAAGTATTAATTAAATTTTATATTAATATAATATTATTTTTTCTTTGAGTTACCCTATTTACATTTAACAATGGTAAATAAGAGTCAAAAGTTACTATTTGCCAAATAATATTTTCATATTATTGAACAACATTTAACCTACTAATGACAACCATGTATGTCAGATTTTTTAAATTCAATTCACCAATGTGGATAAATTTATTATAAATGAAAAATCCGGTTATTAAAAACTATGTAGTGCTTTTTCGCAACTAATAAATAATTGAATGTTTTTAGAAAAATACTAAAAAATTCACAATAATATAATTTTCATATTCTGAATTCAGAAATTATGACTTTTTTTCCAAATTCAAAACATATAATTTTTATTAATTAATTTAAAATTAATTTTCATTGTCAAAAATAGAAATCGTGTTTCTAAGAAATAATAACTACCAAAAGATGGACACATTTTCTGTCCAATTTCACAGTGAAATTACAAGTATTGATAATCATTGGATTAAATGGAAAAAATAAAATATAATTAAACTTTAAAACCATTCTAAAAAACAATATACCCATATATAGAATTTAAATTAATTGGTAGTTTTGTATTAAAATGTAGTGTTTTCACTAATCATTAACAAATTACCTTTATCAGAAAAATACCAAAATTTCATCCAAAGTAAATTTTGATGTTCCTATTCTAATGAATAATTTTATTTTGTCAAATATAACACATAGAAGTTCAAAAAAATTAAAAAAGGTTTTGCATTCAAAAGGCGGTAAATTGAGCTTTAAATTAATATTAGAGTATTCATGCTTAAACTTTTTGATTCATTAAAATTTTAAGCCTCTAAATCATATGCATAAAAATAAAATAAATTCAAAAAAACATTTGTAATAATATTTTAGATATTACTGTTCATTTCCGCCAATAAAATGGGTAGGTGTTAACAACCATTTAAAATAACAATATATTATTATTTTTCAGTATGACACAGCTTTATGTGAAACAAGGGATTTCGCAGAAAACCATTGTTGCATGCTGAGTACGCTATCAAACATATCATCCCCATTGATGTAAAATTAATATATATTGCACAAATATGAAAAAATATAAAAATATCATACCATTTATTTACTTGGGATGTTACATCCTTCCCCACTTTTGGAAATTGCGTCATAATTTTAAAGGTGGGTGTGGAAACTTCATTGAATATCCCACATTAGAAAAAGAGTAAATACAACTATTATATTAAAGGAAAAAAAGATAAGTACAAAGGTAACCCTAGATAACCCATACCATGTATCAATGATAATGTGTATATGGATGAGAAAATGAGTTTCATGTTCTGATGGAGAGTAATAGAAAACATGAATATGATAAAGTTAACCACAATAAAATCACAAACTTCGGAACACTTAAACAGACTTTCATTCCCCATTTAGAATATTGAAAATACGACATCTTTTTTTTAGGATCCATTTCATAATGTTGATGAATTTATTTATGGGATTCACTAAGTATATAAGGAAACAGACATACTAGTCAAGTACACTATCATCTGATACGTTTCTACCAAAAACTCATTTTTTACTCCAAACAATGTGTATTAAAGAAGAATTAGTCACACCTGAAATTCTATAATCAACTTCTAGAGAATAAAAAAATATAAAAAATAGGAACTTTATATTTCCCATGTCTTTTGACATTTACCAAAACCAAAATGGCTAGTAGAAGATAATATAATCCCAAAGAAAGAATACATTATAATAAAATACTACTCCAAATCTCCCAAAATTAGAAACACAGTACCCAAAATTCTACAAAGACTTTTCAATACACAATTGTCCTTAAAACCATCAATATAATCCAAACAAATATTGGAACCCAAAAATCTGAAAAATTTAATAACAAAGTCTTCCACAAATATCTTATCATTGATCTCCAAATAATATTGGATAGTATTAAAGTCATCATACTAAAATATTATTTACATAATTACATATTATCTTTGAAAGGTTAATAATTTCCCTAAAAACCCAAATAGTCATATTTCTACTATTAAAACATATATTCTTCCAAAAAAACCGACTACTACTCCTCAAATGAAATCCAAACGTATTCTATTTTCCTTAGGAATATAGGGTCCCCAAAATAGAAAACATCTTCAAAAATAACCTTTATCATTTAATCACCATATAATTTTCCTATATTAAGGATATAAATTTGATTACTAAAACATAAGTTCCCAAAATCAAATCATACTTGATAAATACAATCTTTTAACTAAATTAATTAGTCATACTAACCATGGAATTCACATAGGATAAGGGTATGTGATAAATCCCAATCTCACATTGGTTGTGTTTTTTGATTCCTACAGCATTGTCTGATGCGATTTTTTGCAACACGTATTTCGTGTTTCCATTTTTAAAATATAATATAATTTTATAAAATTCGCAAAAAATGAGAAAAATTCGAAAAAAATAACCATAACATTTTTTTTCATAAAATTTTATCCAATACCATTCATTTTTATCCCCAAAATTTGATAATAATTTATCACCTCAAAAATAACTACGTCACTTTAAAACATTCTATCCATTCTGGTTATGTCACTTATTCATAAATAACACCCTAACCACTAATGTAATCTAAACTGACCATTGATAACAATTATAATTCCCCATCCATAGATAATACATAATCTTGATTTAAGTAAATAATTTACATTGAGGATGTTATTAGGTTTAGAGTTTTAGAAAATTAGTCCATAAATTGTACATTACATCTAGAATATTAAATATTAGACACTTATACTCAGTATCCTATTTTTTCATAAAATAAAAATTCATAAAAAAGTAATCATGTCTAGTTCTAGGTTTTAGACAACATGAATTTTCCTTGATCACATCCTTGACCATATTCATTTATATGTCCTGCAAAAAACATTTCAAAAACTAGGGATGATCATGAAAATCATAGTAAGGGATATAAAATAAGGAAATAATTCATTACTACCTGAACACATACAAATGATAGAAAATATACATTTCAATTTTTTGACATAATGTTTTTAATATACATCACGAAATTTAAATATTTATTAAATACACATAGAATTAATAAATTATAAAGGATACTTGTGCCATCCATAAAATACATAATTTTTAGAATTCATAGCTACAAAGGGAGTTAAATTTTTAATACCCATCATTGTTTGTTCCTTATATCTCTTAGGAGAAACATTAATGTTTACCTCATTCATGTTACCCAATGTATTAGAGAGTTATCTCAAGCTCACCCACACTAGGTTTATCCTGGAACAACCCATATAAATGTACAAAGCCCAATAACCATAACCTTTTCATCACACAAAAAAAAACAATATAAGAAATATAACATTTTAACATTTCAACCAAAATATATAATTTCAATATGATGACATAATAAATGCTTAGTCAAACCATTTTAAAATCCCTTTTGAACATTTAATGTAGAGATTTTTGAATCAATGTTTCCCATACCACATTAGAGCATTTAAAAGATATTTCAATTTCAAAAAATTAATGTCCATATAAATAAATCCTTAAATCCATTTTTAAAACATGGAAATTATGTTGAAACATTTAGAATAATATATATTTAACACATTTATAATTATATTTTAGTTATGGAGTTTATAACCAAATGAGAGGCACTTGAATACAAATTATTGAGGACTAACATTAATCAAATCATGTAATATCATTTGAATTAGGAGATTTGTAATATAATATTTCATTGGGAATTATATAAACCGTATAAATGTGGATTTTGGTATAAAAACAATCAAGTCACAGTGGAATGTAAATTGAGAAAAAGTCCCTTGCAAAGATCATATCATTAGAATAAGGACAAGTCAATGAAATAGTTATGTGTGAAAAATAATAATACAACCAATATATGTAGATATCAAGTGTAAAATAATAATATGTTAGTCAGAAATTTTGATCGTATGTCATAATCATGTATAATAAGTTTAAAAAAGGAATTGATATTGGGATAAGAAGTTCTTTTACAGAAATTCGATCGCTTAACGATGTCGTATTAAAATTCAGAAAATGAGTTGATGAGAGATATAAGGGTCTCTCATTATATGGAAATAAAATTTATATAAATAAGGATATATTATAACATTCCCCAATAGAATAAATTTCAAATATGAATGAAAAAACATAAAATAAGTCCTTAACAAAAAGAGAAGTTTGAAAATTTACCATAAAATTATCGTATAAATAATGGTAGAATTTATCAAATGGGAGATTATGTGTATAAACAATATATCCATACATATAGGTGTGTAAATTACAACATAAATAAAGAAATATCAATTCGACACATAATCATAGCATGTAATAATTAAGAATTAGAAGATTAACTCTACGAATGGAAATTGGTTTAAAGAGTTCCTTTACCAATTTGGTAACATACAAAAAAATACACAATATAACAGAAATGTCCAAGAATGAAGATTTAGATACCCATGAATTAATTTATATTACACAATAAATACAATAATGGGTAGTAAATACTCCACCTAAAAGGAAATAGTGCAAAATTTGGAACGAATCTCACGGAAATAAAAAGAATGATGAAAACCCATTACCTTGTGTCCAACATCACTCGTTCGTTATTTAATTCCATGAATAATAAACTATTTTTAATTTATAATTTCTTATGAACCTTTTTATATTTTATTTTACCATTTATATCACTTATTTTCATGTTATAAAAATGATATAATGACTTATGTTAATAACGATCATTTTGGTTATATTTGGTACTTGAGTCAAAAATGACCTTTTTCTTATTACAAATATTCCATGTTGTAAAAAGTAAATTATCTCCAAAATTATATTTATGATTTATATATAATATATATCCATTATATATATGTATTTATAATAGTACATATCATCTAGGGAAATGAAATGAAATGCACCGTTCATTGATACAGTAAGATATATGTACGTATGAACGCTACTTCAGTTTCTATTTCATATTTAAGGGATCGAAAAAATAATTATACATAGATATATTATAAATCCAATATTATTTCTTATATTATTTCATTAATTCCATCATTTATATGATTCTTGTATTGAATGAATAATTCATACAACTTTGAGGGGGTGGTAGTCCGCTCTTCCTCAAATGAAATTATCGCATTTAACCACTATGGAAACTATAATGGTATTGTGTAAATGAAAAATAAAAAAGAATAGAGAAAATATAAATACGATATATATCACATATAAATACAGTTTAATCATAATCTCTAACATCAGTGGTGTTAGGAGAACATTTCACAATCATCGTTTCGTGAGGCACTAGTTTGTTGTCCCCACAAACAGTAAGTTCATTACCCATTAAATGGTGGTGTGTGTAAATGTAGTTATAATCCTTCAGATAAAAACATCCTAGTATAATATGTATATGTGTTTTGTTACTTAAAATAATAATAAAAAGTTCATAGGGAGTGAATAAGTAAAATTATAGAAGAGAACTTAAGGAAAGACGTTATCATTAAATCAGCTAACTCCATTTGGTTTGGACAAAAATGATTTCTTAATGTTCCATATCCCAAAAGAAAGGAATCTATGATTAATAGTGGGATGATGGATTATTATTTGGGAAGATTTTTGAAGATACAAGGGGATTTAAATGTGTGAGTAATGGGTTAGGGGTGATGGATTTTTATAAGGGGGAGGTGGGGCTCTTTAGGAATGATTGAAAATATTATTTTATTATAAACTAAATTTATGTTTCAAAAGGTCCCAAATGTATTATATAAGAATATAAGATGACTATTTTTATAAATCCTAAAACCAATAAATTTTAGACATGTTTTGGCTTCAAATTTAACATTATCAATTAGCATTAAACCATCAGTTAAATAATTTGACTCTTACCATGATGTTTTGTTTATTCACACTATAAGGTTAATATAGATACAATAAAATTACAATCGAACAAAAAGTGGTATATTTATGAAATTTTCAACCTTACCTATCTAATTTTTTCTGAATATTAAAATTTTAAGATTATTATATCATTTAATAAATTAATATTTGTTTTAAAACCTCATATATGTTAATTTAAATACTATTCATATCATGAATTTTTAAAAAATCCAAAAAAACATGATTCATTAAAAAAACATTCATCAATTAAATGATAACTAGTCAGACGCATCTCTAAAATTTTTGGACGGCATATAATATTTCAAAATAAATTTATTTTACCATTTATAATATCATATAATTAAAACATTCATTAATGATGTAATTATTACATCATCATTATGTTATAAATAAATTTATTTATTTGATGTCTAAAAATTATAAACAAATTACCATGATGTAGGAAATAATATTATATTTACATAGGATATTTATATTTAAATAAATAATTTACATAAACCCATATTAATTTTTTTTATTAAAAATAGAAAATGTTAATGTTATTTTTATTTTTAATTTAAATAAAAATTTATTAATATAATTATCATACCCATGTGGCATTCAAAAAAAAAAGTTTCACCCGAAGATTTTTATTTCTGTCCATGACTCTACCAAAAAGGATAGGAAATGTGTTACGGTAAATTTAAATTTTTATAATATTATTTTTGCATTGAATTGTCGTATTTTCCTTTAACTACGTTAATAAAAAATCGAAATTTACTATTCATTAAAAAGTATTTTATCTTATTGAACCAATTTTTACTATCTTATAACAACCATAAATGTATGATTTTTGAAATTGAATTCATTGATGCGGTAAAATTTCTTTAAAATGAAAATGATGCTTTTTAAATATTGTGTAGTGTTTTTCACTATTCATAAAAACTAGAATGTTTTCAGAAAAGTACCAAAAATTCACCGTAAGATAAATTTTATATTATGAACACCAAAATGATGTCTATTATACTATATTAAAGACATAGAAGTTTAATTATTTTATTAAAAATCAATTTATGTATTCAAAAATTTGAAGCGTGTTTTTAAGAAATAATAACTATAAAAGATTGACATTTGTTCATGTGTAATTTATAGATGAAATTACATCAAATGAATAACATTGGATTAAATGATAAAATTTAATCAAATTAAACTTTAAAAAAATTTATGAAGATAATATAAACACATAAATAAATTTTATTAAAAGGAAATTTTGATATATAATATAATATTTAAAACTATTCATTAAAAATTGAACTTTATCAATAAAATACCAAATTTTCATCCAATGATAATTTTGAAGTCCCGAACCTAAATTTTATTTTTTTTAAAATAAAAAATATAAAAGTGACCCAAAATATTTGAAAAAGGTGTTCATCATCAAAAGGCGGTAAATCGACCGTTTATAAAATATGTGAGTATTTATTTTTAAAATTGGATTCATTCTTATTTTAAGCCCCTAAAACATATTGGGTAACAGTTAAAACATTTAAAAATAATTTTTAATCATATTATAGTTAGTTTTTTTCATTTCCTACAATAAAATAGATAGAAATTAACTACCCTTTACAAAAATATTATATTATTATTTTTCAGCATGACTCAGCCATGTGTGATACATGGGATTTCAGAGAAACCCATTGTTGCATGTCGGGTACGACATAAAACATAGATTCCCCATTAATGTAAAATTAATATTTAATTCAAAAATATTAATAAAAATGAGAATATAATGTCCATTATTTTTTGGGATTATACAATAGTGGTCCATATTTATACATTTAAACCAAAAAAGAAAAATGATTCATACCTCATATTTAAAGCCATGTTCTTACAACTACCACCACCTCAATACGATGTGATTTCTTTTACATCACAATAAGTATATATATATTTATCTATGAACAAATAATATGATATTTATTATATAATTATCATTTTATAAATATAAATTTTACATTGTTTCATTCCCTAATGAGTATTGACAAATGAGAATGTTATTCATGTGTACATATGACCAATCAACCGATATTATAACGTTGCTTCATTTCCTATAACCATAATTCTTAATTGGGTATAAAAATATAATTAAAGTATAAATATGATAATTATTTCATTATTATTATTTTTATGTTGTGTTAATAATTAATCTTATTACCATAGTTTACATACCAATTATTTTTACACAGAATAAAAATATGGTTAGAACATCGGGATTAAACAATACTAATTAATAAATTGTACATACATTTTTTATAAGTGAAATTAAAGGAAAAAATATCTTGGAAAAGGATATAATAAAACTTTCTAACTAACATAAGTTTATTATTCGTGAAGATAGAGAAAAGGCATGACAAATCTGACTCCAGGTAAGGGATTCTTGTCTCACATTTACTTCAACTAGGTAAATGTCACCACATATTTCATTTCTATGGTGTATATACAACCTCTATAAATTTATTATTTAATGAAATATTATATATTCATCCTATTTAAATGTTTAGTTATATAGTTATTATATTTTCGTTTTCCGATTAAGATGTTACCAATGTTTTAAGGGATTATTGCCTTGATTTTTTTTCATGAGGCATACGTCCTAATCACCCGTAATTAATTTTTTCTGGTTTATCTAATAAACTTTTTGATATATAATATAATTATTTACATATATTAATAGTATTTAAATGTTTCATCAAATAATTATTCGTTCATGGGGGACACATTTTCAATGTTACCATAGTAATAATGGATTATTTTCAATATTTTCCTTCATTGTGGTGCTTGTTTTTTTAAACACCTATATTATTTTTAATAGTTTATATTCATCCAATTTGAAATGTTATATCATGAATATCCATATATATTATGATACTACATGTTTCATTAAATAACTATTATTTCTTAATAATTATGGTTTTGAAATTATCAATGCAATAAAGGACTTTTCATAGAACTATCATTATTTGACCCATTTTAAACAACAATCTTCATTTAAAAGGTGTATATAAATATCATTTTACTTTTTATGTCATGACTATCAATATTTTTGTGATATTATATGTTTGATTTATTTCTATTACATTGATTTGGTTAATGGTTACAGTATTTAACTGTGGATAGGTATGCTTTTGAATGTTCAAATACTATATTCCTTAATAATGTTTGAATGATATTTTAATGTGTTTTAAGGTCTTAATTATCAAGAAACATTGTTTTTAATTCCCTCCATTAGGGATATTTAGTTTTTATACCATTATAATTTAATCATTTTATGGATTCTGTTTGTTTCAAATATTTTGTTTTACACATTAATTTTTAATGGGATAATAATGTCTCAAATATATGGTTATTTATCAAAATTCTTTTCCCTTGGTAACTCATGTTTCAAAAATATTTATATTTAACCCATTTATATCAAAATTATTTATTTCCCATGGGTTTATTATATCCCCAAGAGGTTGTTGGGAAATGTGTTTCATTTTCCACGAGTTGATTATATACGAAATTGTTCATTATGAAACACCTTAATTTTTCACATGTCGGTTATTTATTAATAGATTTTAGTCAAAACATTTCATTTCAATCGATTGATTATATCCCAAAGAGAATGTTTTGAAACTAGTTTATTTTCTATAGGTTGGTTATATACTAAAGAGACTGTTTCGAAACTAGTTTATTTTCAATATGTGGATTATGACCTAAATATCTTTTTGTGAAAACTGTTCAAATTCCATGTGATAATTTGTTTTCATAATTGGATTTTTAGTGAAACAATTTTTACTCCAAGGAATAATCATGTTTCAATGATATTTTTATTGAACCCATTTCATTTCCATTTTTCAATCACGCTAAATTGGATTGTTTTAGAACTCATTTATTTCCAATGGGTTAATCCAAATTTTGAATGAGTTATTTTATGAGCCAAGGATTTTTTGAAATATTTCAAGTGTGATGAATTTTTAAATGTACATGGAAATTTCATAGTTTGATCCATGATAAACCTAATATGTGTGGTTCTATGATAATAGAAGCATAGGTGTGTCCATGATATACCTACAATGAATTGGGTATAAATGATGGTTGAATGGCTATTCAATTTGTATGAGTGAATTGCATAAATGTTCACCACAAGGTTATTCTATTTATAGGTTTTAAAATTATAATATTGTCCCTATGAAACAATTATGTGTTTCTCTATACTTGTTATATGTTTATAATGTTTCTAATGTGAAATATATATATCACATGGCTAATGATTATTTATTCTGATGACTCTTTCCTTTTTTATGTTATCATTTTTTATGGTTAATGTATTTATGGTTATGAGTGCATTTATGATCTTATTATTCACATTGATTGTGTCTTCATACACTTATGCAGCCTTGTGATGATTGACAACATTTAATTTTTATTTCTTATTCTTACCCTTAGTATGAATTTGAGCTCACATTTATTTTGTTTCCTTTTACCTAGGTTTTAAATAATGTTGCTGAATGATTTTTTCCATAAGAATTTTCACAATGATTATATAGATGACCTATTATGAAATAAGAAATTACTGGATAAATGAGAAACTTGTTATTTTGATGAAATATGTTTTCATGTTGATATGAATTGTTTATGTAAGAATTTTTCCAAATTATATAAAACTATAAACCTAATAGGTCATCGATGTTGTATGTGATTCATGTTTTCCTTCCAATGTTTTATGATTTTGATGAGAAAAATATAGGTTACAATTAAATTTATCATATCTAGAAATGTAATGATATGGATTTCAATAATGGATCCAAGAGTTCGAGATTCGAGATGTTATAATTATATGGGATTTCATCTCAATTACCTCTCCATTGAGACATAATTTTTTTATTATAGACCCATTTAATTTTATTTAGGGAAAATACTAAATTGTTTATGTATTTAACATCAATATTTATTTATTAATCATGAATAATATATCAATTCTTGTTTTTAGTTTCATGGAGTAACAATATAAAAATAACTAATAATGTAATAATTTACCTTAAAATATTTTTTATGGGTTTATAATACTATTCATTGAATGAATATTATAAAATATCCATTAGAAACTAAAAATATTTTCATATCATATTTAAATTTATGGAGACTCTATATTTTATTTAATATTTTCTTATTTTTTGTAACTCTAATCATGAATATATATTTTTAAATGAAATTGTGATCATATTTCAATTCTTGAGCAGATATATTTTTTCCATGACCATATTTTTGAAAATTTATTTTATAATAAAAATTTATATTTACTAAAATGATCTATTAATTAATTTCTATTATATCATTGAAATTTTATAATTATTTTATATAATAAATATAATTATTTTCATATGATTATTTTTCAACATTCATTAAAAAAATTTAATGGAATGTTTATTTTTTAATTTATATAAAGATCATGGACATTTCATCCACAGTAATCATTTTATTCAATTTTTATTCTATTATATGTTATTAACATTTTTAAAAATATTAAATAGATGAAATGTTATTTTGGGTTATTTCTTCTCTATTCATTAATTAACCAAAAGCCATTTTTTTAAATCCTATATTCTTGATTAATTGATAATCATCTTTTATCTCTTATTATTTATTTGGTCATTAATATTACCATGAAAATGTCACATTAATCTGAGATTTATTAATTATAAATTAAATTTTTATTCAATATCCTCATTCTATATATCATTGATATGATTATTTGAAAAATCATATAGCATTTTTCCCATAGATATTTATAGTGAATGTTATCTAATGGAAAATAGAAAATTAATGGTCAGTGATTTTTACTCAATATGGATACATTATTATAATTATTATTTTTCAAAAATATATTTGATAAAAACATATACGATGATTTCCATAGACATATTGTGTTGGGTGGGGCTCCCTTATAGGTATCCTGTCAATGAATAAGTATGTATCACGAATAAAACCAAATATCCAAACATCTTAGAAATTTTATTTAAAATACCTTCCAATAGATTAAACTATCTGGGTATAAGGCCTTGATAGAAAATATAACATGGTCTCTGAGATAATGAGATCAATTATTATGAATTTTCTTCTTTACTATCTTACTTATTATAATCCATGATATTAAATTATAGTTATTTTTTATGTATTTATTTCATTCTCATGTTATCGATTAATTGGAATGTGTTCTAATTTATTTACATATCCATATTAATTATTCATTTTTTATTGTAGATAGAATCCCCTATAATTAAGTCATTATAACCATATAAGATAAAAAATGATTTTTTCCATTTCCATAGGATATGTATATGGTTATTATGAATTATAATAATTATTTGACAATGTTTATAATGATATTTACTTAATATATCTAATTTAATATTACAATAAAGTATATATCTGGTTCATTATGAATACTTAACTAATCAAATATTGATGATGTGATCTCATATGATTTACAAAATGGAATAATACTAACACTATCTCTAGTTTACTGGAGTTGTAGGTAGTTACATTGACCATAATTATATGTATTTAATATTTATTTAATAAAATTTAATATTTATAGAATCCCTATGTTTACATACATTAACATTACATATCATATTTTTAATACAAAAAAATATAAATAGATACCCCAAGACCGTACTATAGAATACCTTGGGAAACATGTAAACAAGAACACTGGTTTGTATCTGGGATAAATTATAACCCACAAGGTTCATCTTGACTATCACCCTTCCCAAATACATGAAAAATAACAAATATAATCATATCCTGGAGAAGGAACCATAAAAACGGAGGACCTCAGATTCTTAGTAAGGGTTAATATTGTTGACATGTAAGCATGAACATTACCATTGGGGTATCACAATGTGTTCTATAAAATATTGTATCATAACCTACATATCAAATATCATAAATAGGATTCATTGATTTAATATTTGTAGTTCATAAGACATGAATCATAATTATATAAAAAACATAATCAATGAAAGAATAAAATTTTAATAAAACATGGAATTCTCTGAAACACATAATTATATAATATGATTTATGTGTTAGTGATGGAATCACATCCAATTCCATATTAGTGGAAAATTTTCATTATTGAACTGCATTGATACCCCATTCTGGTCCGGTATTACTGAAACAAGTTCACTCCACATTCAAACACTATATTACTAAATAGAGTTCATTTCACATTCCATAATAATAATATAGACTCGAGTTAATTTATCAATCCATATATCTATATATTTATATAAAAAATTTACCCAACTCATTGGATGGAGATGTAGGTCCCACCCATCTCATAATGAAATGATACATAAATGAGCGGTAAAATCATAAAGACTCATATCATAACAAATGAAATGAAATGGGTATTATAAACATAAAAACATTTCATATCATGTGGAATAATATATAGGTTTCATAACCCTTTAATCCTAATAATAACCTATGAATATATTCTGGTTTCAAAATCATATAACCGATGAATGTTAAATAGGATTCGTAAACACCATTCCCTAAAAAAATAATCTACTAATGGAATGAATATGAATAGAAATATAAATCATTTTTCCAAAAAGTAATGAGTAACACAAACTTATTTCATCTTTTATGGTAAATAAATTTGACATATCTTTCAAAAAAATTTCATGAGGATAATAACCTTTTTGATTTGGAAAATTCTTTTTAAAAAAAAATTAATTATTTTTTCAAATATAATAAAGGATTATTTTAGAACAATAATTTCATCCAAAAATACATGTTTACTTCAATACTATCTTCATGAATAATTTGAAGATATTTTTATAAAAAATATTTTTTAAAATATTTTTTTGAAATAAAACAGTTTTTCGACTGAAGAGTGAAATATGATCATATTTTTAATAAAATAATTTTATCAATTATCTAATATACCAAAGAATGGGAAAATTGTACTAATACCTGGATATATATTTAATAAACACAGTGGATGTAAAATCATGATCATTCATGGCATATTCATCATCATATATCATCAAGGGAAGACGAATCACTAATAATATAAAAAACTGATGAGACTGTGTTGATAAACTGTTATTGGTAACATGGGATCACACTCTCCTTATAAGAAAAATAAATTAAATGAATATTATAATATTATGTTAATTATATTAATTATATAACCTAAAAAATTTATGAATATAAACATTTAAAAAATAATCTAGCTACATAATAAAAAATGACTCTTCAAGAAGGAAAATTGAGACAAAACAATCATATCGATTTGGTAACTTCTTTAACATAAAACCCATGAACCAATGTTAATAAAACTGATGTATAAATACAAATAAATTTAAATATATGATATATAAAATAAATTCATGTACATTACAAACACCTCATAGAAATAAGTGAAATGGTAATAAGGAATGTATATCATAGAAATAAATGTTAGATGACATTTCCCTTACATTGTGTCTTGACTCTCTGAATACTCACACAATATTCCTATATAATTTATATATGTTTTTTATAAATATATGTTTGATTTATATTCATATATATAATACCGTATTAAAATTTTTATGACCATACATTACCCTATTATTTACAATCCTATTTTATGGTTTCTCTTTGGGTAATATTCCCTTTGTTCGTCACATGTATCATAATTTGTAACATCATTGGTCCTTCAACTCATATAACATTATCAATAATTTAATACTTGATATCAATATGAGTTATATATATTATATGTGAAATATAATAATCTATAGAATATATTACTATTAAATTTAATACAATGATCATTGAAACGTTATGTCATACGAATGCATGAACATCGATTAGTTTTTTATTTTCATATTGAAAGAGAGAAAGAAAATAAAATTTAACTATATATATGAATACATATCTTTATTAAATTAAAATCATTATATTATATATATCATATAATTTCACTAAACTTAAATGTAAAACATTCTATGTAGTTTGTGAATGAATCACATCGCAATGAGGGGGCGGTACTCTGTACTTCTTCAAATGAAATTATTGTATTTACATAAAATTGAATGTTGAAATGTTATGTGTTATAAAAGTAATACATAATATTAAAGACATTATTAATAAAATAAGTGACATATATAAATTTTTTTCCATCGTAATTTCCAACATGAGACATAGAAATGTAAAAAATAAATAAATATTATTTAGTGTGGTTATTGTTAACTTTAAACATAAAAATTGTGTTCATTACCAATTAAAAGTATCTATGTGTAAGTGTATGTAAAAACATAGAAATATATCCTAATATATTTAATATATATATTTTTTAAAATCATGTCACAAAAATATTTCATGTAGTGGAAAATAAAAATAGAATAAAACAGTTTGATGCAGGGTGGTGCATCATAATTGGGTAACTCCTTTTGGTTTAAACCAAAGGGATTCTTTGGAAGAATTATTCCAAATGTGATACTTCATGGAGGAATATATATATGTTTAAATCTGTATTGTTAATGGGTTGAATTAACTTATATGGTATGATATAGGTGAGGAATGGGGAGAGGTGGTGGAATGTTTTAGGGGAGGTAATGGTCACAGTTGGAATTTTGAAAACAAGTTAGCTATAACCACGTCTTACCTAAAAAAGTCATCCAAAACATATAAAAATAAAAACTCAATGGTTCATGGATGAGTCATATATAACCATGGGGTTTTTACAAGTGATTAGGTTGCTTTATCCCTTTACATTAATGTTTAGTCACTTATTACTCTTAATTTCATCGTAATAATTGTTATTATGTTTAATTCCATTCACTAATATTCTTGTTAAAATAATAACTAAATAATATTATAAATTATAAATTATTCTTATTAAAAATATTTAATGAATTTTTCCAAATTAAAATTAAATATGCTGAGGAAATTGATTTATATTTAATATCGTAATCAGATCGACAATATATGTTTTAATAGTAAAAAAGAAAAAATGTTTCTAAATTTGTACATCGAAATTCAAGGTGAAATGGGTTCCAATGAACTAAATTGTATTAATATATAAAAATATTATATAATTACTCATTAAAAATGAATTAAAATATTATTGAACATTTTAAATTAAATTGATTAAATTTTAGTTTTCAATTAAAACATGTTCTTTTAACTATAGATCTAAAATTGATGTTTCATAGAAAAATCACAAAAAATCACCGTAAGATAAATTTTACATTATAAGTTAAAAAAATAAACATAAATTATCAAGTTATATTTATAAATATGTCTTAATTTAATTTTTTTAGATAAGGGCTTGCAAAGTAGTTTTTTAGAGAAACTAGTTTTTTAAAACATATAAGGACATTACCAAAAATTTATATCATTCATTGTAAATTATTATTATATATATATAAATTTTAAACAATATTTGTAATATAATTATTATTTTCCATATTTAAATTTTTTCTATTTATATTAGAATTATCTCGTTTAAATAATTATTAAAAATTATTTGTTTCATTGAAACTCAGTGTTGCGTGTATCATACTACCAGATGATGTTGTGTATTTAGTACGACTAGTCTATGTTGAATGTAACTTATCGAACGATGGGGTTTTATGAATGTTCTTTTAGACTTAGTGAAATGGAATATAACTATCATATATAATACATTCGAAAAAATTCCATATAATATTTATGTGTTACATTATATATGTATGAAATGTAAGGATGACCTCAGTTGGAATCAGATTGTGAATTTGTTTTTTATTAAAAATGATATGTTATCATTTGTGAAAACCATTAGGATACTTCAAATTATAATTTAATATTATATGATTTGGTAAATAGTGGATTTTGGTTTTCCTAGAATATAAATTTTATATTAATTCATTAAGGTTGGTAAAGCTGTGGCATGAATGCACCTTGGGGTATAAAAATGACTAGAGTGGTTGGGATATTCACTTGATCTTCCCCAGTGCATGATGACTTTTTTATACATTTCATACTTATATAAAACCTCTCAAGGGATATACATGGGTTAGATCCTATTTTCATTATCAATAATTATGAGTTATTTGAATAATTGATAGCAATGGTTGATATATGTTATTCATAAGGATTCATAGATAGAACATATTATGTCAGGATTAAGACAACCAATGAATTATTTTTCATTATTATATTGGTTCATAAATATATTATTATTTCTCAAAAATATTTTCTATGATTTTATATGTTTGATAGAACTTGATGGAATTATCTTATTGATGAATTTCATGACCAACAAAATTATTCTTCTCATAAGAAACATAATTTGATGTAAACATTAATGTATCAATTTTAACCATGATTATTTAACATTCTGAAGAAATGAATCATATTGACCATACAAAAAGACAATGGAGGGAGAAATATTCTAATGAGTAGATTATGAGCCAACATTTAAAATCAATCAGTTGGATTGTTGATCTATAAATTACTAAGAAATTTCTCAATAGAAGATAAATAAATATTTTCATTCTCCAGTGCCCTGTGCGTGAATAAATTTTTTGGTTTTCAATAATTTATATTTAATGAAGATAAATAGTGGAATCTTATCACTATAATGAGGAACATGATAAATGTGAATCCATGGAGTGGGATGAGTTTATGAGGTTGATATTCAAAAAGTAAATTTCTCATATTCTTTATATGAAAATAGATAATAAATTATTTTAGATAATTATGTAGGATAAAGAATCAATTTTTATATATGCGGAAAATTTTACAACACTCACGTGACATGATTCATGTATCATCACTTATCATTAATGTATCAATGAATTTTTTTATTGTATTAAATGCTTATATATAAATATATTTTTCCATAAGAGACATTTGTAGGTTTTAAAATCCATTCAATGAGATAATAATTTATAAATAGAGATGATAGAAACCCTTATATATCGTATTTATATAATAAAATTATTATTTGACATAATGAAATTTTCAATATTATAATAATATAATTTTTTGAAGTATGAATAGGAGTCTTCAATTATTCAAGACATGAAGAAATAGTAATGGAGGAAATATTTATAAGAGGTATAATATCTTCTATATATCTTGAATTAAAGGCTAGTAGGATATAAATTTTCCATGTGATGGGTTTAATTTATCTAATGAATATAATGATTACAAAATTCCTTACCCACACTCCACTATTTCACATAGAAAGAGTGTCTGAACTATGCTAACTTCTACTTGAATCGACTATTAAATTGGGGTTATCAATGTTAGTAACCATTTAATCCTAGAGTCCAATGTAAATAACTATTGATCACAATTTTTTATGTTGTTTATAATAATTTCATTTTAAAACGAATGCTTACCACCAACTCTAGAACTAATAATATATTATTTAATTATAGTTATTACTATTCACTAAAATCTAATGTTTTTTATTGGTTTACTATTTATAGATGAATGATAAGATATTTAAGTAGAAATAATATTACTAATGTTATGTTTATTTCATCTTAAGTATATAATTATTCTCCGATTGATATTATTTTGAATGTGTTTCTTATGACTCTTTTTTTCTCCCTCGTTTATTACTTTGATTTTATTTGTGGAATATTATGGATTTATTCATGTGATATAAATATCCATTATCTTGGAAGGGAAGTCACACATTATATAAAAAACCAACCATTGATCTTCTATCAGTGAAAGGACGAATATTAACATCGAATGGAAATTTCATCCATTGAATGTGTCTTAATTCCTATACAATTGTGGTATTTATTTTATAGGTTTGGGAGAATATCATTATTGATGATATTCCTATTTTTTATAAGATTATTCATTTATTTCAAGAATAGATTTCTATAATTTATAAAAATAATGATTTTATTTTTTATTTTAATTCATAACATGTTCTACACATATTTTAAATAGACTACATAGAGTTTCCCCTATTGAGTTTAAATAATTAAAGAAGAAAACCAAGGAAAAGTTTGATAAGGGATTCATTAATCCATGGGTATTGCGATGAGATAATCATATTTTTTCATATAGATAATGATATATTAATTTCTATATATATTTATTATTTTGAAAATTAAAAAACTAATTACAATAAAATGAATCATTTTCATCGTATTGATTATTTTTTTGTTCAATTATGAGTTGAATAATATTTTTCCAAATATTAAATTTTTTTGTATAATATAATCTATGAATCAAAAGTAAATATATATCTATTCTAGGATTATATATGACGTATGAATAATAAAAATATATAGTTTCGAAATTTAGTCTTATTAATACCCATTCTATCATTATGGATTTATGGAATAAAATCTTTAGAGATTAACATGGTCAATTTTTGTTAGTCATTATAAACGATATTCCTATTTATAAGAAAGGGATGGAAGACTAGAAATACAACTTTTTTATTTTAAAATAGACCCTATCGAAATTGAATAATTATGTAATAATTACTTTTTGTGTGCTTTTTCAAAATAATATTTCATTATATTGTAATATAATTTAATGGTAGGTCTATTTGCGGATCCATCTCAAATAGATGTTATTTAAAATTAACACCGATCAACAACTATTATTGATATCCATATATTCCCTGGACAATATTTTCTTCATAAAATAATTGTGAGAAATTTTTAATATTAACAAAATCCACTCACCATGTCACCTGAAAATGGAGTAAAATTTTATATATTATATGAATGTGAGAAATATTTTTTGGAACAGAAACAAAGGGTTGTTATCGCACCTTTTCTCACACTATGATATAGTGGATAATATATTTGATTTATAGTGATGAATAAAATAATGGTATGGGATGTGTTTTTTTTGTATAACGTTATTGTGATATCTTATTCTCAATTCCAATTAATGGCCATGAGAAATATTACCCTACTGTTGGTTTAGAGTTTGTATTTATAATCATTGCATTAATGATGTAGATGAAATGAAAATATGGGGAAATGTAAGATGAAATGAATTAATAAAAATATTATGGTTTAGATAATCATAAAATGCTGTGAAAATTCATAGTATATTATGGTTTGAGAGGATAAAATATTACTAAATATCAATACATTTCCACCTTGGTGGAAGATTATTTGATTTTAAAAGATGATTTTACCTTATATTTTAAGTGTATCCCATAAAATATATTATTTAATTATTTTTAATGAATGAACATGTATTCCTAATAAATTATATAAATCATATATTTCTCAAATTCGTGTTTAGCTATCTATCCATTGGATGATTAGAGATGCATAAAAAGAGGACATATATTTGGAAAACAATGTAACAAGTGTTCTAGATCATAGATATATTTCTGATGGAATAATATTGATCAGTAATCACGTATTAATCCCATATTGTTAATGATAATGGCGGTCCTATTCCAAATATATCATAGATTGTGAATATCTATTCATATTATAAGTATTCATATGTATATATATTAGAAACAATATATATGGTGTGACCACAGGAAGAGAGATATTTTAAAGTATTTTTATTGGTTCTCAGTATATAATAAGTTAATATCTAAGAGAAATAAATTTAACGAGATGTTATTACCATTATAAACCATTAGTGGAAATGGTAAATTGTTACCATCAAATTCATAGTCACACACCACAAATTATCTGAAGGTCATATTTCTATTTGGGTTGTATTAGGTCACCTTATGATGTAACAACACTATATGTATAATGAATAATATTTCAATATTTTATATTTAAATAATATAAATTAATAATGTATTTGGATTTATAGGAGTAAAAAATCTCATTGTATCTAATCAAGATATAATCTTTACGTTTATTTTATAGAAATTCCATCAGTATGATATGGATATAGATTTTTTGTTTCCAAAATAAATATCATACTCAGACTGATGTAAATTTTGATAGAAGTAATAAAACCCCATAATAAATACTAATTTATTTTTATCACAATTTTAAAGGTTGTTGGGATCAACAACTCCCACTTATTGGGTTCAATTATACAAAAAACGTTCACTAGGGAATTTAGATGGATCCATTTAAATACATATATAGAAATATGTATAGAACACCACAAGTATATAGTGGATTTTAATAATGAGTGATTCTAGGAAATAATATAGATAAGTAAATATTAGTATATTTTATTATCATTTAATAGATTATCCAGGAAGCATTTAATCGACTAAATAGTTTTTCTTACCTTCACTAGTAATATCCAGAAATCAAAATTATTGAGTTAGAATTGCAATTAATTTTACCATTTAAAAAGGATATGGAATTAAAAAACTAGGGAATGATGTGGTCTACGAATATTATCCCCCTTGAAATTATTGATTGAAATAAATAATATATAATTTTGCGGCACTTCCGTCAAACCTATCTCATATTCAAGATAATTTGTATATACCTCTCTCCGGGATTTACATAATCAGTACTATACATGTAATAAATTTAGTGGTTGTAATAATGGATCATGATAATTCATATGACTAATATATAGTAGAAATATTGGATCATAGAGATATTGTTTTACAGAAAAAATTGATCACATGGTTAATGAAGTTTGTAGGAATCAACAATCCATGAATGCTACAAGATAATATCCAGATGTGATAAAGTAAAAGAATCATCAATTTAATTTTTTTGAGTGAAATAATTTCATGGTAACAATGAATTTTTTGTGTTTATAATGAAAGACCCCCTTTTTTTATGTATTTCCAATGAAGCAAACAATTAAAATTTTATAACATTGCTTACACACAAATTTTAGACTATGATAATTATGATATACTAAAGCATTATAACCAATAAATTTTATTAGATGTTTAGAATACCATTAAGAAAATTATGAAATATATGAATAAAGTGTTACGACGATGATAATTTAATTATAAGAACTCAATTTAAATAAAATCATTTCATGATTAAAGGTCCTATTTTTTGAAAAAAATGTATTTTTGTACATTTTATGTATTTTAATCTAAGTAGTTTATATCTATAAATATTCATAATATATTTAATGAAAAAATATTTATATTGGTAATAAAATAACTAATAAATATTCATAAAATAGTATAAAATTGTAAATAAGGAAGATAAAAATTATTATCTTTAAATATAAGTTACATTTCATAAAACTATTTTATTAAGAATAATATTTCATTAGTTTACTTAATTAAATAAATAATGATTGATAAATAATTTAAATTATATTTATTAGTTTCTTTTTCATTAATAATTTTTAAAATATATTTCATAGTTTTAAAAATTCATGTAATGCATATGAATGTTGATTTATGTATAAAAATACATTTTTAATCAAAATGGGATGATGTTTAACATTTTGTTCTAATTTAAAATTAAATTAAAAAAATTATTTAAATTGACAAATATATAATGGATTCGATAATAAAAATATTCATTTTAAAATATGTAAATTTCATGACATACAATTATGTAATATGAATGCTTAAAATAGTAACTATTTGTTACCACGGTTATGGATTATAGGAGTTTATTATGGGTTAAGAAAAGAAATAAGGATAAAAATAAAAGATAATTTTTTTAATATAATCTAAATAAGACAGTTAGACTCTATTTTATATTAAATTAAAACCTGATAAATAAATAAATTATGTTTATATATTTTAATTGTATCTATTTGTGTCCTCTCCCTTAGTTATAAAAGGGATCCACCTATCATCTCTTATAATATAATTTTTAGCTTTCTACCTCAACTGATACCTTTCCTAAAACATTCATATATTCATTACATTAAAAATAGAGATCCTGATATTCTCCTAATACAAATATTTCAATGATTATGGTTTCATTCATATAATGTATGCCAAAGAGAATGTATAAAGATTAAAAAAGAGATATTAATTTTATTACTATTTCACCACAAATAAACTTTTTATATCCATATTAACATGATAAATATAATATTATTAATATTATTTAGAGTTATTATTCATACTTCAAAACCACATTCCACCTCTTTTCAATCAAATGGAAAATGCACGTATCATTGGCATGTTTTTGGGGGGACATCAACCATGTATAAAAATTATTAATTTTTCATGATTACATAAAATTGATATATATAAAGATATAAATAATTAAAATTTATGATATTCGAGGTATAATTTTTATTATTTAATTATATTACATTAGTTATCGTTATTTTTTTAAAAAAAATAGTGTGCATGCATTCATACGGACTGAACTCTCTATGAAATGAGAAATTAATTTTTCTATTTTTTAATTTTGTTTCATAGTTATATATATATAATGAATATATATATTATTTAATTTACTATTAATATTATATATAATTTTTAACCATGAAAAAGATAAATATATTGTAACTTCTAAATTAAAACATACATGAAAAACATAACGATTTTCACCAATAATTGTGATATTTAATGAAGAATTGATAATTAATGGATGAAAAGATGATATATGAAACCAATATCATATATTATAATAATTATTATGGATATATTATATTTTTCTTATAAATTTATATTTATTATACAACTGTTTATACTTCTTATAATGAAAATAAAGCATGATGTAATAGTTTAATATAATAATCACAATTTTATCCAAGATTGATTAATCATAATAATTTCAATATCTGAATTATATCATCCACATCCCCAAAATATTATACCTTTATCCGTGTTATATTAAATTTTAGAGAGAAAAATTTCTGATTGATTTTCCTATCATTAAGTACATAGGTGAATAAATGAATATATTTATTAAAAATTGATTTTATTTATTTCTTCGGTCATAATATTTTTCATACATGTTCATGTATTCTCTAAAATGTTTTATTTAATTTTATTACATATACCCATTGAATTTATAATTTTATTTTCACACATTTTTTATTATCTCTAAAAAAATAAAATATTAATATTTTTATCATTTTATGAACTTGGACATTTTCAATAATCTATTTTAATGTGAATGGAATCTATGTTATAAATTACACCATAAGGAATAATTTTCATACCATAATGAATAATATTATCCTAGAATATTAAATTAAATATATTATGTTTATTTATAAATAAAATATCTTCATTACTATTATTTAAAATTTTTAATTCAAAATATTATTTTTTAAATTAGAATGGTTTGTCTTTCCAAAAGAATCAGTTTGATTTTAAGGGTATTTTAATCTATAACAACATACTTTGATGATTATTATGCACTAATGGGGATATAATAAAATTTTAAAATCATTTTTATTTAAATGTAAGGTATATATTTATCATGGTTAAATATTTTTAAGACCCATTTTTTCCATATGTTGTGTTACAATGAAATGATAATTGATTTCAGGATCTTGTGGAATACATTTCAATGTATTATAATTATATAATAGGTCTACTATTATGCAAAAAATAATTAATTTTGTAATGGTAATTGTTATATGTGCATAAAGGGTACCTGGGAGGTTATCCCATGCCAAAATAAGTTTACCCGGGAGTTGTAACACCCTCAACCAATCCAGTGGGTCCGAAATGGTGTGCTATTTGCCATTATGTATGCCTCCATGCATGCAAGTGGTTTCCCACATGTTTTAAGGGACTCACTCCGTTAGTGGGGATATTATAGCATCAGTGTATTTTAATCAATTTAATAATAATAAATAATGGGAATAATAATAATAAATAAATAAATAATAGTGTAATTAAGAGGAAACTAAAAGGATAAAATATATGTCAGGAATTTGTGTCTCCCAAAGTGATTTTCTACTCCAATAAATAAGTAGTATATAAATAAATATGATACTATTCCAAAAAATTAAGGTCCTTATGGGCCATTTTGGATCACTCCATCTCCATGCTCCTTGCTCCACTACTCATCAATCCTCTATAGGGCCCTTTCCCTTCACATTATATCTATCTTAGAAATAAAAAAGCATACAAAAATTCTCTTGTAGTGTGTGTATATAATACTTAAGGGGACCTAATAAATTAGTCTGAAACACAATGTGACTATGTATAAAAATTGTATTTCATAATAATAAAAAATCATTATCATTTACAAAATCCAATAAAAACTAGGTGGCCATGTGCTAACGAAGTCTCCAATCACTCACATCAATACCTACATCAGGACAATACTAGAAGGATAATCAAGGTGTCAGAAGTAACTCACCAAAATGTTGTAAACCCACCACTTAAAATTTAAAAGTCTTCTTGTGGGAATTGTACTTTGAATCAAAAAGGAATTATGTCATGGGTTCATGGAAATCCTTATTTCACTGAGTCCCACATCCTAACAAGCGGTGTTCCATAAGTTATCTAGTATCTATATCCTACTTGGAATCTATAAGACATCGATTAATACTCATTGGTCCACATGACATAGACTATCGACCATATTCTTAGAATACCCTAGGTATTGAGTAGATAATAAACCACAAAACTATCAATCTCCACTATCATCCTCATCATATTTTAAGAAAAATCCTCCTATATGGGGAAACCAAACCTTAATGTTCCTCTTATGACATCATTGTGGAATATTCAACAGAATAAAATAAAGGCAACATGGAATAACTTGATACAAATCATAGAATGAAATCCCTATGTAAATAAAAACATTAAATAATAAATGTTAAAAATATATAAAACAATAAAATATATTTATTTTATCATATCTTAGGTAAATAAAAAATAATATGTATGAACGAATACACACACACACCATCATATAAACAAAAGTAAATATTGGGTATCAATATAACATCACATAGACTATATTCTTGATACATGTGAAAACTAGAGACCAATAAGTGTGGATATTACAACCAATGGTGTCATCATTGATTTTGAGGCTCACTAATGGTGTTGTAACCCATACTATTCTCATACACCGACCATCATATGACATTTTCTAATATAACCTAAAACTAGTCCAGCCAAACATGCAATGGGTTCTCAAGTATGTCAATGAGGAATCAATACCAGGGAATCAAATCAAACACAACAATAATCATTCTCTATATGATTAAATCTTCATGTTTAGTCCAATGAATATGGATATGTTGGTTTTAGAAATTATTTGGTGTCCATGGAATAATAATGAAGTTGTCGTATAGAGGGTGTGCTGGAAAACACCACCATGAATCATGGAAGGTGATTGGAGTGTTGTGCAAGAGTACCCATGGTGCAAGGCCTCCTACCACAACACATTAATGTGTTATAAGAACACAACAATGAAAAATTGTGATCACTATAGCTAAGGGTGGTGCTAATAGGCCCCAACTATGTTTCATGAAATTTGGCTTTGTACATGGTATATCCATGTAAAGCACTAACATAATGGAAAGAGGGTGACTGCAGCATGAAGCTACTCTACATCTCGTCCCACTGTGGTGTAGAGTCTTGTTATTCGACATAGAGGTATGTTTGTAAATATTATTATTCCAATAATAATATTGATTTTTTGATGAGGAAGAGTTTTTATATGGGTCTTTTTGGCCCACAATACGTTCAATTAATCCTCATAGATTTCATTCATATATATAGAATGAATTATAAATTAAAATTAGATGGAATCCTTATATTCAATCCATTGATGGCATATACAATTATTGATACTGAACTGTTGTTTAGTTTCATTAACACATGATGAAAATTAATAGCATTCTGAGGCCAATATATATGGAAAAGTAGTAGTATGGAATAATCTAATCCATTATGACATGTCCACTATAGTCTCACTTTCCATACATTAAAGGACTTGAATCATAACACCCTTTGGTTTTTCCATTTCTATTATAGAACACCAAACTCCATTGGTACATTGTCAGAAGAGCTATAGAATTGTGAAATTTTTGTAATTAACTATTCTAAATCAACACTTTTGTCCACATTTTTCCCCTACGTACCCCAAATAGTTTTTAAAACATTAACCAACTCAAAAATAGGATGAAAATTTCTTAAGTGTATAAATTTTAGTGATATTAAAATTATCAACCACTAAGGAGGTGACATAGTAAAGAATCATCTATAGGGGCCTTGAATATTATCAAAGGCCACTGAGATTCAGCATTATCCTCTCACTCGTATGTCACCTCCTAGATCTTCCCATATAGTTCTTACAATTGGACAGGTTCTACTACTTAACCATAGAGGATTTTATCACTCACGAATATATTATACATGATGTTTTCCCCATTATATGTGATATTATATATCTCAAGTTACTTGATATTAATAACATACATATGGTTACATATGTACCTCACAATATATGACACTTCACACACATCTTGAATAACCTAATAATAATAAAGATTATCAATATGGAACACAATTCCCTTATCCTCCAAGTGTTTTCAAAGCATCTAAAAAATGGTTGCTAGATTTCCTTACATCATTAGAAATTGATTCTCTAAATTAAGAGTCTCTCTCAAGAAAACATGACAACCCAAAATGAATTGAATATTTATAATTGTCTCATCATCATAATATATATTTCCTCTCTAAGTGATGATCAAATTATTCTGAATTATATAGCCACTTTGAGATGTCTCTTTAACCATGCTCAGAACCACAATCTCTACATCCTCCACTTCATGCCAATAGAGCAGTGAAAAACAAAATCTATTGTAAAGAACATCATAAGGTTCCATCCAAATCACATACTGTTAACTGTTGTTTTACACAATCTCAACCCATGAATGGTGATAATAACATGTCTACCGATGTATGTCACATAATCATTAATAATATACTCTATGGTGTGTATAGTCTTCTCAAAATTTTTATGTATCTAATAATGGTATGGAATTCACAACATCAAATGAGTCTTTTGTGATTTTTAAAATCCCCCCAGAACCATGAGATAAAACATGAATCTCTATCATAAATAATTATCTATGAACTGCATCGATAAATATGATCTCATATATAACTAGATTTTCTATATCATGAACTTTTTTTTGTGTATCTTGCCAGTGAGGTGTGGGAAACATTATTTATCTGATCAATAATAAACCAATTGTCTCATTAATCATCAGGTACAAGGTAACCCCATCACCAAGTCCATGACATCATCTTGTAACTTACATATATGTATTTGAAGTGGATGGGGAAAACCAGTAGGATACTGGTTCTCAGAATTCAGAGAAAAATATTTAAGACATCAATATACTAAATGTGAAATGACCCATTCCCCCTAGCCACTAGAGTTGTGGAAATCTATAATATGTTCATCTCTGATGGATGCAAGGACTACTACTCTAACATATACCATTATCATTTTTTTCATTCAAAGAATATGTCGATATCAAAACACATATATCATGTTTTTACCTCATAAAAAAAACAATGAGTTTAAATCATGTCTATAAAAGACTATCCAAAAATATAAATTGATATTAATAAGGGATAATAAGTCAGTGAACATTTTTCCCCAAAATAATATGGCCTCCAATTAGCTATGAATTTTATTAAGCATTAGTGATCCAAAGATAGAAACTCACATTGATAAAGCCCATGTTGCATCTTTTAACTAAGATGATTTGAACTCATATCCTCATTCCATGGTATATACATAGTCTCAATGTCTAACATCACTAAATACTCAACCTATATAATGATTCTAGATATGGAAGTATGATCCTAATTTGGAGTGCTATGAGTACTTGTAGAAATTTTTTCATCCTAAAAAAATCAAAAAGTATTCATTAAATTCATAACTTTGTTGAAACATTATCATTGGAATTTACTCCTTCATAACTCAAACCTAGTGAGTGGATGATCAATGATTAATCTTGATGAACATTCACGATCCATTTAGTTGTTAAAAAAATCATCACTCTTGTGAATTCGATACTAATTCATTAACATGACCTGCTCCATCGTCTTGAAATCAATGAATAGACAGATTATATCATCTATATTATTGGAAAAAAACAAATAGGATCTCCAGAGTTATGTATGAAACCTAATAAATCCCTTATGATAATATTTTTATTACAGATCCTTGACCTCCTTCATTTAGTTAGTCATTATATGATATATATTTCTCAAAATATTGTCTCTATCAACAATGATATGAATCAAAAAATCCAATATTATATTGCAATTATGTACTATAATGTTTTATAAATATAAATTATGTTTGAGTTCTATGAATGTGGGAAAGGGTTAGATAGATATTTATGATCCTACTAAGAGATCCAAGGATTTCACATGCACTGTAAACGTCCATTGTTGACTTTAGTGTGGTCCAACAGTTCTTACTACCAATTCCTACACTATGGTCATTATATATCTCAGTCACCCTTTATTGAATTAGATGACACCCATTTGTGATTAAAATCAATGTCAGATGAGATGTTTCACATCCACTCCATGTCGAGATTGATAAAAAACGTCCTTATCTCAAGAATAATGGACTACTAAAAATTTAAATTTGCAGTGACGATTAAATGGCATTGTGAAAATCACCTAAGACAATTAACATTCATTTAAAATAGTGTATAAGGATAGTCTAATTTCAGGGATAACCTGATTAGTTGGCAAGTCCAATTACTACATGAATATATACAATAGAACAGAAGGAACCCATATTGAATATGGTATTTAGATTCTGTGAAAAATATCATAATAATACATTCAATAATAGATTTACCCAATCATTATTTATATTGATCCAAATTTGTAATATATATGCATTATATATCATCTTTTTGGTTTTGAAATTGAGGTCAATGGATAGTCTATGTCCAACTACAAAACAATAGTTAGATCATTGTGTTGCAGATCATATATTTGCCTATCCATTATGGGAACTATCTATAAAACCCCAAGGGAAATCATTATAAATATTCCCTCACATACATCACTACTAATATGTTCTCTAAGGTGTTGTATATAACCACCCAATGTGATGGGCCAATCCATATTTGTAACACTAGGAAAATCCACAGAATTAAGCAATGCTCTATTAATCTGGTGTGATGTTTCTCCATTCAGAGTCATCTTCCTTACTCATCCAATTACTATATATGACTATCATGGTTGTGATAGAAATCATAGGTTCCTGGATACAATATAATGGATGTAAGCCTAATATCTGATCCACTTGTATATATTTAATAATGGTCAATGTATTACAATGTAACTACATGTATGTTTTCAAGTAAATGTACCTAAATTTTCATTATATATTTTACATTATACATATCTCAAACAATATGTACTTTTGTTCTACATTCCATGCCAATATGTTAGAAAAAATGGAAATACACAAACCTTGCTGAATATATGGAAATTGTAATTTGAATCATATATAGGTCAATAAAACATTGTCTATGGTTTAGGTTCATCATGTAATAAAAATATTTAGAATTTCATATCTACATGTAGAAAACACATGTAATACCTTCTCATCTACCATCATGGCCCATTGTATCCAAAAATCTCCAGCAATATCATTGTAATATGATGTTCAATAGATTCAAATATCCCCTTGTTGGATCCTACAATAGAATGATGATGATCCCAAATATGTCAATACATTCCTCTCCATCATGTGGCCCACTAGTACCATGGAATGTTAGAGGAAGATGAAGCTAAAAAACATGAGAATTATCATTCATGGACACTTGATTGACATTGTTATGAAATTATATTTTCTAATAGATTCATTGATTAATGGGATATTCATATTTCTAGTTTCGGATCATGATTGTGATAAAGATTATTCTTCTATACTAACTATGGTGGGACAAGATCACCCTGGTCTATCATATATATTGTTCTCATGAGATATTTTTATTATAGCATTGATACATCATAAGGATAATTAGAAACATAAACTATTCTGAACAAGACTATGGGGTCACAATTTTCTTCTAGGTGGCAACCATTATACCATGGTAAAAAGATATTTTCAGTAACATTATCCTCCAACCCTACATATTATTCAAAATAAATATATATATATATATAAGATAGAATTATTAAATCATTTGATAATTTTCACAAGATATATGGAATAGTATACATGAAAAATAGATTTTTCACACAATCAATGTAAATATCCCAAATAGATAGAAAAATAGAAAAATTTAAATATAGTAATACTGCACTTCACAAAAAAAGCTATATATATGGAATATGGACCAACATGTTTAGTCATGATGAATGCACTTAAAATCTCATAAATCAAATTTTAACATTATTTTAATAACCCTTTGTGATTTTAATAAATGGTAACAACTGTATATAATTTCCCATTGTTGGAAATTTATAGGTCCACTGTATAGTGACATAGATTCACTTTTATAGATCCCATTCAATTAACTAATCCATCCTAACGTTTATCTACTATATACCTAATAAAAGAAAGTGAAAATAAAAGTCAGTGAGTTATACTACTATGAGACCATTATGTAACACCCCGACATGAACTGGTTTTTATCATCTCCAGTACCCTGTATTATAGGATTCACAAGTCATATGGGGTGATCTGGACACACGTTCTATTTACAGGTGGCACCATCTGGTCTGCCTAAAGAGAAGGAGGTAAATTTCATCTCTGAGTTGAATGGGGAGTTTGGAAAATGACCGAGCATCACGCTAGTTATTTGGAAATTTGGGCCTAGTGCGGTAAGTTGTGGAGTAGGGAGAAATCATTGGCATCACGACGCCCTGGTCGAGGATGAGGTACATGGTCGAGGTCAGTGTCCCTAGTCGATCATGAGGTCGGCTTGTGAGGGCTCTTTAGACAATTTCCATTTAGGCAGGGCGAGGCATTGTTTAGTGTTTTTTATCAATGTACTCCTTATAATGGATAACGTTGAAGGTATCACGCATGGGTTTATATGAAGTAGTGTTTTTCTTTGTTTTGTTGTAAATATTTAGAAAACTATTTGTAGAAGATTGATATGGTCATTTTACTGGATTTAATATATTGTTTTTTTGCATTGTGGGACTTCGAGTGGTGGTTTTTCCCTTGTTTTTGTCACGAAACATCTACTTGATGTCCAAGTTCCTCTCAATTTCCACGTGTTGTTCCACTGAATGTTCCTGATATATATTGTTTTGTTTCATTGAATAACTTCTAGTGGTTTTTTCCTGGGGTTTTTCAATGAATCATCAAGTTGATGTCGAAGATCATCTCAATATCTACTAGTAGATCCACTTGAAGTTCAACTGGAATATCCCGTGATATATAGTTTTGTTGCTTTACGTTACATCCAGTGGTTTTTTCGCTAGTTTTTGTAGTGAAACATCCACTTGATGTAAAAGATCCTCTCGATGTCTGTGGGAAGATCAACTCACATTTCCACTCAAACTTCCACAGGATGTTCCAATGGATGTTCATGTGATATATTGTTTCATTGCATTGCGGCACAAACCGTGGTTTATGCCTAGGTTTTTGTAGTGAAACTTAAACATGATGTCCTTTTTTATCTTAATGTCCACTTGAAAATCCACTAGTAGATCCACTAGAACCTCCTCTCAAACATTAACTGGAAAATATATTATAAAAACAATTTAATTTATAATTTCAAAAAATTAATTTTATAATATATATATATATATTTAATAATATTTTTTAGTTACATTAATACTATATATATTTTTATGTTCTGGTGGATCATACGATTGAATTTCTACAAATACTTCTACCAAAAGTTCCAATGGATGTTCCACTGTAATGTATATTTTATAAATATTTTATTTAAAAAATTAGAAAAATAATTTTTTGTTATATATATATATATTTGTAATTATTTTTATTTAGTTACATTTCTGTTAATATACATTATACATTTTCAAATAGATAAAATCATATTATAAAGTTAATGTACTTTTCATGAACTATTGTTTTTTGTTTTAGGGTGTTGAAATGTTGTTGATATTGATGTTGATGTTGTAGTAACTTCTACTAAACCAGTTGTATGGGTGACGTTAAAGACAATTGATGAAGAACAATGTTTTTATGTCACATATGGTGTAGTAAATGGGATCAGTGTATGCCGAAAAATACAATATCCAAAGGATAAAGGATAAATAAATTGTCCTATAAGTCCATTATTCATGTATCAAAGAAGGTCATATAAAGATTGAATAATGTGATTGCACAATGAAATTTCCTCAGGATGAGACACGTATAGGTTGCTTTGCAAGAATGGGGGTCAAATTATTTCCTTCTGTCCAATATGTAAGTAGAATATTTGTTGAAGAGAAAAATCATACCTTGCATAGGCCGGAATCGATTTATTTTATGAGGTCCCAATGAAAAATAAAATAAGAACAAGTAGTTGAGTTATATGTGAATTATTTTATATGTATAAAACTAAATAATTCTTTCTCATTGGAAACAACTATTTCTAGGGGGGAAGATGTTATTGGGTACACGCATCTTGATCAGTTGAATTTTTTAAGGTATAAACAGGAAATAGATTTTCTTTTTAGTGAAGCATGTTGCATGTTAGAATACATGGAAAGACAAAGTTAGGACAATCCATCATTTGTTTATACTATGAAGTTTGACATGAATGGTTAAATTAGTAATATTTTTTGGGATAATCCAAAAATGAAAACAGATAATGAGTTGTTTGGAGATATTCTTTTGTTTGATATCAATTTTAGAAATAATAATGAATATAGGTCGTTAGGTGTTTTTGTGGGGTTCACTCATCATTGGGAGATAGTTGTTTTTGGGGACGAGTTGTTATATGATGAAATAGTGACTTTGTTTTCTTGGTTTTTAATAAATATTTATATCTGAATCACATGAAGAGTCATCAAACTATTTTTACTAAATTAGATGCGGAAATGGGAAAATTGATTTCAATAGTTTTAGTTGGAACTCAATATTTACTTTGTTCGTGACATTTGATGAAAATTTGAATTTATAATTTAGGTAATTAGATGAAATATGGATCTATTTTTTTAACTAGATTTTTGAAGTTTATGTTCAAATACCATAATGAAAATCAATTTGGCAAGGATTGGTCTTCCATTAGAGCAGGATATGTGGATGGGAAATCGTAGTGGCTAGATGATGTATTCGTATTGCGAGAAAAGTGGGGACATTGCTTTTTGAAAGATTCGTTACACTTGGTTATTCAAAGAACAAAATTAAGTGAATCTTTTAATGAATTTCATAGTGATTGTGTTCATCAAAAGATATGTGTTTTTTATTTATTTTATAAGTTTGAACGCTTTTTGAAATAAAATTGGTATCGTGAATCAATGTCAAAAATTGAGATATGGGAGAAGTTTCCTCAAAATATTTACCCATACCATGCATTAATGTTCCAGGTTTCTACTATATATACACATAATTGTTTTGATTTATTTCAGCATGAATATCAATTTATTGATTCTTGTTTTTTGAAATATTGTTTTCAAATTTGAGTTCAATTAATTAATGTTATTGGAATGGTTCCTTTTGAATAAAAATTATGTGTATCATATGATGCTTCAAATTATGTTTTTGAATGTTCTTGTTGAATGTTTGAGTCCTTTGGGTATCATTGGATGAATGTTTAAAAAAATATTATCAGCTAGATGTGAGAGACATACAATAAAAATAAATTTTGGGGAGATGGACCTGATTGGATAGAAATATTGTATGTTTAAATGACATTTTTTGAGGTACTTGCTGATAGAAAATAAGTTGTAGCAAAATGTTACATAGATTTAGCATGAATGGGAATGAAGTTAATTATCGTAGTTTGTGAGATTGTTGTGAGTTATGACATTTCCTTCTAAAATTTTAGTAATTTTTCAGAATAATTTTCTATCATAAATACATAGTGGATAAAGTTAATGGTCCTGATGGTTAAAAAAAATTTATAAAGGCTTCTTTTAAAAATAAACAAAACAGGATAGGGGAAGATAGATTGAAATGAATTTTAGACAATGGTTTCCAAAAGGGGAAATAATTTAATAAAAAAGTATGAATACTACTATAATGACTTTATGATTTCATATTATGATGCATTTCCTTTATAATAGTACGTTTGTTATAAATATTTTATAGGATATCATTATTCTTTTCACGATGGGAGTCTAGGAGTAGGGAAGATCAAATTTTTCTGTTCGAGCCAGAAAAATAGTTTCACTTGTAATTTTTTATGTTCATTCTTTTCTATAACCATTTTTAATTTTTTTTCTTTTTCTATTACAAGAATACATTTCCACCAAATTGGAACATCATCTTTGGAGGTAGATTCTTGGTATAGCATTATAAGAGGCCGAGCAGTTTAGAAAACATTTGATGGGACTTGTTTTTATATTTTAATGAATCAATTGAAAATGTATAGGTTTTATCCAGTTTCTGATGTAAGGGATTGGCAGTGGGATTGGGATACTTCACGAAATGGTAAATTTGATGTATGCATGTGTTCAATATGGAACTATAAAGAGGTGATGAATCCAGTTTCCAAAATTCTTTATTCATTTGTTCTGTAAGGATGTGGTAGTATTTGATAGTCCACTTTTTTTTATAATGGGGTGGGATTTGTATTCTTCAATAATTTGTAAACGTGTTGTATGCTTTTGTTGAGTATTCATCGGTGAAGAAGAGATAAATCCAGGTTCTAGATTTCTGTAGTAATTTTAACTTTGTGGATGTTGTAGTATTTGACACTCCACTTTTCGTTGTAATGTATTGGGATTGGGATACTTCAATAACATGTAAACATGTTTTATGCCTTTTTTGTGTATTCAACTATAAATATGGGATAAATACAGGTTCTAGATTTATATATGCAATGTTCGTTGAGGATGTTGTATTATTTGACAGTACACTTTTGGTTGTAATGGTTTGTGATTGGGATACTTCAATAAATTGTAAACATGTTGTTCGCATTTGGTGTGTATTCAATATTGATGATGGGATAAATCCATGTTGTAGAATTATGTATGCATTTGTACTTTATAGAAGTGGTACTATTTGATAGTCCACTTTCGGTTGCAACGGATTGGGATTGGGATACTTCAATAACATGTACACTTGTCGTATGAATTTGTTATGTATTCAATTGTAATGATGGGATAAATAAAGGTTTTAGATATTTTTTATGCATTTGTTATTTGAGGATGGGATAAATCTATGTTCATGAATATTTATTAAGAAATTTAGAAGACTGAATAAGAGTTATTGGATATTTGGGTGAAGTGTTTCAATATATAGAATCTCCATCTTTTGATGAAATATAGATATTGGCCAAACATAACACTCTTACAAACAGTAAAGATTATATCCTTAAAGTGTGAACATAACTATTCATCCACATTCCAGTAGAAATTAACATCATTAAATCTAATAGAAAAAAATATTAATTCCTCAAAAATAAAATGGTTCCCCTCATAAGTATATAATATCCCTAATGTAGTGAAAATGCAAACAGAACTCTTCATCCATTATCCCCAAAAATTGTACATGTTCTTCATTTGGGTTGTAATGTTTCAACAAGACAACTCTTACTTCCAACTGAATTTTCATTCAAATTGTATATAGGGATTGTAAGGAAACAGTGTGCCATATACAAGCACTTCTCATCAACTTATTCTTGTGATAGGTTCTTTTTATACCCTTGATATGATTTCAACTTCACAATTAGAAAACAAACAATTACCCCACAGTCTAATGTTGCATTCTATGGTTGGGGACTACCATACACTATAAATAGATTTTATTGAGTAGTCATATCTTTGTAATCAGGATTCCATTGTCGGATGACTTATTCAATAAATATTTTTTACAAGTGTCTTATATATTTTTTTCAGTATGTTGGTGTATATGAAAATGCAGTAAATGTCAAATAGGATAGAATTTACCATTTTTAAATCATCTTGTTAGTAACAATAATTTGTAGTATAAAAAATGCAAGGTTACATAGATTTATTTTAGATGAAATTATTTTTTTCAATATCAAACACAAGCAAAGACCAATGCAGATTGTCTGTGTTTATGGGGAAGAAGACTTTTTCCTTCAACTACATTACTTCTTTTAGGTGACGCTCTACCAAAAACACATCCAACTTGTTGTTTTCCCAACTATAATTCTCTATAAAAATTAGTATAATGATGGAAAATATTAATTATAATATCTAAAATGTCAAGATCATAGATAATATTAGGATTACCAATAAAAAATGTAATCATTTTACATTTATTATCGAAATTTTATGTCTCCATCCCTATTTAAAACATGTTTATGATAATCTAAATATAGGCATATATAACATGATATCAATAAAAAATTAGAGGATGTGGGGCTAATTGAATATTACTTTACAATAAGATTATTTAAATTAATCTCTCATAGTAAGTTGGAATGCTTTTCATGAAAAGTTTGAAAATGACATCTATTCCAACTAAATACAAGACATTATCTACTTTCCATACATATTGAATATATTATAATCATATTAATGTATAAGATAAAAAATAAATTTTTGGGGAATTTAATTCAAATCATTGAGATGAATGGGAATTGATACCATTGAGGTTCATTCTAGAGAATATTTTGCAACTGCACATAGAATTATTTCTGCCGCAATGTACTCTTCCTGACCCATTTAGGTATTTCTGACAGACCTATTACATAATTTTTTTGTAATGTTTTCATTGAATCACTGTATACCTCTAATCGTTTTTCTCGATGACTTGGTTGATCTACTGAATTTTTGTCATGCCTATGTTCTTATTCTTGTGTATCGAGATTGATACTGAAAATAGGAATCCATTTTCTTCTGCTTCCTAGCTCAGGGCATCACATTTCTATTCATTGATCTAATTTGGAAACTCTTTGATTCTGTTTGTCTAGTTTGGCTAGTTTTATGTATTGGAGTGGTTTGTTTAACATCATCTTGTTGTTGATTATCAAGCTCCTCAATCCCAGTTTCCAGGGATATTAGTTGCTGGTTTTCCATTTATTGTTCTACTTCCAGAGGGAGTTGTAGGTTTTTAGGATGATCTTACTGCATTCCATTTTCAATTTTAACCTATGTACAGGTTTCCTCCTTGATTTAATGATTCTTTTTAGAATTATCTTCTCTTATTATTTTCACTATTCTAGCATTCTCACTTACTAACAACTTTAGAATATTAATTTTTTCAGTCTATTTTTAAACAATTTCTTCCATTTAATGTAGTTTTTTAGGGCATAATTTTCTTTTCCATGAAATTTTATTTTTTTGTCCTTCAGTCCACCATTTCCTAGCTATCCATCCAGTGCTTCCTTAACCATTTTCGGATCCTTAATATTTATTTTTGTTATATCATTCATCTGGTTTATCCTTTTCTATTGCCCAATAGAATCCTCTATAATTGTTGTTGGCTCCTCAATTTCTGTAACTATAACTGGATGAATGTTTAGTATAGTTAAAGCAATATCAAAATTAGAGAGGATCCAGTTTGATAATTATGCATTGGATGTTTGTTTATTCCCATTAACTGTCCACCTTGTTCACAATACTAATACCAAAATAAAAAAATCATATGAAGAATATATTATACATTGAATTATAAATAAATAATAATCTTTACAAATAAAGTGATAATTTCCCCTATAATAATTGTGTGGTGCATGTGAAATTCATTAACTGATCTCATTAATTGTTGGTGTGTTGCATGAGACCACCTTACTATTCTCATGTATCATGAAGTATTCACATAACTGATAAAACCACAACATAGGAAATAACTTATAGTAGGGAAAATACCATTGCACATTTGAATACACATATAAGTGATTCTGTGTCAAGATAATCAGGTTCCTCATCTCCTATTATTGCTTCCAAGTGGAAGATTTTATTTTCTTTTGTGTCAATAAATTGACACCAGATTGATATCTCATTAAATATAATGATTCATTTGTTTGTTTGAATGTGTAGTATTTTTCCATTTCTCTTTGACCTTTGGTTATTGCAATGATCCTTTGGATATCAGATTTAGGGAAATGACTTTTCCCACCATCGAATAGGGAATCAGTTTTTGAAGGTTTTTTATCCAATACATACATAACTTAAAAATCATATTTTTTTTGCAATCGAATGATGTCTGTGAATTGGATATGACAATATAAATCATATTCAAAAATGGATTATTACGCATATCATTTCTACTTCCATCTTAAACTAGAACGTTTATTTATTGGAAAAGTCATTGTAAGGAGGTCTAATATGACATAAAATGCACATTTGAAAATAGTTATGGAAAAATTGTTGGGGTCATCAAAAAATTACAGTATAGAAGGTAAAAAAATTATATGTTAGATTGGGAATTAAGTGTATCTTCCACTAGAACATCATGTTGGAGTTCCACTAGATGTCACACTAGAAGTCCCACCAGGAGTCCCACTAGAACATCCAGTGGAAGTCCCACTTGGAGTTGCTCTAGAAGTCCCACATGAAGTCCCAAACCCACTTTATGTACCATTAGTCCCACAGTAAGTTCCAATGTATGTTCCACCGGTCCAACAAGATGTCCCATAGGAACATCCAGTGGCAGTTCCAATGGAAGTTCTAGTGGCACTTCTAGTGGAAATACATTTGGTAAATTTAAAGAAATACTCACTAAAATTGTGACACATATTTATTGTATAAATTATTGATTTTTTCAGTTGAAAATTATCGTGGGAGTTCCACTGGGAGTGTCATTGGGAATTCCACTAGATATTCCACTATAAATTCTAGTGGAAGTCCAATTGCAAGTCACACAAGATGTCCCACTTGAATTCCCACAACCAATAGAAGTTTTAGTAGTCCGACATGGAGTGCAACTAGAACTAGCATTCGAAGTCCCTCTATAACTACCACTCGAACTTGCAGTGGATGATCCAGTGGATGATTGAGTGGAATTTCTGGTGCCACTTCTATTGTATAATTTAATGAAATAATCATTTCAATTTTGAGACATTTTTTTGTAAAAAATATTGAATTTATAATTTGAAAATTCCAGTGGGAGTTCCACTGGTAGTGCCACTGAAAGTCTAATTGGAACAACCAGTGGAAGTCCCACTTGAACATTCATAAGAAGTCCCACTTGACGTCCCCCTTGATTCCCCACAACCATTGGAAGTTCCACTGGATCTATAGGAAGTCCCACTAGCACTCCCAGTGGATGTCCCCTGGAACATGCAGTGGATGTTTTAGTTGATGTTTCCAGTGGTACTTCCAGTGGAAAATTAAAACAAATACCCAGTTCATTTGTGAAACATATTTATTTTATAAATTGATGAATTTATCATTTAAAAATTCCTATTGGAGATCCACTGGGAGTGCCACTTAAAGTCCCACTTGATTTCCCACATCCACTGGATGTTGTACTATTCCAACATGAAGTACCACTAGCACTCATAGTGGAGGTCCCACTGGAAGTCCCACTAGAACATCCAGTGGATGCTTCAGTGGAATTTCCAGTGGCACTTCTAGTGGAATATTAAATTAAATACTCATTGATATTTTACAAAATATTTATTTTAAATATTGTTGAATTTGTCATTTTAAAAGTACAGTGGGAGTTTCCCTGGGTGTTCCCCTTGAAGTTCCACTAGAAGTACCACTGGACATCCCAATTGATGTCCCACATCCACTGGAAGGTCTACTATTCCTATAGGAAGTTCCACTAGAACTTCCACTCGATGTCCCACTAGAAATCCAAAAAGAAGTTACAGTGGTAGTTCCAATGGCACTTCTAGTCGAAAATAAAATGAAATACTCATTGAAACTGTGACACATATTTATTGTAACTAGAACTGTGACAAAAAGTACAAAATGAAGTCTCACATGATGTCCCACAAGATGTTTTAGTGGAACTTCCAATGGAAAATTAAAAGAATTATTCATTCCCCCCTTGATCGATATTTATTGATAAAATGAAGTAATTTATGTTCGATAATTACAGTGGTAGTTCCACTGGGAGTGCCATAGGAAGCCCCACTGGATGTCCCACTAGAACTTCTAGTGAATTTCCCACAGGATGTCCCATTGGAAGTCCCATATGAAGTCCCATAGAACTTCCAATGTATGCACCACTTGAAATTTTATTGTAACATCATGTAAAACTTCTTTTCGAACATCCATTAGATATTTTACTGATACATCCTTAGAGAAATGAATTTAAATAGTCATATATTTATTGTAAAAATGATTGTATTTAGAATTTGGAAATTACAGTGGGAGTTCGAGTTTGAGTTCTAGGGTTAGTTCAACTGGGACTTCCACAATACCATTGAAATTTATATTTATAATACAGATTTAATTTATCATTTTAATATGTGTAATTATTTTCATATATAATTATTTTTCCTAAACCCCAATGTAAGTTCCATTGGTATTTCCACCATGAGTTCCAATGGAAGTTCGACTATGGGTTCCACTTGGAGTTCCAAACCAACATTGAAATGTAAATTTATAAAAATGATTGAATTTATCATTTAAATATTTATAAGATTTTTATATTGATATATTTTTCCCAAACCCAAATTGAACGTCTAGTGGGTGTTCCACCATGTGTTCCTATGAGAGTTCCACCGTGAGTTCCGGTGGGAGTTCTACTAGGAAATCCATAGGGATTTTGACACTACCACATAAATTTATAATTATAAATAAGATTGAATTTTTCCTTTGAAAAATAATATGTTTTTTATATTGAATTAGTTTTCCAAAACCCCATTAGATGTTCTAGTGGCAGTTCCACAGTGAGTTCCAACGAGAGTTCCACCATGAGTTCCAGTGGGAGTTCGAGTGGGAGTTCCACTGTGACTTCCACACTACCAATATAATGTATATTTATAAAATAGATTGAATTTATCATTTAAAAAATTATAATCATTTTCATATTGAATTATTTTTCTACAACCCCAATGGATTTTCCAATGGGTGTTCCACCAGGATTTCAAAGGGGAGTTTCACTGAGTGTTCTAGTAGGAGATCCATTGGGAGCTCCATAGGGAGTTACATAGGGAGTTCCATTGGGAGTTCCACTAAGAGTTCCAATAGTATTTCTAGTCAATGTTCAATTGGATGTTCCTAAGGGATTTCCATTGGAAATACCACCAGAACACCCACACTAAAAAATGATTTCATGTGGAACCTATAGTGGAATATTCATGAATGTTAAAGTGGAACCTGTCAAAACCTATATGGGACATTGAAATATAACCTCCAATGAGGAATGATACCCCATCAAAAATGGAATTCTAATTGAATTGATAGACAATGAACATTTATAGAAAATAGATCATAAAATTTTTTATAAATGATAAATCATAATAACAAAAATTAAATATAGTTACATATTTCAGCAAAAATAATTATGATACACCACCTTCGTCAGACATTGCTGATATATTGTACAAATAGTCATATTGGAATGTCAGAAAAAACCACAAGGGAATGAAGAATACGTCGTAGAAAAAAACCCATGCCATTATGTTGGTCGAAACTTGTGGAAAACATGATAATTCAATTATGTTTTTATCATCATAACCACTATAGTTATTGAATGCCCAATTTTTGTTCCCATAGTAGCTTGATTTTTCATGGTCTCCATAATTCTAAATTTCCAGGCAGGATCTCAGGGTTTCGTCGCTGTCGTCACAGCCGAAGAGCAGTCGACCCATCTCACAAAATAATAGGGAAATTCCATCTTTAAATTCAAATCAAATGAATCATATTGAACAATGATTTCATGGATTGAATACAAATAGACATGTGTTCTGATCCAAAGGGTGTATTGGAAATTCTATTTAAAAACATAACCAGAGATGATTGTTATCCAACATGAACCACTATTTTAGAATAGATGTGTTATGCAACATCATGTATCCCTCCTCATCTATAATAGGATTCCTACTACAAGTGAGGGTCAATTCTAAAAGATAGAGAGATATTTACTTAGTATTATATCATAAATAGTTTAAAAATAAATAAAAAAATTAAATATTAATTACGTAAATATTATATATATTGTGTTGAAATTGAAAGGAGGGAAAACATGTCTTCAAATGTGGTATGGTTATCGAGCGCATAATCACTAGATGAATAATTTACCAACTATATGAACAATAGATGGTCTTCCATTGTCTGTCTATTACACACTAGATCAAGGATTTACTACTTGTACTTAAATAACATGGATCTTTCCCTTTCCAAGTCTATATCAATTAAATCCACATGTGTACTGAAATTACAAAGTAATATGTCAATACACGAATCAATAAAACACATGCAGTGCATCCTCAAAATAGTGTTCTAATATATGAAAAGTGAATTCCATACTAATAATAAATATATAATGACATCAAACCCCAATACAAATTTGGGTGGTATTGTGCGAAACCCGTCATTACACACCCCCAATAATTCCTTCTCTGACCCCATACTAGAAGGATAATCAATGGGTCATATGGAAATCAATGTATGGTGGTCTCCATGGCCCTCTGAATCTATGAAAACTTATATGGGAATACAGCTTGTAATTCACAAGGAATTGATTCATTGGTAAATAGAAGTCGAAAGGAAATATATTCATAAATAATGATACATGGTGGTCCAAAAGGCATTGTGTACCGAAAACCAAAATAAACTAAAAAAGGAATCAATTAATACACATCAGTTTAAAAAGAACTAAGTATCGAACATCTAAATGAAATATATAATACATAGAGTACACTATTGGTCAAAATCCTATCAGTCACTACTATTATTTTCATAATATATCAAGAACACTCCTCTTATATTAGAAAACCATACTTTTTCATTCTTCTTATCACATGTATTAATGATAGAACTACATTGGAAACTAGGATACATAATTGGGAATAACAAGATATCAAACATATCCTGACATCATTGATAAATAATATCATTAAATCATCATATGAATCGATCATCAAACATGAAAATCTAGGTATAAAAACATAACTTAGGGAAATATAGAGTAACATGTCTCATGAGTTACACACACACCCAGATGTGATCACATGTTAGGAATGGATATCAATATTCCAAAACACAAATCATATTATTGAAACACGTTTAAACATTATCCCAAGATGTGAGGGTTTTCTCACCAATGGTGTCAATATATATTTCATATATCATATATTGTTTTGTTACATAAACTGTGCTCACAAACTAAATGAAATATAATAAAAAACTAATATATATTATAACTATTCCATTCAAACACTTCATTGGTTATATATTAAGGAATGAATATGAAATTTAAAATAGATCAAACCGAGCTCACCTCTAGTGGGTAATCATCAGATGAAATCCCCATGTTCATTATTAGAATGGATAGTGCTTTGTGACTATATATTTTGGGGTCTCCATATCATAATATTGTAGATAGAACATTGATGGTATACTGAAAAACTCTTCCAAAAAATAATAAATCTTCTAATCTGTAGTGAGAGAATCATCCCAGTGGAAGGCCTAATACCACAAAACATGGATGCACTGGATGAATATATCCATACTTAATGGTAAATAAAATGAAATATTGAAGGTGATGATATGGGTCCTATGTGGTTCAGGAAATAAATTTGTGGATGTGAAACCACCATGAAATGAACCGACATGGTGTAAATAGGGGGATATATAGCATAAAGGATCTCTTTACCTCAACCCGTTGTAGAAAATATGATGGGTAAATGACATGATGGTATGAAAATAGTCCATATAAGTTTTCTACAACATATTATTGGTGTAGAAGGAATGGTATTTATTGGGTTTTCATTATATAGAACAATGCGTATTTATGATTCTTCAATTAATCTCTTAACATTGGAGCGACGAATCAATTCAAAATGGATGAAACTCTTTAATTCAATCCATTAATAAATTTTATCATAATCAATAGAAAAAATTAAATTGAAATGAATTGATCTTGTAAAAATTAAAAAAACCTGTCATGGAATATATAAAAATGAAATGAGAACTATGCCATGTTCTAATACATTATGATGAATCCTCTATTATCTACACCACTTTGGTTATTGGTTTGGTGCACACACTACATAATAACACCTTATAGAATATCCATTTCCATTATAGTGTCAATACATTATTGAAATCACAGTGTTACGAACTATGGCACAATGAAAATTTTATTTTAAGTTATATATGTAGACAAAACATTTTTTCTTCATTTAGAATCTGTAATCCCAAAAATATTTTTTCAAACCACTCGGAAGTCAAGCGTGGTATCGAAAAAGTCATTTATTTATGTGCACTGCATTTATGTCTTTCTAGAAGGTTATTCCATTTTAAATAGAGTGTAAACAAGAGGCTGACCAAAGCACATTCATTGTAGAAGACTGGTAAACCCAATCCTAAAATGTGATTAATATATTGGTGGTTATTCATTTCAAAACATTTATATGATTATTATTAGGAAAAAATTGTTGACATAATTTTATGTTATGATCTTTTCATAATGTTTTTATCTCATGATTCATCCATAATTCCTTTATGATTCATGTCTAATGAACAACTACACATAATGGTATAACTCATGATAATAACCTATGAATTTTTTGTTCAGTTTTAAATTTTTGAGATTGAGTTATTATAACACTATATTCATGTTATTATCAAATGGTCATTAATGTCTCCCTTTTTACCAAGACTGAGAATCTATTCTCTATATTTTTATTTTTCCATTTCCCGTGAATATGAAGAATGATATAATGTATTATATGATTATAAAGGGTGGTATTTGTTATGAAAATGTGGTAGATGATGTAGATCATTCATATACCATTTTTTTATACATCAAAGATTACAAATTAATTAAAACCGAATAGTTAATGCATGGTTTGTAATGATGTTATATGAATATTTATCCAAAAAGATCTAATATTTATTTTATGAAATGTATGTTTATCCCTACTCATAGTATTATGATTCATTCTATTTACTGGTTTCAATTTCATTCCACTCCATGTCCTCTCCTAATTCTTTTATATGATAATATATTATATCATCGATGATCATATTTGTATTTACTTGTTTTAATATATTATTGGTAGTGGGTTATCCTATGTCACTCATGACTTCTAATGAGATCTCAAATTCAATGTTTATATAAAAGGTGGTCATTAATGTCACAATAAATATGAATTTTTTAAGATACTGAATGTTATACATATATTATATAAAATCATATGGGATATTGATTGGTTGTTCAAATGTCAGGGTTCAAAATGAAAATGAGGCACCATAATATCATTAGATATTCATATCTACCCCTATGGCTTGATGCATGTGTTGATGATTCCATTGTGAACATAGTTCACATTTTTTTAATGTGTGAGGCAATGATTTTGTGTGGGTCAAATAGATACATTCAAATGGTGGTAAAAATCATTAAGTTTCAAAAGTGTTCTAATTCATTCTAGATGAATGAAATAATTTAGATACTATATTACACATTAAAAATTCTAGCTGATAGACAAAATAAAAATAAATTCATGGAGAAGTAGTGGAAATAAATACAAAAGGTTGAATAATCATTTTAATTTTTTAACCTATTGAGATAGAAATTTATAATTGTTTCTTGGAAATGTAAATTTTCTAAAAACATGAGAATTAACACAATTGAGTAGCGTTACACAACAAATAAGCATTGTTTGAAGTGTTTACTGGACAATAAATTGTGAATTTTTCATTAGTTCTTAATTGGATAAAGACATTGGATTTTAATAATATATGGTGGTTGGAAATACTATTAATAAAAAACTAATATCATATAGCATCGATTTCTCACAAATGTAACATAGTAGAAAATTTATAAACATGAATAAATATGGATTGGTAGGTTCTTTGATCGGTAGGGTAGGTATGCATTTAGGTGTCAAAAAATATGATTATATAATTTTTCTTAAATAGATCGTTCATGAATTAAAATATTTAAACTAAAATTTAATATAATAAAATCAACTCAACATAAAATTAATTTAGAAAATAATTTATCAGGTCATTTTTAATGAGTTGAAAAAATAACGTTATAAATTTATAGAAATAAATTATTATATGAAAATATGATGGTGATTCTTTTGAGAAAATTATTGAAATTAGTTATGATATAAATGGGGGTAGTAAATTTAATTAAAGAAAGATAATTTTCAAATATATTTTTGTTAGTGGGAATGGTTTTGAAAAATAAAAAAAACATATATAAAATGGAATGACATATGAAAATATTTATATTCTTGAAGCTAGAGGCAATCATAAGTGCTATATATTGATTGATCAAATAGATGAGGGGGAGGAGAATTAATGGTTAAGTGTTTTTGGGTGGAGAGTGTTTCCAAATAAAAACATATATAGTGTTCAAGGAAGAAATGAAATATATAAAGGTGAATGGTTTATAACTAATAAATTATAAAAAACAGCATAGTATCCTTACATGGGTGGGTCACTGGGGATGGTTACCCATGAAAATCATCATACCTATAAATACTGTAGTGCACATTTTATATATAATAGTGGGTCATCCATATAGGATACCCATTTATCTGACTACCTTCCAAAGTGGTGTGGTTTATGGTCCTTTTACACAAGTGGGACTCCAGCGTATTTAATGTAATTTGTAATTGAGGACAATGTATCACTAAAAAGGGGAGGGGATGAATTAGTGATATAAGTTTTTTAATATTTTTTTATATAATGTTTTCCTCATATTAAAGTGTTATCAATTTTATGAAAACTAACCAATCAAACATCTATATGAATACTAGAATTTAAATTATCCACTACTCATCAAGAATATATATCTATTCAGAATCAACTAAAAACAATACAATAAAACACAATCCACTAGAAAATAACCTTCTAGTGGATACAAATATTTGAATATATCCTTACACTTGTGTAAAACTAAATTTTATACAATAGTGCATGTGATTCATGTTTCACGAGTGGATGTAAAGAAATCTTTTTGTAACATGTTATGAAACATTCACCATATGAATGAAAAAATGTTACTATTATATATTTTCACATTTAAAAAATATTTTATTAAAAAAATATTCAATTTCATACCTAGTAGCTGTTAATAATTTTTTTTTACTTCAGATTGTTACTGAGTCTAATTAAAATGTTTGAGAACCCAGTCTAATTTCATAGTATGATAATATATCAGTAAAAGAATATGATTGAAAAAATTCTAATATAATTCATACTTAGTTATGAAAACCAATTTTAATTACTCATTCAAATACATAAACGTTTTTACAATTTTCTCCCTTCTCCTTTTGATTTTTTGTTTTGAAAAAATCCTCAAGAAAACACGATTTGGAAATTCCTTCTATCAAAACACATTAAATTCTCTTCGTTAACTCTTCAATAGATCTTATATTCTATATATAATAAATTACCACCACTCTTTAGAGGTCACAAAATGTGATTTATGTGCAACTCTGAAAAACGTTCATGCACAACCAAATTTCTCAAAACCTAAATTTTCAATTAATTTTGGATGGATTTTGGAATTCTTCAATGCTTATTAACTCTTATTCATTATTATAAAACCCTCTCGATTCTTCTCACAATTTCATTTCCATATATACATTATAATCATTTTGTAGTCAAATTTTTATTTTCACTGTGATATCCTTATTTTGGTCAAAGTAGTTGGTTACTCCGATTAACATTACCCACTTGAAAACTAATTAGAGAAGAATAAATCTCACAACACTACTCTACACCAATTATAACTGATATAAAATAGTTTTCTTCTGATTATGTTGATATGTTACATCACAAAAAACTCTCCAAATAATATATTGTAACATTTTAAAATATAAAACTACCCTTGAAATCACTTTTTAGATTTCATGAAACGTTTTAGGTTTTAATCATTCATACCATAGACTATCTTGTGTACAATTGATTTATCGATTTCAGCATGCATCTAAGAAATCAGCCACTAATTCACTATGATGATTAGTGTCAGAGTCAATTTAATGAACCTTGAACCACAAGAAAATTTATTAAATTTCATCCTCTATTAGTATTGAGCCACTTAGAAAAAATTTCACAAATGTATCTTAATGAAAATTGTTAACTACAATGTTGATCTTTATGAAGATGATCGGTCTAATAAATTCATGCATCAGTCCAAAAAAACATCATATTTCTTTTTTCCTTTTCACTGGACCTAAAAACTCCCTAATGAATGAATTACATCCCCTATTGATCAGTGGTACATAGTTTCAGATGTATCTGTATCAACAATATTGACTCTTAAAAATTATTCTCTTTTTTTATTATGATTTGAACAAAAGTCTATCCCTTATGATTTGAATCTTGTCAATTGTTGGTCAGAATAAAAATCAGTATCTTCATCTTCTCATGTTAAAATTCCCAATATTCAAAAACTATATTAAATTTAATATTAAACTGATGATTTAAGACCATAACACTTCAAATTCCAATGCATCCTTCTTCAATAACCAACTCTTTTTATCAAGAGTTCCCCATGACTTTGAATTCGTTTAGGATCTTCATTGAATCATAAAATTAGCAGTGAATGATATTGTTACATCCTATAATTCTCATATCATCATCTATTACAACCACCCTCTATATGAATGGCACAAAATACTCCCCCAATTTCATTCATAAGGCTTATATCACAAGTTTCATAGATTAATTATGATTAATGTGAACTCCATGATCACCTACACAACATATAGTATACATATGATCTATGAAAACATGGATAGTTCATTTCATTACGATGATAACATTCTTTTTAGGAATGATGATAGTCCAATTCACCTTTTATCCCAAAAAAATGTTCTTAATCTGGTGTAATTTTCTATGAATTTTTTTCTGATAATTTAAATTTTATGATGGTTTTTATTTTCATGTTGATGATTAGGATCTAATTCAAAACATTGCACACATCCTTCTGTCATCTGGATTTAAAATATCTTCTCTACATGTAAAGAGTTTTCTCACATTATTCTTCTTCAACAATAGATTAATCCTTATTATCTATGGTCAAAAAGTACAAACTAAACACAACTTCATCTAAAAAAGTTCCCTCATTGTGTCTTTGTTCAAAACATAAAAATAATAATACCACTTGTTTTCATACTCACATTTTCACCACACGTTTCATTATTGCTACCCCTATTTATTGTAAATACTAAAATTTTGTATATCTCCCCCATATTGCGAATAAAATTTGAAGGGGACATCCTAATATGTTTTCCCATATTAATAATAATCACATTTCAATGGGTTTGATCTTTTCATTTCAAAATAATGAAACACTTCTTACGGAGAATCTAATTAATAAATTTGTTTCATACAAATTTTCCTTTAAATAAACAATTATATGTCTATATGTAAGATCCAATTTTCTAATATAATATTTTTTGTTCAAGGATATAATTTTATTACATAAAAAAATTCATTTAATACATTTTCATGTTTGTTTCAATATTTTATTCGTTGGGAAGAATTTTATTTGAATTATTTAGCATAAAATTATAATGTAACATTCCCAATAAACAAACTGTCATGATTAGTAGAATGAAAAAAACAACCAAAAGATAATATATTTGAACCTCATTATTTTTCATTTTCAAAATCTTAAGAGACACATTAATTTCACTATCCATATATCTAATTATTCAATTCTATGTATGTTAGTAAATGTATAAATATATTAGAAATTTGGAGGACTATCATTTTTCTCATAGAAGAGACAATAGAACTAAAATTACTACCTCAATCTTTAATTTTTTTATTATTTTAATGGATTTTTAGCAGATAATTATTTCTATGTTATATTATTCTTTATTATATTTAGTATCATCTTTATTATATTTTTTATAATCTTTTGATGAGGCTTTCTAATTGTACTAAATATTAGTAACATATTTTTTAAAATTAGTATGTATCATCTCCATAATGTATTTTTCTTGGACTACATATATATTTTAACAACATTTAGTAACATTCCAAAATTTCTAAAATCTCTGGAATCTTTTATATTTGTTCAAATAAAAATATGTTGATTTATTTTGGTCAAATTTGTATAAATTTTTGGAAATTTTTTTTTTGCTTTTTTTAATTTGAATTTTTTGATTATTCTATCTTTATATCTATTTTTACATTTTGTGGCCCAATAATAATGAATTCACCCTTTTTAGACTTAGTATGTCTACTTTTTGTAGGTTTCCAAATAATTAACCTAAATTTATTCCTTTTAGTGGATTGACACCCCCACCGTATTTTACATCTACAACATGTAAAATATATTTAGTGCTATTGTTAATATAAATATATAGTAGTTTTATTCACAAATACATCACAATACCAGTAGTTCTCATAGAAGTAATACCTTCCTCTAGAGCACCCATACTATCTGTAATTGTTGACATAATTCTCAGTAATGTTCCTAACATTCTTATCAGAGCATTTTTTTATCACCAACCATTCTATTATAATTATGAAACTAAATTTATAGGTCATTTATATTTTCCTCCTTATCATAACAAGAAGTAATAATAACCTTTTATGTCTATTAATTTTTGGAAAATTCAAACTGATTCACTTTACTGCTTTTTGAAACATACATAACATTAAATTTTTCTTCTTTTTAGAGACAATTTCATATTTTTTATAAAACTTTGATAATAACATTGTATTCTTCTTGGAATTAACCTTCATTTAAAATCCATGAACAATATATATAGCATTTTATAATGCTCATAAACTTGTTCACTTATTTTATATTAATTTCAAAATGACTTCCAACTCATTTTCATTTTCATTTAGATTAATCTTCTTATCCTCATTATGATTCCTTTCCATATGAAGTGGGGTTTTCAAATCTTGTTTCTCTTCAAGCCTATTAAAATTATTATTAATAAATAAATATTGATTTTTTATGAGTATATTTCATTTCTAAACATCATAATTTCAATCTCAATCATTCATACAATTCCAATAAATTCATTATATTTTTACATTACATAAAAATCTATTTGATTATATTATAATTCAGAAAAAACCACTTTCCATACTTCCAAAACCCTCCTATGTAACTATTCTAATAAAGGCTCTTTATTCAGAAACATTTGTAAAATCATTATAGTTATCATCCTTAGAAAAAAATATTCCCCTTGGGGAACATCTTATATTTATCCATGGAATATAATTTTTCATTTTGACCTTCTTTATTCCATGTTTTTCTTCTCATTATTTCTTATTCATCACCCTCATATCATCACATTATTTTCTAAGAAAAATTTTAGGACAATTGGAAACAATACTCATAATGGATCTAAATATGAATTATTTAAAAGAAGGTTTCATTTTATACCTTCATGTACCACTTTTCACATTTTTAGAAACCATGGATAATATTTCCTCAAGACATTTACATACCTCATTTTAAGAATCAGATTCATCACATTCTTCATCTTAATGAATGACCTACAGATTTTATTTCTTAGAATCCATGAATGAAATTTAACTGTCCACATTTTTTTTACTTTAATAAATTTCACTCATATCATATGATACGTTAAAAGAGTACTATGAAAATAATTCTGACATAACGTTTCAAGATTTCTATCTACCAATGATGAATATTTGAAATCCAACATATCATGGAGAATTCTAATAATCATTTTAACAAATGAAGAATGCTTTAACTTTTCTCCATGACATATAATAGTGCAATAAATGACATTCACATAGGTAAATAAGTTATCAGCAATTTCAAATGCACCCATCAATATAACATCATACATAAATCATGAGATTTTTAACATTTTCATTTTAACTTTTGTACTTCCATTAAAAATATTCTTCAGTTTATCTGTGATATAACTGGTAGTAAAAACTCTATTTACTCTATGAAACCCACATTCAACTAGTTATGATTGTAAACCATTTTTATTATATTAATCTTAATATTTTTATTATTTTTAGTCATAAGAGGATCATTCTCATGAGTATGAGTAAAACCATATTTAATAGGTTTTGAAACATTGTATCAATGACTTAAAAAATGTGGTAAAATTCATTCATTCAATAAAAAAATTTCTATCATTTATGATTGAAATCTCCTTACTATTCAAAATAATCAAATATTCTATAAGGACATTTTTTTCAAACTCATTATAAAATAGTAATAGGAATGGAACGTTGGTTCTAATACATCTTGGAATCACATATACATGATCATGTATCAAAGATAATGGGTGAAGCAGTGATATATTTTTTATTCATATTTTCAATTATAAGAAACAACATTATTCTCCTATTAATGTGTTATCACTTTTCTAATAAAGAAACCAATGACGCATATATATGGAAATAATGATTGCTAATGTTTAGTAGAAAATATGTTTCGTTATTTCAACTTAATTTTTTATATATAGTCAAATACCACACAATCCATTGCAAAATAATCTTTTTTATAGATATGACAAGTATGATATACCCTTACAATTGTGTAGCACAAATTTCAATAGGACAATGAATTTGGTTAATGTTTAATGAAATGATGTAATAATATTTATTCTATGAAGATAAGATATTTTAATATATTTTTGAAAACATGTTTTTGTTATTACCTATAAACAATAAAAAATATGCTCTTAAAAACAAATCATTACTATTTTTTTCTAGTAATAGGTAAGAACTTATTTTATACTTATTAATGGTACTCATTCCTATTACAAAGTATGATTATGTAGAATAAATTCTCAATATGATAATATAACTCTTTCAAAATACCTTTAAAAATGGTTAAATACTTCTACCTCATATAAGGAAACCCAGTCTAATTTCTCATTCCAAACTGTAAACTCTGATTACAATCATGCCTCTTCCCCTTTACTTCTTATTTCCTAAAAAAATGATTAGGAATGTACCATTTAGAGACTATTTATCTCTAAAAATATCCAACACCCTACCTTCTATAATCAATTGTACATGCAATTTCAAAATTTAGAAAGTACTTCAACTATTTATAGGTGACCGAAATGTGATATATATGGTATTCTGAAAAGTATTCCCTCTCAACGAATTTTACTGAAACATTTGTTTTCCTTGATTTTCATATGATCTGTTTACTTATTCAATAGTTCTTAAATCATCATTATCCATGAGAATCCTTGTAAAATTTTTTCACAAAATTAACTCAAAACATAATTTCCGATCAATCTTCCATCCAATTATGATTTTCATTTTTATTTTATTATTACGATCAAAGTATACATTTACTCTGATTTTCATATCCAACAAAAATATAAAAACAAATGATTCTCATTATGATACTCCACAAAAATTATAACATATATAAAACACATGTCATTAAATTATGATTAGGTGAACCAAGTGACAAAAATACTTCAATAAAATACTTCCACTCAACTCTTAAAAAATCTTGAAACCCATGACATCACTTTTGTGACTACTTGAAACATTTATTCATGTCTACTTTTTTTCATATTGATTATCATGTTTATAAAGTAGTTAATAGTTTCAACCTAATTCAAATGAATTAGTCTCTACCATAGTCTTATTATTTTTGTTACATTGTATTTGATGAAACATAATGCAAATGAAAACATATCACAGTTCTCCCTCTTCCTGTCTTGACAACATGGAAAAACATTCAGTAAGTTATCATGATTTAAATGAATAACTACATTTTTGAGCTTCATCAACATTAATGGTCTATGACTATCTTGAATTGGTCCAAAAGGAAATAAAATTTATTTTTATTCTTCATTAGTCCCAAAATTTTCTCAATGAAATAAAGTATTCCTATAATGATCATTAGAACATTGAATTTGATTTATCGGTATCACTATATTTGACTTTATAAACATATTTTTTTTTTCTTATTTTAGTGAACATGAACATATTTCTATGAATATTTTTTTCTATTGGTTTATGTGTATGATTAAAATTAGCACATTCATTTATACACATTTCAATCAACCTTCCCAATAATAATAAAAATCTTTATTAGGGATCTCACATCAATAAACTAAGATCAAAACACATCTACTTACACCACATCCTTCTTTAAAAAACATTTTCTTGTATCATTACATCACCGTGAATTTTGATATGCCAATTATATTAAAAACATCTTATGAGATTTATTAAGATGTATTGTAACATCACATAATTCAAGCATTGTATTTATTTCCCACTTGCATAAATAGGATGTCATCACCATGAATCCCTCATTCCACCAAAACACTTTGATTATAGGTTTAACACATTACTTATGATGTATCCAAAATCCAAGATCTGCGAGCAGTTATCAGAAATATATTAGATCAAGTAAGACAATAGTACTATTTTAAAATATTATTGTAACATTATTTTGGGACAAGAGGTGAGTTTGTTGATACTTTTCTCCTACAAAACATGTTCTGAATGTAGTGGTAATTCGTAATTATTTTGTGTCTAATCATATGTTTTACATTGTGAGTCTGATTATCATGTTGATTGTCTAAATACATTTGAAAAAGTTTCTTATAACCTTTAATCATTGATATTTAAATGAAATTATTACCTCCAATTTTTCATCTTAAAAAACAATTCATCATGATGATCTACTAAAGAAATACAACCAAAACATAACATGGCCTTATCATTTAAACCAATAAAATCTACATATTCTGTATAAAAACTGATTTTAGGGTTCTAATATTGTTATGTGTAATTAACACAATAGAAAAAAGTTTCCCTATTAAATTATTAGATTCATATGGTAAAAAAATAACAACTAAGTATTATAAAAAATCAAAAAAGAAAAAAACATAATATCACTAGAGGAATATACATTTTTTTAATGTAATATATTATCTATACAATTATATAATCATAGATTATATTTTCATAATTTTATGGGATAACTAGGTTAACTAAATAAATGAATTATGATTAATGATTAATGCTATACATATCGAGGATATTCACATACCCAAAATAATTCATGGATGTTTTCAAATAATTTTTCCAATTTATGTGTATAACATCTAGAGTATCCTATTTATATTGAATAAAATTAATACACTCCATATAAATTTTGATATCTCAATAATGGATAATCATTATCCTCATGGTGGGTCCATTCCATTTATATTCCAACTATCCTAGGAATAACTACAATCTATAAATAAAAATCAATATAATGTCTCATTGTTTGAATGTCAACTTGGTTATCATGCCATCAAAGTTTTTTTCATCATCTAATCCATAAAAATAAATCATTGACATATTAATCATTACTTGTCCCATTATCCATAGATTATTTAAACCCAAATATCTTGTAAGTTATATAATGGTAAAACTTGAAGTCCTTGAAAACCAAATATACAATGTTTACTAGGTCAACCAAAAAGAGTAATTATTAAAGATAAATAAAATAAAAATGTGTATATTGTTAGTGTATTTTTTTATTGTTTTTTTGATCCTCCAATCCATAATAAATTTTCAATGAACAATAATCCATTATAGATCCCATGGTATTCAAAATTATTTCCTTCATGCCCTTATATATAACATCCTCAAGGCCACTAGTTCATGGGTTGAAAGAAGAAAAAAATTTGTACCTTAATATATATATTTTAATTCATTTCTTAAGAATGAATTAAAAACGTAAATACCTTTAACAGTCATTTACAATCCTAGAAAATAAAAAATTATGAAAAATTATTTTGGATTGCAATAACTATATTGTTTGAATCGGTATCTTTCCTACATGCCTACACCTATTTAGAAATGTAGATTATACATTCCTAAATTTATTTAATATTATCTTATTGAGGCAAGAGTATCATTAAACCATTCTTCATCAAATCTAATATATACACCTCTAAAATAGTTTTTTTCATTTTATCCATGTTTTTAATATTCCTACATTGTTGGATTCGATAATATTCCATAATGAAGAATTAAGTATCATTGAGAATCATGGGTCATAATAATCCATATTGTAATATATTTTCCACTAAGTGGTTCATCCCAGGCATCACTTTATATGGGGATATATTAAATATTTTCATCATTCCAACAAATTATTTTGTTAAAATACTCCATTAATTGAGAGGATCTCTATTAGATTAAAATAATCAATGGCCCCAACTGAATAATTTTTTACCTTATACAAATATAGAATTTGAATTAGGAGGTGATATTACAATGTATATATCCCATGAAAAAAATTTAATATAAATAAACCATATACATGGAGGTACATTTTTATGTAATAATTATTCATATTAAAAAAAATTATATGTTTATCGGTCACCTTCCAGTTCAATGTGTGGTACATCCTATCTTAAGAGATGACACATGATTATATTTTTCACCCATTTTTCAAAAATATAAATATTATAAATCCTCCTCTAAGAAGTCATATCAAATAAAAAATGAATATATATCATGCTTATCATGGTTGTATTTATATTCTATGTGGTCAGAATACATAATCACTTTTGATAGCACAAAATAATAGTAAAACCTGTTAGAAGATAACAACATTGAAAAGATATCTTCCTCAGTGGTGATTATGTAAAATATTATATCATTCAATTAGTAGATCCTATGAAATAGTGGTTATTATAAATGGTTATAAAATTTCAAATTCCATGGTCCAGTTGAATCGTTCCTAGTAAAAAACACTAACTTGACCTAAATATTATAGTCTATTGAAATTATAATTGGGGATTCCAAAAACATTTTCTTAAGAAACTGATATAAATTTTTCATCAATTAGAAAATATAATATTAAATAATTCAATCTAATAATCATTAATTTTTTATATATTTTACAGAAATATCTTATATGTCATTAATTAAAACCCAAAAAATAAGAATTTTTATTATTTCCATGATTAAGGTTTGAATATACATGTTTTTTATCACTTCTATCATCATTATATTAACACCAATATATTTACATAAAATATTTAGTTCATAAAAAAATGTCATGTTTAAAATTATAGATGAAATTCAAATATTTTATTTCAATGTATCTTTTTTCCCACATTTCCATGAAAATTAAAAAAACAATTAAAATAAAAGAAATTGATTTCACATACTATGAAAAGTAATAAAAAAATATATAATGTGATCCAACATGTCATGGAACATTTCAATCATGATACTCATAACTATGGTTGGAGTGTTTCACATTTCATGGTGAATTATAATGTAATAATACATAAAATAATGGAAAATTATATTAAAATTTTTATAATATTTAATTGAAATATATATTTTTTTCATACATAAAATAACCATACAAGAAGTATGAGAAATTAGGAGTGAAAAATACCTCCATCACCTAATATATAAAAGGAAATGGAAATCTTTCATTTCTCATAATATCATTTAGTTTTTAATGGTCTACATAAGAGATTAATCTTATCATTTTTCTCAAAATAATCAACAATATCTAATCATTATAGATCGTCAAAATTATTCCCTTTTTGGAACAACCAATTATAGTCTTGCCAAAATAATCTGATATTGGATAGATTATTCCTTGATCAAAAAGATGAATCACATCATATATATATAATTATTCAATTATAGGAATTAAACGTCATTATAGATACTGGTATGGCTTTTATCCATCCTATATTTGAAAAATTGTAATAAAATTATTGGATTGATTTTTTTTTGTGAAAAATGGTTTAATAGAGATGATTAATCCTCTTTATTATAATGTATAAATATTTAGCTTATTAATGACTTGTGATATTTATTCTTCAAAAAATATATTACTTCCCCGTGGAACTATATATTAGTTATGATAGGAGAAAATATAATTTAAATGTAGTTATTTATGAACAAAATGCTTAAATTATTCCTTCAATTATTGTTATATTATGTCTAAAATTACCACATTTTGTTAATAACAATCCTTATGGATTGAAACATACTATATATCTTCATTCACATGATATTTTATTAGCATTATTAACCATTTTCTCTTTATGTGATTTTGAAAATCCAATATTTATATAATTATATATATCATTTTATTCACTACAATGGAAATAGTGTTTAAATCATATTTTGACATATTATAATAATTTTTTATAGCTGGGATATCATTATTTATAAACATATCATTAAAAACTAGATAAATCATACTCATTGAGGAATATTAATATGATCCATTTTAGTTTTAAGGAACAACCCCCTTAAAACAAATGGGAGTATAGTGTAATATTCCTTGTAAAAGGGAATTAAAATTTCATAAGAAAAACAAATATTAACATTCATTAATAAATCTTAATAATGCCCTATGGGATATATTATTTTTATGTAATTCAATTTTATCACAACTCATATTGATTTTTATCTTTTTAACCATATGTTTTTATATACACTATGTGGAATGAAATTGTATCTTGGTCATAAGATACAGAAATCATGAAAAAAAATGCATTATCATTTTATTTATAATATTGAGAAACAAAAATTAGCTCAAATTTTTAGTGGGATATTATGTTTCACTAAGATTAAACACACACTTTTATGTAAAATAGTGTTTTTAAGGAGGGTTACCTATAAAAAAAGTTTATTTAAATTACCATAAAAAGTATATAGAAATATGGTCATAATGTATTATTATCCTAATAGTATTAATAGTTCTACATTGACTATTAATGTGATAATTCCATTGGATTTCTTGTCAAATCAAAATATTAATGTATTTCGAATCTGTAATGACCACATTGAGAAAATATAACAACAATATTAAACATATGTCTTAAATAATTGATAAATCACATTATTTTTTAACATATTAATTATTCATATCATGTTTAGGTGGTTTACATGAATTATGAATAAAGATCATGATTCTTTAACTGTGTGATATTGAGTAGACGGGTTCAAGTGGACTAACCTGCTAAAAGAGATAATTTATTTATTTTTTGGTGAAATTATATGTTATTTTCTATAAGCATGTGGTTTTGTATCTCAACATATGATCATAATCAATTTATTTCATTTTAACATTTACTTCAATGAAGGAAGAAAATAATTAAAATATTATTTTATAGAGATGTTTAATTTGTTAGGTACATCCATAGGGACATGGAATTGATTGAAAAATCCATAATATAATTTTCACTTTTAAATGGTAACAATGACATATTTGGCCACATGATTAGGATTATAGTTACATTTTAAAATCCATTCCCATGGATTTTCACAAAAATTAAATCCTATATAGCTACAAAATATAAATAATGCATTAGGATTATTATATAATTTATGAAATAGTCTTTATAATATATCACAACATGAAGATATTAAATATCATAGTGTGTGCCTATATGAGGCTATCATGTCTATTTAGTATCCATGTCAAATTATGGGCCTTTATTTTTTTTTTGTTGTACTATTTTTATATTATTATAATTCATTAATTTTTATATACAATCCTATAGTGTCACACATGATGTTTATCCACATGGTCAATCATTTTGGATGAATTTCAGTTTAGAATGTTTTGGGACCCACATATTCAAATTACTGAACATGTTAGTGTAAATTATCACATGTAAATTTAGTAAATTTTATTATTGAAAATTAGATTAATAATGATTTATTTTATACTCACTATTCAAATGAATTAATTTGGATAATATTAATGTGTTTATGGAATATGTTTCATCCATATATTTAATATTTGGGCATCTCAAATGATTTTTCTAGGGAGAAATTGATTTAACATATTATCATTCATCACATAACACATGAGACCATAACAAGTTAATTATGAAATATTATTCATAATAATTAATATAAAAATGTTTTAAATTTTGTTATATGTTGGTTTTTGGGTTAACTACTATTATGTTTATAAAATTACATATTCTATGAGTTTGAGCTATGTATTTATTACATTTTGATATAAAAAATATTTTGGAAGAATATATATTGAATATATACTTAAAATAACATTTTCTTCCATGTTATAACAAGATATATTTAATATAATATCAAAACACATAGATCTCTATTTTTAGATGGGTCAAATTATTATTTTTTAATTGTATGTGTGTCATAAAAAACATCCATCATCCAATATTGAACACATAAATGAATAATGGAACTATAAAAGTTTTTTCATATGGGATTATAAGATTTAAATAGATTCAAATTTAACCATTATATATATTTTATTCATAATAATATTAGGATAATCATGGATTGTGTTGTCCAAAATGGTACCCATTATTCTACAATTTCAATTTCTTTTCATGTGATCTTTGAACGAAATATTTTACATCATTTTCAAACAATCATTGAAAAAATATAAAGTCTAGAAATTTAAAATTATCACCCCTCATAAATTTTCATTAGAATCACCTTGTCCAATTGGTATTTCGGAATTCTTGACAATATACATGTTCAAATTTATATTCAAATTTTTTTAATTTGTATAAAATCGTTCAGTATAGTACCAATGATACTAATGTCACATCAATAAGTGATTTAATTTATTATATATCCCTATTCATTATAGATTTGTATATTTCTAAAATAAACTACTGTTTTTTATGTAATTAACTAGAGGGGATTAGGAGATCTCACTATAGAAGTAGCGGATAAGGAAGAAATACGTTTTACTAAAAAAACACTGATATTGATTTTTAAAAACTAAAATGTTAATGATAATATTGAGGTGACCAATTAATTGTTTCATTTTTAACATGGTAGAATAATATAAAAAATCATATAAAAGTAGTAAGAATATCACATACAATTTTAGATTGGCCCCCCCAATTGACCTAATATTGCTAGATTATTGAATCATTATTTAATTTGAACATACCATTTTATAATTTAATTTTTTTAAGATTATCCCAATGTTGTTCCTGATACCCCACCAACAGACAATCCATTTTAAAATGTGGTGACAATGAATATAATAATACAATAAGTAGAGTTAAATTATTTTAATTATAATAGAAAAGTGATATGTTATGTGTCAGATGAACCATGCCATACTTTAATCAAAACTTTCCTGGAAAGGTCCTTCCCAATATAAAAGTTCATTTGAGTACCTATTTTGTCTCTATAACATCTTTTTATTGTGATAAAGGAATACACAAATCATTTAAAGGGTAGTAATTATTATGATTACTTTCCAAAATATTACTTATAATTTTATTTAAAGGGGACTTATGAAAAATTAATGATACATATTTTAATGTAAAATTAAATAATCAAATATATACTTTAATAGAAAATTTTCTTATTTATATTTTTAATGAATTATTGAGATATCCTAATTAGTTATAAAATGATAACAACACTTTTATCGTTGATTATTTATTTACATAATTTTACTAAGAATTTGTTTTTTAAAATGTACTAAAAATCATTTTAAATTATTCAATATTTTATCTAAATTATTTCATTATATTTAATTTTATAATTGTATGTGTGTCTAATATGAGTAATAATAATGGAATTTTTAATCCCTAGTGTCCCTCAAAAATGTTCTAGCATAAATTTAAAAAATTAAAAATGTTTTTAATGATTTGGTTTGAGCCATATTTCGAATGTAAATAAAAAATAAAAATAACATGATTGATAAATATAAATGGTTGTTGACATATAATGTATTACATAATTTAGAATAAAATAATGATAAATATAAATTGATATTGAGTGTAATATATATATATATAATATATTAATGTAAATATTATTTCCAAAACAAAATATATAACATAATTTCGATTAAAACAATAGTTTTGATTCATCATTATCCATAGTTAAGAGTTCATCCTCCTATCAGTGAGTTCTAAAAAGTGTGATGGATTCAAATAACAGAAATTTGGATTATATAAGTATCAATTAATTAATTTATATATTTTAGATTAATGTATGAACTTATTACTTGTTAATTATTCGTTTATTATGGAGATCATTTTAAAAAAACAATATTTAGGATACAATGTTGTTGGTTAGAAAAAATCCTTTCATACTATACATAAAAAGGTTTATTCCCTAGATTTAATAATGAATATAATTTTAGGAAACCTTTTCTACTAGAATATGTAGGATAATCTGTATTTTATAACAATTTTTTTATGACTATAAAAATAAATATAATGTTGTGTCAAAACTTATGATTTATAAATCAAGAATGTATAAACCATTTGTATTAAATATAATGGTACTAATTTATTAAAATATCTTTTTTTAAAAAAATTCTTCTAATACCACTGAATTACTGTAGTAAATATTAGATAAATAACTAGTTTCTACTAGAAATATTTCAAATAATGGTAGAACCTTTTATTCAAAGTACAATGAAATGAAATGAAATTATATATTTTATAGTCCCCAATAAAGGATGATCAAAATAAAGCATCAATTATTGGTATAAAACATTCATATAAGAGGCACATTAATAATGAATATTATATTTACATATTAATGATATCATCTATTTATAGTGAGTTGTGAATGAAACATGGGTAAATGTATATTTACAATATATTTTCCCATATCCAATAATTCTATTGGGAAAGGTTTAATCAAGAAGTAAATAATTTTTTTGATATTTTTATATGAATCATTGTCATCATTATCACCCATTTGATTAATTGTTTTATAAATATTAAGTAAATTGTATTGATAAATCACATAAATATAATATGGATAAGGTTATCCAAGTTGATAAGAACATGATGAATGATAAATCCTCAAATCTTATGTTCAAAATAAAAATGAAGATTATTAGTCTAATGGATTGTATTATTTTAAAATCATCATGGGAATATCATTATACAAAAAGAGAAAGAGGGCATTGATAAGTTCGTTAATAAATAAAATTTAAATTTAAATAATGATTAAAAAACATTAACAATTAATAATGATCTTAATAAGATTGTATAAAATTCTATAAATTTTAATAATATATAATATTTAAATCATGGATTTTATTCTCCTATTGTGGGGGGAATAAACCTCTTGAATAATGTTAGAAATATAATAAAAATAATTAAAGAGATATATATTTTGGATATGTATAACCAATATCAAAACGTATAAATTCATTTTGAAAATTTTTCTTCCAATTATGATTTTTTATTATATTTTAAATGATATATAAAATCATTCAATATATTTTTCATCATTTTATATATTCATAATTAAATTAATTAATTTTCTATAAATATTGTTTTCCTCATTTTATCAACCTAAATAATAATATCTTATAATTATAAAATTGGTATTTATAAATAAATTTAATTATTTGATAATGACTATTAAAAAAGACAGATTAGTTTATCATAGTTCTTTTCTAGAATATGGGATTGGAAATGATAGATCTCTCACACCCTTTTATTGATTATAATGTATTATATTTTTTACTCTATATTTTTTATCATGTTTTTAAACTATATAAAATGGATATAAAATGATCATTTTAAATTGTATAGTATAGAAAGTAGTTTTTAAAAAAATTCTATTCAGTTTTGTACATAAGAAAAAATATTATTCATTTTTAATATAGTCTTTTTCACTTTTTGACTAAAATAATTACTTGAGAATTGTATTAAATACTATCTCTATCAATTAAAAATATTTATATTAAAAGAAAATTCAATAACATGTTATTTATTTAGATCAACTGAAAATTAATATTTTTATTAAAATTTATGTTTATGAAATCATTATTAGATCATCAAGTTTTCTACATTTTAGTGTAATCTTTATTATAAAGGTATGTGAATTTGACCTTAGTATTATGGGATATTTTAATAATTTTTTAGAAGTCAGATATTTTAGGTAGAGGAATATTATTATAAATAAACTGATGTATGATAAATATTTGTTAAAAGATTTTATACATTGTTTTAAGAAATTTTCATATACCAATATGAGTAATTATTGGGGAATATAGGATAATAATAAAAGAAATTATATTCTTGAAAATATTTTTATTATAATGATTGGTAGTTTTCAATATTTAATTTATTTTGGATTGTATAAAATTTTTTAAATATTCATTTGGGTTATTTTAATATCTAACCCTAGAAAATGTTATATTATATTTGTTAAAATAATTATTAAATATATTAATCATTTTGTAAACATTATTTTATTCAATCATGGTAGAACGTGTTTTTTTAATGGTAATGTGAATCTTATTCTAATTTTTTATAATGAAAAATTGATAGGAAAAGTAGTTGTGGTATGTGTTAAATTTTATAATTTTTTATAAAAGAGATGAAATAAAAAATTATCCATTTATTTATATATAGAAGAATCAAACTGTTTTTTTAATTTTTATTGTTCTCATGTTATAAATTTTAAGAAACATTTTTTTAATTTTGAAATTTCATTTGAAAAATTACTTAGTTTCTGTGACAAGTCATATTCTATTATTACATAAATTATTCATTTAGAATATCCATGATCTAAAAATATATAATTAACATAGATTTTTTTTTAAAGATCGTGTTAAAAATTTAATATTTTGGAATATATTCCTTTTGGATATCGATTTATGAATATATCCAAAAAAAATATTAGATTTAGTTATATTTAGAAGATTATGCATGGACAAGAAATGATAGAAGAATTAATTTAATTATTTTTATAAATTTACTCTTTTAATTTATCATTATTTAATTACATTATGGGTTTTTTCATGAATACTATATTTTATTATTTGGTTTACTAACATATTACTAATATATGTTTAATTTGATTAAAATATTTTTTAAATTCCATGAATGTCATAAACCTGCATTAATAGTTTCTAGTTGTAGTTTTTTATATTAGAATATTTTTTTCTATTATATAAAAGATGGACTTTGAAATCAATAAAATTAATATCAGTTAGTCATGAGAATGAATCTAAAATTTAAGTGGAGATTTATTTTTTTCATCAGTTGTTATAAATGTGTTGAAATTAATGTACTTAGGTTGATTTATTCTCTTTAAATAAGATTAATCCAACAAGAATTACATATTTTTAAATCATTATAATAATGTATTATTATATGATAAATTTCAGGTTTTATTAAATATTTTTTTCTCACTTTCTATTTATACAAATATATTAGATTTATTTTTTAAAAAACATCCTAATAAAATGACTGAATTATAGTTCCTTATATACTTATCAATTCCAAATTTATAAATATTTTATTATTTAAAAAATTCATCAAATCTTACATGTTTTATATATATTGATTTATAATTATAAAAAATGGTGAGATTATTTAGTGGATGCATCCAGGATTTTTTTTGTTTTATAATTAAAACCCCCTAATTTTTCTTATTTTCTTTAACGTCTGTTCTGAAAAAATTATTTGTTTTATTGATTTAATATTTCACTACTTTTACAATACAATATATATATAGTCGATGCTTCCACTTCTTATAGAGGAAATAATGGGGTTGAATTTATAAATTCTTCAATGACTATTTATTATTAATATAATTTCTAGTTAATTATTCTATATTGTTTATCATTTATTTGTTACTAAATTGTTCTTATAATATCACATGTGAAATTAATATTTTTGGTTTTATTAAAATTTTGTAAAACAATATTCAAAATGATCACTAGAAAATGGATTTTCATAAAAATGAAATAATAATTAAATATCAATTCTTATCATATTAATCCTTAAGAATATTTTAAAAAATCATCATGGAAAGCCTCATTATGAAATTTTCAAAAATTCATACTGGAAATTATATTTATAAAGTTCATATTAATCCCTATAAATATGGAACCCTCCTTTCACCATCATTTTCCCCTCTGAAAAAAATTTACTTTATAAGTACATTTTTATAATGTAAAATATTATCCTTATTCAAAATTTTGATGCTTAAAAAATTTTATAATGAAGAAAAATGCTTATGATACTAAAATGAGTTTTTTTTATATTTGTCTATAAATAAATAGTTTCATTAAAATTAATTTATTTTTATAAAGAAAATAATTATTATTCTAAATATTAATATTTATAAATTATAAAATTTTTATGCAAATTAAAATAACTCATTTTTAACAGATTTCCTTAAATTATTTATTTTATTTGTTTTTGTATTCATATTTATTTTGATATTTATATATTGTAATATCAAAAAATAACAAAAAACATATTATTATAATGAGGAACATTTTAATTATAATATATTATGTACGTTAAATAATCCCAATTTGTTTGATTTCTTACACCACATGCAACACCAAACTAAAAAAAATTACAGAATATTTAGAAAAAAATTATAGAAACATATTACATCCATCACAACAAAGTAGCTAAATTTTAAAATTAATTGGAGTAATAGATTTGTTAAATATTGTATAATAATAAAAAAATATATTTCTAATATAAATGAAATACAATTATTTTACATGAATGACTAATAAAACCATCTATTATATAAAAAATTAAATATAAATTCATTTTTTGTGAAATTTTAATTTATATTTCGATATACATTTGACTATTGATGAAAATTATTTTCTCTATTAATAATTCGTTAAAAATAATTTAGTGGGTAAATGATATGAAATAAGAATAAATAATATTTCTTTTTTGAAAATTTCAATTTCAAATAAATATAATTTTCTATCATATTTTCTAATTCTATTAAAATATTAAATCTCTAATGATTAGATTTAGAATATGAATGATTAAATATATATTAATATTAATAATATTAATAATTTCTTATGATTTAATTTTTGGTTTATCAATAATAATTTTTTAGATGGATTGTGAACTAATATAATTTCTGCAATGAAATTATCACTGAAATTATCGTAATACATGAATTTATGAAATGTGTATAAAGATATATAAATATTATATATTTATTACTAAAATAAATACATTATAATTAATATTTTTTTTAAAACCCATGTATATTGTTTTTGGAACATGAGTAATATTTTATTATAAACACGATTTAAAATATAATACAATAAAAATTACATTTCATCACTTATAAATTTAAATCATCAAAATTGATTATATTTATTTTATTAAAATAATCATATAATTTAATTTTAGTAAATTTTATTTTTTGATTTATCTTATTATACAAATTATTGATCTTAATATCCATTATAATGGTAAAACATTTTTTTTCAAGGAACTATTTTAATACTATTGTGTAATTTTTATATGAAATATTAAGTAAATATATATTAGATGATGAATATAATTTGATTTTTAATCCTATATATAACAATATTAACTATCATTCAATTTTTATTCATACACTTAACAATTTTATAGGGGATATATAAATATAAAATGTATTCTACCTATAAGAAGGACAGTTTAAGGGCCTATTTAAGGGTAACACATTGTTTTAAAATGACATGTATGTGTTCCTCAAGCACATCATAAATGAAATCAGAATTTATCTTTACCGATGTAAGGTTATGTTCTATGATTTACGTGATCATGGAGGGTAAATACATATTCCACATTTTTTCATCAAGATAGGACAATAAATTCATAAATATTATCTTATGTTTTCATGAGATCTATAATGGAAATATTGTTTTTTAAAATATTATTTATGGGAAAAACCTCTTGGTGTAATATTTTTTTATCTCATATGTTTGGGTAACTAAATGTTTCTTAACGGTGCGTAATATTATGAAAACCCATTATCTAGGAGGGCCAATATATAACATTTTTCAAATAATGAAAAATCCCACATGTCTCTTCTTCCTCAAATGGTCTTCTATAATATGTAACTTGTGTCAACCATCATCTCTAGTCATGAGACTTCCATCCATATATTTGATCCCATTAAACCAAAAAATAATATTGTCAACCTCATAGGATCATCTAAATTCCTTATATGAATTGTTAATGGAAGATTATATCTTGTTTGAGTAAAATGGATACCATGTTAATTGTTTCACTATAGTGAAGTTAATAATGGAAAAGAACTGTGTTCCCCTATTAAGATATTTGTATGTCATCTACTATTGTTTTACCTCTTACTAGAACCCACTACCACTTCTTAATTTCGTTACAATACATGATAACTTTTCTACTATTTCCCTCAACTGGTGAAGAGTAATCTCACTGAATCCATATACCACCACATTCCACAACCAATCATCCACCACTACAATGATACCCCCATAATGCTCTCCTACTGTAACACCCCGAGATTTTATGAAAAATATTTTTTTTAATTTCATTAATGTCTTGTGTTGTATGCTACACCAAAAGGATCATGCACAACATGCATCCTTGACTTGCCTTGCATTACACGCAATCGCGACCTTCCTCGATAGCGTGTGTAGTATGCAATACTGAGTTTCACTAAACAACGATATGCTATTAAAATATTATTAAAACTAGCTGTTATGAATAGTAATAACCACCTTTTAAAATTTTAGAAATTTTATCTCTCTAAATGGACTTCTTTTTTGGATTTGGAGTATCGAATTTAGCCTACAGTGAATGTTTTGTACTTTTCGGATAACTTTCATATTTTGATGAATTGTGAAAATTACTAAATATTAATTAAAAACAACTTTTTTAATCAAAATAATTAATAGTAATAAATTATGAATTTGAGTGGTTTTAAAATATATTTAAAATATATTTTTACCATTTAATACAATTTTTGTCATTGGATATAATTTACCCATTAAACTGAACATAACCAAGTATCAATCTTTTGATAGTTATTATATCTTAAAAACACGCTTTTTGTTTTGACAGCGGGAATTAATTTAAATTAATTTCTTCCACTTCTGTGTTTTGAATTTGGAAAAATGGATTCCATATTTGGAATCAGGATGTTAAAATTTTGTAAATAGGTAACTTTTATTTTTAGACATTTTGAATAATTAACTCGGTAAATATTTTATTTACCAATGTTAAAGGGTAAATCCGGTAAATAAGGGTTAAAAAATAATATTATAATAATAAAAAAAATACCATAAATCGTGTTATAACCTTATTGGTTGACACATTTTCGACCATGGGCCTCTTTGGGTCATTTTGGGACCCCATGGTGCCACTTGTAAGTGATAGGGACACTTTATTTTAATTAAGTTAAAATGAATACAAAAATGTCACAAGCATATATATTTTATAAAAACAATTTTTACATAGGGATATATATGTTGGATTTTCAATTGTAAATATTAATTAGAAATATAACAAGATTTCTTACATAATGATAATTTATTTATATTTTTTAGACATTAAATAATTAAATATATGTATGACACAATGATGATGCAGTAATTATATTATTAATGAAATATTGACATAATTGATTATATAAATACCCAAATAAATGTAATTTGAGACTTTTTATGAATTACACTAATTTTATAGGTTAATATGACATGTCAGTATTGATCTAATTAACTTTTGTAGAACTAATAATTCGTTTCTAATTTTTACAAAATTCAATTACTAAATATTGTCAAAATTGACATAAAATAGTTTTTAAAAAAAATATTATATTATTAATTGTTATGTTATTCCTAAAAATCTAATTTTCAAAAAAATGACTTAGAAAAGTTTATATATATTAATAATAAACAACTTGGGGTTCTTTTGGCTTGTTATAGTATGTTTATTAACCTTATAGTGTAAGAACAAAAAAAGACACGATAAAAGTAAAATTATCCAACTTAAAGTTAAATATAAATGATAAGGTTAAAATAGGAACCTAAACTTGATTAAATTCTATTTTATGAGAGTATATAGACCCAGCCCCACCTTATCTCCGAAATAAATCAATTTAGATCTATTTCAAACTGAATTTGGCCTTATAATAAAATAATATTTTTAGTTATTCCAAAGGTGCCCCTCTCCTCCCTTATAAAAGGGAACATCCTCCCTCTTTTCCTCACACCACATTGAGCCTTCAAGCTCTGCCAAACCGTGCCAAATTCTCTTCTACACTTCCCTAGAAAAATCCTAGAGGTTCCGGTCTTCCTCAAAGACCAATTTTAGTTCCCTAAAAAGAGATCTCAAAGAGGCGCTTCAAAGAAGAGGTCATGTCCGTTACCGATTCGTTCATCATTATTTCTTCTTCCACTTCTTCTTATTTAGTTGTTTCATCATGAAGTAATAACATCAGTATCACTCATATACTTATATGTTATTATAAGTATGAAACAACCCTATTTCACCATCTATCCATCCTACGAAAAATTAAATTACTGCGCGTGCGTACGTACAAAATACCGTCTCCACGCCGTGGTGTAATCTATTTTCCACCACCACCTTACTTGGATTGGTATAATGGTGTAAATAATAACTATATATGATTATTTTAAAGTGATATTGATTCTGAAATAGTATACATACATGCCAATATAGTCCCACGATCATGAGAACGATATCATCCCTCGTGCGTACTTACGGACTACCGTCTCCACGACGCGATGAGATTCATTATCCACGGTAACCATTCATCAATTATTATAAAGTATATATAATAAGAAATCATAAAAAATATGACATAATAATGATACTGGATTTGTGTGTATATATATGTATGTCATCTACTTAATTCCATTCAACTCAATAAGGAAACGAAAACAGCGTTCATGCATACGTACGGCCTACCGTCTCCATGAACGGTGTATTTCTTTCCATTGACTGAACTATTATATATATGTATATTATGAATATATATTATATATAAATCATGTTTTATATTCTGGAATTAAGTAATCATGATCTAAGTAATCATATGAATAATTACAAGTCAAAACACGGATGAAAAATGAAATGATTTTACCCAAAACGCTCTGTAACATGGAATTTACTAAAGAACGGGTCATATAAAGTCATAAGTGAACCATATATGAAATCATAACAATTAATATGATTATTTAATAAGTCAATAACATTATTTAAATCATTAAACAGGAGGTTCGGACACTTACGAAGCAAATCGGACATAAGGTAAGGGAAATATCACAATCTCATTTTTATCCGAGATTGTATATACTATGGAATTTACTGAGCTGTATTTTATCATCCACATCCTTGTTTCCTCATTATGTAATATTATTACCATCCACCTAAAATTGTTTAAATCCAATTTACCCTTCAATTTGTTTTTATTAAAAGATATGAAAGGAATCTTTTGTCGTTTTTCGTATGAGGTACTTTTTGACTTTTCCGAAAAAAGTACGAAAGAATGTTTTTTTAACTTATACGGCATGAATTGATTTTTAAAACATTATTTCCAAGAAGATTCCTTCACAATTTTTCATGTTTCTTTTTAATCAACTTCTTTTGTTTAAAATTGTATGATATGTTAAAGAAAGGAAAATATTTTTGAATTAGAAAGGATATTTTCATCAAGAATGGAGTTCAAGTGCTTTATCAAAATTATTTTCCATCTAAGATAATATAGGGTTCTGTTTCTATCCCTATTATTACATTAATTTGATTATTTTGTGATGAAATTATTTTTATGAATTCCTTTATCTTATATGAACTGTTTTATGATGTCATGTTGTTTAAGAATCTCATTTTTACTACATGGGTTATGCAATGATTTATGATTTATGATTTTGTGGAACACATAAGAATGGTGTCATTATTAGATGGGTGGGAAATATATCTCCCTCAAATGCATTGTGTAAAGATTTTATATCTCATGAGATAGAAATGGATGGAACGGCAGGTTATATCGGTTCAGTAAAACAGGACTGAAACGAGGAGAGAACTCGGTTCAGAAATGGACTTTGTCCACTAAGATAGTCTTGGAAATGAGTCTTTACTAATAAGAAATTATTCTCTATGATTATGTGTGTATTCCACAATGTTTCATGTTTTAAGTTATGATTATTGGGATTACATTTCACTACTATGAATTATCCCATGTTATGATATTACAATCTCTTTTTCAGGATAAGATTTCCAAAATGTTATGTTCTTATCAATATGATGTGATTGATATTTCTTTTTTTTACCCTTACTGAGAATTTGAGCTCACCCTTTTATGTTTTCTTTTCCCTATTATATAAAGAATGGTTTTAGGTTAAAAAATGAAGATCTTTATGGGAGATGTTAAAAATCTTTCACCACAATTAAAAGATTATATTCTGAGTTTCCAAAGACACTAAACTATTACGGTCCTTGTGTGTGTGTGTTTTTGTTATGTACTAAGTATTCTGTAAACGTAATGTAATCTCCATGTACGTTAATCTTCAGGTCTCTAAAGTTGGAATCTTAGGAAAGGTTTATCCAACCTTTGGAAACTAGGATGTGATAACTTTAGTGAGATTCCTAGAGATATTTCTAAGGTATGTCTAGGGATGTTGCTAAGGTTAAGTATAAGTATAGGTTATAGTCCTAGAATCGCGCTAACGATCTTAGAATTAAACCTAAGATGTCAGATATTGAAGGTACTCCACCTTTATTATGTTATTTTCCCTATTATGATTTTTGCCTCTCACACTATTCTTTTTGGGTTTTAGACGATGGTTGGAACACGAAGGAACCGTGTTTATCAATGAAATGGACTATGTAATGATTGTCCTCCTAAACAAACAAATGCTTTGGGAGATGGTGTGAAAAATCTTATTGCTATACTTACACAAGCTATGAATCATTCTGGACTTCCAAATGAGAAGAGAAGGGAACAATATTCTATTGATTCCTTCATGAGGCAACGTCCACCTTCTTTCAGTGGGTCTTCTGATCCACTTGTCGTTGAACAATGGATCAGTACCACTGAAAATATATTTTTAGTTCTTCAATGTTATGAACATGATAATGTCATCTTAGCAGTATATCGTTTGGAAGGTGAAGCTGATAAATGGTGGAATCTTATCAGGAATACGAGGCAAAGATATGAAATTGTGTCCATGGAATGGGATGAGTTCAAGAACTTATTTTTCAATAAGTACTTCACTCTTATTTTTCGAACAAAGATAGAGATGGAGTTTCTTGAACTAAAGAAAAACGATGATGAATCCGTTGGTATATATGAAGCGAATTTTACAAGGCTTGCAAGGTATGCATCTGGATATATCATCCAACCTGAAATTAAAGTTGATCGATTCTTCAGTGGCTTAAAACCAAATCTTTGAAGGGAATTAGCTATAATAGACTTCAGTAGCTATGAAGAAATTGTGCGTTGTGCTATCAAGGTAGAAATAGAAGTTGGTGTTAGTTATCCATCTCATAGTTTTGACAAGAAATGAAAGATAGAGTTCAAGGAGAAATCTCAGAATAATGGTGAAAAGAAGATGAATGTTTCTTTATGCTCAAAGTGTGGAAAGAAGCATGGTGGAGATTGTCTTAAAGGGACAAGTAAATGTTTCAAATGAGGAAAGTAAGGTCATCAGGCATTTGAATTCCTCAATGATAGGAAGAAGATGTATAATTATGCAAACAAAGGAAAGGATACACCGAATGAACCTACTACACTTCAATGTTTCAAGTGCAAGGAAATGGGGCATTATGCTAATAAATTCCCTAATCCAAGGGTTAGTGATGATCGACATGAGCAACCACTTAAGCCAAAGGAGAAAGGGAAGTCACATGAGATCACCATTGGAGATGTTGAATATGATAACGATGTGGTGGAATGATCAAGTGTTTATGTAATGGGATTCCAAAATAATGTTGTATATAGTATCGTAGAATATTGGAATATTTATGTATTGGTCTATTGTTTTTTTCAATAATTTTATGGTACTTGTAACCATGGAAAGTGATTGAGATATTTTTCGAAAAAAGATAATATGCTCATAATGAAGGGAAAATGAGAAAATGAAATATTTGACAGTATTCATGAGCTCATGATTGATATAAGGACTAAGTGATATCATGGTTTGAGTATATAGAATTTTGAGGATTTTGGTATGTGGAAAGTGTTAACTTTTAACTGCATTCATTTTTTCACTAAGGTTCAATGGGTATTCATTTTTCAAGACAATACATGATTAAGGCCTTCGAATGTTTGATATGTGACCAACAAGACATATCTTATGATATATGGGGATCAACTTTGGTATTAAATCTCTGGTAATCGTTTTTACTATATTATGAGAGTGGACTGCAGTATTATGGATAAGCCTAAATATTGGAATTGATTATGTTGGAAAAAAGTTAGTATTGTTTAAGGATAGAAGTTTTTTTTCGATATTATTGATTGGATGTTATAGTAATATAGTTTTAGAAAAAGGACAACATGTAGGATGGGCGACATCCCATCACATCGGACAAGGCTTTGGAAATCGAACCCACAACCAAAGTGCGACTGGCCTTTATCGCCTACCACTGGCCTACATGAGGTCCCTGTTTAGTAGAAACTAGTTTTATTATATTAAGAAGTATGATATATTAAGTATAAGTACATTTTAGGAACCATATATGATTAATCTCGCTATAGATGGACTTATGTATTTTTTGATAACTTTTCTAACCTTTTGTTTGAGATAGATGGAATGACCCATAATTCTATCACATGATCTGCTAACACATAATGAATGACAAATTCAACTTCATTTATTTAAGAGATGAAGTGGAAATTGTCCAAAGAACGACCATCGATGAGACTATACCGAAATCACGAAAGTATTTCTTCTAATTCCAATTTCATCAACTTTAGGGAAACGATCTTGATAACCAAAAATGATGTCCTAGTGCTCTTATATCTGATGAATCAGATGGTACCTTAGATCGTCACAAATTTATGGCTTTGTGATTGCAGGCTTTTCTATAGCCATGTTCTCTACCACTCTCCATCAGAACATGATGGTAAGATTTCTCTTCCATATCCATATTTTCACCTATGTGGAAACCCAGTGATTAGTTTATCTGGGTAACCATTACATTTCATAATTTTTTATAAATATTGGTTTTGCTATTCCTTTTTACGATGTGGGTTTCTATTAAAGAAATTTTTGAATAGTAAACCATTTATAACCCCGACGAATTTCGTGGGAAAAATTCATTTTAAGGGGGGTAGAATGTAACACCCCAAGATTTTATGAGAAATATTCTTTTTAATTTCATTAATGTCTTGTTTTATACGCTACACCAAAAGAAGCATGTACAACACGCATCCTTGACTTTACTTGCATTACAAACAATCACGACCTTCCTCGATAGCGTGTGTAGTACGCAATACTGAGTTTCACTGAACAGCGATATGCTATTAAAATATTATTAAAACTAGCCGTTATGAATAGTAATAACCACCTTTTAAAATTTTAGAAATTTTATCTCCCAAAATGGACTTCATTTTTGGATTTGGAGTATCGAATTTAGCCTAAGGTGAAATTTTTGTACTTTTCGAATAACTTTCACATTTTGATGAATAGTTAAAATTACTATATTTTAATTAAAAACAACTTTTTTAATCAAAATAATTAATAGTGATAAATTATGAATTTGAGTGGTTTTAAATTATATTTATAATATATTTTTACCATTTAATACAATTTTTGTCATTGGACATAATTTCCCAATTAAACTGAACATAAATAAGTATCAATATTTTGATAGTTATTATATCTTAAAAAGATGCTTTTTGTTTTGACAGCGGGAATTAATTTTAAATTAATTTCTTCCACTTCTGTGTTTTGAATTTGGAAAAATGGATTCCTTATTTGGAATCAGGATGTTCAAATTGTGTAAATAGGTAACTTTTATTTTTAGACATATTGAATAATTACTTCGGTAAATATTTTATTTACCATGGTTAAAGGGTAAATCCGGTAAATAAGGGTTAAAAATTAATATTATAATAAAAAAATTACCCTGAAACATGTGATAACCTTATTTTTTGATACATGTTCGACCATGGGCATCTTTGGGTTAATTTTGGGACCCCATGGTGCCACATGTAAGTGATAGGGACACTTTATTTTAATTTAGTTAAAATGAATACAAAAATGACACAAGCATATATCTTTTAGAAAAACAATTTTTACATAGGGTTATATATGTTGGATTTTCGATTGTAAATATTTATTCGAAAGATAAAAATATTTCCTACATAATTATATTTTATTTATAATTTTTAGACATTATATAATTTAATTTATTTATGACACAAAAATGATACAGTAATTATCTTATTAATGAAATATTGACATAATTGATGTTATAAATACCAAAATAAATGTAATTTGAGATGTTTTATGAATTACACTAATTTTATAGGTTTATATGACATGTTAGTAGTGATTTAATTAACTTTTTTCGAACTAATCATTCTGGTATGAGTTTTACAAAAATCAATTACTAAATAGTGTCAAAATTGACATAAAATAGTTTTTAAAACAAATATTATATTATTAATTGTTATTTTATTCCTAAAAATCTAATGATTGGTAAAATGACTTAGATAAGGTTATATATAATAATAATAAACAACTTGGGGTTAGTTTGGCTTGTTATAGTATGTTTATTAAACTTATAGTATAAGAACACAAAAAGACACGATAAAAGTAAAATTATCTAACTTAAAGTTAAATATAAATGATACGGTTAAAATAGGAAGATAAACTTGTCTAAATTATATTGGATGAGATTATTTATACCCATACCCACCTTAGATCCAAAATAAATCAATATGAATATATTTAAAACCGAATTTAGCTTTATAATAAAATAATATTTTTAGTTATTCCAAAGGTGCCCCTCTCCTCCCTTATAAAAGGGCACCTCCTCCCTCTTTTCCTCACACCACATTGAGCCTTCATGCTCATCAAAACCCTGAAAAATTATCTTCTCAACTTCCCTAGAAACATCCTAGAGGTTCTGTTATTCATCAAATACCAATTTTAGTGCCCTAAAAGGAGATCTCAAAGAGGCGCTTCAAAGAAGAGGTAATGTCTGTTACCGATTCTTTCATCTTTATTTCTTCTTCCACTTCTTCTTCTTTAGTTGTTTAATCATGAAGTAATAACATAAGTATCACTAATATACATATATGTTATTATAAGTATGAAAAAACCCTATTATACCATCTATCAATCCTACGAAAAATTAAATCACCGCGTGTGCGTACGTACGGAATACCGTCTCCACGCCGTGGTGTAATCTATTTTCCACCACCACCTTAATTGGATGGGTATAATGGTGTAAATAAAAACAATATATGATTATTTTGAAGTGATATTGATTCTTAAATAGTATACATACACTCCAATATAGTCCCACGATCATGAGAATGATATCATCGCTCGTGCGTACGTACGGACTACCGTCTCCACAACGCGATGAGATTCATTCTCCACGTTAACCATTCATGAATTATTATAAATTATATATAATAAGTAATCATGAAATATATTAAATAATAATGATACTGGATTTATGTGTATATATATTTATTTCATCTACTTAATTCCATTCAACTCAATAAGGAAACGAAAACAGCGTTCATGCGTACGTACGGCCTACCGTCTCCACGAACGGTGTATTTCTTTCCATTCACTGAACTATTATATATATATGTATATTGTGAATATATATTATATATAAATCATCTTTTATATTCTGTAATTATGTAATCATGATCTATATAATTATATGAATAATTACAAGTCAAAACACGGATGACAAATGAAACAATTTTACCCAAAACGCTCTTTAACACAAAATTTACAAAAGAACGGGTAATATAAAGTCTTAAGTGAACCATATATGATATCATAACAATTAATATGATTCTCTAATTAGTCAATAACATTATTTAAATCATTATACAGGAGTTTCGGACACTTACGAAGCAAATCGGACCTAAGGTAAGGGAAATATCACAATCTCATTATTATCCGAGATTATTTATACTTTGGAATTTACTGGGCTGTATTTTATCATCCACATCCATGTTTCGTCATTATTTAATATTATTTCCATCCAAATACAATTATTTAAATCCAATTTAACCCATTGGTGAGTTTTTACTAAAAGATATGAAAGGAATCTTTTGTCGTTTTTCGTATGAGTGACTTTTTGACTTTTCTGACAAAAGTACGAAAGAATGTTTTTTTCACTTATAAGGCATGAATGGATTTTTAAAACATTATTTCCAAGAAGCTTCCTTCACATGTTTTAAAGTTTATTTTTAATCAACTTCTTTAGTTTAAAATTGTATGACAAGTTAAAGAAAGGAAAATGTTTTTGAATTATAAAGGATATTTTCCTCAAAAATGGAGCTCAACTGCTTTATCAAAATTATTTTCCATCTAAGATAATATAGGGGTCTGTTTATATCCCTATTATTACATTAATTTGATTATGTTGTGATGAAATTATTTTTATGAATTCCTTTATCTTATATGAGTCTTATTATGATGTCATGTTGTTTAAGAATCTCATTTTTACTACATGGGTTATGCAATGATGTATGATTTATGATTTTGTGGCACACATAAGAATGGTATAATTATGAGATGGGTGGGACCTATATCTCCCTCGAATGCATAGGGTAATGATTTTATATCTCATGAGATAGACATGGCTGGAACGACAGGTTATACCGGTTCAGTAAAATAGGACTGAAACGATTAGTGAACTCGGTTCAGAAATGGACTTTGTCCACTAAGATAGTCTTGGAAATGAGTCTTGACTAATAAGAAATAATTCTATATGATTATGTGTGTATGCCACAAAGATTCATGTTTTATGTTATGATTATTGGGATTACAATTCACTACTATGATTTATCTCATGTTAGGATATTATGATCTCTTTTGCAGTATAAGATTTACAAATGGTTATGTTCTTATAAATATGATGTGATTGATATTTCTTTTGTTTACCCTTACAGAGCATTTGATCTCACCCTTTTATGTTTTCTTTTCCCCAGGATATAAAGAAAGGTTTTAGGTAAAAAAAAGGAAGATCTTTTTGAGAGATTTTGAAGATCTTTCACCATGTTTTGAAGATTATATTCAGAGTTTCCAAATACACTAAACTATTACGGTCCTTGTGTGTGTGTGTTTTTGTTATGTACTAAGTATTCCTTAAACATAATGTAATGTCCATGTACGTTAAGCATCAGGTCTCTACACCTACCATAATCCATATTTCATTAAAAATGTTCCTACTATTCCACTAGTTACAACTACAAGCTTTGTGATACCCACGTGGAATGATACGAACATAGTCACCTTCCTCCTACCCAGTCATTCATAAATAATAATCAATAGAATTAATATACAAAATTCATATTCAGTAATCAACTTTCAACCTCAATAATCCCCTTTCAAAATGAACTATGCTTGAAAATTTCATTATTTCTACAATTAAAAATTTTTCTCATATCGATTATGAGACAATACACTTGGATACCCTAAGAAGGATAATATAATCATGAATATTATATTTCTATGCATTATTCATGGATATGGACTCCAAACCTTGAATTCATTGCCGAGATAAGACAGTGGATTGATTCCACCAATGTTGATATATAGGAAGGCCATTATTGGGAATACAATCTTGAAGAGGAACTATCTTAAATATGTTATGGATGATGTCATGAACCTGATTTGAATCCCATGTTACGCATGCAAGCTAGGGAATGCAAGGAAATGATGTATAGGTCTACAAAACTAATCAATTCACCTCTATGCATAAGATATCTAAATAATTCATTTCTTGTGGATAAAAAATTTACCTTAAATAATAATAAAGTATCTATTAAATTATGATTATAATGGTGTTGATGACATAAAAAATTGGGGGGATAATAGTGAAATACTCTCTCTCCTTGATAAGATAATTTAAATTGAAATATTATCCAGGATTTAAAAATTGAATACATTTATTGAATCGAGTTGAATAATATTTTAATATTTTAAGAGAAATTTTCTTGATATCGAGGGATTGATCATGGGATTCTAATCCCAATGTACTCTGAGGACATAATGATATATAGAGACACAATAGAGAGGTGAATCATCTAAGACCTTCCAAGATTCCTTGGAATATTATTTATTCGTTTAAAATTTACATATATTTAAAACATCATATAATTGATGAATCATTTCATAAAATATAATGGTGGGGAAGAAACATAGAGATATTTGGGAAGGGAATGTTACAAATTTTTTATTCTATGGTATATGATCTTAATTAGATAATATTGATATTTTTTCATTATTAAACAATTTGCAGTTTTATATTTCGAAATTTCATTGGAATGAGATTATGATCTTTTATTAATTCTGGTTTATAATTAAGTAATTATTCTCCATCTTATTTTTATTTTATCACATTGTTTTATTTTTGAAATACTAGTTAGACTATATTTAATTATTAGAAAACATGTGAGTAATTGTAAGGGATCAATCATAATATCTTTTGAATAAAATTACTTGAATGGGTATTTCATATATACATAATGGGTGACTCATTGTGTCTAACACACATAAAAATGAGAGTAGTCCATGGAGAGGAAATTGTTTGGACATTTTTAAGTATATTTAAAATTTATAAAGGGTGAATAATGTGAAAATGTTATGAAGCATTAAATAATTCATTTAATGAGGGAAGAATATTTATTTTTAAACATCGACAAAAATTTTATGAATGGGATCCCAAATAAAATATAATCACTTTTTTATCACATTGATTTATTAATACATTATTTATAATTCACTATTTTAGAAATTAAAATATTCTCATATTATAATTATCTCGTGATAATATGAATGAATTGTAAATTGATATTGAAATAAAAGTTATTATTTTTTTCCAAATAACTAAATTCCATGGTCTTACAGATGAACGTATGAAAAGGTATATTTTGGATTTAAACAATATGTGTTAAGGATTATAGATAATAATCATTTCATGTATTGGGTATTAAATTTCTCAATTAAAAATAATTTTATGAAATAGTTATATTTCCCACAACACATAAAGTTCCATAAATGTGAATATCTAAATATGAATTTCATGAAATGATTCTTCCCAACTTCTTATAGAGTAATAGTTAAAATGAGAAATATTCCATCTGAATAGAATCTACAAAAACATTATATAAATATAGGTAATGATATTAATTTATTTCAATGTTTCCCTAATTAAGATATAGAAGAATAAAACTTTATTTCCTTCTTCAACCATTAAGAAATGGAAATTGATAGGATCCTCATGGATTCAACATCTATAGGATATTATAATGACACGTCACTAATGAAATAATAGATCTTGATCGATATGATAAAAAACAATTCCTACCAATTAAGAATTAAAGGAATTGTACTTATTAGAATCATTAGGGTAATAAATCATAATTCCCCACCTTATCATAAATTGATACGTAAATAATAATCATATTTATTAATAAAATGGATGTGAATAAATTAAGTGGTAAACATGACCCACCTTAAGAATGTGGTTTCGTTTCATCATCAAATCATTATACTGTATTATTTACTAAAGGATAGTTGATTAAAAATTGATATAATTTCATCCTTGGAAATTCTAACAAATGAATCCATAGAAATATGAATCTTATGAACAACTAGCATAAAAAATTTTAAAAAATCAATTCGAATGTTTTTATTAAAACTAAAATTTTAATCAACCCCCTATCTAACTAGAATACCATTAACATGATTATCTAGCAACATGTATTAAATAAAAACCATTACATTATCACTCAACATGAACACCATAATATGAGAATACACTTCTATGATCAATGGTTAAGGGGTTATATGATGTGGATGAAAAGTATTCATTTCATTTTTAATTTATTTTAGATGTGATGAAGAAAAATAAATGGAATCATGGAGCAGAAAAATCATGAATCCAATATAGTGTGAAATCAAGATTACAATAAATATTAGATAATACATTCATCCTGATGAACCTAAGATGTTTCAACATGATCATGAAGAAATAAATGATTAAAATTTCAAATATTGTCATGAATAATAGTCTAAAAACACATTGAATAAATGAATAAAAAATTGAGTAAATAGTTTTGGAAGGAAAAAAGTAATACAACTTTTAATACAAAAAAGGAGAATAAGGATATTAATTTTCCATTAAATTCAATTTTTTAAAATCCTAAATTCAGAAAAATATGTTCATAAATAAAATATTCCAGAAACCATTAAAAATATTTACATTTACATCCATCTCAGGGAATACATTTGAAAATTTTCATACTATAACAAGTTTATGAAGAATAATATATTTTAAAGGAACATATTATAGAGTAATGTGAGATTAAAATTAGTATATACCATCTCAGATTCGATAAACCCACCATTTTATAAAACAATTCTTGGTCCAGGGAAAATTTCTATTCATTGAATTATCATATATTATAATTTCAATGATGTTTTATGATATCATTGTGCAAACATAAAAGGAATGTCTAACACACTATTTTAATCATTATAAATGGTTCAACTGAGTCCCATATAAATGGTGTTCTAATTATGGAATATATCAACCGGTTTTCTGAGGGTTGTATAAAAATATATAGTATTTGGGGTTAGTGGTTTGATATTTATAGATGACAGATATGTTATTATAATGGAGAATGGTATACCATTGTGTAATTTAACCTATTATTTTTGGAAGATAGTTCTTCAAGACAAACAAGATATGGATCAATGAACATGATAAAACCCTTTTCATGGTTGTTGGAGACAACAATGGGAACATAAATATTATTTAATATATGTAACAAACTTAATTAAATTACTCTATCATTTTAATTTACTATGAATAATGTATTGGACCTATTTAAGATTCAGTAATGATCAATGATGTAACATCCATTGATGATAAATTTCTCATTGAAAATATCATCAAACATGGGAGATTCAAAAATATAGAATTTATAATTTCATATCGATTTATGTTATTATAATTTAAATTAATTTAGGATTTATTTAATTATATAGTAGTGGATATGATTTCATGTACAAAAAATATTCATGCTATAGGATTGGGGAATTAATATTCAATCATATCTCCTAAAAATCCCCAAACATGGAATTAAATCCTCTTCCATAATTTTTTAATTATTTATAACTAAAAGAAATAGTGAAATTAGAAGCTATAATTTAATATAAAATATCCATAACACATGAAATTAATTTTATTTACCATCTGAAAATAATCATCCCAGTGATAGGGTATATCATAGGGGACAGAACTATAATTAATAACTAAATCATATCACAAAAAAAATCATTTTGGTGAATGATTTAGGAAATGATTAACAACATGAAAGATGTCTAAACCACCACAATCACTAAGTTATAAATTAATTTGATATAGAATTTGATACTAGGTGATATTAGATATCCAATTCCTAATTAATAATGGTTCATTCTAATCGATATTGTTCTCGAGGAAACAATTTTTTCTTTTTTGAAGCATAACTATAATAAGTGCATTCTCTTGATTGTTCAAAATATTTAATGAGTGTGTGTATATTATAATTAGATGAAAAATCTATGAAGAAAAGGAAACATTCCCATTCTATTTATATGGCTATTTATGTAGGGGAATGATAGATAAACCCATTATTGTTTTTATATGTTTTATAACGATATTTTGAGGAACCCATTAATCAAAATAAACAATAGAAGATGGCCTTTACAATTTTTATCATACCATTGACAAAAAATTATTATACTTTCGGTTTTGAATTTCAATAATAATATTTTAATGTTTCATGGCCAACATATTTTGGGATAACATTATGGATTTCATTGATGTATTTTATAATGGATATAATTTTTTCATAATTTTTTTATCATGTCACGGTATATCTACAAAAATACTTTAATGAGAAAATAAAATTTTATTAAATTTTAAAATGTTTCACTTCATGGTTGAGAATGGGTTTTTTAGGAGATATTATTCACAAAAATAATTGCAGTAAATAAATTTATAGTTGATGTAAATAATTCATTTAAAAATACAAATTTTGAGATACATGTGAGATATTTATTAAAAAATGGATGATTTTATATATTATACATCAAGTAATTTATTAATATTTTAATTAATCATTATATATTACATAACAAGTTAGATGATTTTTACATTATTGATGAATTTTTGTAATGATTGGTTGATCTTATGATAATGATGACTACACAACAAATAATTTAACCACCGTGTTTGGATACCCCTTTTGGTCTACTACTGAACTAATGAATCCAAGTAGTGTGTGCAACACTCTATTCAATATTTGAAGGAAATCCAAAAGGGATATCTTAATCCTAGAGGACAGTGGATGATACACAACTAAATTACACTACCATTTAAATTGTTTTCATAGTTTTTGTTGTTGTATTTGATTAGTTCTGATCGAACCTTCATGGATCTAAATTTTATTCTCTTTTTATCATGTGTCCTTATATACTTAATGAAGAAGGTTTATTCCAATAAATGGTTGGTTATATATATTATAAATTTTTAATAGTTCAATAATGATATCTAATAAATTTTGGGAATATATAATTTGGTGGATGATAACCTAATAAGACAAACAATTACTACTAAAGAAAAATATTTCAAATATGAACCTACAAAATGATCATCACTATAGATAACTACAATATATTATGAAATGTAATGTAACCCAGTATTCTGAATTAGTGAATTATTCGGTCACAAATTGGTTACATTATCATCTGAACTCTCATGAATATAAAAACTCATGTCTGAATCATGATATTATATATATGAGGATCCTTTTATTTGGAAAAATAACAATCAAAAGTCATATCTGGTACAAAATGACCAGTGAAATCGATTTTGTTTTGAATTTATACACAAACATGATTCTAGAAGACAGTTTCCTCTTCAATGAATGAAACCTATTTATTTAAATTCACATATATAATGTTTATGTGTATTTAAACATCCTAAATAAATATTCTATAAACTGTAAATATGTCATTTTATGAGAAATTTTTTTAAATAGATGACTTATTCTGGGAACCCACATAATTTATTTGGAAATATATTCAGTATGGGACATTTATTATATTATATTTCATCTATTGATATTGTGGAACTTATAATTTCTTATTGATGTTGAGTATATATCAAACAGGGTGGAAGTGAAGGCCATAGAAACTGATGATTCCAAAGTATTGTTTTATTTTTTTGTGAAACATTTTTTATAGGTTAATAATTCCTAGAGTCATAGTCATCAACCAATGGACTCTATTTTTTAGAATAATAATATTTTCTTTCTTTACATTTATGAGGTGTATCACCAAATATCTACACCTTAAAATTATAAAAAAAATGGACATTTTAATGTGTATATCCAAACAAAATTATGCAATTTTGAGATAAAATTCAAACTAAAAAATAAATATTGATCCCATGGTTTAGGAATTCCCTTGTGGGAATACCAAACATCCTAAGAAACACCTACATCTATGATCCCTAAAAGATGAATTGTCTAATGTAATTTCATATAGCAATGATGTCTATACACCATGATTTTTAATCTACAAAAAAATTGATTTTTATAGGGCTGAAAAAGAGTAATAAAAATAGGTAATATTTTATGATGAGATTATAAGAGATGCTATTAAAAATTCAAGTTTTTGTAGAGAGAGAAAAAAAGTTTCACATGACATGCTGATTTATCCAGTGATATTATAATTTTGAGACCATGACGTACTATATAATAACATATTGAATTTGATGTCAAATAAGATTAATAATAGTTGGGAAGGGAATTTTATTATTACTCAAATCTATACCTTCAGTAAAATTATATCAAGAGTTATGTATAAAGAATCCCATTCACTGTGAAGGGGTAAAAGGTGAAATTTGTTTAGGGAAATATTCCATAAGAACTAGTTTAATATCTCAAAATTATCTAACATTTATATTGATAATTATTAATCAGGTTTGGATGATCCCATGAAACTTTGAAAATGTAATTTCAAGAAGAGTCTCATTTAATAATATTTTCATAGGATTAATAAGTTTAGGATGTAATAAATTCTCCTCTTTACCATTGAAAAAACATGAAATGGTTATTAAAATGTCACAGGAATTTTTTTTGAGCATCTTAAAAGAAAGCCATTCCTAGTCAAGAATCATAAAAATGATGAAGGGAATATATAATGAAATTATTTTATAAATGTAGTTAAATTTTATGTGTATATTTTATCTCCTTAAAATTATTTTTTAGTTTTAAAATGGAATATGGATGCCCAATATTAGAGATTTAACTTCATTAAACTGAACTATGAGACATGATTTCTTTTTTAATCCAATGATTACATGTTTTATATTTAAATGTTAATGATATTGAATGAGAGAAAAGATAAATTGAATGATTATAATAATTTCAATTTATTAATTGGATTATTCATGACATGAAGTAATTTATATAGATGTAATTTCCATTAAATATTTCATACATTAAATTTATAGAAATCGAGTGGATTGAAATTATGTTATTATATAGAACATAATTCATTGTACAAATTTATAAACTTTAATAAAGAGAGGATTTTTAGATCTAATTTTTCAACTCAATATTGAAAATATTTTTTCATTGATCTTGGGTTATATCACATACTAGAACATTCATTGGATCTTGTTGAGGTAATGGTTGTAAAAAATAAAATATTAATATGATTGAATAATATTAATAGACTTATCCCTTTTATGTGATCTGAACATTTATATTATTTATTGTTTACTCCATATAATCAATGAATAATATTGTTATGAATGAGATGCATTACAAGATAATTATAGACATTCTTTCATCATATTACAGTTTTAGATGATATATTAAAGATAATGTATTGTTTGACGATATTTATGGAGGATGGAATTAACTAAATTATGATTAATAAGTGTGTGGGTAAATATTTAGGCATTTTAAATGGATAAAACCTAAATAATTTATTATTAATTATTTTACCTTCTTGAAGAAATTATGAAAAACAAAATATGAAAAATTGTTTCCATTTAGAGAATAAAAAATAACAATTAATTGAATGATGATTTTTTTCAATATTAGGTTATCCATTGGATTTGGAAAATATTTTATAAATATAATTAGAAAATTTAAACAAAATTATATATAGATGTAATTTGGGAAAAAATATAATGAGTTGGAAAAATTCCTGATGGTTTACATAATTTGTTGAGAGTTCGTTATTATTGACCATTAAATTGAGAATCAGAAGATGGGGTTACCGTTTTACAAGGGTAACATTCATAAACAATAATTTTAAATATAATGCATGATTCTTAAAATTTCAATATAATCATTGAGCCTTAATTTATTGAACATCGTTACCCAATATAACAAAGCCTCAGAGTAAATATAGAAATAATTAAAAATATATCTTGATTTACTGTGTTTTTTTCAATATAATTGAGGGAATGTAGATCCTTCACAAATTTTATCCAAGCTACATGTATTAAGTGTATGAGAAATAGTCCAATTCAATTTGATACATTCTGAGATGGGATTGTAAAATTAATTTAAGTTAGATCATGATGTCAAATGGATGTGCAGGGGTAAGAGAAAACATTATTTTAGATGACCATAATGAATGAGAAATTTATGAAATAAAAATACCACTAGAACACTACATCCCCCATCATATATCTACAAACAAACACTAAATTCATCTATCAACAACACTATTGAGATCAACTTCCACCCCCAAACCACTATAAAGCATCAAAATAAAACATCCAAATATGAAATCATAATGAGATTCCATTTCAGAATAATATGATGATGAATATATCATCAAGATAGTAAACTGATTCTAGGTTCATTTGTAACTCATAATGAGGTAACCATTAGTCAATGATGGTTTGATATCAACAATCATTATAAAATATAGCTTCCACTTCCATAACCAATGAACTCTACCATTGTATTATTATGATACCCCTAGTATATTATATTCCATATCTAAACACTACCTCTACCCACAATTGAGGGAGTGGATTATAATTTTCACCAGACACTTCCACTTTCCAAAGTCTGTCTTCCACTAATGTAATGTTACTTTCCTCATGATTCTATACATCTAGCAATATCTCTTTATGTTACATCCAGGGGTAAAAAATTTTATAAATAAATTCAACATAATAACATCTTGGATTGTAACCAATATATTTTTAACATATTAATACCTATTTCTTAATTCTGTTAAAATCATGTTCATATTCCATCGCCATCTTTTTAAATTTGCCTTCCCTCGCTAGATAACATTATCATGCTATTGTATATGTCGACCACCACCACCGAGGTTACATGGGAATAGATCTATATTGAAGATGAATTAATGTAGAACCCAATAAATAAAATTTAATAATGGAAAACAAAATAAACAATCCATGGGATTGGTTATTAAATTACTATCCAAGTATTCGTTGGTATGGAAAGAAACATGTTTCTCTCCAATAGTGTCTAAGCATCCTAATGAAAATAGTTTAAATAATATCAAAAGTAGAAATTGGTCTTTCTATAATAAGGAAAATTTTATGAATATATGATTAATCCTATTTTATTAAAATGATACCAGGTTTTAAATTAATGTAATGAATAGGTTTATACACCATTCATACCCCTCTATAAAGAACAGATCCAATGAATAAATAATGTCTCAGGGGATAATAATTTTTTTAATATATATATGAAGCATCCAGTTTTAAACAAATAAATTACTGAAGATGAATATTTGATAATATAAGAGTTAAATTTCACACACCCACTGCCAATAAATGAATAATTTAAAATGAGATATTCAGGTGGATTAAAAAATAGAAGTGTTTAACTCATTCAATGTTTAAATGATTCAGTTATTTTTAGAGATGGTCATTAAGATTCAGTGACTGGAACATGGTCACACATATCATATAAATTTATGTGACCATGAGATGTGATAAGGACACGTGAAATATAGGATCATGGAACTCCATTCTTGTTTCCTCGGAATAATTTAACATCCCTTCCTCATTACATTGATTTAATATATCATCTACTCCTATAATATTTTTTCCCAATTTATTGGAGGGGTATAGAATTATAGTTATTGTGGAATATGAGATGATTATTTTATGATTCCATAGAAAATAATATTTTTTTGAAAAACAAGAAAAATTTTCAACGTTAAAAAGTTTTCCTTTTTTGATTCCATAATTTAATTTGAATGTGATTTTGTTTATTATTAATTCTTGTTATTATTATAATATAGATAATGGAATGGTTATCTCTGTATAATTGTTCATCGAGTTTATCGATTGATTGGTTTAGGAATAGAAAAATATACATTAGAGATTTATAATATTGTAAGGAATAAGATGTTAACAAATTTGGTTTATTAAAAATATAAATTCCTTATTTTTAATTTCCTATGTAAATATAGGGTGATTAATTACGAATTTAATGCATATGATGGATTTTTTCACAAAACAATGAAATATTAGTCTTTTTTCACTATTATCAAACATGATCTAGGGTGTCAATTATATGTGATAGTGTGATATTTTATTAAATAAATTGACTGAGGAAATTATTTACAATAAAAACACTATTAAATCATTTAAAATATGATAAAAACATACCATATAATGGATCTATCAAATTGTTTTTATTAAATCTTGTTCCATTATTCTCTAGTTCTAGATATAGGAATTTACATTAGTTTTATTATCAATCTATGAAAACTATATTTAATCACTACTCTATAGAGACGAATTATGTAACTAATATTTATATATCCCATATAGAAATCATTTATCTATTAGATAACCCAACGACTGGCCAATGGAACATTTATCTAGAATTACAACAATTTAATTGATGCAATATTATAAAAACAATGATTTTTCTCCATAAAAATCTAATTAATTATATTTTTCGACATGTGATCCTATATTTCAAATAACTTATGAATGTTTTTCCAAATCACCATAACATACATATTTGAATAATTTTGTTAAACTTTTCTATATATGATTCCTTTATAGGATATGGACAATAATTTATTAACATCAGTATCCAATGGTTATGGAACATCCTCAATAATTCCTTGAATCCCAAATATTATTCATAAATTTAATCATAATTGAACTTTTAGAAGTGATATATTTAATTTGATAAATTTATGTGTTTTTATAGAAGTAAACATTTCACCTAGATGTCCTAACCAAGATGCCCTATTTAGTAATTCAACAATACTATAGGTAATTAATATAATAATCCATTTATTCACTCAATGAGAAAGAGGCAATATAATGTTTAATATAATCTTATGTCTATTTATAATAATATATGTTCATTTATATTTCAATAATGTTATTAATGCGGGAATTAGTGACTTATATTTGTAAATATAAAAAATTAATTCTTCTTTATGAGATTTATCACTACTAATATAATCAGGAATTAATGATCTTTAATAGGTGGGAAATAATGAATGATTATTATCAATGGATTTATAATAATTAATATTACATATATGTTCTTCTTCGATGAACAATAACATTTTGATTTTGTGGACTGTATTGCAGTCACTCATATAAAACACAACTCTTTAAAAAGATGAGAGGAAATTGGTTCCCCCCCATAATATTTGATATTGTTTAACCCTGTGAATAATACTTTGTTCAACCCCTTTATTGTTCTAAAGAGAATTGTTTAGAAAATAATATCTTTGAAGTGTTATATGATTCATTAATAATTTTTAGTTGATTTATATAAAAATATAATTTATCTATACTAATTGAACACTCTTATAATTTGTGATTAATTAGCACATGCAGTGATTTTTATTCCCACACTTGTAAAGAAAATTATATTAATAAATATGGAAAAAACAAAAAAATATATAATTGTTAGAGAATATAAATTTCATTATTTTTATATTTATTTTAAATTTAATGAAACATTACATTTCCAATATTACATCCCATTAATTTATTTTATAATAGTACCAAAATATTTAATCTGTGTACCTAAATCATTACTTCTGGTGGAATAAAATATATTTAAACACAACACCACTATATGTATTGGGAATTTATGGGGTAAAAGATGAAGGTAATCTCTAATATTTAATTACATGCTCATGTATAGGATTATTTATTGCCCAGTTTTTTTTATTTCAAACCATTTGTGTCTTTAAATGATTAAAATTATATCCCACCAAAATTGAGGTCCCATAAAATTGAAGTGAAAAATATATTTATATCTTTATAATATTTGGGAATTGAGATATGGGATTTTATATAGTTTTCTAAAATTATATTTTTCATGTTATATTATACCACTCAATATGATTTTTATCGGCATGGTTCATAAATTTCCTGACATTATACATCTATTTGTTTACTACTATATTGTTATAAATTTAGTTATTTGTTTAAAAAAGATGTAATAATCATTAAAAAGTAACTACATATTGTGATGATGAATTACAAAATTTGTGAAGAATTCATTAACATTATATTTTTAGATATAATTATATACATCTTTCTCAATTTGATATTATAGAAATAATTAATGGATTAATACTGAAATGTTGATATTTTAAAATTAGTGTGTTAATAACATTAAATAATTATTTGATCATTCTGTGAAATAAATCTTTCTAGATCGTAATCCACAAACACAAAAAAAATTAAAATTTGTTTAAATATTTTAAATCTTATTTTTTAAATGATACTTATTAGAATCCATGATAAAACACCAGAATTTTATGATTAAGAGAAAAGTATTTCTCTTCTATTAATGGATATATGCAACATATAAATACAGAAACATTCTCAGTATGATTACATCCTTATATAATTAGAACAAAAATTATTATTTTGGTGGTTATTTGGAACCCTTTGTGATGAAAATAAAATATCTTAGGGAATCTATTTATTTTTGATGAAAATTCTGTATATTAATGAATTTTCATTAGTTAAGTGAATAGGAAGGGAACCAATGACAAAAAATATAAAAATCAGAGTTCTAAATATGTGGTTTTATGTGTTCTCTTTTATAAACATGATTCTTGGAGTTTACCTACATAATTAATTCCTAAATACCTATCCAACTCCACAATATTCCCCTAGAAATACAGGATCACTTAACACATTCATTTTCATCATATCAAGTCAAATTTTATTGTCAAAATATATTACAAAAAAATGTTCCTCATATGGGAATAAATATCTATATTCAGTACGTATATTATTTAAATATATCCTATTCGTTTGGAGTATCAATGTCTTAGTCTTCTAATGATCACTTTTTATGAAAATATATCATGGCAGGAATATTCATATCCCATGATATTCCCCTATTTGGGTTATATCACACATTATTTTATTTGTTTATGATTCGTCACATTTCTATAAATGATTCTAATATATATAAATTAATTTATAATTTCGAATTTCTCAAATTAACATCCTTCTTAAATTAGTTTTGAAGACCTCAAGATTTTATAAAAATCATTTATGGTTAAATGGCGTCTTGATTGTGGGAAGATTCAATATTTAATTCATTTTGATATCATGTGATCCTTGATGAGTGAAAATAGTCATCATGGATAATGGAATCATCTAATGTCAGGTTCCCACTCATGGTAAAGCACCCCATGTTGGAACACCCAACTTTGGTTACCAAAATACATATTTTACACAAATATTTTTCTATAAAATCCAATGAACCAATTCCATTTATATAAAATTATAATATTATACATATAATATATATATATATATATTAATAATCACTCAAATAATCTATAAATTACAATAAATAGATACGTTATATGTAGTAATTTTATTTAAAAAGACAAAAATCATTTCAATCACAAAATAATCCACACATGCATCCCTTCTACTCAATACACACTATGTATATTTTTCTATTCAAATTTAGAAATATATGAAAGGTTTGGGCTCAAAATAATTATAAGGGAATTATAATTTTCAATTAGAGATATCGTATTTATAAATACATCAGAGATAGTAGAAAAAATTATCTAATAAATGGATTGGTTTATTTATTTAAATAATGAAACCATAAAAAATTACAATTGATAATAAATGTTTTAAAATGAAAAACATGTCTTTTTTTATCCTTTCATATCATGTAAATGGAAATAAATAAATTCATGGATAATAATAATATATTAAATAATGATAAAATGCATAATATCATGAATCAAAATAATATAATCATGGTATTGTATCGAGATATCGTGAAATAAGGGTAGTAATATTCTTATTACCCTTTGATATTTTTTTCTCATGATACATACTAATGTATTTATGCATACACAATATTTTATCCAATCTATCATATTATATTTACATTGTGTTTATCATGTAAAATTAATTGATAAAATACATCACATTATGTTCTCTATGTAACTTAAATGATTTATATATCTATGCAATTAATAATATATTATATATATAGATATATATATATATATATTTACTGTATTATTATGGTGTAACACCTAGTTGTTTTTATGAAAAAAATTTATTTATATAATTTTTATTCATATTTAGTTTACTTTTCATGAAATCATGAGAGTAAAAAACCGTGATATTTTGTTAAGGTAAAATTACCATTATATCATAACTGTTAGATTAGCAGTAATAATTATAACTATATTATGCAAGTACATTATGAATTATTTGGTAATTAATTATTTTAGAAAAAGATAAATCAATTAGTTATTTTTAAATCTGGTTGAATTACTTTTGGTGAATAAATAATGATATATATTCATTATATACTTAATAATATAATTTTTATATTCATCCATGGGATATTTTATTCATAGGTTATGATTAAAACCACTTTTAATGTATAAGAAACTATTTTTAAAGGTTAATTTTACACCTTTGAATAGAGAAAAAATTTTAAATTAAGATTTTGAGACCTTAATAATTTCAATTTGACAACATAAACATTTTATATTGAAGCGTGGTATAAAATTTACATTAGATAAATTAATGATATTTTTCTAATACAATTAATGTTTTTCTTAATTGTAAAATACGATAAAGTTTAATTAAAAACAACATTATTCATCGAAACAATATATGTGGTCAAATTATAATATTGAATTATATTAAATTATAATGAATATATTTTTTAAAATTTAATTTAATTAATTTCATTATGATTACTTTTAAAATGAATTAATAGATAAAAATATTTCAATATATTGTAATTTTTTAATATTAATTTTTTTTCTTATTTCAACAGTTATATTATTAATAAATTAATTACTGAATATTACATGTTTTGAATTTGGAAAAAAATATTCAATATTTGGAATTATAATGTCCATATTGTGTGAATATGTATTTTATATTTTTGTACATTATGAATACAAAAATTATTAATTATTTTATTTACCATGTTTAAAGGGTATATTTTGTAAGTAAGGGTAAAAAATAATAATGTAATAAAATAACGTCCCTAGACGTGTCCTAATCCTATTGGATGAGATTTTTCCAACCATGGGAATCATTGTGTCGATTTTGGGACCCCATTGATACACATGGATGTGAATATAAAATTTTTAAGACTTACTTTAATGTAAATATAATTATAACCTATACATATACCTTTTACTTAATTTATTTTAATATAGGGTTATATAACTTCTATCTATGACTATACATAATCAATAGAATTATAGAAATATTTCCTCTATCATGAATTTTTATTTATAATATTTATAAATTATATATATATATAGGATGCAATTATGTTATTTTGATTACCTCATTAATAAAAGATTCAAATAAAATAATTTACAAATATTAAAAAATTGTAATTTTTTTTATATCAATCATTAATTTTCCTAATGATATTGAAATATTATCTTTGAGTTAATGCCATTTTTTAGAAATAATATGGTCATGATTTTTTGAAAAGTCAAATATGAATATGGTCCAAAATTGAAACAATTCATAACATAAAACATAAAATAGTCTATTAAATTATATTAAATTACTAAAAATCTATGATTCATACAAATGGTTAATATAATTCCAAATATGTCATAAATAACTTTTTGGGGTCGTTTAAAAAGTAATGGTAATTATATTTACCCATATTGTTTAAATAACATGATATCACAGTAAGATTAAAATGGGTAAAATAATGATTAATACAAAAATATAAGGATAAAAAAATATTCTCAGCATGTCTAAAAATTATTAGATGATGGCTATTCAAAAACAAAATCAATTAAATTTTAATTATATGTGTTATTTTCTATTTTTAGAAGAAATTTTATTTAAAAAAAATTATTACTTTGAGAGTTTCAAAAAGTGCCCCTCTCCCCTCTTATGAAAGGGTACATCCTCCCTCCCCACATCCCTCAATATTGAGACTTGATGATCTGATATACCCAAACTATTTCTATTTTAAACATATGTAGTTACATTATAGAGGTATTTTTGTTTTCAAAAGACCATCTCTAGTTCTGTAAGAGAAAATTTAAATGAGGAACATTGAGTAAGAGGTAATGACCTCTACCAATAGATTCAAATATCTTCCATCTTCAACGTCAAATTATTTACATATTTCATTATAAAGTAATAAAATAGGTACCAATAATATAATTATATGTTATTGTAATTATCAAAACCACTATTTCACCATCTATCCATCTACAAAAAAATGAAATCGTCATGCATGAAAACGTATGGACAACGCCATGGTGTAATCTTCTTTTCACCACCACCTAACATGTTTGTTTATAATGGATTAAATAATAAATATATATGATTAATTTAACATGATAATAATTATTAGTTAATTTACACCATCCACTTTAATAGGAATCAATAATTATGGAAATGATATCATTACTCATGTGTGCATACGGCTTACCATATCTAGGGTGAGATGTGATTTATTCTACATAATATTCATTAATAAATGATTATATAAATGAATTTAATGAATAAATATGATATATATTATACTAATACCATACTATAAATGATATAACTATAACCTAATGTTGTAAATTAGAACTTATATAAAAAAACATTCATAAGAACATAAAGCAGTTAATACCCGAATTACGAGTAACAATAAAATGTTACTAACAAATGGATGAAACTATGATAATAAATTTTATCGTAAAGATAATTATGATTTTGGAATAAATTTGTAACATTATTTAAATCATTATACAGGTGTTTTGGATACAAACAATGCATTTCAAACATATGGTAAGGGATAATTTTTCGATTTCATTTTTATTTGAGATTATTTATTCATAAATATTTAGTAGGGATATATTTATCATCCACGTCCATGTTGTATAAAAATTTTATCATAAAATTATTATTATTATATGTATTTTTTTATTATTTTTTATACATTTTTTACTTTTACTAATTTTTATGTAAGAAATATTTCTTTTGTTTACCATACGAGGTACATTTTGACTCTTAAGGAAAAAGTATGAAGAGAATGTTTTTTTATCCTATACGACATGAATCAATTTTTATGAATTCCAAATAATTTATTTAAATGAATATTACGTTAAAAAATTTCTTGTTTATTTCCAATTAAAATATTTCATGTTAAAATTTCATGACATTTTGAGAAAATAAAATGATTTTTTAGTAAAAATGAAATTTTCCTCTGGAATTAGGTTCAAATATTTTATCATAATTATTTTCCATCTAAGATGACATATGATTATGTTTATAATCCAATTATTTATTTTATTTTATTTTTTATGAAGTAATTATTTTGATGAAGTATATTTATCTTATATGGACTATGTTAGGATTACATGATGTTTACGAATCCCATTTTATTTCATGGGTTATGCTATCATGAAAGATTTATGTTTTTATTGGGAAACATTAAGAATGATTTAATTATGATATGGGTGGGACCTATATCGCCCTCCAATGAATTTGGAAATGATTTATATCTCATTAAATAGACATATGTGGAATATAAAGATAATATTGTTTAGTGATACAGGGATAGAATGAGGATAAATCATGGTTCAGTAATGGATAATGTCTGATATGATAGTCTTGGAAATGATCCATGACTAATATGAAATGATTTTCTATATTTATATGTATATTAAAAAATAATTTATGTCTTATGTCTTCATAATTGGGATTACATTTCACATTTATGATTTATCCCATGACATGATATTGTGATCATTTATACGAAGGATAAGATTTTTAAGTCATATGTTTTTATGAATATTATATGATTGATATTTCCATTGTTTATCCATACTGAGAATTTGAGCTCACACTTTTACATGATTCTTTCTCCTTGACATGAATAATTGTATTAAGTATTATCATCCAAAAATGATTCTTTTTATGATGAAATAAATGGGAGACAATGTAGTTATTTTATTAATTAATTGTTTATGTTTCCCAGTATCTAAATAAAATATACCAATGCATTCATTTCATGGTTTTGTTTTATATTGTAATAAATAAACATCAATTCGGATGTTTTATCAATATATGTATTGAATGGGTCTCAATTGTTGGCATCAGAGGAAAGGTATTGTTAACATTCGGAATCTAGGATGAGAAACCCATAAGAAAATGTCTAAGTATAAGATACAATAATATTGTTTCTTAAATGACCATGAATAAACTAGGATAACACTAAAAGTGTCTTAAATTTAAATTTTATTCTTGATTATGTAGATTTTGTTTTAAGAATTGTGTTTCTTTCATTATTCTTCTACGTTTTAATAAATTTCCAGAACTCGAACGAATGAAGTTAATTCAAATTTTTATAGGAAATGCAATGATTGTCCTCCTAAGCAACCAAATTTTATGCAAACTTGAATGAAAAATATTGAAGCCATTCTCACAAAACATTGTAATGCTATTAATCAAGAAGGAATTCCTTACTAGTAAAGGTGGTAGAAACATACTGTTGAATTGTTCATGAGGATGAATCCACATTCATTTAGTGGGACTTATAATCTATTACTGGAAAAAATATATTTGTACCACGGAAAATTTGTTTTCAGTTCTAAAATGTTATGAACATGATAATGTCATCTTGGTAGTAGATTATTTGGAAGATGAAGCTGATAAATGGAGTAATTATATCATGAATATCATGAAAAAAGAATAAATTGAGTCCATGGAATAGAAAAATGTTCAATAAAATAATTTTCAACAAGTATTTTCAATTATTCTTCGAAAAAAGATAGAGAAGGAGTTCCTTGAAGTCAATCAAAGGATGATGAATCTATTGGAACCTAAGAAGAGAATCTTACAATACTTACAATGTAAAATTATATAAATATTATCCAACATGATAGTAATATTGATCAATTAATTATTTCCATATAACCAAGTCTCTGAAGGTAATTGGCCATAAAGGACTTCAATAGGTATGGGGAAATTGTACTATTTTCTCTCAAGGTATAGATTGAAATTTAAGTAACCCATTAGTGGTATGGTTTTGGTAAGATGATTAAAAAGGAATTAAAAGGAAAATCAAAATAACCCAATGAAAAGAGGATGAAATTTCCCTTATGCTGAATGTGTGGAAAGTATCATAGAGGGAATACTCATAAAGGTACTACTAAATGTTTTTTATTTGGGAAAGAAGGTCATAGGGACAATGAATGCCAATGTGGTGGAAACAACATGTCTAATGATGCTGACAACGAAAAGGCTACACAGAATGCCCCACATACACTTCAATTTTACAAGTGCATGGAAATGGAGCATTATGTCAGTAAATTTGTTATTCCAATGGTTATTGATGATGATCATCTTCAACAAACTCCAAATTCCAAATTCAAAGGAATGATATATTCAATTACTATCAGCGACGTGGAGTACGAAAATGAATTGGTGAAATGTATACATACCATCAACTGTAAAGTAGAATTTTTTTATTGGATTCTAGATCCACCCACTCTTTTATTTATAATGATTTTTAAGGGTATAGTCATATTACCTCATCATTTAGATTCCGAGTTAGATATGAAACCACTTATTGGGACAACAATCACATAAAAAGTTTACAATTCTTCTCCAATTGATGTTTGTGGGAAAGTGCTTCCAATAAATCATGTGATCCTTCCTATAATAAAATTTGATTTGATTATTGACATGTATTGGATTTATTTATATATAGATCATATCAATTTACAATGAAAGGGGTCACATTTCATATTCCATATCAATATGATATCATCTATCGATGCTAGGATGAATACAACATTCCTGTAGAAATTTATTCCATTAAATGGGTCCTAATTCTAATAAATGAACGTCATTTATCTCAAATGGTTTGGGAGAAATACACGATTAATAATACACCCATTCTATATGAGTTTCATGATTACATTCGGGAGTAATTTCTAGATTAATCACCAAATTTTGATGTTGAGTTTTCAATAGAACTCATACCATGTTCTATGCCTATTTAAAAGACACCAAATAGGATGGTCCCAAATAAGTAGCTGGAATTAAAGAATAAACTACAATATAATCATGATAAGAGATTCACACGCAAAATTGCATCACTATTGGGAGATGATGTTCTATTTGTTAAGAAGAATGGTGGATCAATGAGACTCAACATTGATTATCGAGAACATAAAAAGACCACTATCAGGTAAAAATATCATCTCCCATGCATTGATGACATATTTGACTAAATACACAGATCTCAATACATTTCTTTGATTGATATTCATTGAAGATATGATCAATCAATGGCCAAAGAGAATGATCTTCCAAATAAATAGTATTATACAAGGTATGGAAACTATGAATTTAGAGTGATTACCTTTGGTCTTACTAATCCATCTACTATCTATATGGATCTAATGAATAGGGCCTTTAGAGACAATCATGATCAGTTTGTGGTAGTCTTTATAGATGATATTCTTGATTATTTAAAGAGAAATGAAGAACGTGAATATCACATGAAAATTGTAGCGAATACCACACAAAAGGATAATATTTAGTCCATATTAACCAATTGTGAGTTTCAAATTAAAAATCATTCATTTTTTGGTCACATAATCTCAAGAGAGGGGATATATCTCGATCCAACAAAAATAGAGTTTATTGATAGATGGTCGACACCAACAACAGTCATTGAAATCCTATGTTTTTATGGTTTCTCAGGATATTATTGAATTTTTTTGAATTATTTTTCAAGAAAATATAATCTACTCTCCATGTTGACTCGGAAAGTATTTTATTTCATTTGGACTTATTAATGTGAAGTGAATTTCAATGATCAACAAAGAAGGGTTTCCAATGATGATGTGCTCACATTACCTTGTTGTGGAGAAAGGTTTCTGATATATAGTGAGGTATCCATAAAGGGTTTGGGGTGTTATCTCATTTAAAATGATATAGTGAAAGTTTATGCCTCACAGAATTTAAAATTCCCTGATAAAAATTACACAACTCATGATATGGAGTCAGTTGTGGGAATAATGTCATTAAAAATACCTAGGCGTTATCATTATTGTGAAAGGTGTAATATTTATACAGATCATAAATGTTTAATGTATTTGTCTACACAAAATTATTTTAATATGAACCACATATGAGGGTCGTAGTTGATTAAATATTATGACTACTAAATACATTTACACCATGGGAAAAAGAAAAAGTTGATTGATGCTTTGAGTCAAAAAGACTATGTTAGCTTATTAATGATGAGGATCATGAAATATCCAAAGTATTAATTGATTTGAAAAGCATGGATCTTGAAATTTTAAAAGAAATGGAGAAATATTATATTTATCAAATGAATGTTTTACCATATATATAAGTGAAGATTTAATATGTGCATAAGGAAGATGTAAAGTTACAAAAATAAGATGTGAAATGTTATTGTATTCATCCTTGATTTTGATGAAATAATAATTTTCTAGAACCAGGTATTTTTTTACCCCATACTAGACTTAAAGATGGAGAAATTTTAATGAGGCTCATATTTCTTCATTTTCTATTCACCTATTAAGCACAAAGATGTACATGGATCTAAATGTTTACATCTGGTGGGATGGAATGAAAAGAAATGTCACTGAATATATGCCCTATTGTAAGGTTTTACAGAAAGTTAAAGTTGAGAGATATAATTCTAAATGGATGTTACAGCTATTACCCATACTATAATGGAAATTAATAACCATAACTATTGAATTTATCATCATACACCCCAAAAAATATAATTGTTATATTTCTATCTATGTTATAGTTGATCATCATATAAAGTTAGTACACTTCATTGCTAGTAGAGATGATTTATCTCTTGTTTATCTTTCCATGGCATATGTAAATGAAGTGGTATGATTTTATGATGTACCACATTCCATTATATCCAATCAGGATCTGAGGTTTACCTCAATGTCGTAGAGAATTCCTCATCATGCTCTAAATATAGAGTTTTGTTTCATCACTACTTATCATCCTAATATAGACTGTCAGTCTAAGAGGACAAATCAATCTTCGGAACACATGTTGCGAGCCTGCTCTATGTATTTAAATTGTTGTTGGGATCAAAAAATTCCATTGGTTTAATTTTATTACTTTAATATAATTCAATATATAATTAATATTGTTCCTAATAATTCCATCTGTTGAAAGAACAGAAGAACTCCAACTTGCGGGGATGAAGTATGGGAAATAATTCTATTAGGACCTGATAGTTTTGATGAAATGGATGAAAAAGTCAGATCTATTTAAATACACATAATATTAGCTCAGAGTTGACAAAAAATGTTATGCTAAAAATTAATGAAAATTCCTAGAGTTTTATGTTGGTGATAAGTTATTCTTACAAATATCTTCCAAGAAGAGAGTAATGAGATTTAGAAAGAATATAAATCTCAGCCCTAGGTATATCTCTTCTTTTGAAATGTTGGATCGTGTAGGGAAGGTAGAAAATAAATCATTGTTTCCAACAAATCTCTTTCACGTTCATGATGTGTTCTATGTATCTCTCTTTAGAATATACATACCTGATCCTTCACAAGTATTAAGATCTGTCATTGTACTACTAGAGTAATATATTTCTTATGAAGAATCGCCGATATAGATTTTAGATCATAGAGAAAATGTTCTATGAAAATATGATGGTGATTCATTTGATAAATTTTTTGAATTTAGTTATGATATAAATGGGGGAAGTAAATTTAATTAAAAAAAGATAATTTTTTAATATATTTTTGTTAGTGGGATGGGTTTTGAAAAATAAAAAAACATATATAAAATGGACTGACATATGAAAATATTTACATTCATGAAGCTAGAGGCAATCATAAGTTCTATATATTGATTAATCAAATAAATGAGGGGGAGGGTAATTTACGGTAATGTGTTTTGGGGTGGAGAGTGTTTCCAAATAAAATCATATATAGTGTTCAAGGAACAAATGAAATATATAATGGTGAATGGTTTATAACTAATAAATTATAAAAAACAGCATAGCATCCTTACATGGGTGGGTCACTGGGTATGGTTACCCATGAAAATCATCATACCTATAAATACTGTAGTGCACATTCTATATATAATAGTGGGTAATCCATATAGGATACCCATGCATCTGACTACCTTCCAAAGTGGTGTGGTTTATGGTCCTTTTACCCAAGTGGGACTCCAACGTATTTAATGTAATTTGTAATCTAGAACAATGTATCACTAAAAAGGGGAGGGGATGAATTAGTGATATAATTTTTTTAATTTTTTATTAAATAATGTTTTCCTCATATTAAAGTGTTATCAATTTTATGAAAACTAACCAATAAAACATCTACATGAATACTGAAATTTTAATTTTCCACTACTCATCAAGAATAAATATGTATGCGGAATCAACTAAAAGCAATCCAATAAATGAAAATCCACTAGAAAAAAACCTTCTATAGGATAAAAATATTTGAATATATCCTTACAATTGTGTAAAACTAAATTTTATACAATAGTGCATTTGATTCATGTTTCACGAGTTGATGTAAAGAAATATTTTTGTAACATGTTATGAAACATTCAACATATGAATGAAAAAATGTTACTATTATATATTTTCACATTTCAAAAATATTTTATTAAAAAAAATTCAATTTCTTTCCTAGTAGCTGTTAATAATTTCTTTTTTACTTCAGATTGTCACTGAGCCTAATTACAATGTTTGAGAACTGAGTCTAATTTCATAATATGATAATATATCAGTACTAGAATATGACTGAAAAAATTATAATATAATTCACCCTTAGTTATGAAAACCAATTTTAATTACTCATTCAGATACATAAACGTTTTTACAATTTTCTCTCTTCTCCTTTTGATTTTCTGTTTTGAATAAATCCTCAAGAAAACACGATATATAAATTCCTTTTATCAAAACACATTAAATTCTCTTCTTTAACTCTTGAATAGAGCTGATATTCTATAAATAATAAATTACCACCACTATTTAGAGGTCACCAAATGTGATTTATGTGGAACTCTGAAAAACGTTCATGCACAACCAAATTTCGCAAAACCAAAATTTTCATTGAATTTTGGATGGATTTGGGAATTCTTCAATGCTTATTAAGTCTTATTCATTATTATAAAATCCTCTCGATTATTCTCACAATTTCATTTCTATATATACATTATAATCATTCTGTAGTAAAATTTTTATTTTTGTTGTGATATCCTTATTATGGTCAAAGTAGTTAGTTACTTCGATTAACATTTCCCACTTGAAACCTAATTAGATAAGAATACATCTCACAACACTAATCTACACCAATTGTAACTGATATAAAATAGTTTTCTTCTCATTATGTTGATATGTTACATCACAAAAAACTCTCCAAATAATATATTGTAACATTTTAAAACATAAAACTACCCTAGAAATCACTTTTGAGATATCATTAAACGTTTTACATTTTAATCATTTCGTCCCATAGATTATCTTGTGTACAATTGATTTATCGATTTCAGCCTGCATCTATGAAATCAGCAACGGATTCACTATGATGATTAGTGTCAGAGTCAATTTAATGAACCTTGAACCACAAGAAAATTTATTGTATTTCATCCTCTATTAGTATTGAGCCACTTCGAAAAAATTCCACAAATGTATCTTAATGAAAATTGTTAACTACATTGTTGATCTTTTTGAAGATGATCGGTCTCATAAATTCATGCATCAGTCCAAGAAAACATCAAATTTATTTATTCCTTTTCACTGGACCTAAAAACTCCCTAATGAATGAATTGCATCCCCTATTGATCATTGGTACATTATGTCAGATGTATCTGTATCAACAATATTGACTCTTAAAAATTATTCACTTTTTTTATTATGATTTGAACAAAAATCTATCCCATATGATTTGAATCTTGTCAATTGTTGGTCAGAATAAAAATCAGTATCTCTATCTTCTCATGTTAACATTCCCAATATTCAAAAAAAATATTAAAATTAATATTAAACTGATGATTTAAGACCATAAAAATTCAAATTCCAATACAGCCTTCTTCAAAAACCAACTCCTTTTATCAAGAGTTCCCCATGACTTTGATTTCGTTTAGGATCTTCATTGAATCATAAAATTTTCAGGGAATGATATTGTTACATCCTATAATTCTCATATCATCATCCATTATAACCACCCTCAATATGAGTGGCAGAAAATACTCCCCCAATTTCATTCATATGGCTTCTATCACAAGTTTCATAGATTAATTATGATTAATGTGATCTCCATGATCACCTACACGTCATATAGTATACATAAGATCTATGAAAACATGGATATTTCATTTCATTATGATGATAACATTCTTTTTAGGAATTATGATAGTCCAATTCACCTTTTATCCTAAAAAACATGTTCTCAATCTGGTGTAATTTTCTATGAATTTTTTTCTGATAATTTAAATTTTATGATGGGTTCGATTTTCATGTTGATGATTAGGATCTAATTGAAAACATTGCACACATCCTTCTGTCATCTGAATTTCGAATATCTTCTCTACATGTAAAGAGTTTTCTCACATTATTCTTCATCAATAATAGATTAATCCTTATTATCACTGGTCAAAAAGTACAAACTAAAGACAAATTCATCTAAAAAGGTTCCCCCGTTGTGTCTTTGATAAAAACATCAAATTAATAATACCACTTGTTTCCATTCTCACATTTTCACCACACGTTTCATTATTGCTACCCCTATTTATTTTAAATCCTAAAATTTTGTATATCTCCCCCACATTGCCAATAAAATTTTAAGGGGACATCCTGATATGTTTTTCCAATATTAATAATAATCGCATTTCAAAGGGTTTTATCTTTTCATTTCAAAATAATGAAACACTTCTTATGGAGAATCTAATTAATAAATGAGTTTATTACCAATGTTCCTTTAAATAAACAATTATATGTCTACATGTAAGATCATATTTTCTAATATAATATTTTTTGTTCAAGGATATATTTTTATTACCTAAAAAATCATGTAATACATTTTCATGTTTGTTTCAATATTTTATTCATTGGGAAGAATTTTATTGGAATTTTTTAGCATAAAATTATAATGTAACAATCCCAATAAAAAAACCGTCATGATTAGTAGAATGAACAAAAAATACCAAAAGATAACATATTTGAACCTCATTATTTTTCATTTTCAAAATACTAAGAGACACATTAATTTCAGCTTCCATATATCTACTTATTCAATTCTATGAATGTTAGTAAATGTATAAAAATATTAGGAATTTAGAGGACTGTCAGTTTTCTCATAGAAGAGACAATTGAACTAGAAATACTACCTTAGTCATTATTTTATTTTATTTTTATTGGATTTTTAGTAGATAATAGTTTCTATGATATATTATTCATTATTATATTTAGTATCATCTTTATTATATTTTGTAGAATCTTTTGATGAGGCTTTCTAATTGTCCTAAATATTAGTAACAAATTTTATAAAATTATTATGTATCATCTCCATAATGTATTTTTCTTGGACTACATATATATTTTAACAACATTTAGTAACATTCCAATATTTCTAAAATCTCTGGAATCTTTTATATTTGTTCAAATAAAAATATGTTGATTTATTTTGGTCAAATTTGTATAAATTTTTTGAAACATTTTTTTCTTTTTTTAATTTGAAATTTTTGATTATTCTATCTTTATATATATTTTTACATTTTGTGGCCCAATAATAATGAATTCACCCTTTTCAGACTTAGTATGTATATTTTTTGTAGGTTTCCAAATAATTAACCTAAATTTATTCCTTTTAGTGGATTGATAGCCCCACCATATTTTACATCTACAACATGTAAAATATATTTAGTGCTATTGTTAAAATAAATATATAGTAGTTGTATTAACAAATACATCACAATACCAGTAGTTCTCATGGAAGTAATACCTTCCTCTAGAACATCCATACTATCTTTAATTGTTGACATAATTCTCAGTAATGTTCCTAAAATTTTTATCAGAGCATTTTTTATCACCAACCATTCTATTATAATTATGAAACTAAATTTATAGGTCATTTATATTTTCCAACTTATCATAACAAAAAGTAATAATAACCTTTTATGTCTATTAGTTTTTGGAAAATTCAAACTGATTCACTTTACTGCTTTTTAAAACATTCATAACATTAGATTTTTCATCTTTTTATAGAAAATTTCATATTTCTTATAATCCTCTGATGATAACATTGTATTCTTCATGGAATTAACCTTCATTGAAAATCCATGAACAATATATATAGCATTTTATAATGCTCATAAACTTGTTCACATATTTAAAATTAATTTTATAATGAGTTCCAACTGATATTCATTTTCATTTAGATTAATCTTCTTATCCTCATTATGATTCCTTTCCATATGAAGTGGGTTTTTCAAATCTTGTTTCTCTTCAAGCCTATTGAAATTATTATTAATAAATAAATATTGATTTTTATGAGTAGATTTCAGTTCTAAATTTCATAATTTCAATCTCAATCATTCATACAATTCCACTAAATTCATTATATTTTTACATTTGATAAAAATCTATTTGATCATATTCTAATTCATAAAAAACCACTTTCCTTACTTCCAAAACCCTCCTATGTAACTATTCTAATAAAGTCTATTTATTCAGAAACATTTGTAAAATAATTTTAGTTATCATCCTTAGACAAAAATATTCCCCTTGGGGAACATCTTATATTTATCCATAGAATATAATTTTTCCTTTTGACCTTGTTTCTTCCATGTTTTTCTTCTAATTATTTATTATTCATCACCATCATCATCATCACATTATTTTCCAAGAAAATTTTTAGGACAATTGGAAACAATACTCATAACGGATCTAAATATGAATCATTTAAAAGAATGTTTCATTTTATACCTTCATGTACCAATTTTCACATTTATAAAAATGATGGATAATATTTCCTCAAGACATTTACATACCTCATTTCAAGAATCAGATTCATCATATTCTTCATCTTAATTAATGACCTACGAATTTTATTTTTTAGAATCCATGAATGAAATTTATCTACCAACATTTTTTTACGTTAATAAATTTCTCTCATATCATATTATACGTTAAATGAGTACTATGAAAATAATCCTGACATAATGTTTCTAGATCTCTATCTACCAATTATGAAGATTTGACATTCAACATTTCATGGAGAATTTTAATAATCATGTTAACAAATGAATAATGCTTTAACTTTTCACCATGACATATAATAGTGTAATAAATTACATTCACATAGGTAAATAAGTTATCAGCAATTTCAAATGCACCCATCAATAGAACATCATACATAAATCAAGAGATTTTTAACATGTTCATTTTAACTTTTGTATTTCCATAAAAAATATTCTTCAGTTTATCTGTGATATAACTGGTAGTAAAAACTCTATTTACTCTATGAAACCCACATTCAAGTAATTATGATTGTAAATCATTTTTATTATATTATTCTTAATATTTTTATTATTTTTAGTTATAAGAGGATCATTGTCATGAGTATGAGTAAAACCATATTTAATAGGTTTGGAAACATTGTATCAATGACTCAAAAAATGTTGTAAAATTCATTCATTCCATAAAAAATTTCTATCATTTATTAATGAAATCCCCTTACTATTCAAAATAATCAAATATTCCATAAGGACATATTATTCAAACTCATTATAAAATAGTAATAGGAATGGAACGTTGGTTCTAATATAACTTGAAATCACATATCCATGATCATGTATCAAAGATAATGGGTGAAGCAGTGATATATTTTTCATTCATATTTTCAATTATATAAAACAACATTATTCTCATATTAATGTTTTATCACTTTTCTAATAAAGAAACCAATCACGGATCTATATGAAAATAATGATTTCTAATGTTTAGTAGAAAATATGTTTTGTTATTTCAATTTAATTTTTTGTATATAGTCCAATACCACACAATCAATTGCAATATAATCGTTTTTTGTAGATACGACAAGTATGATATACCCTTACAATTGTGTAGCACAAATTTAAATAGGACAGTGAATATGGTTAATGTTTAATTAAATGATGTAATTATATTCATTATATGAAGATAAGATATGTTAATATATTTTTCAAAACATGTTTTTGTTATTCCCTATAAACAATAAAAAATATGCTCTAAAAAACAAATCATTACAATTTTTTTATAGTAATAGGTAAGAACATCTTTTATACTTATTAATGGTACTCATTCCTATTACAAAGTAAGATTATGTAGAATAACTTCTCAATATTATAATATAACTCTTTCAAAATACCGTGAAATAAGGTTAAATGCTTCTACCTCATACAATAAAACCCAGTCTAATTTCTCATTCCAAACTGTAATCACTGATTACAATCATGCCTCTTCCCCTTTCCTTCTTATTTCCCAGCAAAATGCATAGGAATGTATCATCTGGAGACTGTTTATCTCTAAAAAGATCCAACACCCTACCTTCTATAATCAATTGTACATGCAATTTCAAAATGTAAAAAGCACCTCAACTATTTATAGGTGACTGAAATGTGATATATGTGGTATTCTAAAAAGCATTCCCTCTCAACGAATTTTGCTGAAACAATTGTTTTCCTTGAATTTCATATGATCCGTTTACTTATTCAATAGTTCTTAAATCATCATTATCCATGAGAAACCTTGTAAAATATTTTCACAACATCAACTCAAAACATAATTTCCGATCAATCATCAATCCAATTATGATTTTCATTTTTATTTTATTATTATGATAAAAGTATACATTTACTGTGATTTCCATAACCAACAAAAAAATAAAAACAAATGATTCTCATTATACTACTCCACAGAAATTATAACATATATAAAACATATGTCATTCAATTATGATTATGTGAACCAAGTGACAAATATACTTCAATAAAATACATACAATCAACTGTTAAAAAATTTTCAATCCCATGACATCACTTTTGTGACTACTTGAAACATTTATTCATGTCTACTTTTTTTCATATTGATTATAATGTTTATAAGGTAGTTATTAGTGTCAACCTAATTAAAATGAATTAGTCTCTACCACATTCTTATTATTGTTGTTACAGTGTATTTGATGAAACATAATGCAAATGAAAACATATCACAGTTCTCCCTCTTCCTGTCTTGACAACATGGAAAAACATTCAGTAAGTTATCATGATCTAAATGAATAACTACATTTTTGAGCTTCATCAAAATTAATGGTCTATGACTATCGTGAATTGGTCCAAAAAGAAATAAAATTTATTTTTCTTTTTCATTAGTCCAAAAAATTATTCAATGAAATAATGTATTCCTCTAATGATCAGTAGAACATTGAATTTGATTTATTGGTATCATTATATTTGTCTTTATAAACATATTATTTTTTCTTATTTTAGTGAACATGAACTTATTTCTATGAATATTTGTTTCTATTGGTTTATGTGTATGATTAAAAATTACCATATTCATCTATACACATTTCAATCAACCTTCCCAATCATAATAAAAATCTTTATTAGGGATCACACATCAATAAACTAAGATCAAAACACATCTACTTACAATACATCCTTCTTTAAAAAACATTTTCGGGTATCATTACATCCCCATGAATTTTAATATGCCAATTATATTTAAAAAATCTTATGAAATTTATTAATATGTATTGTAACATCCCATAATTCAAGCATAGTATTTATTTCCCACTTGCATGAAAAGAATGTCATCAACATGAATCTATCGATTCCTCCAAAAGACTTTAATTATAGGTTTAACACATTACTTATGATGTATCCAAAATCCCAAATCTGTGAGTAGTTATCAGGTATATATTAGACCAAGGAAGAAAATAGTACTATTTTCTAATATTATTATAACATTATTTCTAGACAATAGGTTAGTTTGTTGATCATTTCCTCCTACAAAACATGTTCTGAATGTAGTGGGAATTTTTAATTATTTTGTGTCTGATCATATGTTTTACATTGTGAGTCTCATTATCATGTTGATTGTCTAAATCCATTTGAAAAATTTTCTTATAACCTTTAATCATTGAGATTTAAATTAAATTATTTCCTCCAATTTTTCATCTTAAAAAAATTCATCATGATAATCTACTAAAAAATACAACAAAAACATAACATGGCTATATCATTTAAACCAATAAAATCTATATATTCTCTATAAAAAATGATTTTAGGGTTCTAATATTGTTATGTGTAATTAACAAAATAGAAAAAAGTTTCCCTACTAAATTATTAGATTCATATGGTAAAAAAATAACAACTAAGTATTATAAAATATCAAAAAAGAAAAAACACATAATATCACTAGAGGAACATAATTTTTTTTTAATGTATTATATTATATATACAATTATAAAATCATAGATTATATTTTTATAATTTTATGGGATAACTAGGTTAACTAAATAAATGATTTATGATTAATGATTAATGCTATACATATCGAGGATATTCACATACCCAAAATAATTCATGGATTTTTCAAATAATTTTTTCAATTTATGTGTATAACATCTAGTGTATCCTATTAATATTGAAACAAATTAATACACTCCATATAAATATTGACATCTCAATAATGGATAATAATTATCCTCATGGTGGGTCCATTTAATTTATATTCCAACTATCCTAGGAATAACTACAATCTATAATTAAAAATAAATATAATGTCTCATTGTTTGAATGTCAACTTAGTTATCATGCCGTTAAAGTTTTTTTCATCATCTAATCCATAATAACAAGTCATTGACATATTAATCATTACATGTCCCATTAACTATAGATTATTTAAACCCCAATATCTTCTAAGTTATATAATGGTAAAACTTGAAGTCCTTGAAAACCAAATACACCATGTTCACTAGGTCTACAAAAAAGAGTAATTCTTAAAGATAAATAAAATGAAAATGTGTATATTGTTTGTGTATTTTTTATTGTCTTTTTTGATCCTCCAATCCATCATAAATTTTAAATGAACAATAATCCATTATAGATCCCACAGTATTCAAAATTATTTCCTTCATGCCCTTATATATAACATCCTCAATGACACTAGTTCATGTGTTAAAAGAAGAATGAAATTTGTACCTTAATATATATATTTTAATTCATTTATTAAGAATGAATTAAAAACTAAAATACCTTTAACAGTCATTTAGAATCATAGAAAACAAATAATTATGAAAACTTATTTAGGATTACAATAACTATATTGTTTGAATTGGTATCTTTCCTACATGCCTACACCTATTTAGAAATGTAGATTATACATTCCTAAATTTTTATAATATTATAATATGTAGGCAAGTGTATCATTAAACCATTCTTCATCAAATCTAATATATACACCTCTAAAATAGTTTTTTTTCATTTTATCCATGTTTTTAATATTCCTACATTGTTGGATTCGATAATATTCCATAATAAAGAATTAAGTATCATTGAGAATCATGGGTCATAATAATACATATTATAATATATTTTCCACTAAGTGGTTCATCCCAGGATGCACTTTATATGGGGATATATTAAATATTTTCATCATTCCAACAAATTATTTTGTTAAAATACTCCATTCATTGAGAGGATCTCTATTAGATTAAAAAAAACAATGGCCCCAACTGAATAATTCTTTACCATATAAAAATATTGAATTTGAATTAGGAGGCAATATTAAAATGTATATATCCCATGAAAAAAATTTAATATAAATAAACCATATACATGGAGGTACATTTTTATGTAATACTTATTCATATTGAACAAATTTCTATGTTTATTGGTCACCTTCCAGTTCAATGTGTGGTATATCCTATCTTAAGAGATGACACATGATTATATTTTTCAGCCATTTTTCACAAATATAAATATTATAAATATTCATCTAAGAAGTCTTATCAAATAAAAAATTAATATATATCATGCTTATCATGGTCGTATGTATATTATATGTGGTCAGAATACAGAATCACTTTGGATAGCACAAAATAATAGTAAAACCTGTTAGAAGATAACAACATTGAACAGATATCTTCCTCAGTAGTGATTATGTAAAATATTGTATCATTCAATGAGTAGATCCTATGACATAGTGGTTATTATAAATGGTTATAAAATTTCCAATTCCATGGTCCAGTTGAATCGTTCCTAGTAAAAAACACTAACTTGACCTAAATATTACAGTCTATTGAAATTATAATTGGGGATTCCAAAAACATTTTCTTAAGAAACTGATATAAATTTTTCATCAATTAGACAATATAATATTAAATAATTGAATCTAATAATCATTAAATTTTTATATATTTTACAGAAATATCTTATATGTCATTAATTAAAACCCAAAAAATAAGAAATTGTTTTATTTCAATGATTAATGTTTGAATATACAAGTTTTTTATCACTTCTATCATCATTATATTAATAATAATATAATTACATAAAATATTTAGTTCGTAAAAAATGTCATGTTTAAAATTACAGATGAAATTCTAATATTTTATTTCAATGTATCTTTTTCCCCCAATTCCTTGAAAATTAGAAAAAACAATTAAAATAAAACAAATTGATTTAACATACAATGAAAAGTAATAAATACATATTTAATGTTATCCAACTTGTCATGGAACATTTCAATCATGATCCTCAGAACTGTGGTTGGAGTGTTTCACATTTCATGGTGAATTATATTGTAATAATACATAAAATAATGGAAAATTATATTAAACTTTTTATAATATTTAATTGAAATATATATTTTTTTCATACATAAAATAACCATACAAGAAGTATGAGAAATTAGGAGTGAAAAATACCTCAATCACCTAATATATAAAAGGAAATGGAAATTAGTCATTTCGCATAATATCATTTAATTTTTAATGGTCTACATAAGAGATTAATCTTATGATTTTTCTCAAAATAATCAACAATATCTAATCATTATAGATCGTCAAAATTATTACCTTTTTGGAACAACGAATTATGGTCTTGCCAAATTAATATGATATTGTATAGATTATTCCTTCCTCATAAAGATAAATCACATAATATATATATAATTATTCAATTATAGGAATTAAACTTCATTATAGATACTGGTATGGCTTGTATCCATCCTATATTTGAAAAATAGTAATAAAATTATTGAATTGATTTTTTTTTGAAAAATTGTTTAATAGATATGATTGATCATATTTATTATAATGTATAAAAATTCAGCTTATTAATCACTTGTGATATTTCTTCTTCAAAAAATATATTACTTCCCCGTTGAACTATATATTAGTTATGATAGGAGAAGATATAATTTAAATGTATTTATTTATGAACAAAATGCTTAAATGATTCCTTAAATTATCATTATATTATATCTAAAATTACCACATTTTGTTAATAAAAATCCTTATGGATTGAAACATACTATATATCTTCATTCACATGATATTTTATTAGCATTATTAACGATTTTCTCATTATGTGATTTTGAAAATACAATTTTTATATATTAATATATATCATTTTATTCACTATAATGGAAATAGTGTTTAAATCATATTTTGACATATTATAATAATTTTTTATAGCTGGGAGATCATTATTTATGAACATATCATTAAAAACTAGATAAATCATACTCATTGAGGAATATTAATATGATCCATTTTAGTTTTAAGGAACAACCCCACGTAAAACAAATGGGAGTATAGTGTAATATTCCATGTAAAAGGAAATAAAATTTTCATAAGAAAAAAATATATTAACATTAATTAATACATCTTAATAATGCCCTATGGGATATATTATTTTGATGTAATTCAATTTAATCACAACTCATATTGTTTTTTATCTTTTTAACCATATGTTTTTAGTGGGATATTATGTTTCACTAAGATTCAACACACACTTTTATGGAAAATAGTGTTTTTAAGGAGGGTTACCTATAAAAATAGTTTATTTAAATTACCATAACATGTATATAGAAATATGGTCATAATGTATTATTATCCTAATAGTATTAATAGTTCTACATTTACTATTAATGTGATAATTCCCTTGGATTTTTTGTCAAATCAAAATATTAATGTATTAAGAATCTGTAATGACCACATTGAGATAATATAACAACAATGTTAAACATATGTCTTAAATAATAGATAAATCATATTATTTTTTAACATATTAATTATTCATATCATGTTTAGGTGGTTTACATGCATTATGAATAAATATCATGACTTTTTAACTTTGTGACATTAAGTAGATGGGATCGAGTGGACTAACCTGCTAAAAGAGATAATTTATTTTTTTATGGTGAAATTATATGTTATTTTCTATAAGCATGTGGTTTGGTATCTCAACATATGATCATAATCAATTTGTGTAATTTTTACATTTACTTCAATGAAGGAAGAAAAAAATTAAAATATTATTTTATAGAGATGTTTATTTTGATAGGTACATCCATAGGGACATGGAATTGATTAAAAAATACATAATATAATTTTACCTTTTAAATGGTAACAATGATATATTTGGCCGCATGATTGGGAACGTAGATACATTTTAAAATCCATTCCCATGGATTTTGACAAAAATTAATCCTATATAGCTACAAAAGATAAATAATGAATTAGGATTATTATATAATTTATGAAATAGTCTTTATAATAAATCACAACATGAAGATATTAAATATCGTAGTGTGTGCCTATATGAGGCTGTCATGTCTATTTAGTATCCATGTCAAATTATGGGCCATTATTTTTTTTATGTTGTACTATTTTTATATTATTATAATTCATTAATTTTTATATACAATCTTATAGTGTCACACATGATGTTTATCCACATGGTCAATCATTTTGGATGAATTTTAGTTTAGAATGCTTTTGGACCCACATATTTAAATTAATGAACATGTTAGTGTGAATGATCACAAGTAAATTTAGTAAATTTTATTATTGAAAATTAGTTTAATAATGATTGATTTTATTCTCACTATTCAAATGAATTAATTTGGATATTATTAATGTGTTTATGGAATATGTTTCATCCATATATTTAATATTTGGGCACCTCAAATGATTTTTCTAGGGATAAATTGATTTAACATATTATCATTCATCACATAACACATGAGACCATAACAAGTTAATTATGAAATATTATTCATAATATTTAATATAAAAATGTTTTAAATGTTTTTATATGTTGGTTTTTGGGTTAACTACTATTATGTTTATAAAATTCCATATTCTATGAGTTTGAGCTATGTATTTATTACATTTTGATATAAAAAATATTTTGGAAGAATATATATTAAATATATACTTAAAATAACATTTTAATCCATGTTATAACTAGATATATTTAATAGAATATCAAAACACATAGATCTCTATTTTTAGATGGGTCAAATTATTATTTTGTAATTGTATGTGTGTCATAAAAAACATCAATCATCCAATATTGAACACATAAATGAATAATGGAACTATAAATGTTTTTTCATATGGGATTATATGATTTAAATAGATTCAAATTTAACTATTCAATATATTTTATTCATAATAATATTAGGATAATCATGGATTGTGTTGTCCACAATGGTACCCATTATTCTACAATTTCAATTTTTTTCATGTGATCTTTGAACGAACTATTTGACATCATATTCATATAATCATTGAAAAAATAATATTTTTAGAAATTAAAAATTATCACCCCTCAAACATTTTCATTAGAATCACCTTCTCCAATTGGTATTTCGGAATTCTTGAGAAAATACATGTTCCAATTTATATTCAAATTTTTTTAATTGGTATAAAATCATTCAGTATAGTACCAATGATACTAATGTCACATCAATAAATGATTTAATTTATTATATATCCCTATTCATGATAGATTTGTATATTTATAGAATAAACTAATGTTTTTTATGTAATTAACTAGAGGGGATTAGGAGATATCACTATAGAAGTAGCGGATAAAGAAGAAATACGTTTTACTAAAAAAACATTGATATTAATTTTGAAAAACTAAAATTTTAATGATAATATTGAGGTGACCAATTAATTTATTCTTTTTTAACATGGTAGAATAATATAAAAAATCATATACAAGTAGTAGGCATATCACATACAATTTTAGATTGGCCACCCCAATTGACCTAATGTTGCTAGATTATTGAATCATTATTTAATTTGAACATACCATTTTATAATTTAATTTTTGTAGATTATCCCAATGTTGTGCCTGATACCCCACCAATAGACAATACATTTTAAAATTCGGTGACAATGAATATAATAATACACTAAGTAGTGTTAAATTATTTTAATAATAAGAGAAGCGTGATATATTATGTGTCAGATGAACCATGCCATACTTTAATCAGAACTTTCTCGGAAAGGTCCTTCCCAATATAAATGTTCCATTGAGTACCTATTTTATCTCTATAACATCCTTTTATTGTGATAAAGGCATATAAAAATCATTTAAAGGGTAGTAATTATTTTGATTATTTTCCAAAAAATTACTTAATATTTTATTTAAATGGGACATATGAAAAATTAATGATACATATTTTAATGTAAAATTAAATAATAAAATATATCCTTTAATATGAAATTTTTCATATTTTATATTTTTAATGAATTATTGAGATATCCTAATTAGTTATAAAATGATAAAAATGCATGTATCGTTGATTATTTATTTACATAATTTTACTAAGAATTTGTTTTTTAAAATGTACTAAAAATTATTTTAAATTCTTCATGACTTTATCCAAATTATTTCATTATATTTAATTTTATAATTGTATGTGTGTCCAATTTGAGTAATAATAATGGAAATTTTAATCCCTATTGTCCCTCACAAATGTTCTAGCATAAATTTAAAAAAAAAAATTAATGAATTGGTTTGAGCCATATTTTGAATATAAATAAAAAATAAAAATAACATGATTGATAAATATAAATGGATGTTGACATATAATTTATAACATAATTAAAATAAAATAATGATAAATATAAATTGATATTGAGTGTAATATATATATAATATATTAATGTAAATATTATGTCCAAAACAAAATATATAACATAATTTAGATTGAAACAATAGTTTTGAGTCCTCATTATCCATAGTTAAGAGTTCATACTCCTATCAGTGAGTTCTAAAAAGAGTGATGGATTCAAATAACTGAAATTTGAATTATATTAGTATCAATTAATTAATTTATATATTTTAGATTAATGTATAAACTTATTACTTTTTAATTATTCGTTTATAATGGATATCATTTTAAAAAACCAATATTTAGGATACAATGTTGTTGGTTAGAAAAAATCCTTTCATACTATACATAAAAATGATTGATTCCCTAGATTTAATAATGAATATAATTTTAGGAAACCTTTTCCACAAGAATATGTTGGATAATCTGTATTTTATAAAAATTTGTTTATGACTATAAAAATAAATATAATGGTGTGTCAAAACTTATGATTAATATATCAATAATGTATAAACCATTTGTATTAAATATAATGGTACTAATTTGTAAAAATATCTTTTTTTAAAAAATTCTTCTAATACCTATGAATCACTGTGGTAAATATTAGATAAATAACTAGTTTATACTAGAAATATTTCAAATAATTGTTGAACCTTGTATTCATAGTACAATGAAATGAAATGAAATTATACATTTTATAGTCCCCAATAAAGGATTATCAAAATAATGAATCAATTATCGATATAAAACATTCATATAAGAGGCACATTAATAATGAATATGATATTAACATATTAATGATATCATCTATTTATAGTGAGTTGTGAATGAAACATGGGTAAATGTATATTTACAACATATTTTCTCATATCCAATAATTCTATTGGGAAAGGTTTAAGGACGAAGTTAATAATTATTTTTTTGATATTTTAATATGAATCATTGTCATCATTATCACCCATTTGATTAATTTTTTTATAAATATTAATTAAATTGTATGGATAAATCACATAAATATAATATGGATAAGGTTATCCAAGTTGATAAGAACATGATGAATGATAAATCCTCAAATCTTATGTTCAAAACAAAAAAAAATTATGTTTACTCTAATGGATTGTATTATTTTAAAATCATCATAGGAATATCATTATACAAAATGAGATAGAGAGCATTGATAAGTTTGTTAATAAATAAAATTTAAATTTAAATAATGATTAAAATACATTAACAATTAATAATGATCTTAATAAGATTGTATAAAATTCTATAAATTTTAATAATATATATTATTTAAATCCAGGATTTTATTCTCCTATTTTGGGGGGAATAAACCTCTTGAATAATGTTAGAAATATAATAAAAATAATTAAAGAGATATATAATTTGGATACGTATCGCCAATATCACAACGTATAAATTCATTTTGAAAATTTTTCTTCCAATTATGATTTGTTATTATATTCTAAATGATATATAAAATCATTCAATATATTTTTCATGATTTTATATATTCATGATTAAATAAATAAATTTTCTATAAATATTTTTTCCACATTTTATCAACCTAAATAATAATATCTTATAATTATAAAATTGGTATTTATAAATAAAATTAATTATTTGATAATGATTATTAAAAAAAGACAGATTAGTTTATCATTGTTCTTTTCTAGAATATGTTATTGGAAATGATAGATATCTCACACCCTTTTATTGATTTTAATGTACTATATTTTTTACTATATATTTTTTATCATGTTTTTAAACTATATAAAATTGGATATAAAATGATCATTTTTAATGGTATAATATAGAAAGTAGTTTTTAAAAAAATTCTATTCAGTTTTGTACGTAAGAAAAAATATTATACATTTTTAATATAGTATTGCAATTTTTGACTAAAATAATTCCTTGAGAATTGTATTAAATACTATCTCTATTAATTAAAAATATTTATACTAAAAGAAAATTCAATATCATGTTATTTATTTAGATCAACTGATAATTAATATTTTTATTAAAATTTATGTTTATGAAATCATTATTAGATCATCATGTTGACTACGTTTTAGTGTAATCTTTATTATAAAGGTATGTGAATTTTACCTTAGTATTATGGGATATTTCAAAAAAAAATTAGAATCCAGATATTTCAGGTAGATGAATATTATTATAAATCAATTGATGTATAATAAATATTTTTTAAAAGTATTTATACATTGTTTTAAGAAATTTTCATATACCAATATGACTAATTATTGTGGAATATAGGCTAATAAAAAAAGAAATTATATTCATGAAAATCTTTTTATTATAATGATTAGTAGTTTTCAATATTTAATTTCATTTGGATTGTATCAAATTTTTTAAATATTCGTGGGAGTTATTTTAATATCTAACCCTATAAAATGTTATATTATATTTGTTAAAATAATTATTAAATATATTAATCATTTTGTAAACATTATTTTATTCAATCATGGTAGAACATGTTTTTTTAATGGTAATGTGAATCTTATTCTAATTTTTTATAATGAAAAATTGAAAAAAAAATGTAGTTATGGTATGTGTTATATTTTAGGATTTTTTATCAAAGAGATGAAATAAAAAATTAACCATTTATTTATCTATAGAAGAATCAAACTATTTTTTTAAATTTTATTGTTCTCGTGTTATAAATTTTAAGAAACATTTTTCTAATTTTGAAATTTCATTTGAAAAATTACTTAGTTTCTGTGACAAGTAATATTCTATTATTAAATAAATTATTCTTTTAGAATATCCATGATCTTAAAATATATAAGTAACATATATTTTTATAATGATTATCTTAAAAAATATTAATTTTTTGGAATATATTCCTTTTGGATATCGATTTATGAATATATCCAAAAAAAATATTAGATTTAGTTATATTTAGAATATTAAGTATGGACAAGAAATGATGGATGAATTTATTTAATTATTTGTATAAATGTACTCTTTTAATTTATCATTATTTAATTACTTTATTGGTTTTTTTCATGAATACTATATTTTATTATTTGGTTTACTAACATATTACTAATATATGTTTAATTTGATTAAAATATTTCTTAAATTCCATGAATGTCATAAACCTGCATTCATAGTTTCTAGTTGTAGTTTTTTATATTAAAATATTTTTTTCTATTATATATAATCTGGACATTGAAATCAATAAAATTAATATCAGTTAGTCATGAGAATGAATCTAAAATTTATGTGGAGATTTATGTTTTTCATTAGTTGTTATAAATGTGTTGAAATTAATGTACTTAGGTTGATTTCTTCTCTTTAAATAAGATTCATCCAACAAGAATTACATATTTTTAAATCATTATTAAAATGTAATATTATATGATAAATTTCAGGTTTTATTAAATATTGTTTTCTCACTTTCCATTTATACAAATATATTAGATTTAAATTTTAAAAAACATCCTAATAAAATGACTAAATTATAGTTCCTCATCTACTTATCAATTCCAAATTTATAACTGTTTTATTATTTAAAAAAGTTATCAAATCTTACATTTTTTATATATATGGATTTATAATTATAAAAAATGGTGAGATTATTTAGTGGATGCATCCAAGATTTTTTTTTGTTTTATAATTAAAACCCCCTAATTTTTCATATTTTCGTTAACATGTGTTCTAAAAAAATTATTTGTTTTATTGATTTAATATTTCACTACTTTTAGAATACAATATATCTATATTTGATGCTTCCACTTCATATATAGGAAATAATGGGGATGAATTTATAAATTCTTCAATGACAATTTATTATTAATCTAATTTCTAGTTAATTATTCTATATTGTTTATCATTCATTTGTTACTAAATTGTTCTTATAATATCACATGTGAAATTAATATTTTTGGTTTCATTAATATTTTGTAAAACTATATTCAAAATGATCACTAGAAAATGGATTTTCATAAAAATGAAATAATATTTAAATAACAATTCTTATCATATTAATGCTTAAGAATATTTCAAAAAATCATCATGGAAAGCCTCATTATGAAATTTTCAACAATTCATACTAGAAATTATATTTATAAAGGTCATATTAGTCCATATAAATATTGAACCCTCCTTTCAACATCATTTTCCTCTCTGAAGAAAATTTACTTAATAAATACATTTTTATAATGTAAAATATTATCCTTATTCAAAATTTTGATGCTTAAAAAATTTTATAATGAAGAAAAAAATTTCTGATACTAAAATGAGTTTTTTATATATTTTTCTATAAATAAATAGTTTCATTAAAATTAATTTATTTTTATAAAGAAAATAATTATTATTCTAAATATTAATATTTATATATTATAAAATTTTTATGCAAATTAAAATAACTCATTTTTAATAGATTTCCTTAAATTATTTATTTTATTTGTTTTTGTATTCATATTTATTTTGATATTTATATATTGTAATATCAAAAAATAATAAATAACATATTATTATAATGAGTAACATTTTAATTATAATATATTATGTACTTTAAATAATCCCAATTTGTTTGATTTCTTACACCACATGCAAGACCAAACTAAAAAAATTACTGAATATTTAGAAAAAAATTATAGAAACATACTACATCAATCACAACAAAGTAGCTAAATTTTAAAATTAGTTGGAGTAATATATTTGTTAAATATATGTATAATAATAATAAAATATATTTCTAATATGAATGAAATTCAATTATTTTACATGAATGACTAATAAAACCATCTATTATATAAAAAAATTAAATATAAATTCTTTTTTTGTGAAATTTGAATTTATATATCGATATACATTTGATTATTGATGAAAATTATTTTCTATATTAATAATTAGTTAACAATAATTTAGTGGGTAAATGATATGAAATAAGAATAATAATATTTATTATTTGAAAATTTCAATTTGAAATAAATATATTTTTCCATCATATTTTCTAATTCTATTAAAATATTAAATCTATAATGATTAGATTTAGAATATGAATGAATATATATATATATATTAATATTTATAATATTAATAATTTCTTATTATTTAATTTTTGGTTTATAAAAAATAATTTTTTAGATGGATTGTGAACTAATATAATTTCAGCAATGAAATTATCACTGAAATTATCGTAATACATGAGTTTATGAAATGTGTATAAATATATATAAATATTATATATTTATTACTAAAATAAATAAATTATAATTAATATATATTTTTTAAACCCATGTATATTGTTTTTGGAACATGAGTAATATTTTATTATAAACATGATATAAAATATAATACAATAAAAATTACATTTCATCACTTATATATTTAAATCATCAAAATTTATTTTATTTATTTTATTAAAATAATCATATAATTTAATATTAGTAAATTATATTTTTTTATTTATCTTATTATACAAATTATTGATCTTAATATCCATTATAAAGGTAAAACATTTTTTTTCAAGGAACTATTTTAATACTATTGTGTAATTTTTATATGAAATATTAAGTAAATATATATTATATGATGAATATAATTTGATTTTTAATCCTATATATAACTATATTGTCTATCATTTAATTTTTATTCATAAACTTAACTATTTTATAGGGGATATAGAAATGTAAAATGTATTCTACCTATAAGAAGGAGAGTTTAAGGGCCTATTTAAGTGTAACACATTTTTTTAAAATGACATGTATGTGTTCCTCAAGCACATCATAAATGAAATGAAAATTTATCTTTACCGATGTAAAGTTATGTTCTATGATTCATATGATCAAGGAGGGTCAATACATATTAAACATTTTTTCTTCAAGGTAGGACAATAAATTCATAAATATTATCTTATGTTTTCATGTGATCTATAATGGAAACATTGTTTTTTAAAATATTATTTATGGGAATAACCTCTTGGTGTAATATTTTTTTATCTCATTTGTTTGGTAACTAAATGTTTCTTAACAGTGCATAATATTATGAAAACCCATTATCTAGGAGGGCCAATATATAACATTTTCCAAATAATGAAAAATCCCACATGTCTCTTCTTCCTCAAATGGTCCTCTATAATATGTAACTTGTGTCAACCATCATCTCTAGCCATGAGCCTTCCATCCATATATTGGATCCCATTAAACCAAAAAATAATATTGTCATCCTCATAGGATCATCGAAATTCCTTATAATAATTGTTAATTGAAGAGTATATCTTGTTTGAATACACGCTACCTATTATACTATTTACCACAACTGGTGAAGATTAATCTCACTGAATCCATATACCACCACATTCCGCAACCAAACGTCCACCACTAAAATGATACCCCCATAATCCTCTCCTACCATCATCCATATTTCTTTCAAAATGTTCCTACTATTCCACTAGTTACAACTACAAGCATTGTGATACCCATGTGGAATGATACAAACATTTTCACCTTCCTCTTACCCATTCATTCATAACTATTAATCAATAGAATTAATATACATAATTCATATTCAGTAATCAACATTCAACCTCAATATGCCCCTTTCAAAATGAAGTATGCTTGAAAATTACATCATTGCTACCATTAAGACATTTTCTCATATTGATTATGAGACAATACTCTTGGATACCCTAAGAAGTATAATATATTCATGAAGATTAAACTTCTATGAATTATTCATGGATATGGACTCCTAACCCTGAATTCATTGCGGAGATAAGACAGTGGATTGATTCCACCAATGTTGATATATAGGAAGGCCATTATTGGGAATAGGATCTTGAAGAGGAACTCTCTGAAATATGTTTTAGATGATGTCATGAACCTGATTTGAATCCCATGTTAAGCATGTGATCTAGGTAATGCAAGGAAAGGATGTATTGGTCTACAAAACAAATCCATTCACCTCTAGGAAAAAGATATCAAAATAATTCATTTCTTGTGGATAAATAATTTACCATAAATAATAATAAAGTATCTATTAAATTATGATTAAAATGGTGTTGATGACATAAAAAATTGGGGGGATAATAGTGAAATAATCTCTCTCCTCGATAAGATAATTTAAATATAAATATTATCCAAGATTTAAAAATTGAATACATTTATTGAATCGAGTTGAATAATATTTTAATATTTTAAGAGAAATTTTTTTGATATCAAGGGATAGATCATGGGATTCTAATCCCAATGTACTCTAAGGCCATAATGATTGATAGAGACACAATGGAGAGGTGATTCATTTAAGACCTTCCAAGATTCCTTGGAATATTATTTTTTCATTTAAAATTTACATATATTTAATACATCATATAATTGATGAATCATTGCATAAAATATAATGGTGGGGAAGAAACATAGAGTTATTTGGGAAGGGAATGTTACAAATTTTTTATTCTATGGTATAGGAGCTTAATTAGATAATATTGATATATTTTCATTATTAAACAATTTTCAGTTTTTTATTTCGAAATTTCATTGGAATGAGATTATGATTTTTTATTAATTCTGGTTTATAATTAAGTAATTATTCTCCCTCTTATTTTTATTTTATCACATTGTTTTATTTTTGAAATACTAGTTAGAATATTTTTAATTATTAAAAAACATGTGAGTAACTATAAGGAATCAATCTTAATATCTTGTGAATAAAATTACATGAATGGTTATTTCATATGTCCATAATGGGTGACTCATTGTTTCTATCACAAATAATAATGAGATTTGTCCATAGAAAGAAAATTGTTAGGAAATTTTTACGTATATTCAAAATTTATAAAGGGTGAATAATGTAGACATGTTATGAAGTATTAAATAATTCATTTAATGTGGGAAGAATATTTATATTTAAACTTCTTCAACAATTTTATTAATGGGATCCCAAATAAAACATAATAACTTTTTTCTCACATTGATTAATTAATACATTATTTATAATTCTCAATTTTAGAAATCACTATATTCTCATATTATAATTATCTCATGATAATATGAATGCATTGTAAATTCATATGGAAATAAAAGTTATTATATTCTTAAAAATAACTAAATTCCATGGTCTTACAGATGAACGTATGAAAAGGTATATTTTGTATTTAAACATTATGTGTTGAGGATTATAGATAATAATCATTTCATCTATTGGGTATTAAATTTATCAATTAAAAATAATTTTATGAAATAGTTATATTTCCCACAACACAGAGAGTTCCATGAATGTTAATATCTGAATAGGAATTTCATGAAATGATTCTTCCCAACTTCCTATAGAGTAATAGTTAAAATGAGAAATATTCCATCTGAAGAGAATCTACACAAAAATTATATAAATATAGGTAATGATATTAATTTATTTCAATGTTTCCCTAATTAAGATATAGAGTAATAAAACTTTATTTCCTTCTTCAACCATTAAGAAATGGAAATTGATAGGATCTTCATGGATTCAACATCTATAGGATATTATACTGACACGTCACTAATGAAGTAATAGATCTTGATCGATATGATGAAAAACAATTTCTACCAATTCAGAGTTAAAGGGATTTTACTTATTAGAATCATTTGGGTAATAAATCATAATTCATCACCTTATCATAAATTGATACGTAAATAATTATCCTATTTATTAATAAAATGGATGTGAATAAATTATGTGGTAAACATGACCCACCTTAAGAATGTGGTTTCTTTTCATCATCAAATCATTATACTATATTATTTACTAATGGATAGTTGATTAAAAATTGATATAATTTCATCCCTGGAAATTCTAATAAATGAATCCATAGAAATATGATCCTTATGAACAACTAGCATAAAAAATTTTAAAAAATCAATTCGAATGTTTTTATTAAAACTAAAATTTTAATCAATGAACAATATAGCTAGAATACCATTAACATGATTATCTAGAAACATGTATTAAATAAAAACCATTACATTATCACTCAACATGAACACCATCATTTGAGAATACACTTCTATGATCAATGGTTAAGGGGTTATATGATGTGGATGAAATGTATTCATTTCATTTTTAATTTATTTTAGATGAGATGAAGAAAAATAAAGGGAATCATTGAGCAGAAAAATCATGAATCCAATGTAGTGTGAAATCATGATTATAATAAATATTAGATAATAGATTCATCCTGATAAACCTAAGATGTTTCAACATGATCATCAAGAAATAAATGATTAAAATTTCCAATATTGTCATGAAGAACAGTCTAAAAACACATTGAATAAATGAATAAAAATTTGAGTAAATGTTTTGGGATGGAAAAAAGTAATACAACTATTAATAAAAAAAGGATAATTAGGATATTCATTTTCCATTCAATTCTATTTTTTAGAATCCTAAATCCAGAAAAATATTTACATAAATGAAATATTCCAGAAACCATTAAAAATATTTTAATTTGCATCCATCCTAGGGAATACATTTGAAAATTTTCATACAATAACGAGTTCATCAAGAATAATATATTTTCAAGGAATATATTATAGGGTAATGTAAGATTAAAATTAGTATATACCATCTCAGATTCGATAAACCCACCATTTAATGAAAAAAATTCATGGTCCAAGGAAAATTTCTATTCATTGAATTATCATATATTATAATTTCAAAGATGGTTTATGATATCATTGTGCAAACACAAAAGGAATGTATAACACACTATTTTAATCATTATAAATAGTTCAACTGAGTCCCATATGAATGGTGTTCTAATTAAAGAATATATCAACCTGTTTTCTGACGGTTGTATAAAAATATATAGTATTTGTGGTAAGTGGTTTGATATTTATAGATGACAGATATGTTATTATAATGGAGAATGGTATACCATTGTCTAATTTTACCTATTATTTTTTGGAAGATAGTTTTTCATGAAAAACAAGATATGGTTCAATGAGCATGATAAAACCCTTTTCATGGTTGTTGGAGATAACAATGGGAACTTAAATATTATTTAATATATGTAACAAACTTATTTAAATTAATTTATCATTTTAATTTACTACGAATAATGTATTGGACCTATTTAAGATTCAGTAATGATCAATGATGTAACATCCATTGATGATAAATTTCTCATTGAAAATACCATCAAACATGGGAGATCCAAAAATATTGAATTTATAATTTCATATCGATTTATGTTATTATAATTTAAATTAATTTAGGATTTATTTAATTATATAGTAGTGGATATGATTTCATGAACACAAAATATTCATGTTATAGGATTGGGGAATTAATATTCAATCTTATCTCCTAAAAATCCCCAAACATGGAATTAAATCCTCTTCCATATTTTTTTAATTATGTATAACTAAAAGAAATAGTGAAATTAGAAGCTATAATTTAATATAAAATATACATAACACATGAAATTAATTTTATTTACCATCAGAAAATTATCATCCAAGTTATAGGGTATATCTTACGGGACATAAATATAATTAATAACTAAATCATATCACAAAAAAAATAATTTTGGTGAATTATTTATGAAATGATTAACAACATGAAGGATGTCTAAACCCCCACTATCACTAAGTTATAAATTAATTTGATATATAATTTGATACTAGGTGATACTATATATCCAATTCCAAATTAATAATGGTTCATTAAAATCTATGTAGTTCTCGAGAAAACAATTTTTTCTTTTTTGAAGCATAACTATAATTAGTGAATTCTCTTGATTGTTCAAAATATTTAATGAGTGTGTGTATATTATAATTAGATGAAAAATGTATGAAGAAAAATTAACTTTCCCATTCTATTTATAAGGCTATTTATGTAGGGGAATGATAGATAAACCCATTATTGTTTTTATATGTTTTAAAACGATATTTTGAGGAACCCATTACTCTAAATAAACAATAGAAGATGGCCTTTACAATTTTTATCATACCATAGACAAAAAATTATTATACTTTGGGTTTTTAATTACAATAAGAATATTTTAATGATTCATGGCCAATATATTTGCGGATAACGTTATGGATTTCATTGATGTATTTTATAATGGATATAATTTTTTCATAATTTATTTATCATGTCACCGTATATCTACAAAAATAATTTAATGAGAAAATAATATTTTATTAAATTTTAAAATGGGTCACTCCATGGTGAGAATGGGTTTTTTTGGAAAAATTATTCACAAAAATAATTGCAATAAATAAATTTATAGTTGATGTTATAAATTCATAAAAAAATACAACTTTTGAGATACATGTGCGATATTTATTAAAAATGGATGATTTTATATATTATACATCAAGTAATTTATTAATATTTCAATTAATAATTATATATTACATAACAAGTAAGATGATTTTTTCATTATTGATGAATTTTTTTAATGATTGGTTGATCTTATGATAATGATGACTACACAACGTATAATTTAACCACCATGTTTGGATACCCCATTTCGTCTACTACTAAACCAATGAATCCAAGTAGTGTGTGTAACACTCTATTCAATATTTTATGGAAATCCAAAAGGGATATCTTAATCCTAGAGGACAGTAGATGATACACAGCTAAATTACACTACCATTGAAAATGTTTTCATAGTTGTTTTTGTTGAATTTGATTATTTCAGATCGAACCTTCATGGATCTAAATTTTATTCTCTTTTTATCATGTTTCCTTATGTACTTAATGAAGAAGGTTTTTTCCAATTAATGGTTGGTTATATATATTATAAATTTTTAATAGTTCAATAATGATATCTAATAAATTAATGGAATTTAGAATTTGGTGGGTGATCACCTAATAAGACAAACCATTACTACTAACGAAAAATATTTCAAATATGAACCTACAAAATGATCATCTCTATGGATAACTACAATATATTATGAAATGTAATGTAACCCAGTATTCTGACATAGTGAATTATTCTGTCAAAAATTGGTTACATTATAATCTTAACTCTCATGAATATAAAAACTCATGTCTGAATCATGATATTATATATATGAGGATCCTTTTATTTGGAAAATTAACAATCAAAAGTCATATTCGGTACAAAACGACTTGTGAAATCGATTTTGTTTTGAATTTATACACACAGTTGATTCTAGAATATAGTTTCTTCTTCAATGAATGACACATATTTATTTAAATTCACATATATATTGTCTATGTGTATTTAAACATCCAAATTAAATATTCTATAAACTGTAAATATGTAATTTTATGAGAAATGTTTATAAATAGACGACTTATTCTGATAACCCACACAATTTATTTGGAAATATATTCAGTATGGGCCATTTATTATACTATATTTCATCTATTGATATTGTGGAACTTATAATTTCTTATTGAAGTTGATTATATATCAAACTGGGTGGATGTGAAGGCCATAGATACTGAGGATTCCAATGTATTGTTTTATTTTTTTGTGAAACATTTTTTATAGGTTAATAATTCCTAGAGTCGTAGTCATCAACCAATGGACTCTATTTTTGAGAATAATAATATTTTATTTCTTTACATTTATGAGGTATATCACCAAATATCTACACCATAAAATCCTCAAAGAATGGCCATGTTAATGTGTATATCCAAACAAAATTATATAATTTTGAGATTAAATTAAATCTAAAATTTAAATTTTTATCCCATTGTTTAGAAATCCCCTTATGGGAATACCAAACATCCTAAGAATCACCTACATCTATGATCACATAAAGATGAATTGTGTAAAGTGATTTCATATAGAAATGATGTCTATACACCATGATTGTTAATCTAATTTTTTTTTGATTTTTATAGGGATGAAAAAGATAAATAAAAATAGGTAATATTTCATGATGAGATTATAAGAGATGCTTTTAAAAATTCATGTATTTGTAGAGAGAGAAAACAAGTTTCACATGACATGATGATTTAGCCAATGATATTATAATTTTGAGACCATGATGTCCTATATAATTACATATTGAATTTGATGTCAAATAAGATTAATAATAGTTGGGAAGGAAATTTTATTATTACTCAAATATTTACCATCAGTAAAATTATATCAAGAGTTAAGTATAAAGAAACCCATTCACTGTGAAGGGGTAAAAGGTGAAATTTTTTTAGGGAAATATTCCATAAGAACTAGTTTAATATCTCACAATTATCTAACATTTATATTGATAATTATTAATTTGGTTTGGATGATCCCATGAAACTTTGCAAATGTAATTTCAAGAAGAGTCTCGTTTAATAATATTTTCAAAGGATTAATGAGTTTAGGATGTAATAACTTCTCCTCATTATCATTGAAGAAACATGAAATGGTTCTGAAAATGTCATAGGAATGTTTTTTGAGCATCTTAAAAGAAATCCTTTCCTATTCAAGAAATATAAAAAAGATTAAGGGAATATATAATGAAATTATTTTAAAAATGTAGTTAAATTTTATGTGTATCTTTTATCTCCTTAAAATTATTTTTTAGTTTTAAAATTGAATATGGATGCCCAATATTAGTGATTTAACTTCATTAAACTGAACTATGAGACATGATTTCTTTTTTAATCCAATGATTACATGTTTTATATTTACATGTTAATGATATTGAATGAGTGAAAATTTAAATTGAATGATTATAATAATTTCAATTTATTAATTGGGTTATTCATGACATGAAGTAATTTATATAGATTAAATTTCCATAAAATTTTTCATACATTAAATTTATAGAAATAGAGTGGATTGAAATTATGTTATTATATAGAACATAATTCATTGTAAAAATTTATAAATTTTATTAATGAGAGGATTTTTAGAACTAATTTTTCAACTCAATATTGAAAATATTTTTTCATTGATCATGGATTATATCACATACTAGAACATTCATTGGAGCTTGTTGAGGTAATGGTTGTAAAAAATAAAATATTAATATGATTGAATAATATTAATAGACTTATCCCTTTTACGTGATATGTACATTTATATTATTCATTTTTTACTCCATATAATCAATGAATAAACTTGTTAAGAATGAGATGCATTACTAGATAATTATTGACATTCCTTTCATCATCTTATAGTTTTAGATGATATATTAAATATAATGTATTGTTTGAAGACATTTATGGCAGATGGAATTACCTAAATTATGATTAATAACTGCATGGGTAAATATTTAGGTAATTTAAATAGATAAAACATAAATAATTTATTATTTATTATTTTACCTTCTTGATAAAATTATGAAAAATCGTTTTCATTTGGAGAATAGAAAATAACAAATAATTGAATGATGTTTTTTCCAATATTAGGTTATCCATTGGATTTGGAAATAATTTTATAAAAACAATTAGAAAATTTAAACAAAATTATATATAGATGTAATTTGGGAAAAAATATCATGAGTTGGAAAAATTCATGATGATTTACATAATTTGTTGAGAATTCGTTATTATTGACCTTTAAATTGAGAATCAGAAGATGGAGTTACCGTTTTATAAGGGTAACATTCATAAACTATAATTTTAAATAAAATGCATGATTTTTAAAATTTCAACATAATCATTGAGCCTTAGTTTATTGAACATCGTTACCCAATATAACAAATCCTCATAGTAAATATAGAAATAATTAAAAATATATCTTGATTTAGTGTGTGTTTTTTCAATATAATGGAGGGAATGCAGATCCTTCACAAATTTTATCCAAGCTACATGTATTAAGGGTATGAGAAATAGTCCAATTCAATTTGATACCTTCTGATATGTGATAGTAAAACTAATGTAAGTTAGATCATGATGTCAAATGGTTCATAATAATGGATTGTCAAAATATAATGGACGAAATTAGTGGGTTTCATGATTACAATGGAAATCGGTAAAATAATTGTATTTATTATTCCTTTGAAAATTGTGATGTTAAATTTATTTTTCATATGTTACATTTAGGGTTTTACCACTAATAATTCTGTAATTTAATTATATTTACATTTCAATATTTGAATCATTATTGTGGTAATTTATTCTTTTTTCATTGTTTTAATGCTAATTGAAAATCATAGATCAAGTGTTAGTGTATTTTATGCACTTAACTTTCATTGAAGTAATTTTATTTTTTGTAATTAATTATAAATTTTTTATCACATATAATTTAAATTTTATTAAAATCTATATATATTTCATATGAATAATAAATTCATCAAAATGAAAGAGAGATATTTAAATTTGGAAGTTTTTTTAATTTGAAATTATGGTTAACATTCATCTAACTCATTTATATATAATAAAGCCTATATAAAATGAAATTTTATTCAACTTATATATAAGTGGGTTTATGATGATTCATAAGGTAAAATCATTGTTTTAAAAGGTTGGGTAACTGGATCATAGGAACAAAATAAGGGTAAGTGTAGATTCTCCTAAATGGAAAAATTATACATTCTCTATTTTATATGCTGGATAAGGGTAACTAATACTTCTGAAAGGTATTGAAAAGGTAAAAAATGTTTTTAAAAAATGAATTTTATAGTAGTCACGTGATGACTATACATTGACATATTTTTTTAAAGGATACTTAATGTTATGACAACCTTTCTATGTTTCATTTTTCTAGTACATGAGGGTAATTATGAGTTTTATAAGGGTGTTCAGGGGTAAGAGAGAAAATTATTTTATATGACTATAATGAAAGAGAAATTTATGAAATAAAAATCCCACTAGACCACTACATCCCACATCATATATCAACAAAAAACACTAAATTCATCTATCAACAACACTATTGAGATCAAATTCCACCCACAAACCACTATAAAGCATCAAAATAAAACATCCAAATATGAAATAATAATGATATTCCATTTAAGAATGATATGATGATGAATATATCATCCAGATAGTAAACATATTCTAGGTTCATTTGTAACTCATAATGAGGTAGCCATCAGTTAATGATGGTGTGCTATCATCAATCATTATAAAATACAGCTTCCACTTCCATAACCAATTAACTCTACCTTTGTATTATTATGATACACCTAGTATAGTATATTCTATATTTAAACACTACCTCTACCCACAATTGGGGGACTGGATTATAATTTTCACCAGACACTTCCACATTCCAAAGTCTGTCTTCCACTAATGTAAAGTTACTATCCTCATGTTTCTATAAATCTAGCAACATCTCTTTATGTTACATCCAGTGGTAAAAAATTTTATAAATAAGTTCAACATAATAACATCATGGATTGTAACCAATATATTTTTAACATATTAATACATATTTCTTAATTCTATTAAAATCATGTTCATATTCCATCGCCATCTTTTTAAATTTTCCTTCCCTCACTAGATAACATTATCATGCAATTGTATATGTTGACCACCACCACTGTGGTTACATGGGAAAAGATCTATATTGAAGATGAAGTAATGTAGAACCCAAGAAATAAAATTTAATAATGGAAAACTAAATGAACAATCCATGGGATTGGTTATTAACATACTATCCATGTATTCATTGGTATGGAACGAAACATGTTTCTCTCTAATAGTGTCTAAGCATCCTAATGAAAATAGTTTAAATAATATCCAAAGTAGAAATAGGTCTTTCTATACTACGGAAAATTTTATGAATATATGATTAATCCTATTTTATTAAAATGATACCAGGTTTTAAATTAATGTAATGAATCGGTTTATACACCATTCATACCCCTCTATAAAGAACAGATCCAATGAATAAATAATGTCTCAGGGGATAATAATTTTTTTAATATATATAGGAAGCATCCAGTTTTAAACTAATAAATTACTGAAGATGAATATTTGATAATATAAGAGTTAAATTTCACATACCCACTCCCATTAAATGAATATTTTAAAATGAGATATTCAGGTGTATTAAAAAATAGAAGTGTTTAACTCATTCAATGTTTAAATGATTTATTTATTTTTAGAGATGGTCCTTAAGATTCAGTGACAGGAACATGGTCACACATATCATATATATTTATTTGACCGTGAGATGTGATAAGGACACGTGAAATATAGGATCATGGAACTCCATTCTTGTTTCCTCAGAATCATGTAACATCCCTTCCTCATTACATTGATTTAATATATCATCTACTCCAACAATATTTTTTCCCAATTTATTGGAGGGGTATAGAAATATAGTTATTGTGGAATATGAGATGATTATTTTATGATTCCACAGAAAATAATATTTTTTTGAAAAACATGAAAAAAAATCAATGTTAAAAAATTTTCATTTTTTGATTCCATAATTTAATTTGAATGTGATTTTGTTTATTATTAATTATTGTTTTCATTGTAATATAGATAATGGAATGGTTATCTCTGTATAATGTTTCATGGAGTTTATCGATTGATTGGTTTAGGACTATAAAAATATACTTTAGATATTTATAATCTTTTAAGGAAGAGTATGTTAACAAATTTGGTTTATTAAAAATATAAATTCCTTATTTATAATTTCCTATGTAAATATAGGGTGATTAATCACGAATTTAATGCTTATGATGAATTTTTTCACAAAACAATGAAATATTAGTCTTTTACTCTATTAACAAACATGATCTAGGGTGTCAATTATATGTGATAGTGTGATATTTTATTAAATAAATTGACTAAGGATATTATTTACAATAAAATCACTATTAAATCATTTAAAATATGATAAAAACTAACCATATAATGGATCTATCAATTTTTTTAATTAAATCTTGTTCCATTATTCTCAAGTTCTAGATATAGAAATTTACATTAGTTTTATTTTCAATCTATGGAAACTAGATTTAATCACTACTCTATAGAGAAGAATTACATAACTAATATTTATATATCCCATATAGAAATCATTTATCTATTATATAACCCAAAAACTGGCCAATGTCACATCTATCTAGAATTCCAACAATTTAATTGATGCAATTTTATAAAAACAACGATTTTTCTCCTTAAAAAATATAATTAATTATATTTTTCAACATGTGATCCTATATTTCAAATAACTTATGAATGTTTTTCCAAATCACCATAACATACATATTTGAATAATTTAATTAAATTTTTCTATATATGATTCCTTTATAGAATATGGACAGTAATTTATTAACATCAGTATCCAATGGATATGGAACATCCTCAATAATTCATTGAATACCAAATTTGATTCATAAATTTAATCATAATTGAACTTTTAGAAGTGATATATTTAATTTGATAAATTTATGTGTTTTTTTAGAAGTAAACATTTCACCAAGATGTCCTAACCAAGATGCACTATTTAGTAATTCAACAATACTATAGGTAATTAATATAATACTCTATTTATTCACTCAATGAGAAAGAGACAATATAATGTTTAATATAATCTTATGTCTATTAATTATAATATATGTTCTTTTATATTTCAATAATGTTATTAATGTGGTAATTAGTGACTTATATTTGTAAAATATAAAAAATTAATTCTTCTTTACGAGGTTTATCACTACTAATATAATTAGGAATTAATGATCTTTAATAGGTGGGAAATAATGAATGATTATTATCAATGGATTTATAATAAATAATATTACATATATGTTCTTCTTCTATGAATAATAACATTTTGATTTTGTGGACTGTATTGCAGTCACTCTTATAAAACACAACTCATTAAAAATATGAGTGGAAATTGGTTCCCCCCCATAATATATGATATTTTTTATCCCTGTGAATAATACTTTGCTCAACCACTGTCATGTTCTAAAGAGAATTGTTTGGAAAATAATATCAATGAAGTGTTATATGTTTCCATAATAATGTTTAGATGATTTATATAAAAATATTATTTATCTATACTAATTGAACATTCTTATAATTTGTGATTTATTAGCTCATGCAGTGATGTTTATTCCCGCACTTGTAAAAAAATTATATTAATAAATAAGGACAAAATAACAAAAATATATAATTGTTAGAGAATATAAATTTCTTTATTTTTATATTTAGTTTAAATTTCATGAAACATTGCATTTCCAATATTACATCCTATTAATTTCTATTATAATAGTACCAAAATATTTAATCTGTGTACCTAAATCATTAATTCTTGTGGAATAAAATATATTTAAACACAACACCACTATATGTATTGGGAATTTATGGGGTAAAACATGAAGGGAATCTCTAATATTTAATTACATTCTCATGTATAGGATTATTTAATGCCAAGTTTTTTTATTTCAAACCATTTGTGTCTTTAAATGATTAAAATTATATCCCACCAAAATTGAGGTCACATAAAATTGAAGTGAAAAATAGATTTATATCTTTATAATATTAGGGAATTGAGATATGGGATTTTATATAGTTTTCTAAAATTATATTTTCATGTTATATTATACCACTCAATATGATATTTATTGGCAGGGTTCATAAATTTACTGACATTATACATCTATTTGTTTACAACTATATTGTTATAAATTTAGTTATTTTTTTAAAAACGATTTAATAATCATTAAAAATTAACTACATATGGTGATGATGAATTACAAAATTTGTGAAGAATTCATTAACATTATATTTTTAGATATAATTATATACATATTTCCCAATTTGATATTATAGAACTAATTAATGGATTAATACTGAAATGTTGTTATTTTAAAATTAGTGTGTTAATAACATGAAACAATTACATGTTAATTATGTGACATAAAACATTCTATATCGTAATCCCCAAACACAAAAAAAAATTAAAATTTGTTTAAATATTTGAAATCTTATTTTTGAAATGATACTTATTAAAATCCATGATAAAACAGCAGAATTTTATGATTAAGAGAAAATTATTTCTCTTCTATTAATGGATATATGCAACATATAAAGACAAAAACATTCCCAATATGATAACATCCCTATATAATTAGAACAAAAATTATTATTTTGGTGGTTATTTGGCACCCTTTGTGATGAAAATAAAATATCCTAGGGCATCTATTTATTTTTTTTGAAAATTCTGTATATTAATGAATTTTCATTTGTTTAGTGAATAAGAAGGGAACCAATGACACAAAATATAAAAGTTAGAGTTCTAAATATGTGGTTTTATGTGTTCTCTTTTATAAACATGATTCTTGGAGTTTACCTACATAATTAAATCCTAAATACCTATCCAACTCCACAATATTCCCCCAGAAATACAGAATCACTTCAGTCATTCATTATTCATCGTATCAAGTCAAATTTTATTGTAAAAATATATTTCAACAAAATGTTCCTCATATGGGAATAAATATCTATATTCAGTACGTATATTCTTTTAATATATCCTATTCGTTTGGAGTATAAATGTCTTACTCTTATAATGATCACTTTTTATGGAAATATATCTTGGCAGGAATATTTATATCCCATGATATTCCCCTATTTGGGTTATATCACACATTATTTTATTCATTTATGATTCGTCACATTTCTATAAATGATTCTAATATAAATAAATTAATTTCTAATTTATAATTTCTCAAATTAACATCCTTCTTAAATTAGTTTTGAAGACCTCAGGATTTTATAAAAATCATTTACGGTTAAATGGCGTCTTTGTAGTGGGAAGATTCAATATTTAATTCATTTTGATATTATGTGATCCTTGATGAGTGATAATAGTCATCACGGATAATGGAATCATATAATGTCAGGTTCCCACTCATGGTAAAGCAACCCATGTTAGAAGCCCCAACTTTAGTTACCAAAATACATATTTTACACAAATATTTTTCTATAAAATCCAATGAACCAATTCCATTTATATCAACTTCTAATAATATACATAATATATATATATATATATTTATTAATAATCACTCACAATAATCAATAAATTACACTAAATAGATGTGTTATTTGGAGTAATTTTATTTAAAAATACCAAAATCATTTCAATCACAAAATAATCCACACATGCATCCCTTCTAGTCAATACACACTATGTATATTTTTCTAGTTAAATTTAGAAATATATGAAAGGTGTGGGCTCAAAATAATTGTAAGGGAATTATAATTTTCAATTAGAGATAGCGTATTTATAAATAAATTAGAGATAGTTGAAAAAATCATCTAATAAATGGATTGGTTTATTTATTTAAATAATGAAACCATAAAAAAACTACAATTGATAATAAATGTTTTAAAATGAAAAACATGTATTTTTTTATCCTTTTATATCATGTAAATGGAAATAAATAATTTCAGGGATAATAATAATAGATTAAATAATGATACAATGCATAATATCATGAATCAAAATAATATAATCATGGTATTGTATCGAGATATCATGAAATAAGGGTACTGATATTCTTACTACCCTTTGATATTTTTTTCTCATGATGCATTCTAATGTATTTAGGCATACACAATATTTTATCCAACCTATCATATTATATTTACATTGTATTTAACATGTAAAATTAATTGATAAAATAAAACACATTATGTTCTCTATGTAACTTAAATGATTTATATATCTATGTAATTAATAATATATTATATATATATATATATTTTTACTGTATTATTATGGTGTAACACCTAGATGTTTTTATGAAAAAATTTTCTTTATATAATTTTTATTCATAATTAGCTTACTTTTCATGAAATCATTAGAGTAAAAAAACCGTGATATTTTGTTAAGGTAAAATTACCATTTTATCATAACTGTTAGGTTATCAGTAATAATTATAACTATATTATTCAATTACATTATGAATTAATTGGTAATTAATTATTTTAAAAAAGACAAATCAATTAGATATTTTTAAATCTGACTGAATTATTTTTGGTGAATAAATAATGATATATATTCATTATATACTTGATAATATATTTTTTATATTCATCCATGGGATATTTTATTCATAGGATATGATTAAAACCACTTTTAATGTATAAGAACATATTTTTTAAAGGTTAATTTTACACCTTTGAATGGAGAACAAATTTTAAATTAATATTTTGAGACATTAATAATTTCAATTTGACAACATAAACATCTTATATTGAAGCGTGTTATAAAATTTACATTGGATAAATTAATGATATTTTTCGAATAAAATTAATGTTTTTCTTAATTGTAAAATACGATAAATTTTAATTAAAAACAACATTTTTCATCGAGATAATATATGTGGTTAAATTATAATATTGAATTATATTAAATTATAATGAATATATTTTTTACCATTTAATTTAATTAATTTCATTATGATTACTTTTACAATCAATTAATAGATAAAAACATTTCAATATATTGTAATTTTTTAATATTAATTTTTTTTCATATTTCATCAGTTCTATTATTAATAAATTAATTACTGAATATTATATGTTTTGAATTTATAAAAATAGATTCAATATTTGGAATTATAATGTCTATATTGTGTGAATATGTATTTTATATTTTTGTACATTATGAATAATAACATTATTAATTATTTTATTTACCATGTTTAAAGGGTATATTTTTTAAGTATGGGTAAAAAATAATAATATAATAAAATAACGTCCCTAGACGTGTCCTAATCCTATTGGATGAGATGTTTACAAACTTGGGAATCATTGTGTCGATTTTGGGACCCCATGGATACACTTGGATGTGAATATGAAATTTTTAAGACTTACTTAATGTAACTATAATTGTAACCTATACATATACCTTTTACTTAATTTATTTTAATATAGGGTTATATAACTTCTATCTATGACTATACATAATCAATAGAACTCTAGAAAGATTTCAACTATCATGATTTCTTATTTATAATATTTATAAATTAGATATATATATATATATATATATATAGGACACAATTATGTTATTTTGATTACCTCATTAATAAAAGATTCAAATAAAAGAATTTACAAATATTAAAAAATTGTAATTTTTTTTATTTTTATATCAATAATTAATTTTCCAAATGATATTGAAATATTATCTTTGAGTTAAAGCCTTTTTTTAGAAATAAAATGGTTATGATTTTTTGAAAAGTCAAATATGAATATGGTCCAAAATTGAAACAATTCATAACATAAAACATAAAATAGTTTATTAAATTATCTTAAATTACTAAAAATCTATGATTCATACAAATGGTTAATATAAGTCCAAATATGTCCTAAATAACTTTTGGGGGTTTTTTAACAAGTTATGGTAATTATATTTACCCACAGTGTTTAAATAACATGATATCACATTAAGATTAAAAAGGGTAAAATAATGATTAATATAACAATATAAGTATAAAAAAATATTCTCAGCATGTATAAAAATTATTAGATGATTACTATTCAAACCAAAATCATTTAAATTTTAATTATATGTTCTATTTTCTATTTTTAGAAGAAATTTTATTTAAAAAAATAATTACTTTGAGAGTTTCCAAAACTGCCCCTCTCCCCTCTTATGAAAGGGTACATCTTCCCTCCCCACTTCCCTCTATATTGAGACTTGATGATCTGACATACCCAAACCATTTCTCTTCTAAACATTTCTAGTAATATTCTAGAGGTATTTTTGTTTTCAAAAGTCCATCTCTAGTGCTGTAAGAGAAAATTTAAATGAGGAACATTGAGTAAGAGGTAATGAATTCTACCAATAGATTCAAATATCTTCCATCTTCAACTTCTAATTATTTACTTATTTCATTATAAAGTAATAAAATCAGTACCAATAATATAATTATATGTTATTGTAATTATCAAAACCACCATTTCACCTTCTATCCATCTTCAAAAAAATGAAATCGTCATGCATGAAAATGTATGGCATACCGTCTCCACGCCATGGTGTAATCTTCTTTTCACCACCACCTAACTTGTTTGTTTATAATGGATTAAATAATAACTATATATGATTAATTTAACATGATAATAATTATTAGGTAATTTACACCATCCACTTTAATAGGAATCAATAATTATGGGAATGATATCATTACCCATGTGTGTGTACGGCTTACCATATCCAGGGTGAGATGTGATTTATTCTACATAATATTCATTAATAAATGATTATATAAATGAATTTATTGAATAAATATGATATATATTATACAAATACCATACTATAAATGATATAAATACAACCTAATGTTGTAAATAATAACTTATATAAAAAAACATTCATAAGAACATAAAGCAGTTAATACCCGAATTACGAGTAACAATAAAATGTTACTAACAAATGAATGAAACTATGATATTAACTTTTATCGTAAAAATAATTATGATTTTGGAATAAATTTGTAATATTATTTAAATCATTATACAGGTTTTTTGGATAAAACAATGCATTTCAAACATATGGTAAGGGATAATTTTTCAATTTCATTTTTATTTGAGATTATTTGTTGATAAATATTTAGTGGGGATATATTTATCATCCACGTCCATGTTGTATAAAAATGTTATCATAAAATTATTATAATTATATGTATTTTTATATTATATTTAAAACCTTTTTTACTTTTACAATTTTTTATGGAAGAAATATTTCTTTTGTTTAACATACGAGGTATATTTTGACTCTTAAGGAAAAAGTATGAAGAGAATGTTTTTTTAACCTATACGACATGAATCAATTTTTAGGAATTCTTAATAATTTATTTAAATAAATATTAATTTACAAAATTTCATGTTTATTTCCAATTAAAATATTTTCTATTAAAATTTGATGACAATTTGAGGAAATAAAATTATTTTTTAATAAAAATGAAATTTTCCTCTCGAATTAAGTTCAAATATTTTATCATAATAATTTTCCATCTAAGATGACATATGAATATGTTTATAATCCAATTATTTATTTTATTTTAATTTTTATGAAGTAATTATTTTGATGAAGTATATTTATCTTATATGGACTATGTTAGGATTAAATGATGTTTAGGAATCCCATTTTATTTCATGGGTTATGCTATCATGAAAGATTTATGTTTTTATTGGGAAACTGTAAGAATGATTTAATTATGATATTGGTGGGACCTATATCTCCTTCCAATGAATTTGGTAATTATTTATATCTCATGATATTGACATATGTGGAATGTAATGATAATCTTGTTTAGTGATACAAGGATAGAATGAGGATAAATCTTGGTTCAGTAATGGATAATTTCTGATATGATATTCTTGGAAATGATCCATGACTAATATAAAATGATTTTCTATATTTATATGTATATTCAAAAAATAATTTATGTCTTATGTCTTCATAATTGGGATTACATTTAACATTTATGGTTTATCCCATGACATGCTATTGTGATCATTTATATGAAGGATAATATTTTTATGTCTTCTGTTTTTATGAATATTATATGATTGATATTTCCATTGTTTATCCTTACTGAGAATTTGAGCTCACACTTTTATATTATTCTTTTCCCCAGGACATGAATAAGAGTATTAAGTATTATCATCCAAAAATGATTCCTTTTATGATGAAATAAATGGGAGACAATGTAGTTATTTTATTAACTACTTTTTTATGTTTCCCAGTATCTAAATAAAATATAACAATGTATTCATGTCATGGTTTTGTTTTATATTGTTATAAATATACTTCAATTCGGATGTTATATCAATGTATGTATTGAATGGGTCTCACTTATTGGCATCAAAGGAAAGGTATAGTTATCATTCAGAATCTAGGATGAGAAACCCATAAGAAAATGTCTAAGTATAAGATACAATACTATTGTTTTAGAAATGACCATGAATAAACTAGGATAACACTAAAAGTGTCTTAAATTTAAATTTTATTCTTTATTATGTGGATTTTGTTTTATGAATTGTGTTTCATTCATTATTCTTCTACGTTTTAAAAAATTTCCAGAACTCGAACGAACCAAGTTAATTCAAATTGTTATAGGAAATGAAATGATTTTCCTCTTGAGAAACCAAATTTTATGCAACCTTGAATGAAAAATATTGAAGCCATGCTCACAAAACATTGTAAAGCTATTAGTCAGGAAGGACTTCCTAACTAGTAAAGGTGGTAGAAACATACTGTTGAATTGTTCATGAGGATGCATCCACATTCATTCAATGGGACACCTAATCTATTAGCGGATAAAAATATATTTGTACCACGGAAAATATGTTTTCAGTTCTAAAATGTTCTAAACATGATAATTTCATCTTGGTAGTAGATTATTTAGAAGATGAAGCTGATAAATGGAGTAATTATATCATGAATATGAGGAAAAAATATTAAATTGAGTCCATGAAATAGGAAAAGTTCAATAAAATAATTTCCAAAAAGTATTTTCCTCGTATTCTTCTAACAAAGATAGAGAAGGAGTTCCATGAAGTCAATCAACGGATGATGAATCTATTGGAACCTAAGAAGAGAATCTTACAATACTTGCAATGTAAAATTATATAAATATTATCCAACATGATATTAATATTGATAAATTAATTATTTCCATAGAACCAAGTCTATGAAGTTAATTGGCCATAAAGGACATCAATAGGTATGAGGAAATTGTTCTATTTTATCTCAAGTTATAGATGGACATTTATGTAACCCATTAGTGGTATGGTTTTGGTAAGATGATTAAAATGGAATTAGAAGGAAAATCAAAATAACCCAATGAAAAGAAGATGAAATTTCCCTTATGATGGATGTGTGGAAACTATCATGTAGGGAATACTCATAAAGGTACTACTAAATGTTTTATATTTGGGAAATAAGGTCATAGGGACAATGAATGCCAATGTGGTGGAAACGACATGTCTAATGATTCCAACAACGAAAAGGCTACACAGAATGCACCACATACACTTCAATTTTGCAAGTGCACGTAAATGGAGCATTATGATAGTAAATTTTTTATTCCAATGGTTATTGATGATGATAATATTCAACAAACTCCATATTCCAAATTCAAAGGATTGATATATTCAATTACTATCAGTGACGTGGAGTACGAAAATGAATTGGAGAAAGGTATACTTACCATCAACTCTAACGTAGAATTTTTATATTGGATTCTAGATCCACCCACTCTTTTATTTATAATGATTTTTAAGTGTATAGTCATATTACCTCATCATTTAGATTCTGTGTTAGCTATGAAAACTCTTATTAGGACAATAGTCACATAAAAAGTTTATAATTCTTCTCCAATTGATGTTTGCGGGAAAGTGCTTCCAATAAATCTTGTGATCCTTCCTATAGTAAAATTTGATTTGATTATTGCCATGTATTGGATTTATTTATATATAGATCATATAAATTTACAATTAAAGGGGTCATATTTCATATTCCATATCAATATGAGATCATCTATCGATGATAGGATGAATACAACCTTCCCGTAGAAATTTATTCCATCAAATGGGTTCTAATTCTTATAAATGAAAGTTATTTTTCTCAAATGGTTGGAGAAAAATACACGATTAATAATACACCCATTGTAAATGAATTTGATGATTACTTTTGGGAGTAATTTCTAGGTCAATCACCAAATTGTGATGTTGAGTTTTCAAAAGAACTCATATCATGTTCTATGACTATTTCAAAGACACCAAATAGGATGGTCCCAAATAAGTAGTTGGAATTGAAGAAGAAACTACAATAGAATCATGATAAGGGATTCACACGCAAAAGTGCATCACCATTGAGAGATGATGTTCTATTTGTTAAGAAGAATGGTGGATAAATGAGACTCAACATGGATTATCGAGAACATAAAAAGACCACTATCATGTAAAAATATCATCTCCCATGAATTGATGACTTATTTGACTAAATACACAGATCTCAATACTTTTCTTTGATTGATATTCATTGAATATATGATCAATCAATGGTCAAAGAGAATGATCTTCCAAATACAGAGTATTATACAAGGTATGGAAACTATGAATTTAGAGTGATTCCCTTTTGGTCTTACTAATCCATCTACTATCTATATGGATCTAATGAATAAAGCCTTTAGAGACAATCATGATCAATTTGTGTTAGTCTTTATAGATGATATTCTGGATTATTCAAAGAGAAATGAAGAACATGAAGATCACATGAAAATTTTAGCGAAGACCCCATGAAAGGATAATATTTAGTCCATATTAACCAATTGTGAATTTCAAATTAAAAAACATTCATTTCTTGGTCACATAATCTCAACAGAGGGGATATATCTAGATCCAAAAAAATATAGTTTATTGATAGGTGGTCGACCCCAACAATAGTCACTGAAATCCTATGTTTTTATGGTTTTGCAGGATATTATTGAATTTTTTTGAATGATTTTTCAAGACAATATAATCTACTCTCCATGTTGACTCGGAAAGTATTTTATTTCATTTGGACTTAATAACGTGAAGTGAATTTCAATGATCAACAAAGAAGGGGTTCCAATGATGATGTGCTCACATTACCTTATTGTGGAGAAAGGTTTGTGATATATAGTGAGGTATCCATAAAGGGGTTAGGGTGTTATCTCATTTAAAATGATATAGTGATAGTTTATGCCTCACGGAATTAAAATTCCCTGATAAAAATTACACAACTCATGATATGGAGTCAGTTGTGGGAATACTATCATTAAAAATGTGTAGGTGTTATCATTATTGTGAAAGGTGTGATATTTATACAGATCATAAATGTTTAATTTATTTTTCTAAAAAAAATTATTTGAATATGAAACATATATGAGGGTTGTAGTTGATTAGATATTATGACTACTAAATACATTTACACCATGGGAAAGAGAAAAAGTTGAATGATGCTTTGAGTCGAAAAGACTATGCTAGCTTATTAATGATGATGATCATGAAAGATCCAAAATATTAATTGATTTGAAAAGGATGGATCTTGAAATTTAAATAGAAAGGGAGAAATATTCTATTTCTAAAATGAATGTTTTACAATATATATAAGTGAAGATTTAATAGGCGCATAAAGAATATGTATAGTCACAAAAATAAGATGTGAAATGTTATTTTATTAATCCTCGATTTTGATGAAATAATAATTTTCTAGAACCGGGTTTTTGTTCACCCCATACTAGACTTAAATATGGAGAAATTTTAATGAGGCTCATATTTCTTCATATTCTATTAACCTAGGAAGCACAAAGATGTACATGGATCTAAATGTTTACATCTGGTGGGATGGAATGAAAAGAAATGTCACTGAATATATGCATTAATGCATGCTTTTACAGAATGTTAAAGTTGAGAGATATAATTCTAAATGGATGTTACAACTATTACCCATAATAGAATAGAAATTAATAATAATAACTATAGAATATATCAACATACACCCCAATACATATAATTGTTATATTTCTATCTATTTTATAGTTGATCATCTTATAAAGTCAGTACACTTCATTACTATTAGAGATGATTTATCTCTTGTTTATCTTTCCATGGCATATGTAAATGAGGTCGTAGGATTTTATGAAGTACCACATTCCATTATATCCAATCAGGATCTGAGGTTTACCTCAATGTTCTAGAGAATTCCTCATCAAGCTCTGGATATAGAGTTTTGTTTCATCACTACATATCATCCTAATATAGACTGTCAGCCTGAGAGGACAATTCAATCTCCGGAACACATGTTGCGAGCCTGCTCTCTGTATTTAAACGGTGCTTGGGATCAAAAAATTCCATTGGTATAATGTTATTACTTTAATATAACTCAATATATAATTAATATTGTTCCTTATAAGTCTATCTATTGAAATAACGGAAGAACTCCAACTTGAGGGGATGAAGTAAGAGAAAAAAATGCTATTAGGACCTGATCTTTTTGATGAAATGGTGGAAAAAGTCAGATCTATTCAAATACACATAATATTAGCCCAGAGTTGACAAAAAATGTTATGCTAACAATTAATGAAAATTCATAGAGTTTTATGTTGGTGATAAGTTATTCTTAAGAATATCTTCCAAGAAGAGAGTAATGAGATTTAGAAAGAATGTAAAGCTCAGCCCTAGGTATATCTGTTCTTTTGAAATGTTGGATTGTGTAGGGAAGGTAGAAAATAAATCATTGTTTCCAACAAATATCTTTCATGTTCATGATGTGTTCCATGTATCTCTCTTGATAATATACATACCTGATCCTTCACAAGTATTAATATCTATCATTGTAGTGATAGAGTAATATATTTCTTATGAAGAATGGCCGATATAGATTTTAGATCATAGAGAAAATATTCTATGAAACAAAACCAATCACTTTGTTAATATTTTATATAAGAAACACCAATTGGAAGAAGCTACATGGGGACTTGAGGATATGATGAGGGAGAGGTGTCCACGTTGGTTCATTTCCATGTGATGAATTTTGATGGTGATATTCAGTTTAAGGGGGGAATAATGTAAAACCTGTATGTTATTATGAAATATTTTCTTTAATTTTTTTATTCATCAATAGATTTCTTTTCACACCAACCTGAGGTTAAACAAACCGCAAGATTCCTTGAATAGAAAATTACGATTAAATCATATTCATTAGGTTAATAGGAATGATTATGACTCTCTTAAGAAAATGCATTATGAATTTATTGGCTATTATTTATTTATGAAAAATATAAATCAGTTACATATTTTTATTCTTGAGAGAATTATTTTGTGTTAATAAAATAATGAGATATATGTGTTATAAACTTAACAAAATATTGTTTATATTCGTCCAATAGATATTTTTGTCATAGGGTTTGAATAAAACCCTATTTTATGTACAAGATACTATTTTCTAAAGGATAATTTGACACCTTTGAATGGATAAACGATTTTAAATTACGATTTTGACACATAAATAATTTCTATATAAAAAAATAAAAATTTTATTTTGAAGAAGTATATAATAATTTACTTTGAATTAATATCTGATATTTTTCTAATAATTGTCTCGTATAGAAGAATAGTATAAATATGTTAAATAATAATTTAAAACTACATTTTTCCTTGAGATAATTTATATGGTTAAACTATAAAATTTAATGGTATTAATGTATAAATATAATATATTTTTACCATTTATTATAATTAATGTCCTCTTCATTAATTTTACATTAAATTCATATGTAAAAATATTTTAATCTTTTACAATGTTTTTACTTTTAAAAACTATTTTCTCATTTCAATAGTATGATTAATTTAAATATAATGACTTAGAAATTTGTGTTTTGAATTTGGAAGAATGGATTCCATATTTTGAATTAGAATGTCCAAATTGTGTGAATATTTATCTTTTTATTTTTGTACATTATTAATAGTAACTTAAGTAATTAATTTATTTACATTGTTTAAAGGGAAAATATGTTAATAATGATAAATATTTAATAATTTAATAATATAAAACAAACCTAAAACGTGTCCTAATATTATTGGATGATTAATTTCAGAGCTTTTTCATTCATGGGTAGATTTTGAGACCCAATGGATTCAATTTTATTTCAAAATGTCATTTTGTAATAATTAATTTCAAGTAATGATAAGTATAACATAAACATATAAAATTATTAATTCAATATTAAATTTCTTGTTATATAACTGACATACCAGAATATTAATATTCATTTAAAATCTAATAATGTTTCATATATCATGGTATTTTATTTATAATTTTTAGAAATTAGATAAATTTATTTATTTGTGGACCAATTATGATGTGGTAATTACCTCATTATTGAATGATTCAAATAAATAAATTTATAAATATTAAATAAAATGTTATTTGATTTTTTTATGTAATCCAATAATCTTATAGATGATATTGTCATATTATATTTGTTTTACTACCATATTTTCTGGGGAATCATTTCTTTATTAATTTTTAAAACTACAATTAAGAATAGTGTCCTAAATTGAAACAATTATGAACTTATTACATAAAACGCTTTATTAAATGATATTAAATTAATTAATATATATGATCCGTAAAAATGGTTAATATAGGTCCAAATATCCCAAAAATTAATTTTTTTGGTCTTCTGACATAATATTTTAATTACATTAACCCACAATGTTTAAATAACATGATATCATGGTCAGATTAAATAGGTCTAAATAAGGATTAAACAAAAAAATGAGGATTAAAAATATTCTAAATTTGTAAAAAAATTATTTGATGTTTTTTTAGAACCAAAATCATATTATATTTGAATTATATATGTTTTCGATCATTTATAGTGGAAATTTAATTTATAATAATTTATTATTTTGATAGTTTCTTAAAGTGATCCTCTCTACTTTAATAAAAGGCCACCTCATCTATATACTTTTAGGACTATTTTGAGCCTTAATGATCTTCCAAACTCTACCAATTTAAATTCTAAACATCCATCGAATCATTTTAGAAGTTTTTCTCAACTCAAATATCTAACTTTAGTGCCCTATAAGGAATTTTAATGGTGGCACATTGAGGAAGAGTTAATCTTGTCTACAAATTCTTTCACATTTCTTTCTTCTTATACAGCCTATTATTTAGTCGTTTCATTATAGAGTAATAAAGTCACTATCACTAATATACTACTAAGTTATTATAAATATTAAACAACCATATTACACCATCTATCATCCTATGTAAAACGAAATCACCGCATGTACACACACATCTTACTATCTCCACACTGTGGTGTAAACTGTTTTTCACCACAACCATACTTCAATTGGTATAATGGTGTAAATAAATACTATATATGATTATTATAACATGATACTAATTCTATGATACTATTCACCATATAATTCAATAACATTCATCAAATATGGAAATGATATCATCGATTGCGCGTACGTAAATCTTACCGTCTCCACGGTGCGATGAGATTCGTTAAACATATTATTCATTAAACATTGATTATATAAATTAATTTAATGAATAAATATTATATATATTTTAATAATACCATTAAATAAATGATATAACTATAACCTAAAATTTTTAATATGAACTTGTCCAACAAAACATGTTTAAGAACATAAAGCAGTTAATACCTGAATAATGAGTAATAATGAAATGTTACTAACAAACAGATAGAAATATGATCATAAATGTTATAATAAAAATTATTCTGATTCTAGAATAAAGCATTAACATTATTTAAATAATTATAAATGATTATTGGATGTATATGAAGCATATCGGACCTATGGTAAAGGATAATTTTGCAATCACATTTTTATCTGATATTATATATAAGTAAGTATTTACTGGGGATATATTTATCATACAAGTCCATGTTTTATAAAAATTATATCATAAAATATTTATTATTCATATATATATGTTAAATGTAAATTTTACCCATTTACGACCATTACTACAAGGTATGTAATGCATCATTCATTGGTTTACCATATGAGAAATTTTTGAATCGTCCAACAAAACTATGCAGAAAATGATTTATTAACATATACAGCATGAAGAAATTTTTACCCATTCATAAAGAAATATTCCCTTTAATATTCTGTTACAATATATCATATTTATTATTCAAATAAAATAATTTCTTTTAAATTTTCACGACATTTTGAAAGAATAAAATGTTTTTTAAAAAGAAATGATATTTTCCCCATTTATTATGTTCATGTGTTTTATCAAATTTATTTTCCCTATAAGATGACAGGGTTATATTTCTATCCCAATTATTACTTTTATTTTATTATTTTTATGACATAATAATTTTCATGATGTCTAATTATCTTATATGGATTATGGTGTGATGAAAAGATGGTTAAGAATCTCATTTTATTTCATGGGTTATTCTATGATGAATGATTTTGGTTTTTTGTGGCACATGTAATAATTATTTATTTATGAGATTTTTGAGACCTATATATCCCTCCAATGAATTAAATAAATATTTATATCTCAGGAGATAGGAATGGATGGAATGGAATGTTAATATTGTTTAGTGATACCAGGTTGGAATGATGATGGAACACTGTTCAGTATTGGACTTTGTCTGTTACGATGGTCTTGTCAATGGACCTTCACAAATATGAAATGATTTTCTATGCTTCTGTGTGTATAAAACTAAATTTCATGTCTTATGTTATGAATATAGGGATTACATTTCACTTTTTTGATTTATCCCTTGACATGATATTGTGATCTTTTATATGCAAGATAATATTTTCAAATGTTATGTTTTTATGAATATGATATGATTGATATTTCCTTTGATTACCCTTAATGAGAATTTATCTCACCCTTTAATATGTTTCTTTTCCCTAGGACATGAATAAGGCTATTATGTATGATTTTCCCAGAAGGAGTCCATTTATGAAGAAATAAGCATGAGAATATATACATGTTTTATGAACAAGTTGTTTATGTTTCCCAGTTTCGGAAGACACTATACTTATACTGTCAATTTGTGGTTTTGTTATAAGTTGTAATTAATATGCATCAATTATAATGTGATACCAATGTCTGTAATGAAAGTGTCTCTATCTAACGGTTCCCTATTAAATGGAATAATATATCAATCAAGGGGAATACACACCAATAAAATTACAAACTAGTAATATATTCACTATTTAATAGATATTAACATTTGGGAATAAAATATTTAAAAATAATAGGTTATATTACTTTATAGCTATATTAATATAAATAATAATCTACTATCAAATAAAGTAGTTTATATTGGAATGGAAATGTTGAAATTATAGGGAACCATATATTAAATAAATTGATATATGAACATATAATTAGTTTTCCTCTAATAATATAACTATATTTTAATACATTATAAAACCATTAAATCAATGGAATGATGTATAGGTCATTAATGAGTTTGAGATATGGTTGTTAATAATGTTATGATATGGATGTAGAAAAAATAAAAATAATAAATCTATTGAATGTATAACATTATAAGATAAATCCATTGATGTATTATTAAAATAGATTGGGTGGATAATGTATATTATTATGCATCTAGAATTAAAGGAGTTTCTACTTCGATGAAAAATTTGTAAACATTGATCGGTGGGAGTCTCAGAATGAATTTCTAGTGGTGGAAACATTATCTGGCTTGTCTAATTTCTTAAGTAGGAAAACTAAGCTATCATAAAGGTGGATAATTTTCCATGTGATTCTTAATTATAAGACAACAGGTGCTATATTGATCCTTCTACATATTTTATGCATAAGGAGTGGCCTGGTTTTCGGTTTCTTTGATGCATCTGGAGTGGCCAACTGTGTTGCTGATAATGGCATGAAAGGAGTGTAACTGGATTTCATGGTGAAACCATCTGATTTAGAAATAAAAGAAGATCCTACTGGCTGGTATCAAGAGTTCACCTAATAATTCAATGGAAGATTCATGATAGATTTAATTTGATATCTGTGCATATGAAAACCAAAACCAAAACTCTTTCATTATGGTTGTTGGGTGTCCCATGGTTGTATAATGTTTCCCATACGTTTTCCTTTTTCATTAATCAACCTATATTCAATAGACTGAAAATTAATTTTTTATTAACATAATCTTTCTTTTAAGTGATATAGGGGAACCCAACATGACATCACAACAAAAACCACAACTAAGCCTCAATATTCTTATCATGGACAAAAATTACACGTTCAAAACTATAAAGAAACGGTCCAAGAAATCCATAATTAAACATTCAAACTAAATTTCTCAAAAACTAACTAAAAGAAAGAAAAATATAAAAAACTAAAGGAGATCATATATTAATGGTGTATATGAAATCTTATTGATATAAAATTATTCTTCATAGATAAATGATAAAATATAATGGAATAAGAGATGATGGATCAATAATCCCAAAATAAATTTTCCTCTATAACACCATTGATGCATATTATATTTTGTAATGAATCGAGAAATTTTTAGCATGATAATAACATATGATAAGTGAAATGTGAGAGTAAATGTGTAATTTATCTGTGATAATGGATCAAAGGGATGAAATAAATAATAGTAAAATGTTTCTATTATAAAACAAAAATGAAGTTTATAGAGGTTATAATAAAAGATTAATATATATGAAATAAAGAGGATATTATTTAATACCACTACATTAACATTATAACTACGTAATAATTGGATATAATTAGAGGAAAATAGTAATATATATTGAATAATATTTTAAATTTGTGATAATAAAATTGAAATATAATTATTTATGAATGTTAGATGTTATTTTAAATGTTCTTATAATCAAATAATGATAAATAGATAATGTACAGAATATAAATAGGGGATAATTCAAATGTAAAATGATAATATATAAACATTGGTGATTTTATATGGGATTCCCATGGACTGATAGAAATGATCACTACCTTCATCATTCCATTGGCCATAAAGATGAGGGGTTACTCAGGCTCTGATTTTCATATCCCTTAAATTTCTTTTCCAGATCCTTTTTTTCATCCTCTATAAACTATAATCATGGTTGTCCCCATGGCTAAATCTATCAGAATGTGTTATCCACGATTTTGATCCCCATTATGTTGATTATAGAGGCATCTAAAATGCATATTCACTCCCTCATGGATTTCTTTGGTTTGAATCAGCCATCAGTTGATTCCTTCAATGACCTCATATGTAATTCATATTATCTAAAACATTATACTATCTTCGAAATTATAGTACATAGACATATTCTCCTTCTCTTTGAGATCAAGGATAACATTTTCTCCTCATAGACTGGTATCATGTGATCCAAAAATAGTGTTATGTTTCCCTTTTATGATACACCTTCACCAATTGTTTGAGACATGATCCTCTCATAGCTTTAATATATTTATGTTTTTTAGGAATTCATCATATGATCTCAAATCATCCAATCATATCAATGGTTGGATACATTTTTAGTATATATTTTTTCTTTGATAATAGTTCGTGTTACCTTTCCAATAAATTACATAATGTTCCATTATATTTGATGTTGTGTCTATGCCTCCATTATATATTGGTAATATTGATATTGAAGTTTAATACATGATAATATATGTTGTGTTTTTTGAATATTAGTTGGAATTATTCTCTTATTTATTCAATCTCAGTACCCTCCCACCAATTTATTGGAATGGTTCAATTGGATATGGATCTGATCATCCAATATAGGTTCTTGGTGGTTATTTTCTAGGGTTTGAAAGTATTAGGTTTTATGTGGTTGTGGTCTCTTTTCCAATGAGATATCAGACTTTATTATACGAAGAAGATAGTGTTGGAAACATTATATATTTATTTTCATCAATAGAGGGTATGAAGAGAGGTATATGGGTTGATTTAGTTGAACAACATCAATTTTCAGCCTCTATGGAAATCATGGCCTTCTTAGGGGCCTAGTTTATGTCTATGGAAACAAAAAAACCCACCACAAAATGGAAGATCCCATCGCTACATAAAAAATAATTATAATTAAAAAATTTATTACCAAATTCAATGGATTAATGGGGATGGAGTAGTCTTAGACATTGAAAGGCTATGATGGTAGGTACTTCCCCAGTGGAGAGAATTGTATAAAATATTTCAGTTACATTTTATAACCTAGAATCATCATTAGAGTATTAGGTGGAAGATAAACATTAAAAATGGGTTTAAAATGGTTATATGAAAGGGAATCCGAAGTATATTGATATTGGGGATTACTCAATTAACATTGGGTGGATGTATAAGGATTTTATTTATTAATTATATATTTTGACACCTGTGATTACTTGATAAACATGGACTTTCATTAATATTTTGATTTAGTCCCAATCCATCTTTAATGTACTTGTAAATGAAATTAATCACATTGTGGAAATCCTAAACTAGGAGTAACCACCTTCATAGTTGGAATCCTATGCAATCCGTAAATGTGATTAAGAAACCCATTCAATTTGAGGACCTTATTGAAATAACTAGTGGCATGGATATGGAATAAATATCCAATAAAATAGAATTTTTTGGATTATCTTGAGAGTGGATTTTAAAAATGATAATTATATAATAAATTTGATTCCAAATGTAATGGTCAAATCCTATTTATTCAATTTATTTAGATGAGTTGAAGATAATTTCTAATCTATATCATCAAAGGAAGATAAAAGCCATATGAAGGCTATAGTTGTGGTAGTTGGCACTAAAGAACAACATAAATAGATAAATTACTAGATCCACATTCATCATTCAGATTCAATTGATGTGAAATATTAATCGTGTAATTCAATAAGATATGGGATGTGATTTCTTCTTAATTTTAGGTAATAATTCAAAAGGATTCATGGTTGAATAATTTTCATATCATCTGGATCATGCATCGCCTACTAGACACTAACAAATTATCATTGTTTTAGAAAGTTAATATAAAATCCATCATTTTTTTAATTTTTTCTTCTATGGTTCTCTCATTTCTCTCAATGTGGTTTGTCATGAAAATGCATAAAAATATTTTCGACTATATAGAGAGGGTTGAATAATAATCTCAAACATTAATATAACAATATATTTTAAAAAGAATATGATGTGAAGAAATGGGTAATATATTAATAAAAATATCTCCATGATATTATAATTAAATAGAAATATTGAAATTAAATCCAATGAAATGGAGATTAAAAATTAGTTATAATAAAAAAATCTAAATTGTAAATGAAGAAGGTGATATTGAATACCAATAAAAAGGAATCACAATATATTATAACAATTGAATGATAATATGTCATTGCTAACTAAAAATTGATAGTAACTGAATTTAGAGATATTATGAAGGATCTATTAGCATACCATAAAATTAAATATAGATTTAATTGATCTTGTCACCAAACTATACTAATCAGGATATATAAAATTGGATTTGTTAACCTCGGAATTTATTTTTCCCTAACATTAAAAATATCAAATTAGATTTTATAAAAAATTAACATTCAAAGAGGGAATATAGGGAGAGGAATCATGAGATATGTTTCTATGAGAATCATGAATTTTTTCATAGTATGTGGGTTTTGAGGTGGATTATCATTGGTGAAATATAGAGATATAAAATTGTGGTTGTTGCGAAGATATCGTGAAATTATATGGGAGTTCAGATGATTATTAATTATAAGTTAGTTGAGTGATGTATTTTTTTTGGAATTTTTAAATTTACATCAATTTTAAATAAACATCATCCACAATAATTTTTATTTATTTTTAAAATTAAAAAATAATTCTATGTCATATTTAACAATTTTATATTTTTATAAATTTTTAAAATTTATCTACAGTAATTTTTTCCTAAAGTAAAATACTAACATTCTTATGTAATTATTATATGTTTAATAAGAAATAGAATCCATTCTTCAATAATTTGAACAAGAAATATACTAAATTAAACGTTTATATAATTATAAATAATATATATATAATAATATATATATAATAAATATTTTTTACAAATGAATCTTCTTTTTTACTTTTAATCATTAATTAATTATTATACGAGTGATAATAAAATATTTAATTGTTTCATATATATTATTTAAAATAAATTTTTCTTTTTTATTAAACATATTTTCACTTATAATCATATGAATAATAAAGTCCTATTTTATAGTGATAAATCATAATTTTTTCCTTTAATTATTCTCTCATTTATGAATCCTATAACTTATCATGTCGATCAATTTTCATAATTGATACATTAATATATACACACACAGACCAATATTCATTTAGTAATTACAAAAAAAACGTTTATATTCCATTTAATGTAACCCTAAAAGTATTATTATCCTACCACACGTATATCCCACGATTTAAACTAACTTTTAGTTCATAAAACTAGGAAAATCAATTCTATAAATTAAATTTTTTCACTTATATTCCATTAATATATCAACAGTCTATGTATAATAGCTATCATTTTCTAATATAATATTTATATTTCCATTATTTCATGTTACTCGATATATAAATCCCTTAGGATTATATATATAGCTATTCAACCACAATGATACTTAATTAAACACTTTTATTCATATTAATTAACAATATTAAGATATAAGTACTAATTTTATTAAATTAATTCATAATTTTCAATGATTTTATTATATAAAAATTATATTTTTGAATTTAATTTTTAATAAAATATAAGTAATAATTATATTTATTAAAATTAATTTAAAATATTCCTGAATAATATAATTATGACAAAATTTTATTTAAAAATTAAAATAAGGAAATTTAAAAATCTATTTGAAAAATTTATTAATAAATATTTACATCACAATTATAAGATATTATTATTATCATTGTTTATGTGGAAAAAATATTCTATCTATCTTCCTAATATTTTATAATGATTTTATTAGAATTCAAAATTTCTAATGATTTTATAGGAATGGAGGAATCAAAAATTTATAGTCTACACGTATAGAAGCTATAGTCCAACTAATAGTAGCTAAAAAAGTTTATTTGAAGATATATCTTAAGAATGAAAAGAAAATTATGATTCTGAAAAATTAATTATGTATGTCTCATCCGTTTTTATTTTATATAAGAAATGTTCTTTTTATGTTAAATCGGTAATGCATTTGGTTCATGATAATCATATATAAATCTAAACTCTTGATATTTTCAAAATCATAAAAAATATATCTGATGTATATGTTAATGTGATGATAGGATTTTACCATATCGATGGATGCCCATGGATATCAGACTATGTTATACTCAGCCTCTAGGATGATTGGATGTGGTGGAACATGTAGCACTGTATTGACTGAAATATAACTTGTTGAGTGAGAAAATATATTCAACGAGGATGGTGTATTTTAATCAACATAACATTCCTTGATATAAGAGATTAAAACATTCCCCCTATAGATTATATTTTATGTTTAATCAATTATGGCATCACTTTTCAAATGATGTTCAGTTAACATGGGTAGACATGGTGTGGTTTTCTTCTATGTTCTAGTGTATTTCCTACGAATGTTCATTCTAGTTCTTTGGTTTATACATAGTAGGTTTTAGAGATACAAGATCTAGTGGATTAATTGTATGTTTCAAAATTCCTAGTATGTTGTAAAAGATATTTATCTATAGATATTTAGATGACTAAACCCTGGTCAAGGTGATTTATATCTTATCATTATAGCATCAATCTTCCATTTTCCATATATGATAATTATAAAAACCAATTCATTCACACTGTTATTATTTTCAAAATTTGGATGGATTCCAATATATTTTGATGTTATGTAATTGAAGATGGGATGTTCATCATAGATAAGATTCAAGGGAAGGGTTTTGTATTTTTGAATAAGTATATAGAATATATTCCAGCATATAATAATTTTCATAATTTATTAACTATTACAAAGAAAGAAAGAATTATAATGTATGAATGGGAGAGTATTTTTTATGAAAAAACACATCCTGACATAGATATAACTATGAAAATGAGGATAATTAAATTATAGTTGTCATTATAGAATTATAATATAGAAATACTTCCAGCAATATATGTGAAAATCTGACAATAATAAACAATGGTTTCATATATTGGAGATTTTTCACATAGAATTTAAATTTTTAAATCCATATTAGATCACATCAATGACTTCCAGATAATTATTTTATATAGATTAATTAATTATTAAATAATTTATGTATCTGGAGGGAGTGTTATTTCAACTTTCATCTCTCTCATATTCATGAGATTCAATGGTCACAATAGTAAACAATTCTAAAAGAAAGGAAAACATTATTTTTGTGGAAATTGGTGATCGTATTTTAAATCAATATGTTCATTAAAAATATATATATTTTCTGGAAAGGTATATATAATTAGAGGAAGTTAATGTTTTATATTGTGAAAATTCAATAAAAATGATATAAATGATGTTTCAATAAAGGAGTAGTTTGGTGGAGGTTATTCCTTTGTGTTAGAATTGACAGAATGTGTCCCAAATGAATAAATATTACAATGATTTGAGTGTCAAATGTACAATATATTACATTCAATATGGATCTAAAAATATTATATCTAATGACATGAGGGGTTCCTACTATGTTTTTTTAACTCACATGACTGTCAGGCGATATAATATGAATCATAATTACACTAAAAAAGTAAGATAGTGTGTGTGAGGAATTATAAATGTGGATGTTTCAGTAGGGACTATATTATTGATAGAAACACTGAAAATATTGTTAAAAATAATGTCGTTTCTTATAAAAATGGATAATTTTAATTGATTTTGTTAGATTGTGATACATTTTATGACTAAAGAAAAAAAATTACTCAGATAATTAGATGATCTACATTTCTAAAAAATATTTTTATACGGATCAGGGATGATTACACCACATTCTATTGTCTTTAAAAAATAGTAATGGTTATAAATTTGAACATGATTGGGGTATCATGTGGTTCAATTCATGGTTAATGGATATCTTTAGTAATGTCATGTAATGAACATATTGTTCATTATTATAGAAGGGGATTCAAATTAATTCTTCAAAATGAATGATAAATATCATAATTATTAATTATAGAACATAATAATAATATTTTTTTGTAAGTAATGGAAGGTATCACCAAAGGACCTTCATTTAGGGTCGGATGAGATGAATGTATAGGGTAGGCCACATGTTCATTCTCAAAGGGTCTCACTATTTTATGATTCATTCATCATTCATGATACATGGATTTTATAGGTTTTGTTTATAAATTAAATGTTCAAGATATCAAAAACCAGCATTTGATGGAGAACCATGGTGGATAAAAATACTAAAATGTACAAAATCTATCTATTGTGTGGATTATAAAACATGGGTGTTTCAAATTATTTAGTGGTAGAAATGAGTTAAACTATAATATAACTATGTCATAAGGCAGATTAAATTTTTTATGATTTATTATTCTATGGACTGTTATAATTGAAATGGGACTAACCATAGTATGTTGGGAAGAAGAGGAGTAATAAATATCATATATAATGAAAAAAATATACTCTCAATTAGAGTTTGATATTTATAATTAACATTCATCAATAATTATTTTTAACATAACAATTTAATTTTAATTTGTTCACTTCTCAATGTCTACTTTGAACCCGTGTATTGTGGAAAGTTGGAGGCTATGACCAAAATGGGATACATTATAATGTATGGTTTTGATGAGTTTGACTTTTCCTCAATAATAACAACTCTCAAAATTATTTTAGAGCATGAAATGTCATCATAAATGAATATATATTTTATATTTATTGAATTGTATTTCAAAATTATACTAATAAAAATATACAATTGAAGGAAATGGTTTCACTAAATAAGTGTAAAATAGTTTCAATTGTTCTTGAGTGTTTAGGAATTTTGATAGCTCTAGAATCATTAATCAATATACTAGATGATTTGGGAGGAGGCCATGTTCCAGTGGTATTTCAAATAAAAGAAATTACTATACAACCCAAGGAGTATATATTAATAGGTAAGATCATTTAAAGGTTATGTTTCAGATGTAGTGGTTATAGATTGAGGAATTATAAAGAAGGATTTTTGAATGTTTCCCAAAATTCAGTGCTATTTTAAATGATGAAGAAGTTTCATAAACTCTATTGTAGTAGTGGATGATGAATAACATTAAATCAATGAGATAGTTCAAATTTTGAAGGAATCAGAATCTCGTGAGTAATATATGATGGATGATATTAATTCCTTTCACGTGTCAAAAAAATAATAGATAGTATAATGGAATGTAGGGAATAATTTCATACATAATAATTGGGATTATCCAATAATGGTGTAAATAAAGGGAAAACATATTTTTAAGAAGTTATTTCCTTGATAGTATTTTCAAAAATTGATTGTGTATATTTCTATGAGATTTATTCTCTAGTTATCATACATAAAACTATATACCTCTATATATAAGGATTAAATATAAGCACAACATAAGAAGTGGTTGGATCTAAAGAATAAATTTATTCAAGGAGAAATATACGAATAAATTTATATAGTAAATCTAAATGTTTTTTGTGAGAAATTAATAATACATATTGTTTGCTTGATAAAACAAATCATTTATGGATTTATTAAAACAACATGTTAATTGAAAAAGATATTCATAATCTTTTGGGATGACAAAAATCATTAAAATTAAATCAAATAATTATTATTACCTAAATGTGTATGATTATGGGAGCTTCATCCTTTTATTTCCCTTTATTGATGAAATATTTATCGGTCTATCAAAAAATAAAATCATCAATGAGTTAAAATATGAATTGCTGATAAAAATTAAGAATATGAATCTCAATTTGGTATAATATATCATTGGGATATTGGTTTTATGCAACATAAATGAGTAAAACGTCAAACGATACAGAAATAATCAATATTCAATAGTAATACACAATGTTTATATTAATTATTCTATAACTAACTATCCACAAAATCCCTCAAAAATTTTATTACTAATTTTGAAACACATATATTATAAGGATTTGAGAATATATTCATCTAATATAAATAAACCACTATTATTAAATAAATATACCATATTTTATACAAATAAACATAATCATTAACTAAAAAAATTGTACTAACCCACACATCATGTAGGCCAATGTTAGTCAGTGAAAGCCTTATTTTCCTTTGATCAGGTATTTAACCCAACCACGATTCCAGGTGTGATAGGTAGACACTATGCATATGGGTTTTCCCACTATTTATTTGAAATTAAAATTTCTTCCTCCAAAAATATCATTTTGATACTTGGGTTTAAAAATTCCTCATCCTAGAAAAAAATATCCAATGTTTACATTAAGATATCATTGTTTAAAACTACAAAGGGGTGTCTAATAAATTGGGATCATAATCATACATAATAATACAATATTATAATGTTTCCCGTAAATCATTAGATAACCTCATATTAAAATAATCTAATATCCAAATTTATTTAAACCTTCTTTTTTCTAGAAACCATAGCACCACAGATCCAACACTATTAGATACCGTAATTAAATCCATAACATTAAATTTCAAGATATGATGAATATAATTGTGACCCAAAAGTGTCCATCAAACCCATATAATATAGAAATTAAAACAAATATCCCTTACAAGAATGAGGAGATTTTAGGTTTAATTTTATTGGAGAAATAGGGAATTCTCATACATAAATAATAGTAATCAATATTGACACAAAAGTCATCAAAAAAAATATATCCCATTAATTCATAATTTTCTTATTTCATAATAGGTCTTCAATGCCATCCGTGGGAAATTATATATACATGAATCATTCAACATCTTTTATTAAAATCTAGTGAAGAGTAATGATATGAAAGCTGTGCATAAATGATTTGTAATGGTATGCATAATCATTAATAATTAAATGTCATCAATGAGCATGAAACTTCATAATGGTGTGATTATATAATCAAAATGAATAATCGAATCATAAAATGTCTCATACTCATCAATACATGGACCATAAAATATGAAAACAATAAAAAGGAAAGAGTCATCATAATCAATAATCACAAGCCATTTGATATCCATATCAATCGTTTGATACATTATAGACTCGTACGATTCATAAGGAAAAAAATAAATCTTTCATAAGACATAATCATGCTTTTCAATCTTATAAAAGGAATGAAAATGGTGTCCCCTACTATATATTTCCCTCTTACAAATGGAATATCCATAAGGCCTAATTATATAACAAATTAATTACTTCATTGTCATATACCCACACATCCCTGTACTATCATCCAACCACCTACCATTGATTTTTCGTAGAATAACCCATAAAATTTCCATGAACCATTTCAAAATAATCCCACAAAAATCTTTGATAAACTCATTTGAACAACCAACAATCCCATTTATATAATTATTAACTAGTTGAAAAATAATTGGTTCTATTAAAATATCTTGAAACATGATTAACCCTTGTAAAGATAATGGTTTTAATAACAATATCATTAAAAAATGATTAATCCATGGAAAGGAAATTGGTTTGATAATAATCTATTTATGAGATAATAAACCCACTTTAATAAGATTTTTTTGAAAAAAATTGATTTATTGTATAATTCCACATTGTAAATTAAACTATTTCACAACAATATCTTTAGGACGTAATAAACCAATAAAAAAGAAATGGGTTTCACTAAAATATCATTAGGATATAATCATACCATGGAAAAGAAATCAGTTTCACAACATTCTCTTTAGGATATAATCATACCCTGAAATGTAATTGGTCCCCAAAAAATCTATCTATAACAAGAATAAAATGTGGAAAATGAATTGGTCAAATACAAATCTCAATAAAACATGTGTAACTAATTAAAATGAAGTGGGATACATAATAATATATTTGAAAAAGGATCAACTCATTGAAAATAAATGGGTTGGTTAATAATCTATTTAAAATAAATCATCCCTCTATTTAATAAATGAGGGGGTATAAATAAAAAAACTCTACATAAAAGGTTATGTAACAATAATGGTGGTTTACATTTATAATTAAAATACCATTAAATGATCATTAAAAAATAATGTAGTAAATTAATCTTTAATCATTCCAATGTATCCCATACGGCATTGAAACGTTTGATCCATTAACCACATGAATGGAATAAAAATACATAATTCATAAATGAGTTAAAATATGAATTATCAAAAAACATTAAGATGATGGATCTCAATTTGGTGTAATATATCTTTTGGATATTGATTTTATGCGACATAAATGTGTAATATGTCAAACGATATAGAAAAAATCAATATTTAATAGTAATACACAATGGTCAAATTAATTATTCTATAATTAACTATCCACAAAATCAATCAGACATTTTCTTACTAATATTAAAACATAGATATTATAAATATTAAATAATTTATTCATCCAACATAAATAAACCACTATTATTAAATTAAAATACCATATTTTATCTAAATAAACATAATCTTTAACTAAAATATTTATACAAACCCACACATCATGTAGGCCTATGGTACTCAGTGAAACCCTTATTTTCCTTCGGTCATGTATTTAACCCCACTGCCATTCCATATGTGATAGGTAGACATTGTGCATATGAGTTTTCCCAATATTTATTTAAAATTCAAAACAATTCCTCCAAAAACATCATTTTGATCCTTGGGGATAAAAATAATTCATCCTAGAAAAACATCTCGAAAATTCACATTAAGATATCATCATTTAAAACAGCAATGTGGTGTATAATAAATTGGGATCTTGATCAGCCATAATAAGACAACATTACAAAGTTAGTTATAACTCATTAGATAATCTCATATTAAAATTTACCAATCTGCAACTTTATTTAAACCTCATTATTCTAGAAAACATTGCAGCATGGAACCCGTATGCCTAAATCCTATTATTTAATCCATAACATTACATTTCTGAATATGATGAATATAATTATAACCCAAAAGTTTCTATCAAACCCATATAACATAAAAATGAGAATATATATCCCTTACACTAAAGATGAGATTTTTCAGTTATCTTTTTTTATAGAAATAGTGAATGCTCTTACATAAATAATACAAATCAACATAGACACAAAATTCATCAAAAGAACATATCTCCGAATTAATCTGAATTTTATTATTTTTTAAAAGGTCATTAACCTCACCCATGTGAAATAATATATATACATGAATAATTCAATATCATTCCTTAAAATATTGTGAAGAGGAATGATATGAAAGGTGTGAATAAATGATTAGTAAGGGAAAGCATAACCATTAATAATAAAATGTCATCAATAAGCATGACCCTTCAAAATGGTGTTATTACATAATCAAAGTGCATGAGTGAATCATAAAATGTCTCATACTCATCAATACATGGACTATCAAATATGAAAACAACACAATCGGAAGAGTAATCAAAAAAAATAATCATGATCCATTTGATATCAATATCAGTCATTTGATACATTATAGACTCATACGAAGCATAAAGAAACAAATAAATCTTTCATAGAACATCATTATACTTTTCACACTTATAAAAGGAAAGACCATGTTTTCCACTACTATACATTTCACTCTTTCTAATGGAATATCCATAAGGCTAACTTATATAACCAATTCATTACATGAATATCATGTACCCACCCATCCATGGGCTATCATCCAACCACCCATCATTGGGTTTTCATAGAATAAACCATATAATTTCCAAGAACCATTTCAGAATCACCCTACTAAAATGCATTCAAAAACACATTATTACAACCAACAACCCCATTTATTGGATTATTAACAAGTTGAAAAGTAATTGGTTCTATAACAATCACTTGAATCTTGATTCACCCATGTAAATTTAATGGTCTCAATAACAGTATCATTAAAACACTGTTAATCCATAGAAAGGAAATGGGATCAATATTAATATATTTATGAAATAATAAACCAATTGGATTGACATAGGTTTAAAAAACAATTATTTTTATGTAATATAACCCTGTAAATTAAAATATTTCAAAAAAAATCTCTTTAGGATTTAATAACCACAGGGAAAATAAATGGGTTTTACAAAAATATCATTATCATATAATCAACTCATGGAAAATAAATTAGATTCACCACATTCTCGTTAATAAATAATCATACACTGAAATGAAATTGGTCCCGAAAAAATATAATTGTAACAAGAATAAAATTTGGAAAATGAATGGGTTAAATAAAAATCTCTATAAAACATGTGTAACTAATACAAATGAAATGTGTTAAATAACAATATCATTGATAAATGATCAACTCATTGAAAAGAAATGGGTTGTATAATCATCTATATAGAAATCATAATCCATCTATTTAATGAATGAGGAAGGTATAAAAAAATATCCATAATAGAGGTTATGTAACAATAATGGTTGTTTAAATTTATTAATGTAAATACCTTTAAAATATCATTAAAACATTCTAGAATAAAGTAATCTTTAATCATTCCAATGTATCCCATAACACTTTGAATCATTTTTCCATTAACCCCATGAATGGAATAAAAATAAATAATTCATAAAAAATCATGTTAATAATGATATTAATTATATAAAATTTCAAATGATATGTGTATACACCTCTTAAAAGAATGTATCTATATAAAATTATTCCATGAATTAAAATTGTGACAAAAGTTCACTACGTTTTTAGTAATAATGGAACTATAAATACTATAAAAGAATAATAATGAAATGATATATATTTCTTCATAATAAATAAGGAGATTCATTTTATACCATGTAAAATATATATTATATACACCATATGAATGAAGGTATGTGTATAACATAAAAACCACCATAAAAAATTTGACCACCACTCTTACTTTGGTACCATGGAAACTGTGAACCCCATGAATTAAAAATAATTAAATGAAAAATTTAAATACCATAAATATAGAATAATTAATGATATAATAATTTTTTAAAAAATAGTATATACACCTCACAAAAAAATAAGTGGTGATTATGATTCATTCTTCATGAATGTTAAAGCGATAAAAGAATCCCATACAACTTTTGTAACATCTTAATTGAATGCCCCAAAAGTATTAGTCATAAAATTTACCTCACAAATGAAAAGGTGTGATTTAAATCCATTACTTTGAGTCTGATTTTTCATTATTGTTCCAAATATTACTAAATAATAAGCTTATGTTAAATATATTATTTCTTTAAAACTATTTCAAAAATTATAATTACATTTAGTTCACTTATATGAAATATATATATAATTACATAATCAATAACATTTAATCCATATATTTTGACCATAATCGGGTAGTGTGTCAAAAACGAAATTGGACAGTCAAATATTGTCAAATGGTTCATTATTAAAATGCCAATATAATAATAATATGGACTAAATTATAATTTTTATATATAAATTTTAATTTTACAAACAATCATGAATTATGGTTATGAAGAATTAACCAATCTTACAATCATGGAGATAGTAAGGCATATGTATGAATGAGTGACATTCTAATTTTTCAACAAACATTATAGAAAAGAAGGAAATAAAATATTTATATTTATAAAATAATCATGAAATTACAAATAATATAAAATTTATTAATATATATATATTTATTTTAATGTAAAATGAATCACATCGGGTTGAGGACAATGTAGTCCATACGTCCAAGAACGACGTTATTACATTTCTCAGTGACTGAAAAAGGTAACAAAGAAAATAGTAAATTATATTATGATAAATATAATTGTGTCATAAATATCATTTATATGTCATTTATTTCAAATTTTTTTAATGAATATTATCATATAAATTGTCAATGTAACGTATGAACATATCACCTCACTTTTAGGAGGTGGTTATCCACACGTCCACAAATGATGTTATCATATTTACACCAAATGGATCAAATCCTTGTATGTTTGTAATATAAATATTATAAAAGTATTAAGAGAACATAAATATCATTGTTATCATATAAAAATAGATATTACATCATTATTCCAAAACATGAGGGGTGTTTAAATAAAAACAAATGGCATTGTTTCATGACGTGGTACTTCCCCGTACACAAATAGTAAGTTAATTACGCATTTTATGGATTCTTGTGGAGGTTCAATTAAAAACCATAAAATAAAAAATTTCAGTATATTAAGGTTAAAACTTATATTATATAATATAGTATCAATAATAAATTAATCGTTGGGGGTCTATTAAATCAAAATTGCACATTGAAGAGTGTTAACTTTTTTTAGGTAACATTTTTTTGTTTGATCCAAAAGGATTGAATGATTAGATTTATTCCAAATTTAAGGATTCTAGGATGATTTATTGGATTTTATATGCCTATTTGGAAAGTTTATTGGTAATAATAAATTTTTTTAAATGTATTAGGATGGGTACATGTGGATTCATTTTTTTAATGCAGATCGATTGGCATTCTTGTAAATAAAAAAGGTAGTCACAATTTGGAGGTATCCCTTAAATAACGGGCTTAAAAATGAAAACATAATGTATAAAAATGATCTTATGGTAGTTTAAAATCACCACCATATGTAAATAAGTGGATTTATATAATTTTTTTCATTGGTAATTATGTTTCCAAATATATTTTTTTGGTTTTTTCCACTTAGGTGAGTTGTTTTACATCATATGTAATTTTTCCATTAAGACTAAAATAAACATATATTTATTATAAAATATAATAAATGAAAATTATAAATATTATACCTAATTTAAAAAATAAAAATCCCATATGTGATGGAAACTAATTTTAAATCATTCACATGTAACACATAAATTCATGACTTTAAACCATATCATGCTAACAATGTTTTCACTAAAAATGGGTTAATATGATTAATATTAAAGATAAAATTGGCCATAAAAGGACTGTATTTTTTATCTATTAACATATAAAAATAATTTCGTAAAAGGTAGTTTTTTATCAAATTTTAAAATATTTAATGGACTATCATTTAATATAAAAGAAACATAATATCAATTTTGACAATATAAATATAGATTTAATTTAAAAGTATCATAACATTAAAAGAAATAAAATTTATTAATTAAACACATGTTTTGTTGGATAAATTTATCTAAAAAATAAAAGGACACGATATTTTATTGAATTTAAATTTCTTTAATATTTTTAGCATCATTTATATTATTTATTTATTGAATAAATAATCCATGTGTTAGCATTTTCCATTGATTTTATGTAATTATATCATCTCTACAAATTAAATCAAATTTTCATTCATAAAATACATTTAAATTTTAAAATAATTTTTATAACCAAATCTTTGTAACTTCATCAATACTTCAAATCTTTATAAATGTTAAAGGTAAGGAAGGTTCCTTTTTTATCCTCATCCTTCCATAACTTTTTGTATAAGTAACATTCAATGAATAGTATCCCAATACAACATAGAATTAAAACCAAGAGAGGATATGATAGATATATTTCCATTCAGTTTTTGTACATGTGCCTATGTCATTTCCCCTTATTTGTAAGGCTTGGTCCCTGGTTGCATTTAATTTTACATTATTCATAACATTTAATTTTAATTACATTCAATAATAATTTTTAAAAATTCTAAGAAGATCTCAGTATAGTTTAAATATTATAGAGATTAAAACTATATATTTAATTTATTCCAAATTCAATTCAGTTATGTGGAAATATTATGTTTAAATATAATGTTGTTGACGAGGTGTGAATCATGATTTAACATTAAACATGCTCCAAAGTTCATTTCATCATTATATTTAAATTAATATAAAAAGTATTCAATGACCTCAATCAGATTAAAAGATATATAATTTATATATTATGACTTTAAAAAAAATTAAAATACAATTATCAATTAATTTTAATTTATATGAAAAATAAGTGTTCAAATATATTGTAGTATTTTCCAATATTCATCAAAAAATGAAATTTCGACGAAAAATATCATAAAAATCAGTCAAAGTAAATTTTGATATTCCAATATAAAAATTTCAATTTATTTTATAATATACTTTTTTTTATGTTTTCATTAATTATATTTAAATCATGTTATCCAATAAAAATAAATAAACTACTATATAATAATAGTAAGAGTATATTTTGTTTAGTATATCTTATTGGTAGGTGAAATTTAAGATAAAAATTTTATAATGAGTTATGAAAGATCATTTATGTATAGTTTGAAAAAAAATCCAAAAATGAATTTAAATTTATTTTATGGGATATATGTTGTAGAATATTATAAAGTTACAATGTCCCTTATATAAAATAATCATTGCATTGAATGCCAAATCCATTACATGAAATTAATAATTGAAATGATATTAAGAAGGCCTTATCTTTTAGGAAAACATTTGAAAAAAAGTGTCAAATGAATAAATACACAAGAACCGAGGCTTAGGTCCTTGTGAATTTTCTAGAAGTTAAAGATGTAGTTATTTCTATATACACACATATATATATATATATAATATTTAATACAATTATACATAGAGGCTAATATGAATTTTCTATCGATTAGAAATGGGGACTATATTAAATTCGTAGTATAAACACACTCTTCAACGATATTGGGAACCTATGTAGCTCAATGACTTTTGGTGTTTGAGATCTAGATTTATAGTGGAATATGAGAAAATTAATTTTTATTTAATGTAATTATATCTATATTTATATATATATATATATCCTCCATCGATAATGGTACAGAAAAAAAATCAATATTTTCTATATGATGGATTAGAATTGTTATATTCTAGGTTATATTTAAAAAAATATGTTAATGTTTTAATTTTTAGGATTCATTGGTAGAATTATGTGAATCGTGTCATAGATCACCATTGTTGGTTTTAGTTCCCAACAACCGTGAGGGTGACAATGATATTTTTAAATGAAAATGATCATGTGGTTAGGTTTTTTGATGTGAACTGTTGGTATGTCATACCTATGAAGGGTAATGTTTTTGGAAGTGGATGGGGAGGAAGAAAAATCATGGATCTGTAAATTATAAATGGTGATTACATCTTTGAAATATAATTTATTTAAAGTAGGAGGTAGGTGAGGAAGATGATGAAATCAGAGGTGACCAAACAACTTGAAATTATTTATTTAGATGGAAAATATTAAATGTGGATGTTTTTAATGCGGCTAAACAATACACGATTACTAATTCCCACATCAATTTCATGGAATGTTAAGAAGTTGAATAAATATTAAAAATTCACATAAATATAAAATATTTGAGTAACTAGATTCCCCTAATGGTATTCACTATGCTATTATCACGTTAAATGGCCAACATGTTCATTTTCTATATGGGAACAGAGTGCTTTCAGAAAACCCCTTTGGGAGATCCTTATGCTTATTCCCGACAAGTAAACCCATCATGTGGCTAGGTAGGATTGCTCCTGATTGTGGATGAACATTATTCCATTGTTCTTTGTGGAGGTTTCCAAGATGGCTTCTAGGCTGGAAAAAATTGTTTTTACAACATACATAACATTAAAAACATAAAATAAATACAATAAACATTTTAATTTCAATTTTATGAACTTATTAAATAATAACCGACATTATTTATAAACATTATACAATTACTATAATTCTATAATTAATTAAATATCTACTTATAATAATATCTAATTTATCATTTAAAATTAATATTTTTCAGAAAAAATGAAATTTATACAAATTATATTTGAAAACATTATATTTTGAATCACATTCATATATATATATAAAAATATATGTATTTTGAATTTCTATAAATTATATTTTAATTTTCATCGTTACTATAATCCTTTATTATAAAATAAATAAAAACCCATTTCAATATGACGATATTACAATCCCATAAATAAATCGCCTAAAATAATATTTTTTTTGATAATAAAACATCATATAATTCTTGACTTATAGAATAAAAAACATTTAATTTTTTATATTTCCCTCTATTTTAACTCTAACTCTTTTTTGGATCTATAAATCTATAAATTCCTAAGGATGTGGGATATGATCACGCTGTTAATATATTATTCTATTCATGTCCGATTTTTATATGAAGATTATTATAGTTTTAACATTCCAATATCCTTAGTAAGAGTAGGGTCCCTTGTACTAAATCTAATGTTATATTCTATAAAATCACTCATTCTTCCCTAAAATTTGAAAGATTTATTTATTTTATTAATATATAGAATATACCAAAATTCTTGGGTGTTACATTCTTCCCCTTATGTGGAATTGGGAACTGACAATTATTTTAAAAATAAACACACAACTATCATTGATTTCCAAATATTATTTAGTATTTTATTCAGCCTAAAAAATTTTGTCTAATATTATTACCAAATATAGAAAAATTTAATTCAGTGATTCACTTGAACTATCCAGTACATTCATAAAGGATATTAGTGTTTTTGATTATCATGAATAGTAAAGGACAAGAATTTAAATGTTACCTTAAGGGATTTTCAAATTCCTCTATTTATTTTATCCAAATGGAGATTCTAATATTTGTATAAAATTGGTGAAAAAAAATCAATACCTAAAATCTATTTTTTTATTAATATATATTTTTATATCATCATCATAATCATTATTTTTATAACAAAATATCATTTCATTGTCCTTAATGGTTTTAAAATTAACATTTATAATCAAAAAAATATTTAAATTTAGGATTATATATATATTTCTCTACACAAATATATATTAGATGCATGGAAGACACCCTCTATTGTAATACCATGAAAATAAATATATGATACATATGACTTAATTAAGATAAAGCGTACCAAAATACCATAATTGTGATTTCTATTCCTAACATGGTTGGAATTTTTCGAATACATTATCTTTCATATAAAAACCATTATCATAAAAATAAATTGTTAAAAGTGGATTTATGAGATTCCATATAATGTTTTTTCTCATAACATGGATATTCATATAGTTACAAATTCATCTGATCTGGACATTATGATCATCCAAAAAATATCTTATATATGACTAATATGGGTTCTTCATGATATTTCTCCATTAACATTGATACTCTTTTTTAACTGAAATAATATTAATGAATATTGGATTAACTAAAATTAGGTGTACATATGATCTATTCAAATTTTTAATTGAGTTTTCTGAATCACAGAAATATCAAATCTACTATTATGATACCAAGTGTAACAGATTGAAACCCACACTCCCAGATCCAGTGAATGAAAAATATTTTTTATTTTATAATAAAAATAATCCCAAAAATATAAATTCTGTTAGAATAGTTATAATATTTTATAGTCATGATTTTGGAGGAAAATTAAAACCCATTTCAATATATATGACCTAAAAAAATACCCAAAATTATTAATTTGACATTACTCAAAAAATAAATTTAATGAAGCCAGTGTAATTTTAAAATTATAATAATCTAGTGAAAAAACATTTTAAATCATATGGTGAGATTAAAATTTCATATTAAGGGTTTTTACAAGTGATTAAAAATATATTATATATATATAATTGAAAAATTATTTCAATAAAATTATTTTTTATCAAAAAAAAACTTTGATACATTTTTAAAAAAATAATATATAGAATTCTAAAAATATATAACATTGAAAGTAATATTCATAAATAATTGAAAAAACACACCCCTTTGAAAATAGTATTTTTAATCCATTTTCCCTTTCTATCTAAATAGTTTATTTTTTCAAAAACATATAATAAAATGTGTTTCCAAATTTATAACCAAATAAAATAATTCTAAAATGAACCATTTTAAATACATAGATCATTGAAAATATTATTTCATTTGGGTAAATATTATCCATTTAAAATACTTTTATTTTCCATCAATATTATAAAAACCATCCTTTTAAACATAATATTTTAATATGGAAATAAATAGTACGTGAAAACCCATAAAAATCATAGGTTCCCCATACTGCATCCCATTTTAGACAATTTCCTCCTTAGTCCTTATGTTAATTACACATCCCTCATATCCATATATGATAACCCAAAGCCAATATCTGTAAAAAAAATTACGGTTTCCATTTTCTCATATCAATTTCAATAAGAATTTTTTTTTGTAAAATAATTTAAATTATTTTTCAGTTTTAATATAAATTTATATCTCATTAAACATTTACAAAATATATTTTTTAATATAACGCCACGAATATTATAAAATACTTATGTTTTATAAACAAATCTTCTATAAAAATGCATATTAGGGAGTAAATGTATTTATACATATTAGTATATATATATGTATCAATATTTAATAATAACAATAACATGTAGCCAAAAATATGATCAATAATGACATTCATTTGTTTTAATGAACAACTCATATATAAAATGATAACATTAAAATAATCATATTTGGGAATAAATCCATCATTCTTTTTCTTACTAATTATGAAACTCATATATTATATGGATATTTGAATATATACATCAATGATAAATAAACCAGTATTATTATATTAAAATACCATAATTTTTCCTAATAAACATAATCTTTAACTAAAAAATTTGTACTAACCCAGACATCATATAAGAAAATGGTAGTCAGTAAAACCTTTATTTTTCTTTAGTCATGTATTTAACCCAACCTCCATTAGAGATGTGATAGGTAGACACTGTGTATATTGGTTTTCAGACTAATTATTTAAAATGAAAATTAATTATTCCCAAAAAATCATTTTTATCCTTGGGGTTAAAAATACCTCATCCCAGAAAAACATGTCAAAAATTCACATTAAGATCTCATCGCTTAAAGCCTCAAAGGGGTGTCTAATAAATTGGTATAATGAACACCCATAATAATACAATATCGTCATGGTAGCCACAACTCATTAGATAACCTCATAATAAAACAAAGCAATCTCCAAATTTATGTAAACCTCATTTATCTAGAAACCATAGCCGCATGAAACCCACACTCCTAGATCCTATAATTAAATCCATAACATTATATTTCTGGATATGATGAATATAATTGTGACCTAAAAGTATCAATGAAATCTATATAACATAACAATGAAAACATATATCCCATACATCAAAGAGTATAGTTTAGATTTAATTTTTTATAGAAATAAATAGTTCTTTTACATTAATTATACTAATCAACATAGACACAAAATTCATAAAAAACATATCTCCCATTAAAACTGAATTTCCATATTTCGTAATAGGTCATCCACATTATCCATGTGAAATAGTCTATATATACATGATTCATTCAACATCATTCACTAAAATCTACTCAAAAAATGATATGAAAGGTGTGCGTAAATGATTAGTAAGTGTAAGCATAATTATTAATAATTAAATGTCATCAATGAGCATGAAACTTCAAAATGGTGTGATTACATAATAAAACTGAATGGTTGAATCATATAATGCCTCCATACACATCAATACATGGACCACAAAATATGAAAACATTACAAAGGAAAGAGTCATCAAAATCAATAATCATGATCCATTTTATAACAATATAAATCATTTGATACATTATAGACTCATTAAAAGTATAAATAAACAAATAAATATTCCATAGGATATCATTATATGTTTCACACTAAAAAAGGGAATGAATCTATTGTCCACTACTATACATTTAACTCTTACTAATAGAATTTCCATAAGGCCAACTTATATATCTGATTCATTACATGACTATCATCGACACACCATTCCCTAGACTATCTTCCAATCACCTATCCTTGGGTTTTCATAGAATAACCAATAAGATTTCTAACCACCATTTCAAAATCATCCCACATAAAAGCTATTTTTACGATAATGCCACAATGATTAGAAAACATCTAGGTTTTATGAACAAATCTTCTAAAAAAGTTCATATTAGGGAATAAATGAATTTATACATATTCATATGTATTCATGCAACAATATATAATAATAAAAATTATATCCATCAAAAATATGATCGAGAATGACATTCATTTGTTTTAATGAAATACTCCTATATAAATTGATAACATTACAATAATAATAGAATATTTTAAATAATTCTTTTTAAATGTTAATTATAAAATAAAATAAAACATATTACCCCAAATTTGGGGTTTTTTAAAAATTATTATCTGTATGGAAAAAATATTTCATTTACTATTATTGACCGTAATTTAAAAAAAAATTAAACACAATATTATAATTTTAATAAAAAGAGATATTTAAAATAAGAATTTTATAGAACATAAGTTTTTACAAATAATAAATATTTTATAAAAAATATCTACAAAAATAATTCTATTACATACATAATATAATTTTTTTAATGAAATACTAAAAAATAAATAAATTATAAAAAAAATGAAAAAAACTATTCATTCATAAAATATTAATTCGAAATTCGTGGTTTTTAATAATAAATTACACTATGATAAATATTTTTTTAGAAGAATGTATATATAGTTATTTAAAAAAACATTAAAAATAAATCCTTTAAAAAAATTTAAATAAAATTGATTTTAGTAAAACTATTTAGCTGAAATAATTAGATATAAAAATAAAATAATCATCAAATAACATTTTAAAATATTAAATATAACATACATAAAATAATTATAATTTAAATATACTACTCCCTTATATATAAATAAAAATAAAAATGACCTTGGGTTGAGGTTATCTTCATAACAAAATCATGAAAACGTAGTTCTAAATTGAAAAAATACATTGGAATAATGGTTTTGGACCATGGGTATTGACTTGTAGTTGAAGCGGAAGATATTCTTATATACGAACTAGTAATCGCCTATACGAATGCACAACATTATCAATCAATTATTATATTTAATAATAAAATTCTGGTTCTCAAAGTTAATAATGAACAGTAAAATTGAATTTACTAAAGTCACAAAAATATGGTACACAATGTTGGAATACACATGTGGAGGAACTATTGAAACATCATGAACGTAGAAGAAAGAATTAATGAAAAATTTTAAAGGATTGATAATTTAATTTGAGAATGGTTAATTGAAAAAACAAATTAATCAAAGTACATTTCAAATAGCATTCTCCAAAACATTGGATCTGATAGTGAAATAAAAAATGATGACAAAAATATTTTTCTCTACTTCTTGTAGTTTATTCTCTATTGACACCACAATCCAAAATAGCAACACACTTCATTGATAAAATGGTGGAAGATGTTAACCTATTCAAAATTTAAATGATGAAAACATCACATAAACCATGATTTTTATAGAAAATTCATGTTGTAATATTTTAAAATAGATGATGTGATTTTTTCTACATGAATTTTTTAAGATAGATTTGACAATACATGTTTTTTATGCCATAAACTACTAATTGTAATCCTGATATACCATGCTACAAATGTTAAGCATGAAAATTTAAGAAGCATCCTTAATTAAATTAGTTCTACCATGTTTTATGAACAAAACATGTCCCAAGTTATAAAGACACATCATAATACCAACAAAAAAAATTTCTATATAGAGAAACTATATTCCTGTTTTAAATTCATTTTCTAATGAATATGTAATAGAATATTTTCAAAAAAGAATCTATAATAATTTATGGATAATTAATAAAAAAATATCCATTCTAAACATGCCAATATTCTGGAATATGTTTTCTGCATCCTGAAGTGGGATATCATGGAATGATAAGATGATCTACGAAGTCTGAAATGGAGAAACTTGTTTTGGAAAGAATGTTGTTAAAATTGAATATGTATTTTAGCCAATGGAAAACTTGGTATACATATAACTATCAAATTATCAATGATGTATATATCTATCATAATGAAGTATGCTGTTAATGGGGTTATATTTAAATGAATGGAACCGAAAATATTGGAAAAAGTGAGCACATGATGTAGTGCTCTAAAAAAATGAATCATATTTAAAGGCAACATGGATGAATTTGTCATGTAATAATGATTTGGTGGTGTTGTTACCATCTAGTTCTGAATATATCATTTCAATACCAATAATCCTTATAATATCAGCCACACTGACTCTTTTCTATTCATACACAAAATATTTATTAGATAAATTTTTTTGAATGCATATGAAAATATTGAAGATGAATTAGGGAAGAAATTATGAAAGAAAAAATATCAACGATTCAATGAATGGAGAACCTTAAAATCTCTCCAGTACATACCTTGAGTATCTTCATCAATTATCATCAAATTATATCTCCCTAATATATTTATTTGATCAATTATGGGAATCACAAGTGTCAGTAGTCCGTAAAGGCATATCCTTTTCAAATTCAGTGTAACTGTCAACAGATGTTAAAGGGGTGAGGTTATGGGATGATATATGAATTAAATGAATTGAAAAGAAACGAATTTATGAAAATATCCTCAATTTCTGAACATGAAATATTATGAAAGTACCACCTACTCCAGGATTCTTTTTAGAAAATAATTGACATTATTGATTAAGTAGAAAGTGACAGTGGCAGTGAAAAATGAAATCATTGAAACAAAAATATGATTCTTAATAGTTGTAAGGATTAAAGTACATCAATTTGGTAGGGTTGAAATAGAACCAAAATTCCTAAAATTCTAGGCTTTTAATATACCTGCACTAAGTAAAAGATGAGTGGATTTGAAACATTCTATCATCCAGATTGAATTGTAATGAAAATGTATTATTCACTGATAAAAACATGAATATTAACTCAACAATTTAAAATAGCTATGATTATTAATGTATGGAAATTCATTTGGATACAGAGAGTTGAAATCATCTAATTTATTGATTTTGTGACGAAAAACCTATTAAACAAAGTACATACCAGTATTGAGTGGTTTTTAATAATGAAAACATGCTCTCCTTCTATGATTAAAAAATGTAATTAAACAAATTAATGTTAATAAATATTGTGATATAGTAAACACATGAAACTTTCAAAAAGTAGTAACGAATATAGAGATTATTCTACAGTGTAAAATGCTACCAAATTATATATACCATCAAGATTGTTGGTCCCAATGTAGTTTTTATAAATAATTAATACTTGAGTACCATTAAATGGCTATTGCAGCTACAACCAAGAAAGGACAATATTTCTTCTGATGAAGTATCCAAACCAAGGGTAGAAGGATCCTTACTGAAAATTGTTTTACCAACACAGCTCCAATGAATAGTTAAGAACAATGCCATTAAGGACAAGGTTCATTGGGATAATATATGAGACTTGAACAAATGACATAAAATAAAGCTACATTCACATCCAAGGTATCATCAAAATAATAATGTATAATTACAACCTGCAAAAGCTCATTTATTTTCATCTGATTATTCAATGAAAAATGTAGTAACTTATACAGATATTCTTCTACAGTGTACAATGCTGCAAAATTATATATACCTTCAAGATTGTTGGTCTGCGGAATAGATTTTATAAAGAATTTATAAATGAGTACCATTAAATGGTTGTTGCAGCTACAACTAAGAAATGACAATATTTCTTGTGATGAAGTATCCAAACCTAGTGTAGAAGGCTCATTATTGGGCACATTTTTTACTAACACAGTTCCATGGAATAGTTAAGAACAAAGGAATTAAGGACAATGTGCAATGGGAGAAAATATGAGACATGAACAAAGGACATAAATGAAAGCTACATTCACAACCATGGTATCATCAAAACAATAATGTATAATTACAACCTTTAGAAGTTCATTTAGGTGTTTTTGATTATAGCATGCATGTTACTATGAGGAATAATTTTTATCAGGAATAGAAGACATAAAATGCACTTAAATGGGAAAATTTCCCTGAAAGTCAAAAAAATGGCATTTATGAAACATTCATAAATTAGAAAAACCATGTGTGTTATAGAAACTCAGATAGAGAACCAATTTCAATCTCCTCTCAAAGAAGTAAATCTCCCTCATCAATAACAATGAAGAGTATATTGGATGCATGAAACATATTGTTTTATAAATTGAAAATATAAATACCATATCATGTTGAAATTTTTTTCAACATAAATAGAAAATTCCATCACAATGATACAACTAATTTTAAGAAATACTACAGTAAAAAGAATCTTGAATGTGGTATGTGGTTAGAAATATAACATACCATTATAGTCAGCAATTCCTACTATTTGAACCACATAATAGTTTTATAAATATAATTTTCCAGGGTAAACAATATAGTAGTAGTTGAAAAATACAGCGAATAAATAAATGGAAATGGAAATGGATAGGTAGAAGTTGAAGTGTCGAACATATTTTCAATCACATCACTTAGTTTTCTATCAAGACACTTCTCTATCTACTTCAATTAGCAATGATCAAGTCCAAAAGATCCTCCCCGTTATTTTTTTAGTGTATATTCTTCCTGGGAATTAGCATGGGAAAATCTAGTCAGACCATTGTTAGATTTAGAGATATAATAATGGTTGATAGATATGATTTAAACTATACCTATTGAATTAATGCATAATATGGTAGAGTGATATGACTCTACAAGAAATTGATGATTACACCGACATGATTACATGCAACTCAATAGTGGGTTGTTATAGTTATTCCTGGTTCCTCGATCACAAATCATGCCATTCAAGTATCTATCTCATTCTTCATGGATTTTGAAATATAAATAATAGGACAAGGAGACCAAAAATAAATAATAACATATCACCATTTGTTATTTGACAACTCAAAGAACACAATCGATTGTCTTATTTGAAAACAAAGATAAAACTATTGAACTGCTTCCAAAAACAACAATAATAGAAAATATCTTGTAAACAATTACATTATATAGGGATAAATTTCATCATACAAGGGAGTATGAAAAGATATTAAGTTCACAGTACGTTTAAAAAATGATTCAAAACATGATCACAACCTTATCTAAACAGGTTTCAAAAAAAAAGAATGTTTGAAAACATGAGATTCCATATCCATCTAAAAGAAATCAATCATGGAAATGAAAAAAATAATGAATTCTTGACAATCAAACCATGTAGCAGGATTCATCTATACCATCAAGACGAAATTGAATCCATTAGACAATATTTACTAATTTTCAATGTCGTGCCTCCATAAAAACATAATGATTACATGTCGCATACCTATGTAGAATAATTGAAATTTTTTACATTTTAATTAATATAAAAAAATATCAGGAGAACTATGTTTAATCTGTGTTACAATGATCATTCAATGTACAAACAATGTACAAATCGTGAGTAACATCCAATTTGGTAGAATAGTTAAATAACGAAACAATGCTGAGCCTAAAATATTTATAGTTTAGGAGGCTATTGGTATTTCATCATATGAAAATTTAAATGATAAAAATAATTAATGGCATTATCACGATTCAGTGATCTTAAAATCTGTACATTTTTATGGGCTATGAAATCCAAGTAAGTCAATGAGAAGATCTACCATACCTCATCTGATGTTGTATGATATCTTTCCCAAATTCCATTTCTATATGAAATTAATTATGGAGGACGACTCCAGACCTGGTTCCGTCACATACACCCCTAATATTAGAAATGATAACAACATCAACTATGAAATGAGAAATAATGCCTCGTAGTTAAAACCAAATTATATTTATGAGTTGATATCAAAACATAAACAAACCTTGTCTATTATAGAAACTCAGATGGAAACTCATTTAAATGAAAACTCAAAGAAGTGAAAACTCCTTGTCAATATCAATGAAGAGCATATTAAATGTCTGAAACATATGTACTGTTAACATGAAAATTGAAACATATGTTCTTCGATGCGAACCCATCTCCTGATAAACAAAAGAATAAAAAACAACTATGCAATTACATATAAAACTAGAATGGAGAGAGGTCTAGGCCAGATGAATCCTTTGAGAGAACATGAACCAAGATTCATTTGAAGAGGAATTCCATGAATCAGTATTTAAGTTATCAGTTTCAACCAAGATTGATTAAGATGATTTAATAAAAGAATTCTGATCACAGGAGATGGGATCTGGAGACCGTCATTACAGTCTTGATGATGATGACCAACCAAAAATCTAGCATGAAGATGATATCATGCCCGTGCATTTGCACGACACTATAAAAAAGCTCTAATTTTCAATAATAGAATACCATTTTTATACAAAATAATTCATATTGATATTGGTAATATTTAAAACACAAATTAATGGTACATTATAATGGAATAGAAGGAGAAGAATTTGTGGGAGTGGGAAGTCATTCCATATTAGGAGATGAATTGTAATTTAACATATAAAATATAAGATTAAAAACATAATGGGAGTGAAACGTACCATTACTAGTCTAGTTCTAAAATTTAACTCAATCTGCGAGGTGTATCATATTGTGATATGGACAGGAATGACATGTTTTACTCGAAATAGGCATAGGGAAATTTAAATTCGAATCACCATAATAACAGAAAGGATAAATATTCAAGGATCTGATAAAAGAATGGATTGAGTTATCATTCAGAGATCTGATCAGTGCAAGATTAATCTTAATCAGGGATCTGATCAGTGCAGTTTGATGGAAATCATTCAATAGTTACATCATTATCCCTCAACCACATTGATTATTTGAAATAAATAAAACTCAAAATCAACAGTCATATAGAATTATAGATTTGAAATAAATCCTTAGAGAGAAATAATTAAATAAAATAATTGTAAAAACAAAGCTAAAACATGTGAAAAAGAATAATAAATGATATGTGAAATATGTGATAAAGGCAATATACTAAAGGGTGAACTAAAATTGCGAGCCTGATGTGGTTATGACACTGTAAATGCAGGGTTACCGAAAGAGCAGGTGATGGGGGAGCACGAGTAGTTTGATGAGGTGGAGGAGACGGTGGATCCGGAGGCAGACCTGCTAGAGGTAGACAAGTTGTAGATGAAGCAGCCAGATGTGGAGGTTCCCCGGAGGTTGACCAGATAGAGGCAGACCAGTTGTAGGCGGAGCAGCCGGATGCGTAGGTTCTAGAGGAAGAGGCGAATCATGAGGATGTGGACAACATGGTTTCATATTGGATCCCTAGGTAGTTTGGAGTACTTGGAGGTGGATGAAATGATGGAGGAGTTTCAGGTTGTGGAGAGGTCGTCGGCATAGGAGCTGAACGTGGAGCACGCATCAATAGAGGTGTGGTTGGATTAGAGATCTCAGAAGGGGAGCGGGAGAGGGAGTATGAGATGGCAGTAGGAACCCTAGGTGAACTGAGGAAGATCCAGGGGTGCACGAGGGAAATTAAAATGTGGATAATGGATGCCCAATAATGGATGGAGGATTATAGTTTTTTAATGTGTTGTGTCTTCATAATAAGGTGACACGTCAGCCTAAAGAGGCTTGTTTTAGTATAGATAGTAGACACACAAACACACACACACACACACAGATATATATATATATATATATATCTGTGTGTTTGTGTGTGTGTTGGGATGAAAATATGAATAATGACTAATGGGACGTTTCTTTTGAGAGGGAAAAGGCAAAATATTTTTATCATAGTGTATCCACGATCATAAAAAACAACAAATACATATTCGAATTAGTTCCTCATGGTGGCGAAGAAATTGTCATGCAGTGAATGCTAGGAAAAAGAGTATTATTGACTGAAATTATATAAATAAATATATATGTAAATATATATCATTATTCAGTGTGGGTATAGACAATAAAAACTATGGTGTTTTACGCAATGGATATAAATTATTAGTTTTCAGTTATATAAACATATAATTATATTTTTTGACCTTACATGCTTCCTTGGGAAGAATTTTGTCAAATACGTAAAGAATCAACATTGATGATTTTTTTGGATTAATGAGCATTGATGGAAGAAACCAATCATCATTCAAAAATGAATACAGGTAGTATGGGTATCGAGGTTCACTATGTATAGGTCATTCCTTCCAGGGTTCTGTGCATCATAAGGATAAGAGGATCACAATGTAGCTCAAAATTGTAAATTATTTTATAGAAAATGTATAATTTTCTTACCATGTTGATGGATTATACGAGTAACATAGATGGATAAATCAAATACAATTAGATGAATTTGATCCATTTTATTAGATAACCTACTTTATATTATGAGGTTTTTAATGTTGGTGAAAAGTAACAGGGTACCACAACCAACATTGATTTATTAGCTGGTTGAGAACATGAATAAAAAATAAACAGACATAAGAACATGACACATTCATGGGACCAAGGTCTACTCTTTTGCTTCACTATGCTATTGATCCTTTGCATGAATCACATGTTCATGTGATAAATATGAACACAGTGCCTTTGTAATACCAATTTTTTAGTATTATGCGCATACTCAAAACACACTCTTCCACCGAGCAGCTAGTAGAGAAACTTCCCATATGTATAAAAATTGTATTCCCACATTTATAGTAGAGAAAGACAATATAAATTCACAGTTGTTCAAAAATATTATTACCACATATTAAAAATCTATATAATCATTATAATACAAGAAAAATTTTCATTTCAATTTTATAAAATCATAAGATAATAATCACTATTATTAATACAGGATATTACATTACTATAATACTGACATCATATTTAAATCTTCTAATAATTATATCATATTAATCATTGAAAATATATATTTTCATGAAACAAAAAAAATTATTCAAATTTTATATTCACATTTTAATTAATGAGTGAAATATTATATATGTATATTTATGTTTCATAAGACCATGAACTTTTTTTAATATTTCTATAGTTCATTTTTATAAAATAACTCCAAATATATTTACCAAGAACCATATTATTATCTATAAATAACATACCTAAAAAAATTATATTCTAATATCATCATATTAGAAACTTCTCATGTGAAATGATGATTCCTATTTTTTGTCTCATTGATTTATTAATCTCATCCTTTATATATATATAAACACATGGATGATCAGAAGGGCGAAATTAATATTATGGAATTTATTAAGTTTTTTATATTTTTTCATGTTTTGTTGACGATGATAATTATTGTTTTATTACTACATCAACCTTACTCTAAAGACACTCTATTGTACCGAATCCAATCGTTTGATTTCATTAAATTAACACTTGTTATTATTAAATTTTATAAACTTTTTATTTTAATATAACATACAATATATAGAATTTTGGTGACTTACTCAAGCATATTCCCAAGTAATGTGTCACATATTCCATTACACATCATGTTACTGGATGTACACAGTTTACACCTTTTACATTTGTATCTACATTACATGACATCATTTATATAACCATGTATATTAATTAGGAGGTATAATAATAATAAATATGCATTTAAACAAAAAAATTGTCATTGAGGTGTTGTACATACCATAAAATAAAATTTTACTTTATTTTAACATCCATATTATTTTCTACATCATTAAATAACTACATTACATGTAAGGTTTTCATTAGAAAGGTAATTTTTATAAGTATTGATGTTGTATAATTTAGATATATTCAAAGTGAAGTGAGTCTTAAATGTGATAAATTTATTCAACGTAACATACTATACCCCAATTAATCTGCAAATTGTTGTGTGCATTATAATCTAAAATAAATATCCAATAACAGATCGCAGATGGTATCACATTGTTTTGAAATGTTATTACTATGTTTTATCCATATATAATTAATTTTATTTCTGTAATGATATTTATGAACTCTACTTTGATATTTTTTATATTTTCATAGTAAAAGAATTAATTAATTCAATCCTAAATATATTGATAATAATGGATGAATTGTAATGGATATCAACCATTTAATGTATCAGTTTAAGTTTAATGTGTATATACAATCACGATAATAGAATTATGTCTCTATTTCATTGGGTGTCATTTAATTTAATTTCATTTCATTATTTTGTTAATATTTATTTATAAGATAAAATGACAATGTCTATTTCCTCCAATTCGGTATTCTAGAATGGAATTAAATCTCTTTGATAATTTTACATAACCCCAATAACCATCTATTTGTTAACACTATTCTATATGTATGAATGAAGATTTATGTAATGGGTGGATCCACCCTCTTTGATAGAGGGTTTTTAATAGACTTATGTGTTAGAACCAATCATGTTTCTACATATGTGGAAAACTGTATTGTAACGACCCTAGCATTTATCAATGAAATATCTCCCTTTTTATAACAGTTTTGTAATAATATCAGGAAACACAATGCAACATCATGCATAAATTAATAACATTGTGACCTTTAAACACAAATTATCCACTACTATGTTTTGATTTTCTAAAACCGGACATTCATGGTTACGATAAGTAATATATTGGGAGTCTGAAAGGAAAAAAAATAATTTTTGGTTAATATTAACCTACCCTTATGATGAGTGACATGCCATTATGATTAATAATATTACCATTATGGATGTGAAATCATCCAAAACAATAGTAACCTCACCCATGAATTTATAAATAAAATTTATGCATCATCTAAGTGACAATATGATCATAGTAAAAGTGATGTTATTTTTATAAGACATAAATATTTAATTACATTTTTATACTTAATTTAATAACCTAAAAGAAAATTTATTTTCAGAAAATGTGTTCGTTAATTAATATTTTGATGTCTTATGATTATAAAATAATTTTATGATATCATTATTAGTTTTTTAAAAAGCATAGAAAAGTAGTTTTAAATTTAAAATTTGTATGGGAAATAAATTAACCATATTTATGAAAAATATTTCTAAAAATTGGATTTCATTTCTGGATTTTACACATTGAAAAATGGTTATGGTGATTTTTTGTAATTTTTCTAAAATACGTTCTTTTTTATGATTAGTGAAATACAATAATTTACAAATAATAAAAATACATTAATTATAGAGTCATGGATGATGTTCTGGTTATGTAAGCCCCATTGGTTTGGAGTCACATGCTCACATTACTATTTTTAGTCATATAATAATCACTATTTCTTATCATGTGAATATATAATAAATTAAAGAATATAGTAATGTGAAAACCCCTCTCTTATGAACAATAAATAATACCCCTCACATATTCATTTAATCAAACCTCTCACGCTACAGAACATGTCCAAATTATTCACAAATTGTTTTTCTATCCCCTCCACCAAGTCTAGAATCACATGGTTTCATAAAAATTAGAAATCCACTTCCCTAAAGAGGCTCTCCTCGAAGATATATTCGAGATGTAATTTCTCTCTCTTTTCTTCCAATTTCCTACAAAATTTCATTTATTTTCTTCTCTTACCCTAAAATGATCATATTAAAATTTCATTATAACTATATTATGATTGATATACTTGTATGATATCATGTAAATGGAATATTATTTTGTATACTCCTCACTCAATATCTATTTGTTTATAAAAAGAAAATATTTTCCAGTGATGTGTTAATTTACCAATATCATTGTTGATGCACACCTATTTTACGTCAACTCCTTCTAGTATATCAATAATACCAGTAAATGGTTGAAATTTAATTTTATTATGTATGTTTTATCCCATTTTGTATTATAGAAAAAAAATTATTCACAATAATAAAAGATATTTCATATCATGATCATTGTGATCCAAAAACCTCCAAAATTAACATAAAACAATCGTCATTAAATTTTAACTAATGATTCATCAACACAGTATAAATCATAGTTCATTAAAAGACATTTTATACTTATTAGAGATCATAAATAACTTTTAGTATTAGTTCTACACATTTTTCCATGTTCTACACGATCTTATATTCATGTGTACAAGTGAATAGTTCCTAAAAACTAAGAAAAATATCACTCCTGAACAATGGATTTAAACTCTAATGCTCATCCAAAGGCATATAACATAAATTAATGAAACCAAGATTAAAAATATTCTTCAATAAATTTATTTTTAATATATAATTTTTCAATATAATGTCATTATACATGAAATTAAAGAGAAGAAAATGTTTAAAAACAATGTAAGGGGAAATTCTCAAAGCATACATTATTTCATCAATTTCTTCCTATTTCAATTAATTTTTTATATAGTTCCCCCATTAAAACAAACTTGTTTCCTTTTATAATAGATTTTATAGTATATAAACGTTTTCTAGTACATTTGATGTCATTACCAATGTTTTCTAAAAGTACTCTTCTATCAGAAGCACACCTTCTACTTCTCACCTACGGTTGATGGTTCTTACATCAAGTATGTTATTCTCTATTTATTTTTGGAAACCAATGTTAATTAAATTGTTCTAATGTGGTGAAATAAATTTTATTCTAATGGTTATTAATCTGAATGATTCGTATATTTTTTATGTGGCATGTGTGATAATGAAAATGTTATAATGTGATGGGTGCACTAAGAATTATATAGCACAATATGAATGTTTGAATTTTACAGGTTTGTTCAGAATTATATTTTGATCTAATGAATTTTGTAAACTGATGAATATCATGAGTAAAAGTGATGTTACTTATTAACATGATTCTATATTTTTTCACTATTATTTTTGGTAGTTTCATCTAAGACATGGTGTTTTATTTTTTTGCATTGCCACATTCCATGCCTTTACCTAATGATCCCTCTCATTATTTTTATGGTGATGGTGTTATTCTCAACTAATGTTATATTTTTTTCATTTTATTATCTATTAAATTAGTGTGTTTTTATCTCACCCCTTTATTATGTATATTCTCATGAGACTACATATATTGAGTAGAATTCAAGAGCCAATAAGATTCTAGTGAAGTAGGAATTAAATTAATGTTTATGCTTTATTTTGTAAATGATGTGTACAGTCCTAGTTTTCCCAAGAAACAAATCCATTGGATTAACTTTTAGTAATTATTGTATGTTTTTTCTCATTAGAATGATGTAAAACTAATTTATGAAATGATGGGATTCAATAGTATGTATCAGAGGAACGTTTTAGTTACATTGGGAATTTTGATAAGTGAAACCTAGAGAAAACCCACAGTATGAGACCAAGATGAAATATGCTCAAAATAAGCATTTATAAATATAGGGATCCCATAAGTTATGTTTTTATATTAAATTTCACTAAGGAATATGTTATTTATTCACAACTCATTGACTTATGTGTTTATATAACCTTTTTAATTTTTAAAAATAGTGGGAACCAGGAGACACCAACCTAACAACCCATGTGAGGAACAATGAAACGATTTCCCGAACAACATAATAAATCTATCAGGTGGTGGAGTTAAAATCATCATGTTGATACCTACATATACTCATCATGTTATGAACAATAAATAGAATACTTTTGAATGCGATTTTTACCATAAGAAGGAAAAACTATATATCGTGTGTTTTCTGCGGCAATGACCCCTGATGTTTAGTGGACCATATGATCCACTAGTTACAGAATAGTGGACCAAATCTAGGGTTATTATCTTCTCAATTATTCACTGTTCATAGGTGGATAAGTTGATTTTGGACATTCCACATCTATGTGGAGAGGCTAATCAATGGTGGGATTTCATTAAGTACTCCAACCCAGCTGATGAAATTGTAGAGATAAAATGGGAAGACATTAAGATCATGATTCTTATAAAAAATTTCACAATAAATATTAATAATATTATTGAGAAAGAATTCATAGGCCTCCTACAGAATTATAGAGAATTTTTCATGGCCTATGAAGCCCATTTCACAAGTCATTCAAGTTATGCTTCTTGTTTTGTTTCAATAATGATAGAAAAATGATACATTTTTTGTGGGCTAAATCTACACCATCAAAATTATCATTCAATTTGAGACATTGAGAGTTATGTAGAAGTGTATCGATGTGATCTCAATGTATAGATGGTGATTGGAAAATGTTCCCATGATTATTGTGATAAGAAATGCAAGGTGGAGTTTCAAGCTAGATGATCTAATGATAATTGAGGGAAGAAAAATCAACCCCCCAAATGAAAAAAATGATAAAAGAATCATGGAAATTTCCTGAAATGGTTGGGGGAAGGTTTCAAGTGTTCTAGATAATGCCACTAGGTTTTTGAATTTCGAAAACACAAGATAATGCATGAGAATGTGGTGGAAGAAAGGAATGGGCCACCCATGATCCAATGCTTCGAATGTAGGGACTAAGGGAACTATGAAATGCATTGAAATAAATCTATATCCTTTTAGGGTAATCATTATCTTCTTCCACCAGTGAAAAATGATCATGGGATGGATTATTCCATCAGTATGATACATGTTGACTATGAAAATAATGTCGTACATGGTAAACATACTATTCCCTTAATAATTGAAAAATTCTTGTTTTTTTTTTTAAATCATTATTTTATATCATTCTAGATTTCCATAAATATATTATTTATCCCCTGAAATCTTGAAGTGGATATATTTTAATCAAAATCTAGTGTCTCATTCATTGAAACCCAAGCGTTTGACACTACCCATATTAGAAAAATGTGGAAGGACTATTATAGCGAATCTCGATATACATCCCTTGGTTGAACTCGATGTTATAATGGTAAGGGATTGGATCTCATTATATTGAGAACATATCATCATTTGTGAAAATGAAATATATTTTTATATTCCATACCATTCCATTATTCTCTAAAAATACAATGAAAATTAGAATTCACTATTGAAAAATACTTCAATGATGTGGTAGTTGCTTCCCTACGAAGAGGAATACATTTCTCCAATGGTTAGGTCAATGGAAAGAATCTACCAAGTAGAAATGGACATGGTAAGGAAATATAGTAATGTATTCCCTGAATATTTACCCAAACACCTCCCCGCATCATGATGTAGATTTATCAAAAGAACACATAACCAGAGCTACTCCTATCTCAAATTTTCCCAGTAAGATGGATCTGATTGAACTGGAGGTGATAAATAAGAATTCCCAAGATAATTTGGGAAAATTGTTCATACGCCCTAGTGTATCATAATGGGTTGTGCCAATGCTCTTTTTGAAGAAGACTATTTGATCAATGTTGATTTGTTTCTATTATCGGTTACTCTTTAATATCATAATAAAAAACAAGTATCTTATTCATAGGATATATGACTTTTTCAATCAGGTACTTAGAGATCAATACTTATTAATGGTGGAACATTGTTCTGGATATCATCACATAATGGATAATAAAGAATTTATTTCTAAGACTAAATTCTTTAAAATGTATGGTTCTATGCGTTTCTAAATATTACATTTCGGACTAAGTAATGTCCCTATAATCTTTTTGAATTTTATGAATACTATCTTTAGACATTAACATGACCATGTTGCGGTTGTATTTATCAATGGTATTATCATTTAATCCCTGAGTAAGGAAAAACATGAAAAACATCTATGACATATAATAGTGACATTGAGAAATGATAATTTGTACATTATGTTCATCAAGTGTGTCTTTAGGATGATGAAAGTCACATTATTGGTATATGTGATCACAAATAAGGGTGTTTATAGAGACCCTTCTAAAAAAGACGATTATGGAATGGCCCAGACACTCTAGAGATATAGAAATCCCTAGTTTTCATGGATTGGATGGGTACTTCAGATTTTTTGTGAGAAACTTTTCATGATTGTGAATCCCTATAACTATGTAAACAAGGAAATGGGTAATGTATTTCTTGGAAGAAAAATGCGAGGAATGCTTCAAGGCAGTAAATAAAAGGTTGATCACTTCACCTATACTCATATTACTGAAAATTTGAGATATTTTTTGAGATATATAATGACGCATAGAGGAAAGGTTAGGGTGGCTTAATAATGAAAAAGGAAAATGTGATAGACTAAACCTCATGGTTGTTTAGGATCCATGATCCGAACTACCCAACGCCTGTTTTGGAGCTAGCAATTGTGATTTTTACCATGAAAATATGGAAGTACAACCTCCATTGTAGGAAGTGTGACATATATACCACTTGCAAGAGTCTAATTTAAGTATTCAAAAAAACGAGCCATCTCGTGACAAATGATATGGTTATAGCTAATCGAGGACTACGATTTATCAATTTACTATCATCCAGGAAAAGAGAACAAGGTAGGTGATGATCTAAGATGAAAAGAACCGAGTACACGATCCATGATGTGGATTAAAGAAGACCCATAATTCATTGATATGAAAATTATACATTTGGAAATCAAAATGGTATGTAATACATCATTCTTTTCACAAATTATTTACCAACCATCTATCCAATATAATATAAAGGAGGTATATAGGGATGATCTGAAGATATAAATAAACGTAAATGTAGTAAAGGAAGTGAAGAAAAAAGTGTTCCATATAGATGAGAATTTTTTGATTAGGTTCGGAATGTGGTTTTGTGTGCCTTAATCACTAAGTATAGATAAGGAGTTATTGGAAAATTCACATTGTGTTTTGATATCATTTAGAACACATCTGGTGGTGTAACCAAAAAAAGGAGATTCCAGAATGTATCTCAAGGTGAAAGGAATGTTAGAAAGTAAAATAAAGGAGAAAAAATAAAATGGGGTGATGAAAAAAATTTCTATACCCATGTGGAAATGGGATAATGTCACTATGGACTCTGTCACAGGTCTCCCGATGACATATGTGGAAAATAATGCGATATCTTTTATTGTTTACCAACAAACCAAGACTTCCCACTTTATTAATATTCCAGAAGATCTCTTCCTTGAAAAAAATTCAATTATACATGTGAATTATGTGGTTAGACTGCATGGTGTTCCCCTATCTATTATCTCTTATCATGATCCATGGTTCACATGTATATTCTATAGGAGTCTCTAATATGCTTTGAGTATTGAATTAATTTTTAGCATGACCTATCACCACCAAACTGATTTCCAATCGGATTGGACAATCCTGGTTCTCAATGATATCCTAAGAGACTACTATTTACAATTTAAAGGTGGATGGGATCATCATCTCCCATTAGATGAGTTCCCATATAACATTATCTTCCACTCGTGTCTTTAGAAGGCTACATATGAAACATTGTATAGATGGTGATGCAGAACTACAAAATCATGGGATGATTTTGGAGAAATAATTATAATTAGACCTAATGTTTTGTAAGAGATGATGGATATAGTTAATGTCTTCAAAAATTATATCAATTCAACATAGATTTTGAAAAATAGATTCACTGAGAACCATATAAAGAACATGGAGTTCTACAAGGGTGATAATGACTTCCATCGTATATCACCATGGAAGAGAATCGTGTAGATTTGATTTAAATGAATGCTAAGCACAAGGTACATTACCCCTTTTATATTATTGACCACATTAGAGCCGTGGACAATCATCATGAACATACACTAAATATGGATAATATTCATGATGTGTTTCAGGTATCAGTATTGAATAAGTACATAACAGACCCCTCCCATGTGGTGAACACAAAGGTAGTACAGCTGGAAATGATCTATCTTATAAGGATCTTACAATAAAGAGTTTGGACCGTTGATAAAATGTTTTATACATCAACACATCCCATCCTATAAATGTGTTGTGGAAGAACCATAGGTATGATGAAGCAATTAGAGAACCATAGGACACGTTGAAAGAGAAGTATTATCACCTGTTTGTGTAAAATGAAATTTTGAGGAAGATATTTCCAATGGGTGAACTATTTAACAACCCAAACATTTACCAATACAATTCATCCCTTATTATAGTAATTTAATAATTATATTAGAAATAAAAATTCCACATCATGAAAAATTGAACTATTATGTTACCTTTAAACATAGATTTTTCACTTCTATGTTTTAAATTTCAAAAATCTAATATACATGGTTGGGATCAGTAAGATGTTTGGAGGATGATATGGAAAACATTGTTTTTATTGAATTTTCATCCAACCTTATTAACAGTAACATGCCATTATGATTAGTAATATGAACCTTATGAATAGTAAATCAATAAAATTTATAATAACCTCACCCATGAATGTATAGATAAATGTTTTTCATCTTATAAGTGATAATATGACAATATTAATTTTTTTTGGTATTTTTACATGTTGTAAATATTTAATTACAATTTTTTCAATAATTTATAAATTATTATGACAACTTATTTTCATAAAATGTGTTCATAATTAATATTTTGATGTCTTATGGTTATAATATAATTTTTTGAGATCATTATAAATTTTTTCCGTGTGGTTGAAAAGGAGTTTTAATTTTGAAATTTTTATTAAAATATATATTAATCATGGTTTGAAACTATTTTTTGACTAATAGAGCACATTTCTGGAATCTATAGATCCAAAAATGATTACAATGAAATTTTGGAATTTTTATGAAATTATAGAATTTTTTGAAGAATAGTGAAATACTATAAATTTAGAAAATATGTATATTTAACAAAAAATTGGGTCATGGATGTTATTCTATTGGTGTAAGACCAATTGGCTCCACGTCACATGATCATGTTACTTTATTTTGTCATGGAATCATCACTATTTCTTGCCATCTGGAGAGATTTTAATTGATTAATATAGTAACGTGAAAAACTCTCTCCCCTCAACTATAAATACCACCCCTCACACCCTCATTTCTTCACACCTCTCAGGCTTGAAGACTTTTTCAAATTATACCCATTGATCTTAGATAGTTTATACAACATGTACACCACTTCTTGGTCAGATAAAAACAACAATACATCTTCATGTCTGAATGTTTTCGGAATTCATTATTAATGAATATAATTCCATTATATAGGGAATTAATTTGAAGAACGAAATCTGATACAATGTAAGGGGAAATTCCCAAACCCAACTCTCTTTATTTGGGTTCTCCCACATTTACTCAATTATTGGTGTAGTTACTCCGTAAAAAGTATTTATCATCATTAGTGTCCCTTTTATAGGATATAAATTTTGTCCACAAGAGTTTATTTCAAACTCAATGTTTTCCAAGAGAATTATTCTTTCAAAAACACACCTTTTACATCCCACTCAATGTTGATGGTTCTAGAATCAAGTATGTTATTCACTCTTTCTTTTGGAAAACCAATGATTATGAATTTTTTATAATGATATGAAACCCAATTCATTACATGGGTTATTTGGGTTCATGATTGGTATATGTTGTGTGTGGAATTCATGATAATTAAAATGTTTTGAGGTGATCAGTGCACCCAGAATTATAAAACCCAATTTGAATATTTGAATGTGATGTGTTCGCCTAGAATTATAAAATGATGCAATGAATTGGGTAAAGTGAAGAATATCAGGATTTAGTTTAAAATTATGAGTGAAAACGATGCAAGTATTTTCCAAAATAATGTGTGGTTGTTGACCACCAGGACCTGATGTTTTTTATGCATTTCCACAATCCATTGCTTTTCCTTATAATTCCTCTCATGAATTTTATGATGATGATGTTAGGATCACCTCATATTATTTTTTATCATGATATTATAAATAAAATTATAATAATTTTAAATCCCACTGAACATGTATATCCTCAAGGGACTATTTGTACTAAGGAGAATTCAAGAGCCAATAAAAATATATAAAAGAATGAATTAATTATATTTTAATGTTTTATGTTGTAAATTTTATGTATGGTCAATGTTTTCCCAAGACACTAAACCTTTGGATCATATTTGTGTAACGTTTCTTTGTATTTTATTATCTAGATGATATAAAACTAATGTAACCAAAGTAGGGTGGCTATATTTATTATTATAGCACGAACCATTTTAGGTTAAGGGAGTTACTCCCATTGATCTAAAATGGGTTTATCATCCTCAGGATAAACTAAATAATGTAAAAATTGGTTGATCAACCAACAATATTTTTTTCCAATATAGTGTGTTTAGATAATTATTTTAATATAATGAGATAATTCAAAATATTTTAATTAATAGGAACATGATGTGGGAGTGAATAAATTAAATATGCATAAATTTTATCAAGACATGCATTACAACTTATGTAAAATCATAATACCATTACAACTAATGGTACATATGAAGTATTTCACTTGACACTAAAATATACAAATATATCAATACAATATTATGTTTTAATTTCGTCCAGTTAATTTATTTTGAATGAATATACTATATTTTTGATTATTATATACCCTAATAGGAACCTTTCCATTAAATGGGGATTTCTATTGAATGTTCTCGTATGGTTTATGAAAATTTACCTTAAGGGAAGTCCCCCATTCTTGAGATAGAAATTTTTTTGAAGAAACTTCTATGTCAACCCTTGTCTATAATTTTAGGATTGGAAAGTCCACTCAATGAATTATGGAATTGAGAGTTAATGTAATTTTGAGATAACTACGTACCGAAATATATTTTTTCCAGTTTGGAATGACCTTCCCTAGATTACGATATGTGGTATATGGATCCTTTAAACTATACTATAAAGGAAACCTGAAATTATGAAACCAAATTCAGAGGTTATGAGGTTTTAATATAATATTATAATACTAATAAATCACACACATAAAATATGTTACATCATATAGTCTTTCATAATTAATGTATTATATGGAATGTGATATCATTATATCACTACAATCATTTATTCTCATAAATTGTTCTATAGATAACATGTTTATAAGGGTCATGTTGTTTGTTATACACTGAACCACTATAACAAATTTTATACTACATAATGGAATCATATATATATATATTTATCCAAATAAACATGTAATTAAATGATACAAGGATTCCCATATGATTTTCATGGTTATAACACTAATATTTTTTGTGTTGGATATAAGTTAAGTCTAGAGAAATAATAATACAAAAATATTTCAAAAAATCATATAAAATAATTTATATATATTTTCATTTTTTATAGAGATAGAGATTATTTTTGAAAATTGTATTTTTAATCCACAATAATATTTTCATCTGTAATAGGGTAAATCAAAAATGATATTTTCTTCAACATACATGTGTTAAATAATTATTTAGTAACACATGTGATTCCATTTATATTAGAAATTATCGATCAATATAATATTTTCATACATGTCATCTAGTTTAGGATTATTCATTTTCATTTTTAGATGAATTTTATGTATTATTTATCATTAAAAATTTTAATAAAAATCCCATAGGAGAAATGGGTTGTGATTAACATAGATCCACATCCTATATCATGAACAACAATAAAATCTAGTGTTGGAAATCCTCTCACAATTTTATTGTAAATGTGACCATTACAAAATCATTAAATATTAATATTTATTTATAGGTGTTATAGTGTGTCACGGCCCGCCTTCACCAAAAGGAGGGAATGGTCTGCAGATTTCTAGGCCCCTCCTTCATCAAGTTGAAGGAGAGATAATGACCCCTGAAACCCACATTCAATAGGTCCCGGAGTGGCGACCAACTCCAAGGGTATAGAATCACTCACTAAATGGAAGGAATTACCCTTTTTCTTTTAATAGGATGGTGAGATAAGATAGTAAATCTCACAACACCAAAACTAGAAGTGCAAGAAAATCCAAACAACCATTCCTATATTAATGTTCCAAAAGTAAATACCACAAATTACAAAGTGACTACAAAGTTAAAGTACCCAAGAATGAAAACAGCAACTGCAGCTGCCCCTAAGGTCTGAGCTAGTATATTCCTACACAATCCATGATGTCCTCCTGGAAACCTGAATGATATTTTATATACGTAGGGTGATCATACAAGTATACTCAGTAGGGAAAAAACAACGACTCTCTTGCACAAGTGGGGTTATTTACTAAAGTCTCGTGAGAAACAGACAACCATCACTATCGAGGAGTTCACTCATCCCGCTCACCGGCCACACTCACCAAATAACGCAACCAATGTAATGAATAATACAGCACATCGATTTTTGGGTACCCTACGCCACTTTCCCACTGGTTATTGAAGAAATCCTACACATCGAACCAATCCTGTCATTCTCACTGCAGTCCCACTCCCACACCCCACCCGCACACACCTGGTCCATAACCTCATGCAGTCCCCCTGCCAAACCCCGCCTACAAACACCTGGTCCACAATTGTCTCACGTAACCATGCCTACAAACCCCAAGGCCAGAACAACCACCATCATGCTCGAAGACACCTGGGATAGAAGATCCACAGCCACCCCTAAAGACACATGGGCCTCATCCCAAAGTCACTTCGGAAACCACCAGCCCACACACACCGGGGCCAATCCACCACACCACCCCACACAAAGGTTCTTGGGCTATTAATGGATTTTAGGCCAACACAGCCTGCCCAAAGATACATGGGCTATCTTGGAATGTGAGCAGAAATGAGCTAATAACCAGCCACTAATGGAAGTGTTGGTAAAAAAACCCTCCCCAATGAAATGGTGGTGTTCGGAACTATGTTCTCATCTTGGGTGGGGCACGAATAAGAAACAAAAAAACTAAAAGTATATATATAGGTAATTAGAACTCTCCCATGTTTAGGTTTTTCTTCAGCCTTCCTAAAAACATAATCAGTACCACGACCAATTCACAACTCACACCAAACCAAAACCCATTTATCACATCCTTGTTTCATGTTCAGTAATAATGTTTAAATATGATTCTGCACATACTTGGGAAACTAGCAAGCATAAGCAAAAGACAAGGGAAGAGTACGGTCAAACCTCAACATAAACATTCACACCCGGTTCTCTTGTAATTTCATTACAACAAAAGGGGTATGGGAGATCCCTCAAAGATCAGGAACCAAAGAAAACCCCAAGATACAGTCACATGTCCCCAAGATCCAGGAGCTAGTGGTTTCTCAACAATAGAGGATCCCTCCCCAATTTGTGATCTAGTCAAGTTAACCACACAACCTTTAATTCATAACCACTGAATCCGTTACAACAGTGGATCCCATCCTCACCCACATCACCGAGAAATCGGCCTGTGAATGAAAATGACCAAACCACCACCACCAAAAAAAGTAGTCATGTGCCAGTATTTTCAGAATTAAAAGATTCAACACACTCCATGAATCCAACTTCGATATGCTTTAATCAGAGTTATCACAGAAAGGATTTATCCTAGTGATTTCAATTTATTTATCCATATGTACATAATTAAACAAATTTCATTACACAGCAAGGGTTCACAAACACAATAAAAACCATTTAACCATTAAGGGTTCGTTAGTGCATAGAGAAAGACCACTAATGACCATGATTTTCAGTAAGCATAAGCCCATACAATTCAGGAATCATTAATCATGAAGATTATAAAAACAAAGAAACATCATCTATCACACCCCTCCCCCTTCGTTCTTTATATAATCCATTTATTATCTTTATTTAGGTTTGGTTCATCAAATTATACATAATCAAAAGCATTCCCACCTCACATGATACACAAAAGGAAGAGATGAAGGAGAAAATTCCCTACTTGATTGATTGACGATCGAAGTTTATCATCATGCGCCAGGAACATAGGAGTGCGCAAAGTGCAGGGGTGGGGCTTCAGAAACTCAATAATGAGTAGATGAATCAATCGGAGGGTGATATAGAAAGGAAACCAAGGAGTACCCTTTAGTTTATAAAGGCCTGGGATAATTGAGATAAGAATGTGAAACTGCGTAAGGAGAGGGGTCGTGGGTTGACCACACGACCCCACACGTCATTAAAGGGTCCCCGTCCTTTTAGGTGGTTTAAACTAGCGCACACACCAGGTCACATTAAATTAATTATTTTATTAAACACCATTTATGGGCATTACTGGGCTTTAGAAAAAACATTAAGGGGTAAAAACAAGGTTTAAAACTCGATTTGTGCAAAAGGAGAACTACTGGAAAAAAACCCATGGGGTAGGCTCTTGGTGGCTAACAGCTACAGGTAGCCGAGCTACCAGTAGGCTAAGGCTATCAGTAGTCCTACCATGGTTCAAACATCACCGAGAAGATGATATGGCCTCCCAGACCACCTCGAACACCTCAAGCTTCAGATTTTTACCAAGTAATGGTCCTTCAACAACCCGGGCCATTACATTAGATACCTCTCAAACTATTCTCACCCTAGAGAATCAAGAGAACCCATAAGGAAGAGAAGGTCTGAACAACCACCTCGAAAGATACCTCTCAAGATTGAACCTTGTTGTAAACTAGAAAAGCCTTTCTCTTAAGAACCAGAAATATACCATGCCAGACTTCCCGGACTGTGGGTTGGGGAGTCTCTTCCCCCATGTCAAGATAATATACACTTTGGGCGGAACTGACTCACCCGCACGGGTTTAATCACATCCACCTTAGTGCGTCTTGATTAAGGGGTCCAATCCACCCCTCCCTATATACAGGACTTTTCACACACATTCAGAGAGGAAAGAAAAACCACATATTTTATAGCCAACAAGGTAAAATGATCCACCAAAACAAGTATAAACAGAACAACACAAAATTCAACACAACTATGGGTACTGGCCACGCATCTGTGATTCCCTCTCACACGTACTCTCCTAAAGCCCACCGTGACTCCATAACACATGAAAAAAGGGAATGGTTCTTCCATGAAGAACCTTCTCCTCGTGATCCTCGATCATCATTGGGTTTTCCACAAAGGTCACGTCGTCCTCGTTGTCTAGCTCTCCCCAGTCAATAAAGTGTGAATCGTCATGCAGATAACGACGGAGTTAGGACACATGGAAGACGTCATGTATCCCCAGTAGAGGCGGTGGTAACTCTAGCTGATAAGACACTTCTCCGACCTGCCACAACACTTCGAAGGGTCTAGTGAACCAGGTAGAAATCTTACTCCCCTTGCCGAATCTTCATTTTTGTGCTTTGCACCACCTCCAGGCCAAGGATTACTACCTCTCTTACATCGGTCAAACACATAGGTGAGTGGAATGGTCTTCCATACATGGCTTAAAATGGGGTCATTCCAATGATAGAGTGATATCTATTATTGTAGGTGAACTCTAACAGAGGAAAGTGTCGAACCCATGATCCTCCTGAGTCCAGAACGCATGCCCGCAGCATATCCTCCATGGTCTGGATGGTGTGCTCTTTCTGCCCATCTGTCTGGGGATGGAAAGCAGTGCAAAGACTTATCCAGGTGCCAAAAGAATGTTTCAATACTCTCCAAACTCGTGAAGTAAACTATGATTCCCTATCTGAGACTATGGACCTCAAAACTCCATGAATCCGCACCACTGCATCCACGTACCTTCGTGCTAAAGCATCCACTGCACTCGACTCCTTAATTGAGAGAAACTGAGCTGATTTCATCAACTAGTCCACTACAACCTAGATGGAATCATATCCCCCTTAAAACTTGGGTAGTCCAATGACGAAATACATCGAGATGTCCTCCCACATTCACTCGGGGACATCTAGAGACTGCAACAGACCGCTAGGAACTCGGTGTGCAACCTTCACTTCCTGACACACTAGGCACTTGGCACAAACTCTTCCACTGCTCTCTTTATTCCGGGCCACCAGAACTGTCTCTTCAGACCATGATGCATCTTGCAAACTCTTGGGTGTACCGCTAGGGGTGATTTGTGGAACTTACTAAGAACCTTGAAGCGCATCACCTCTTGAACAAACAACTTTCCCTGGAAAAGAATATGGTTTTGGCCATTCTCTATCCATCCTTCCAGAGCATTGCTCAGGTTAAATAGGTCACGCATCACTTCACACACTAGGTCCCCCCACTAAGACTCCTCCACTTTTTGAAACAGTGATGACTGCACTTCCATCTGATATAGGCAACCTCTACCGCCATCCATCCTCACATCCAGGTGTAAGGCATCCAATTCTTCCACTTCCTTCCAGGTGTCTGCCTACTCTCAGACGGCATCCTTATGTGGTCTCCTACTCAAGGTATTGGCCACTTAATTCCCCTTCCCTGAATATTAGGAAATATTGAAGTTGTAATCCTGGAGGAACTCCATCCACCTCCGCTGTTGCCTGTTTAGGTCCCGCTGGGAGAAGATATACCTCAAAATTTTGTGATCTATGAAGACCAATAAGCTTTCCCCGATGAGGAAATGCAGCCCTAACATTATCGCAAAAACCACCACTGCATGCTCCAGGTCATGGGTGGAATAATTATGCTCAAGAGGTCATAGCTTACTAGAACCATACGAGATCACTCTTTGCTACTGCATCAACACACATTTGAGGCCTTGCCATAAAGCATCACAGAACACCTCATACGCCGCCCCTTCTTCTAGTAGTCTGATCACTGGGGCATTGATTAGCTTCTCCTTCAGATAGATGAAGGCTGCCTCACACTTCTCACTCCACACGAATACATGATCCTTCTTGTCCAAGGCTATCAATGGGGCTGGAACTTGAGAGAAGTTGGGTACATACCTCTGATAGTAACATGCCAGCCTGAGGAATCTACGAACCACTATCACATTCTTGGGTGCTGCTAAAGAATATACTGATTCAACCTTTTATTGGTCCACTGCTACCCCCTGTTATGACACTACGTGCCCAAGAAAGTGTACTTCTCACATTCGGAGCATGCATTTTGACAACTTCCCATAGAGCTGGTGTTGTCGGAGGACCTCCAAATCCATCCTCAGGTGCTCTGCGTGGTCCTCCTCTAATATTGAATAGATCAAGATATCATCAATTAACACAACTACGAAATGTTCCAGGTACTCTAGGAAGATGGAGTTCATAAGCCCCATGAACACAACTGGGGAGTTCGTAACACCGAAATGCATGACTACGAACTCGAAGTGTCCTTATCTTCACCTGAAGGCCATCTTCAAGATGTCTCCCTCCTTCACCCTCAACTGGTGATATCCATACCCTATGTCAATCATTGAGAACCTTCCTGCACCTTTTAGCTGGATGAAAAAATAATCTATCCTCAGAAGAGGGTAGTGATTCTTAATCGTGACCTGATTCAGCCTCCTGTAGTCTATGCATAGACTTGGACCACCATCTGCCTTCTTTGCGAACAAAATTGGGGCACCCTATAGTGACTCACTCGGTTGAACATAACCCCTCTTCATGAGATCTTCAATATGAATCCACAACTCTCGTAGCTCTGAAGGTACCATCCAGTAAGGATCCATGAAAATTGGGCGAGCACCAGGCTGCAAGTCTATCACAAACGCGATATCACGTCGAGGGGGTAGAGTCTTCACCACTTCAAGGAAGATGTCCTAAAACTCACTGACGATTCTTGGCACCTCCACCATCTCAGCATCTACTGACTCTACAGACAGTTAGGCTAATAAAGAGAGGAGGGTTTCCTCTCACCTACTACCCTTCTGACTACTCTGCTCGCCGGTGAAAGTAACGCGCCAGACGCCCAAATCTGAGAAAACAACCCTTCCCCAGAAGCAGTCGATGACGGCACACATAGAGAATAGCCAGTATATGACTAGGATAACATTGTATGGTTGTATCTGTTGCAGTAGTAGATCTCTGACAGACTGATGTGGCCATGTCATCAGTCTTCATCCCAAAACAACATATAACAAGTTGGTCTGACCTCTGACTGGTGTTCTCAGTATCAGTGGAACTGGAAGTCTCTCGGCAACTAGGCCCAATGAATGGTCTAGAATGGGTGCAACTAAGGAGTGAGAGGCTCTAGTTTCGAACAAGGAATAAACAAGGGTACTAATCAAACTGACCATACATCAAATAAACTCCAGTCCTACTAGAACTGCTTCCTCCACAGTGCGCAACTTCCCACACCCAGCTCATATGACACTTGGTTGTCAGAAACCTCCCCGACCATGCCCCAGTCAATGTCCCTGAGGAGCGCCCTAAGATCGGCCTCCTCCTACTATTTCTGCCCTCGGATGTGCGGTAGCTTTCTTCCCCTACTGCTGCAGCTGGAAAGGCCAAGATAGAAGCTGCTGTTGGGGCTGGTGCTAGGCTTTTCCACCACTATCGTACGATACTCAGTACGGGAACAGACTCCAGAGATGTCCATGTCACCCACAGACGAAGCACCACGGTCCAGGGCCCGAAGGAAAAGGGAGAGGACCAGGGGACCGGAACTAAAACTGTTGCGACCTGCCCCCAGCTGCTCAGAACCTGGAGGGTCCTGACGTTGGAGGATTGGTGCTGACGGCCTTCCCCTTTTATGGTTTCATCTAGATCCTCTCTCGTGTCACACCTCCTAGATTTTGCATCCTCTCTACCATTTCTTCCTTCTTCTGGACCTCCACGTGTGTCGGCAGGGTAAAGGGGTTAACGACATACGGGAGGGAGGGTCGGAGAGCCTCCTCTAAACATCTTGCCTGAGACTCCTCATCAAGAAAGAGGTCTAGAGAAAAATGTAGGAGGTCCTTGAACGTGATTCTCATCTCCCTTACTGGCATACTCCCCTACTGGAGGGAGATCATCTCCTGCCTCTTCTCCACCTTCATCGTTGAAGAGAGGAATTCTGCCCGGAACTCCCTCTCGAAATCATCCCATGCCACCTCAACCTCTCTCCTCTCTCCTAGGTAAATCATCCACCACTGAAGCGCCACTCCCTGCATCTGGATGATGGCCAGATGAACCCAGTACTTGGTCGGATCCCGGATCAGGCCGAAGGCTTTCCCCATCTCCTCTAGCCAGCTCTCCATCTTCCTGTCAAAGGTGCTGCCCTCATACTTCTCGAGGGTCTATCGCTAGAAGGCCCGAAGTTTCATCTTCCACTAGTTGTCCTCCTCCTCTTGATCAGCTCTCCACTGATCGGCCAAGGTAGTCTCTGGGTCCTCGATCGCCCGCACCACACGTGGTCTCCTCCCAGGTTCCATAGCTGTTAGGAAAACAAGGAATGCCTAAGCCCAAGTAGTGAAAAATTTTGTTCTTAAAATTTATTATACTTATTATTGATTCAAGTTCCAAAAACACCCATGAAACACGAGAAAACAAGTCATTATGATGAATGTACATATCCTAGTGTCTCTACCCTGCAATCAATGTGGCCTCAATTGGCCGTTCGGTAGGTCCAGAGTCCTTACATCGGATCCCGGGGGCCCTAAAATCCTGCATCCTAGCCGGTCTTCCCTGGCCTAATTCGCGCACCAAGGTCACACAACACTTTTTTCCTACCATCCCATGTAGTCCTTTCTGTTCCTAAATCCAGACTCCATCCTATCTTTCAACCATCAGCTTCGATACCATTCTGTCATGAACCTCCTTCACTAAAATAAGGTAAGGGTCTGCAGATTGCCAGGCCCTTCCATCTTCATGTTGAAGGAGAGATAATAACCCCCAAAACCCACCTTCAATAGGTCCCAGAGTGGTGACCAGTTCCAAGGGTATAAAATCACTCACTAAAGGGAAGTCATTACCCTTTTTCTTTTAATAGGAGTGGGAGATAAGATAGTAAATCTCATAACACCAAAACTAGAAGGGCATGAAAATCCAAACAACCATTCCCATATGCATGTTACCAAAGTAAATACCACAAAGTACAACGTGACTACAAATCTAAAGTACCAAGGAAAGAAAAATAGCAACTGCAGCTGCCCCAAAGGTCCGAGCCTGTATTGTCCTGCGCGATCCCCGAAGTCCTCCTGGAAACCTGAAAGCAGTTTTATATACGTAGGGTGAGCATACAAGTATACTCAGTAGGGAAAAACCAAAGACTCTCGTGCACAAGTGGGGAGACATACTAGTGTCCCATGAGATACAGAAAACCATCAATGTTGATGAGTTCACCCATCCCGCCCACCGGCCACACTCACCAAATAATGCAAGCAAGGTAATTTATAATAAAGCACATTGACCCATGGGTACCCCATGCCACTTTCCCTCTATTTATTGAAGACATCCTATGCATCGAACAAATCCTTCAATTCTCACTGCAGTCCCACTGCCACACCCCACCCACACACACCTGGGCCATAATCTCATGTAGTCCCACTACCAAACCCCACCCACAAAAATTTGGGCCACAACTGTCTCATGTAACCACGCCTGCAAAAACCTAGGCCAAAACAACCACCGTCACACCCAAAGACACCTGAGCTAGAAGATCCACTACCACGCCTGAAGACACCTAAGACACATCCAGAAGACACTTGGGAAACCACCTGCCCGCATACACCTGGGCCAATCCACCACACCACCCAGCTCGATGGTTCTTGAGATATTAATGGACTACAGGTCATCACATCCTACCAAAAGATAATTGGGCTATATGGTAAAGGGAGCATAAAGGAGCTAATAACCTGCCACTAATAGAAGTGTGGGGAAAAACACCTTCCCCCATGAAATGGGGGTGTTCGGCACTATGTGCTCAACATGGGTGGGCACGAATAAGAAACAGAAAAACTAAAAGTATATATATAGGTAACTAGCACTCTCCCAAGTTCAGGTATTTCTTCAGCCTTCCTAAAGAACATAATCACTACCATGACCAAGTCACAACTCACACCAAACCAATAACCATTTATCCCTTCCATGTTTCATGTTCAGTAATAATGTTTAAATAAGTTTCTGCACCTACTTGGGAAACTAGAAAGCATAAGCATAAGCCACGGGAAGAGTACGGTCAAACATCAACTTAAACATTCACACCCAGTTATCTTGTAAATTCACAACAATAAAATGGGTTAGGGAGATCCCTCAATTTACTATAACCAGAGAAAACCCCAAGATACATCCTCATGTCCCCATGATCTAGGAGCCAACGGTTTCTCAACAACAGAGGATCCCTCCCCAATTTGTGATATAATGAAGGTAACCACGCAGCCTTAAATTCATAATGTAACACCCCGAAGTTTTCAAACCTTATTAATGACTTTTTGGTGTTTTGTTCCATTTATTTTTTCTCTTTAAACCAATCGGAATGTAAAAGATAAAAACACATAAATTGTTTATTTAAGAACTCAACACCGTATTGTCTTACAACATACTGAGATTTCATGGAAAGATCATTAACATAGAATACCCACTACTAGACCAATTAGAACCACCGGAACACCAGTAAAGAACTTCATCAGGCCATCCAGATAATGATCGCCCCTCAGGTCGTACATGGTGAAAACACGATGGAAAGGACAACGATGTAGGTGCTTAGCAATAGCGGGATAACTTGAACCATCCTTAGCTGACAAGCCGACATCAAAATATTAATACCGAGACATCATATATATAAAGTTTCAACATAGCCGTTTATTTTTGTTTACCGTTGTTGTCCTTTTAAGATGATCGTTGGGATTTAAATCCGAAGGCCTTAGAGGTCATACTAAATACAGTCATAATAATTAAGACTATTATCTTTTAAATAATTATTAATGAATATTTTTGATTTATGGACTATGTTCTAATGAAAAAACATAAATATATATATACACATTATTATTTATATATATATTTTCATATTAGCATAATTATATTAAGTTACCACACTTTATAAAATTATTTTTTTCTTCAACGTAAAATGAAAATTTATTATTTTGAAATTTTGGGTTAATAAATCAATTTGTTTTAATAACATATAGATATTAACATGTAAATATAAATTAAGTTAAGTGACAATAAATAAAGGATAAGTGAAATTATATTATATGTTTTGATAAATTAAATAAATAGAGGAAAATGATATTTTAGTTTATGTTTTAGGTAGGGGTTAATGGTTTAGCACATAGGTGTACTAATAACCTTTTAAAAAAGATAATAAAAAGTGTTTAATAATAAGGTTATATTAATAATAATTATTATTTTATAATAAGTTTAATGAAATAATAAAATAACAAATTTTTTTATACGATAAAAACGAAAAACAATTCGAGGGCCACTTTTTTTTTAAAAACACCACAACAATACGGATCCATCCGATCCTTCCCATCCGTATGAGCCGTCTGATCATATTAATTCCACACTCCAGTTGATCCGTCCAATCAAGCTCTATCTAATCATGGTTGTTCCTTTTTTTCCGGTTTCTCTTCTTCCCCGCCTCCCGCATCTCTTTCTTCCTTGCGTGCGCCAAACCAGTAGGTTAGGACCCATTTTTTCTACATCTAGGCCGGCGAGTGGCGTGATGACCCAGACTCTCTTGGTCCTTCCCTTTGACAAAATTCGGGTTCTAAAGGAGTGGCGTATTGGTCAGACCGATCGGCGAGACCGATCAGTGAGACTGATCGGGGAGACCGATCGGTGAGACCGATCGGGGAGACCGATCGGCGTCACCCAGCCTTGTCAAGTTTTTTCCAGTAGCGCTCCTTTGTGTAAATAGGGGTTTAAACACTATTATGACTCGTCTAACCATGTTTTTAATACCCGTGACACACATAAGAGTTTTAATTAAATGCTTCATCAATTCATGAGTCGGCTTAAACCACTCGTGTAACGCCCCGACCCCAGCTACCCAGAGTCGGTGCATTAATTACATAACATTGGCATGATCACAAGAAAGATCAAATCTCGAAAGACCGATTGGTTTAGTAGCCTTGGAAACACTAGATATATTCATAAGTTTTACATTACATCATAAAATGAAAAACTAATACAACAACATAATGTTTCCACAATCCACACTATTAACCCCTCATAAAATCCCTGCAGGTCATTCATAACTTACTTCTTCACATCCTGGGAAAAATGAAACATAAAAAAAAGGGGTGAGCTCAAATGCCCAGTAAGGATAACAATAAAGTGGAAACTTTCATAAATAAGAATAAACATTTAAGGCAATGTATAACTAAAACAAAAGCCTTTTAAATACGAACATTCAACATGGTATGGCATAAATGAAATAACGCCATTTACTTATTCACATGGATATTCTACTAAATGAATAATCACATGCAAAAATCAATAACCACTTTCATAATGTTGGAATGCATAATGCCAGACTAGCATAACCACATAGCCAAGGCCTCGTGCCAAGACTACAAATAAGATTTTGTCAAGGCCTTGTGCCAAGACACTAGTTTGTCTCATGAGACCTACCGATGCATCGAGGAGCTATAGCGGGCTCCACCCGTCACTTATTAAGTCCAATGCATTCCCATATGAAAAGGTTTAAACATAACATAAACATTCGTATTAAAACTAGCATACGAAATGTCAATACTTTCACAATAAACTATGAATGGTATAAAAATAGCACATCCACAGTAAAACATATCACAAAACCTTCAATACAATATAGAAGTTTTGTATCATAATAAATCAACTTCAAATAATCTTAAAATCCATCAAAGGATGTTGACATAGATGAAATCAAAATTCTTTTTAAAGAAATATCTCCTTTTATTTTGAAATCATTTAAGATCCATATAAAATAAAACATTTTCTTTGAAAATATTCTTATAAGCTTGTAAGGAAAGCTTTGAAGATTTTATAACGGCGTAAAATAACCGCACCCGCCGTATAAGTTAAAAAAAACATTCTTACCTCAATTCTGTCGAAAAGGTTAAAAAGGACCTTGTTTTGAAAACGACGGAAGGATTCCTTTATAAAACTCTTATAAAAAGTCAAACAAGGGTATAAATGACTTTAACTCATATTCTAGTAAATAGTAAAAATGTTTTGAAATGCATTTTTAAGAAACATGGATGTGGATGATAAAGAGATCCCAGTAGATTATTACGTATAAACAACCTCGGGTAATGAAGAGATTGTGAAATAACCCTTACCTTGTACTTTTCCTTGGTTGGGGTAGGTTAACCTCCTGTATAATGGTGAAATAATTGTTATTAAATTATACAAGAATCATATATATTAATATGATATCATATATGATCTTTTAACATTGATTTATTAATAATATCTTAGAATTATCATCGTTTCGGGTGTTAACTTACTCATTTTTTTTATATGTTTTGTTACATAAGCCATGTTTGTTGTAACTTATTCATATCCAGAATGATATCAAGTCCTTAAACATCATTTTTAAATCATAAAATGATAATTATACTTGAATGGATACGATGGAGAATGAATCTCATCGCGTTCGTGGAGACGGTAGTCCGTACGTACGCACGAGCGACAATATCATTCTTTTGATATTAAAATAATATATAAATGAATGGTATATCATATATACAGAATCATTAACATGTTATATTTATTATTTACATGAGTTACACATCATTATTATACCCATCCAAATAATATTATATTGAATAACAATTACACCACAACGTGGAGACGGTAAGCCGTACGTACGCACGTATGGTAACATGTTATTCAAAGGGTGGATAGAATACTGAATATGGTTGTACCATACTTATAATAACATCACAGTATATGTGAGATACTGGAGTTATTATTTTAGAATGGTAAGAACAAAGGAAGAAGAAGTGGAAGAAGAAATGAACTTAGAAAAGGGTGGTGAAATCATTACCTCTTCTTCGGGTTCTTCCTTTTGATTTGATCAAAAGGGCTCCTTAGGTAGGCTTTCTGATCAAACTAATGCCTCTAGGTTGTAGTGAGGGATGTTGGGAGATTATTTGGGCAGAGTTTGGCCGAACCAAAAGGCTTTGAAGGTGTGAAGAAATGAGAAGGAGGAGTGCCCTTTTATAAGAGGGGTGAGGGGCACCTTTGGAAAAGCTAGAAATATTAATTTATAATAAATTCATATTCATTTTCTAATGGCTCCAAAGCTTATTATTCAAAGGTTAAGATGGGGATAGGTCGAAAACCACTCAACCAATAGAATTTAGACAGGTTTGGGTACTTATATTAACCTTATCTTTAAGTATTAACTCTAAGTTAATTAGTTTCACTTTTACAATGTCTCTTTGTATTTTTATATAATATGGTTAATAAACTTACTATATACATCCAAGCGACCCCCAAGTGGTCCATTAATGATTAACCTATCATAATATAAGTCTCTTGGCCGAACCTTAGATTTTTAGGAATTTAATATCAATTAATAATATAATATTTGTTTTAAGAACTCTTTTATGTCAATTTTGACACTATTCAATAGTTGATTTTTGTGAAACTCATAACAGATTGATTACTTCGAACAAAGTCCATTAAATCAATACTAATATATCAAATTAGCCTAGAAAATTAGTTTAATTCATTAAAAGTTTCATATTATATTTATTTGGGTATTTATAATATCAATTATTTTAATTGTTCACTATTATAGTAATTACTGCATCATCATTGTGTCATAAATAAAAAAAATATTTAATGTCTAAAAATTATAAATAAAACATCATTATGTAGGAAATCGTTTTAGCTTTCTAATGAATATTTATAATCTAAAATCCAACATATATAACCCTATGTAAAAATTGTTGTTCTAAAAGATATATGCTTGTGTCATTTTTGTATTCATTTTAACTAAATTAAAATATAGTGTCATTATCACTTACAAGTGGATCCATGGGGTCCCAAAATTGACACAAAGATGTCCATGGTCGACCATCTATCAACCAATAGGGTTAAGACACGTTTTTAGGGTAATTTAGTATTATTATAATATTATTTTTTTAACCCTTATTTACCGGATTTACCCTTAACCATGGTAAATAAAATATTTACCGCAGTAATTATTCAAAATGTCTAAAAATAAAAGTTACCTATTTACACAATTTGAACATCCTGATTCCAAATATGGAATCCATTTTCCTAAATTCAAAACACAGAAGTGGCAGAAATTAATTTAAAATTAATTCCCGCTGTCAAAACAAAAAGCGTGTTTTTAAGAGATAATAACTATCAAAAGATTGACACTTGTTTATGTTCGGTTTAATTGTAAAATTATGTCCAATGACCAACATTATATTAAATGGTAAAAATATATTCTAAATATACTTTAAAACTACTAAAATTCATAATTTATCACTATTAATTATTTTGATTAAAAAAGTTGTTTTTAATTAAAATTTAGTAATTTTCACTATTCATCAAAATATGAAAGTTATCCGAAAAGTACCAAAATTTCACCTTAGGCTAAATTCGATATTCCGAGTCCAAAACTGAAGTCCATTTTCAAATATAAAATATATATAATTTCAAAAATTAGGTATTACTATTCACAACGGCTAGTTTAATTAGTTGTGGTGTGTGTTAGAACTCGGGGTTGCGTACAACACACGCTATCGCATTATTCAAAGGGAAACGTACCATAGAAGCTTGGGGTGTTACATTCTCCCCTCCTTCAAATAATTGCGTCCTCGCAATTTCTAGGGTATTACAGCATAAAAATACTCGGGTGGTTCTTCATCATAAGTTCCTCGGGTTCCCACGTTGCCTCTTCCATCTTATGATTCCTCCACAAAACTTTTACCAGACGCGTCGTCCGGTTTCTCAGCACTTGTTCCCTCGTATCAAGAATCTTGATGGGCTCTTCGCAATAAGACAGATCGGGTTCCAGTTCTAAATCTTCATAGGTGAGTACATGCGTTGGGTCAGGCATGTATTTCCTCAACAGAGATACGTGGAACACATCGTGAACTTTGGAGAGACTTGGCGGCATTGCCAATCGGTAAGCTACAGCCCCAATTCGTTCTAGAATTTCGAAAGGTCCGATGTACCTGGGACTCAATTTACCTTTCTTACCAAAACGTATGACTCCCTTCCACGGAGATACCTTCAGGAAAACATGATCACCGACTTGAAATTCCAAATCCTTCCTTCGATTATCGGCATAGCTCTTCTGCCTACTTTGAGCTGCTTTAATGTGATTTTGGATTACCTTCACCTTTTCCACCGTTTCCTCCACCAGTTCTGGGCCTACAAGTTTTCTTTCACCAACGTCATCCCAACAGGTTGGTGTACGAAATCTCTTTCCGTATAACGCTTCATATGGTGCCATCTGAATACTCGAATGAAAGCTATTGTTATAGGAAAATTCTACTAGTGGTAAATATTGATCCCACATACCCTGAAAATCAAGTGAGCAAGATCTCAACATGTCTTCTAAGGTCTGAATAGTCCGTTCTGATTGTCCGTCTGTCTGAGGGTGGTAAGCAGTGCTCAAATGAAGTTCAGTATCCAGGGATTTCTGAAGACTTTTCCAAAATCTTGAAGTAAAACGGGGATCACGATCAGAAACAATCGATAGGGGTACTCCATGAAGTCTCACAACTTCATTAATGTATAGTCTTGCTAGACGTTCTAGGGGTAGATCTTCTCTTATAGCAAGAAAATGTGCTGACTTGATAAGACGATCAACAATAACCCATATTGCATCGTTCCTTCTAGGAGTCTTTGGTAGCCCCATGACAAAGTCCATTGTAATATTGTCCCATTTCCACTCTGGTATGGGAAGAGGTTGCATGACTCCTCCAGGCTGTTGCCTTCCAGCTTTCACTTGTTGACAAACCATACATCTTGACACAAAATCAGCAATCTCCCTCTTCATGTTGTCCCACCAAAAATGTTCCTTCAAATATCTATACATTTTGGTGCTCCCAGGGTGTATAGAGAAATTGGAACTATGAGCATCATCCAGCAATTCCCTTTTTAGATCAGGTATATTGGGAACACAAAGTCTCTTCCCGAATTTCAAAATTCCACCTTTATACGCAAAGTCTCTCAATCTCCCATCATTCACAGCTTTAATCTTCTTTTGGAATTCTTCATCATCAGTCTGAGAACTCTTAATCCTTTCTAGTAAAGATGGTTTGGCAACCATTTGAAAAAGCATTGCTATTTCACCTTCCCTGGTTATTCCAATGTCCATCTTCACTAGCTCCATGAAAATTGGATCCCTTTCAATTCTCATATTGTTCAAAACTCCATGGTCTTTTCTACTCAAAGCATCTGCCACCTTGTTTGCCTTACCTGGGTGGTAGTGTATCGTGCAATCATAATCCTTGAGTAATTAAAGCCATCTCCTTTGCCTCATGTTGAGTTCTTTTTGTGAGAAAATATACTTCAAACTCTTGTGATCAGTATAAATCTCACATTTTTCACCATAGAGGTAGTACCTCCATATCTTCAAAGCAAAGATCACAGCTGCTAACTCAAGATCATGAGTAGGATAGTTTTGTTCATGAATTTTCAACTGTCGTGATGCATAGGCAATAACTCTATCATTCTGCATAAGGACACAGCCAAGTCCTTTCTTTGATGCATCACTATAAATAACGAACCCATCATTCCCCGATGGTAGAGTCAATATAGGAGAATTGACTAATCTTCTCTTCAGTTCTTCGAAACATTCTTCACACTCTTTTGTCCAAACAAATTTAACCCCTTTACGTGTGAGCTTCGTTAATGGGTTAGCCAATCGGGCAAAATTCTGGACGAAACGTCGATAATAACCTGCCAAACCAATAAAACTACGTACCACAGTTATACTCGTAGGTGCTGACCATTCTTGGATTGCCTTGGTCTTAGAAGGATCAACAGAGATTCCGTCTTTAGAGACAATATGGCCAAGAAAAGAAATCTCCTGAAGCCAGAATTCACACTTGCTAAACTTTCCATATAATTCATGCCTCCTCAGAGTCTTCAAGATAATGCGCAAGTGATTTTCATGATCTTTGTAGGTTTTGGAGTATACCAAGATATCATCAATAAATACCACCACAAATTCATCGAGATACTCCTTGAAAACTCTATTCATTAGATCCATGAATACAGAGGGTGCATTAGTCAATCCAAACGGCATTACAGTAAACTCGTAATGCCCGTACCTGGTTCGAAATGATGTCTTCGGAATGTCTTCTTTCTTTACACACAACTGATGGTATCCAGACCGAAGGTCAATCTTTGAAAAGTATTGAGCTCCATGCAGTTGGTCAAATAAATCATCAATACGAGGTATGGGATACTTGTTCTTTATTGTTATAGCATTGATCTCCCTGTAGTCGATACATAACCTCATAGATCCATCGTTCTTTTTAACAAAAAGAACAGGGGCTCCCCATGGAGAAACACTAGGGCGAATAAATCCCTTATTACTCAATTCCTCTAGTTGTTTCTTTAGTTCGACTAACTCTACAGTGGCCATTCTATAAGGGGTCTTCGATATAGGCCTTGATCCAGGAATCAAATCAATGGAAAACTCAACTTCTCGTTCTGGAGGATGTCCAGGTAAATCTTCCGGAAATACATCTACAAATTCTTTCACAACAGGTACATCCTCTATTTGAACATTCCTTTCCTCACCGACAGTTATTTCATTCTCTTCCTCCCCAATAATTGAATTATGTTGAACTACTGGGGGTGGATCTAAATAAGAATTAGGTGGTGACGATTCTGCTCTAAAAATAAGGTGTTCCTTATCATTATCATCAAGAATCGTAACCTATTTCTTCTTACAATAAATCTTCGCATCATAGTCCGAAAGCCAGTCCATACCGAGGATTATATCAAACTCAATCATAGGTATGACGATGAGATCAGCAGATAAAGAAAATTTATGTGCTCTAATGGGGACTGATTCACAAAACTTTGTTGCAACGATACTTCCCTTAGGAGTTTTAACTGACAACTCCCTTATTAAATCAAATTGGAAATATCTAATTTTCTTAGCAAACTGGGAAGATATGAAACAATGCGATGATCCAGAATCAAATAATGCATTTGTTAAACTTGAGGAAACCATTAAATTACCTGCCACCACGTCTTTCGGAGTTTCTACCTCAGCAGTAGTGATAGCATAAGCCTGGCCTTGATCCCTTGGCCTTTTCTGAGGTAAGTTCTCCTGACGCTTAGGACATGCATTTGCATAATGCCCCATCTCCCTGCAATTGTAGCACTGAACGTTGGTAGCTTCCTTCTTCCCCTTGCAATCATGAGCTTGGTGGCCTTTTTCACCACACTTGTAACAGACTCCCATTCCTTTCAAGCAAGTACCAGGATGTTTCTTCCCGCATTTACCACAAGATGGATATTCAACCTTTCCCTTCTTCCCCTTATTTCCATTCCCAGATTGATCAGAAGGTCTCTTCTTCTCTTGCTTCGCTTTAAAGTCATAAGAATTAGAGAATTATTTTTCGGTCTTGATAGCACATGAGACAATGTATTCGTACGAAGAAAAGGATTGTGAGACTAATGCTCGACGGAGAAATGGTTTTAACCCATGAAAGAAACGATCAATCTTACTTCTTGGGTTGCGAATATAATCTCCAGCATACCTCGCTAACCTTGTAAAGTTAGCCTCATACTTTGTGACATTCTCATCCTCCTTTTGTCTCAGACTCAGAAATTGTCTTTCCATATCTGCTCGATGGTCGCGAGGAAAGTATTTTTCTAAAAACAGATCTTTGAACTCCCTCCATTCAATGTTTGATACTTCATCATCTTCCTTCATGTTTTGAATCAATGACCACCATTGATCAGCATCTCCAGTGAGGCGGTAAAATGCCATGGTGACTTTTTCCCTTTCACTACTCCCCAAAGCCTGAAATATTTTCTCTAGGGAAAATATCCATTGCTCAGCTACTAAGGGATTTGTACTCCCATTGAATGTTGGTGGTTGTTGTCTCATGAATCGATCTAACATTGATCCTCCACGCTGCGGATCAGGGTGCTCCATACGGGTAAGGTTATTATTCATAACCTGAGTAAGTTGTCCCAGTACGGTGATTAGCTGATCAGCACCAGTTGCATCACCAGCCCCACTATAATTATCTTGAGAAGGAGGGCAATCCCTACATGGAGTGCGTGCATTGATACGGTTTCCATTTCTTCCACTAGGCGCCATTTCTAAAAAAAATGGCATAAACTAGATCAGTTTATGCATCAAAATACATAATCTTATACTTATAAAACACTAAACATAAATTGAACTATCTATGGATATAATCCATAATCATAAATATGTTTTCTTTGAGGAAGTATATACTCATAAACCCTTCATAATGATTTGTAAAGAAAGTGAGAGTTATCCTAAGCATATCCCCCGGGAGTGTCGTAACCAAGACTGCAGCAAGGCCCGTTGTCGTGCACCAGTTCCCGTTCGAGTCTAGCTCAAAGCGGTGTTTTCGGGTTTTACCCCTAGGTACATCTGTGCCAGAGCCGCCTCTACCTGCTTGTATCCAGACAGGGATGTATTGCTCGGAAAACTCACAAAGTCTCTACAATACCAAAATTCTAGGAAGTTCTTCTATACTAATCCTCAAAGTTCATCTTAGGTCTATGTGCTCTAATCGGAGTTTATCTAAATCTAGCTTCCAAGGTTTGTACTAAACTTCCTCTGATACCAACTGTAACGCCCCGACCCCAGCTACCCAGAGTCGGTGCATTAATTACATAACATTGGCATGATAACAAGAAAGATCAAATCTCGAAAGACCGATTGGTTTAGTAGCCTTGGAAACACTAGATATATTCACAAGTTTTACATTACATCATAAAATGAAAAACTAATACAACAACATAATGTTTCCACAATCCACACTATTAACCCCTCATAAAATCCCTGCAGGTCATTCATAACTTACTTCTTCACATCCTGGGAAAAATAAAACATAAAAAAAAGGGGTGAGCTCAAATGCCCAGTAAGGATAACAATAAAGTGGAAACTTTCATAAATAAGAATAAACATTTAAGGCAATGTATAACTAAAACAAAAGCCTTTTAAATACGAAATTTCAACATGGTATGGCATAAATGAAATAATGCCATTTACTTATTCACATGGATATTCTACTAAATGAATAATCACATGCAAAAATCAATAACCACTTTCATAATGTTGGAATGCATAATGCCAGACTATCATAACCACATAGCCAAGGCCTCGTGCCAAGACTACAAATAAGATTTTGTCAAGGCCTTGTGCCAAGACACTAGTTTGTCTCATGAGACCTACCGATGCATCGAGGAGCTATAGCGGGCTCCACCCGTCACTTATTAAGTCCAATGCATTCCCATATGAAAAGGTTTAAACATAACATAAACATTCGTATTAAAACTAGCATACGAAATGTCAATACTTTCACAATAAACTATGAATGGTATAAAAATAGCACATCCACAGTCAAACATATCACAAAACCTTCAATACAATATAGAAGTTTTGTATCATAATAAATCAACTTCAAATAATCTTAAAATCCATCAAAGGATGTTGACATAGATGAAATCAAAATTCTTTTTAAAGAAATATCTCCTTTTATTTTGAAATCATTTAAGATCCATATAAAATAAAACATTTTCTTTGAAAATATTCTTATAAGCTTGTAAGGAAAGCTTTGAAGATTTTATAACGGCGTAAAATAACCGCACCCGCCGTATAAGTTAAAAAAAACATTCTTACCTCAATTCTGTCGAAAAGGTTAAAAAGGACCTTGTTTTGAAAACGACGGAAGGATTCTTTTATAAACCTCTTATAAAAAGTCAAACAAGGGTATAAATGACTTTAACTCATATTCTAGTAAATAGTAAAAATGTTTTGAAATGCATTTTTAAGAAACATGGATGTGGATGATAAAGAGATCCCAGTAGATTATTACGTATAAACAACCTCGGGTAATGAAGAGATTGTGAAATAACCCTTACCTTGTACTTTTCCTTGGTTGGGGTAGGTTAACCTCCTGTATAATGGTGAAATAATTGTTATTAAATTATACAAGAATCATATATATTAATATGATATCATATATGATCTTTTAACATTGATTTATTAATAATATCTTAGAATTATCATCGTTTCGGGTGTTAACTTACTCATTTTTTTTATATGTTTTGTTACATAAGACATGTTTGTTGTATCTTATTCATATCCAGAATGATATCAAGTCCTTAAACATCATTTTTAAATCATAAAATGATAATTATACTTGAATGGATACGATGGAGAATGAATCTCATCGCGTTCGTGGAGACGGTAGTCCGTACGTACGCACGAGCGACAATATCATTCTTTTGATATTAAAATAATATATAAATGAATGGTATATCATATATACAGAATCATTAACATGTTATATTTATTATTTACATGAGTTACACATCATTATTATACCCATCCAAATAATATTATATTGAATAACAATTACACCACGACGTGGAGACGGTAAGCCGTACGTACGCACGTATGGTGACATGTTATTCAAAGGGTGGATAGAATACTGAATATGGTTGTACCATACTTATAATAACATCACAGTATATGTGAGATACTGGAGTTATTATTTTAGAATGGTAAGAACAAAGGAAGAAGAAGTGGAAGAAGAAATGAACTTAGAAAAGGGTGGTGAAATCATTACCTCTTCTTCGGGTTCTTCCTTTTGATTTGATCAAAAGGGCTCCTTAGGTAGGCTTTCTGATCAAACTAAGGCCTCTTGGTTGTAGTGAGGGATGTTGGGAGATTATTTGGGCAGAGTTTGGCCGAACCAAAAGGCTTTGAAGGTGTGAAGAAATGAGAAGGAGGAGTGCCCTTTTATAAGAGGGGTGAGGGGCACCTTTGGAAAAGCTAGAAATATTAATTTATAATAAATTCATATTCGTTTTCTAATGGCTCCAAAGCTTATTATTCAAAGGTTAAGGTGGGGATATGTCGAAAACCACTCAACCAATAGAATTTAGACAGGTTTGGGTACTTATATTAACCTTATCTTTAAGTATTAACTCTAAGTTAATTAGTTTCACTTTTACAATGTCTCTTTGTATTTTTATATAATATGGTTAATAAACTTACTATATACATCCAAGCGACCCCCAAGTGGTCCATTAATGATTAACCTGTCATAATATAAGTCTCTTGGCCGAACCTTAGATTTTTAGGAATTTAATATCAATTAATAATATAATATTTGTTTTAAGAACTATTTTATGTCAATTTTGACACTATTCAATAGTTGATTTTTGTGAAACTCATAACAGATTGATTACTTCGAAAAAAGTCCATTAAATCAATCCTAATATATCAGATTAGCCTAGAAAATTAGTTTAATTCATTAAAAGTTTCATATTATATTTATTTGGGTATTTATAATATCAATTATTTTAATTTTTCACTATTATAGTAATTACTGCATCATCATTGTGTCATAAATAAAATAAATTATTTAATGTCTAAAAATTATAAATAAAACATCATTATGTAGGAAATCTTTTTAGCTTTCTAATGAATATTTATAATCTAAAATCCAACATATATAACCCTATGTAAAAATTGTTGTTCTAAAAGATATATGCTTGTGTCATTTTTGTATTCATTTTAACTAAATTAAAATAAAGTGTCATTATCACATACAAGTGGATCCATGGGGTCCCAAAATTGACAAAAAGATGTCCATGGTCGACCATCTATCAACCAATAGGGTTAAGACACGTTTTTAGGGTAATTTAGTATTATTATAATATTATTTTTTTAACCCTTATTTACCGGATTTACCCTTAACCATGGTAAATAAAATATTTACCGCAGTAATTATTCAAAATGTCTAAAAATAAAAGTTACCTATTTACACAATTTGAACATCCTGATTCCAAATATGGAATCCATTTTCCTAAATTCAAAACACAGAAGTGGCAGAAATTAATTTAAAATTAATTCCCGCTGTCAAAACAAAAAGCGTGTTTTTAAGAGATAATAACTATCAAAAGATTGACACTTGTTTATGTTCGGTTTAATTGTAAAATTATTTCCAATGACCAACATTATATTAAATGGTAAAAATATATTCTAAATATACTTTAAAACTACTAAAATTAATAATTTATCACTATTAATTATTTTGATTAAAAAAGTTGTTTTTAATTAAAATTTAGTAATTTTCACTATTCATCAAAATATGAAAGTTATCCGAAAAGTACCAAAATTTCACCTTAGGCTAAATTCGATATTCCGAGTCCAAAAATGAAGTCCATTTTCAAATATAAAATATATATAATTTCAAAAATTAGGTATTACTATTCACAACGGCTAGTTTAATTAGTTGTGGTGTGTGTTAGAACTCGAGGTTGCGTACAACACACGCTATCGCATTATTCAAAGGGAAACGTACCATAGAAGCTTGGGGTGTTACAACTCGACCCTCTTTTATGATGAGTGGAGCTGCGTGGTAAACCCACGACCCCCGCGCCATATGCGGTTTCGCGTTTTCACCTCAACCGTCCCCCGGCTCTTATAAACTAAGGGTTATCCATGGTTTCTCCTTTCCTCGATCGTGGCTTTTCGCAATCAGCTTCTGGTGCATCGGGCCCACCGCATCGTTATCCGTAAAGTTCTGCACCCCGGCCTAAACATCGACAATCTATATACAAGTAGGGAATTTCTCCTTCGTCTCTCTTTTTTGTGTATCATGCCGGATGGGTGTGCTTTTGATCCTGTAGAATTGGGTAAACCAGACCTAATTAAAGATAAATAATGAATTCTATAAATAAAGAAGAGGGGGGCTGTGATTTTTATGTTGTCTTATACTTTGATGATGTTTCTTCTATGACCATCTTGTTCAGTTGTGATGGCTTATGCCTCCTGAAAATCGAGGCTGTTGGTGGTCGTTGTTTGTGCACTAATGAACCCTGCTGATGTTTTAACTGACTTGGTTGTGGTTGTAAATTCCTACTATGAATAGTGAATTGGTTAATCACATATATCCGGCTGAATAAATTGAAATCACCAGGATCAACCCTTCGGTGATAACTCCTGGTTATGACACACGAAATTCAAATCAAGGAGTGTGTTAAGTCGTTTAAATATGAAAATACCTGCAAGGCCCTGTTGTGTTGGTGGTGGTTGTTGGTTGTTTTCCTTTCGGGTCGATTGATGGAAATGTGGGAGGGGATGGGATCCCCTATTCTTTTATACTCTCGGTGGTTGTGTGAATTTGGGGGATAGGATCTCTTGTTGGTATGGATTCGGTGGTTGTGAGTTTCAAATCTGGGTGGTTACTTGTTTATATCACAAATTGGGGTGGAATCTTCTATTGTTGAGAACTAGGTGTGGACGTTTTGGTTGATGTTTGACTGTTTTATTTTCTGTACTTATGAATATGCCTACTACTTGCCCAGTAGTTCTTAAACATAAACATTATTACTGAACGTGAAATAAGAAACGGGACAAATGGGTTGTTGGCGTGAGTCGTGACTTGGACTTGAGTGTTGTTGTGATTTGTAGGCTGTCTGAAGAAAAACCTAGCTTTGGGTGAGTGCATGTTACATATATATATATATATATATATATATATATATATATTTGTAGCTTTGTGTTTGTTATTCGCGCCCCACCCAAGTTGAGCAATTAGTGCTGAACACCCCCATCTCACGGGGGGGGGGGGGGTGTTTTTCCCAACACTATTCTTAGTGGCTGGTTATTAGCTCCTTTTATGCTCCCTTTCCCAAATAGCCCAAGTATCTTCGGGCAAGATGTGATGGCCTGAAGTCCATTATTTGCCCAAGAACCTTCGGGCGGGGGTGGTGTGGTGGTTGGCCAAGTGTGTGTGGCAGGTGGTTTCCTAAGTGTCTTCGGGATGAGGCCCAAGTGTCTTCGGTCGTGGCAGTGGATCCTTTAGCCCAGGTGTCTTCGGGCGTGGTGGTGGTTGTTCTGGACTAGGTGTTTGAAGGCATGGTTTCATGTGACAGTTGTGGACCAGGTGTGTGCGGGCATGATTCAGCAGTGGGACTACGTGCGGTTGAGGCCTAGGTGTGTGCGGGCGGGATTTCGGTAGTGGGACTGCCTGTGGTTGTGGCCAGGTGTGTGCGGGCAGGTGTGGAAGTGGGACTGCGGTGAGAAGGGCCGGATTGGTCCGATGCGTAGGATGTCTCAATAACCAGTGGGAAAGTGGCGCAGGGTACCCAAACATCGATGTGCTCTTATTATATATATTACGTGACTTACGTTATTTGGGGAGTGAGTCTTGGTGAGGCCTGGGATGGATAGTTTTCCTTGTTAGGTGTTTGGTTTACTATTTCTTTCTCACGGGACTTTAGTACGTTCCCCCACTTGTGCACGGGAGTCTTGGTTTTCCCTAATGAGTGTACTTGTATGCTCACCGTACGTATATAAAACTTCTTTCAGGTTTCTAGGAGGACTTCAAGGATCACGCATGACCTTACTAGCTCGGACTTTTGGAGCAGTTGCAGTTGTTTTTTATCTTTTTGGTACATACCTTGTAGTCACCTTTTTCACTTTGTGGCTTTTACTTTTTAAACATGCATGTGGGAATGGTTTACTTTTGGCTTTACTTTTCATTCTACCTTAGTGTTTTTGGGTTTTCTTCTCCTTATCTTTCGATCCTATAAAATAAAAAGGGTAATGCCTTCCATTTGTGAAAATTTTATATACCCTTGGTGCTAGTCGCCACTTAGGGACCTATTGAAGGTGGGTTTTGGGGGTCATTATCTCTCCTTCAACTTAAAGAAGTATGGGCCTGGCAATGTGCTGACCCTTCCCTCGTTTTGGTGAAGGCGGGTCATGACAGAATGGTATCAGAGGTGAGGTTGAGAGATAGGATGGAGTCTGAAGTTAGGCATAGTGAGGGTTGCATGGGACGGTAAGGAAATGGTGTTGGGTGACTTGGAGCGTGAATTAGGCCAGGGAAGACAGGCTAGGACACGGGATTTTAGGGCCCCCCGTGATCCGATGCAAGGACTCTGGACCTACCGAACGACCAAGTGAGGCCACACTGATTGCAGGGTAGCGACCATAGGAACGGTACAAGCATCATAATGACTTGTGTTCTTGTGTTTCTAGGAAGTCCTGGGAGTTAAGAATAAGTTAAATTTTAAGAAGTTTTAAGAATGATATTCTGCACTACTTGGGCTTAGGCATTCCTTGTTTACCATGCAGCTATGGAACCTGGAAGGCGACCACATGTGGTATAGGCGATCAAGGCCCCTAAGACTACTTTGGCCAATCGGTAGAGAGCTGATCGAGAGGAAGAGGACGACCAGTGGCAGAAGACTCTTCGAGCCTTCCAGCGACAGGCCCTCGAGTAGTATGAGGGAAGAACCTCCAATATGAAGACGGAAGGCTGGCTAGAGGAGCTAGTTATAGACTTCGGCCTGATTCGGGCCCCGACCGAGTATTGGGTTCCCCTGGCCATTAGCCAGATGCAGGGAGAAGCACATCAGTGGTGGATGCTTTACCTAGGGGAGAGGAGAGAGTCTGAGGTGGCTTGGGTGGATTTCGAGAAGGATTTCTGAGCGGAATTCCTCTCCTCGACGATGAAGGCAGAAAAGAGGTAGGAACTACTCTCCCTCCAGCAGGGGAGTATGTCTGTGAGGGAGCTAGGGATCAAGTTGAAGGACCTCCTACGTTGTGCTCCGGACCTCTTTCCCGACGAGGAGTCTCGGGAAAGATGTTTGGAGGAGGCACTCCGACCCTCCCTCCAGTATGTTGTTACCCCCTTTACCCTTCCGGCGTACTTGGAGGTCCAGAAGAAGGCCTAAGTGGTGGAGCAGATGCATGATCTAGGGGGAGTGTCCCGAGAGGGGATCCAGCTGGGTCCATCAAAGGGGAAGGCCGTCAGCACCAGGCCTCTAGCGTCAGCACCCTCAAGGTTCCGACCCTCAGGGAGCAGGCCGCAACAGTTTTAGTTTCGATCCCCTGGCCCTCACCCTTTTCCTATGGGCCTGGGACCACGGTGCTTCATCTGTGGGAGCCATGGGCATCTCCGGAGTCAGTGCCCAGACCGGGTGTAGTACAGTAGTGGCAGTCATCCCCAGCACCCGCCCCAGCAGCAGCTTCCAGCCAGACCTTTCCAGCCGCAGTAGCAGGGACAACGAGCTCCCACTCCTCCGAGGGTAGACGTATGAGGAGGCCGACCTTAGGGCGCTCCACAGGGACCTCGCCCAGGGCGTGTTCGGGGAGGTGGCCGACAGCCGAGGGGCAGGGGAGCTGGGCATGGACAGTTGCATGCTGCAGAGGCAGCAGTCCCAGTAGGGCCAGAGGTTGTTCGAGGTACGATCAGTCTGTTTAGCACTCTTGCTTATGCTTTGTTCGATACAGGAGCTTCGCACTACTTTGTTGCACCCAGTCTAGCCTGTTCCTTGGGTATAGATGCCGAGAGACTTCTAGTTCCCCTGGTGTTGAGCACACTAGTTGGAGGTCAGACCGACTTGTTGTTCGTTTGTCGGCGATGTAGACTGATGATAGAGCCACATCAGTCGGTTAAGAATCTTCTTCTGCTACAGATTCAACCATACGATGTCATCCTAGGCATCGACTGGCTATTTTCTGTGTGCACCATCATCGACTGTTTTCGAAGAAGGGTGGTGTTCTCAGACTTGGACAGTCGGCGTGTTACCTTCACCGGTGAGCGGAGCAGTCTGAAGGGAAACAGGAGAGAGGAACCTCTCCTCTCCTTGTTGACCGAGCTGACAGTGGAATCGGTATATGCTGAAATGGTGGAAGTGCCGGAGATCGTCCGTGAGTTTATGGACATCTTTCCTGAGGAGGTGACGACTTTACCCCCTCGACGTGATGTCGAGTTTGGCATAGACCTGCAGCCCGGCGCTCATCCAATCTCGATGGATCCTTACCGGATGGCACCTTCGGAGATACGGGTGTTGCGGATACAAATTGACGATCTGATGAAGAGGGTTTATGTTCATCCGAGTGCGTCACCGTGGGGTGCTCTGGTCTTGTTTGCAAAGAAGGCAAATGGAGGTCTTAGGCAGTGCATAGACTACAGGAGGTTGAATCAGGTGACGATCAAGAATAGCTACCCTCTCCTAAGGATAGATGATCTTTTTGACCAGCTGAAAGGGGCGGGATGGTTCTAGAAGTTCGAACTGCAGTCTGGGTACCACCAGTTGAGGGTGAAAGAGAGCGACATCCCGAAGACAGCGTTCAGGTGCAGGTATGGACACTTAGAGTTCATAGTCATGCCCTTCAGTGTTACAAACGCCCCGGCCGTGTTCATGGGGCTTATGAACTCCATCTTCTGGGAGTACCTGGATCGGTTCGTGGTTGTGTTCATCGACGACATCCTGGTCTACTCTAGATCAAAGTAGGACCATGTATAGCACCTGAGGACAGTTTTGGAGGTCCTCCGACAGTAGCAGCTATATGGGAAGTTGTCAAAATGAAAGTTCTGCACACGATAAGTGCACTTCCTCGGGCACGTAGTGTCTGAGCGTGGGGTAGTGCTTGACTCATAAAAGGTTGAGGCAGTTGTTTCTTGGGTAGCACCCAAGAATGTGGTAGAAGTCCGAAGTTTCCTCAGGCTGGCGGGTTACTACCGGAGATTCGTACCCAACATCTCCTGGGTAGCAGCCCCTTTCATGACTCTGACCAAGAATGACCAGGCCTTCGTATGGAGTGAGCAGTTCCAGTCAGCCTTTAGCTATCTGAAGGAGAAGTTGGTCAGTGCCCCAGTGCTGAGATTACTAGAAGACGGGGTGGCCTATGAGGTATTCTGTGATGCTTCGGGACAGGGCCTGGGATGCGTGTTGATGCAGTGACAAGGGGTGATCTCTTATGGGTCCAGGAAGCTACGTTCCCATGAGCGTAATTACGCCACCCCTGACCTAGAGCTTGCAGCGGTCGTTTTTGAGATAATGGTATGGAGGCACTACCTCATCGGGGAACACTTTGTGGTCTTCACGGATCACAAAATCTTGATGTATATATTCTCCCAGCGGGACTTAATATTGTGACAGCGGAGATGGGTGGTGTTCCTCCAGGATTAAGACTTCGAGATCTCTTATACTGAGGGCAAGGGAAATTTGGTGGATGATGCTTTGAGCAGGAGGATGCAGAAGGATGCGGTCCGAGATTCGGTGAACGCCTGGAAGGCAATGGAAGAGTTGGCTGCCTTACACCTGGATGTGACGATGGATAGCGGTAGAGGCTGCCTATATCAGATGATAGTGCAGTCATCCTTGTTTCACCAGGTGGAAGAGTCTCAGTGGGTAGACCTAGAGTGCAAAGTGATGCGTGACCAAGTTGACCAGGGAAAAGCTCTGGAAGGATGGACCGAGGATGGTCGGAACCTAATGCTTTTCCAGGGAAGGTTGTTTGTCCCAGAGGCGATGCATGGAAAGGATCTCAGTGAGTTCGATAAATCACCCCTGTAGGTACACCCAGGAGTTTCCAAGATGTACTAGGGGTTGAATAGGTAGTTTTGGTGGCCTGGAGTTAAGCGAGCAGTGGTAGAGTTTGTGGCCAAGTTACTAGTCTGTTAGCAAGTGAAGGCTAAACACCGAGTTCCAGGCGGCCTACTACAGCCCCTAGATGTCCCCGAGTAGATGTGGGATGACATCTCAATGGATTCCTTCACGGGACTACCTAGGGTCCAAGGAGGGTACGACGCCATCTGGGTGGTAGTGGAATGGTTGAAGAAATCGGCTCACTTTCTGGCAATCAGGGAGTCGAGTGATTTGGATGCTTTGGCATGAAAGTACGTGGATGAGGTAGTGCGGTTGCATAGAGTCCCAAGGTATATAGTCTCGGATAGGGATGCATTGTTTACCTCGCAGGTATGGAGAGGATTGCAGCTTGTGTTTGGCACCCACTTACGCCTTAGCACTGCTTTCCATCCCCAGACAGATGGACAAACTGTGTGCACCATCTAGACCTTGGAGGATATGCTGCGAGCATGTGTTCTGGACTCAGGAGGGTCATGGGTGCAATACTTGCCTCTGGTAGAGTTTTCCTACAATAATAGATACCACTCTACCATTGGCATAGACCCGTTTGAAGCTTTGTACGGTAGGCCATGTCGTTCGCCTGTGTGTTGGACCGAAGTAGGAGAGGCAGACATCCTTGGTCCGGAGGTGGTGCGGAACACGACAGAGAAGGTTCAGCTCATACGGGAAAGGATGAAGGTAGCCCAGGACCGATATAAGTCGTATTATGATACTAGGAGGAGGCCCTTGGAGTTTGAGGTTGGGGACCACATGTTCTTAAAGGTATCCCCTCGGTGTGGGCATCGGAGGTTCAGAAAAGGGAGTAAGCTTTCTCCTAGATTCATCGGACCCTTCCATGTGTGGTGGCGGGTGGGAGAAGTGGCTTACCAGCTAGCGTTGCCACCGCCGCTACTAAGGATACATGATGTCTTTCATGTGTCCCAGCTCCGTCGGTATCTGCACGACGATTCAAAGATCAATGATTGGGGTGAGCTGGACATCGAGGACGACGTGACCCTTGTGGAGAGACCAGTGGTGATCGAGGATCGTAAAGAAAAGGTGCTTCGCGGGCGAACCAATCCATTGGTTCGCGTGCTGTAGAGATATGGTGGGCTTGAGGAGAGTACGTGGGAGAGGGAAACACAGATGCATACCCAGTACCCAGAGGTGTTTTAAGATTTGTTCCACGTTGTACCTATTATGATAGAACGTTTTGTCTTTTGGCTATGAAATTTACCGGTTTTCTTCCTCTGCTTGGGTGTGAAAACCCCTGGCAATAGGGAAGGGGAGAACCCGACCCCTAATCAAGACACATTAAGGTGGATGCGATTAAACCCGTGCGGGCGAGTCACTGCTGCCCAAAGCAGATAATATCTTGACATGGGGGAAGAGACTCCCCAACCCACATGCCCGGGCAGTTTGGCATGGTATTTTGCTTGGTTCGTGATAGGAATATGTTCTTAGTTAGCGATGAGGTTCACTCTTGAGAGGTATCTTTTGGGGTGGTTGTTCGGACCCGCCCTTTCCTTCTGGGTTGTTTAAATTCTCGGGGACGAGAATAGTTTGAGAGGTATCTGATGTGATGACCCAGACTCTATTAGTCCTTCCCTTTGCCAAAATTCGGGTTCTAAAGGACTGTCGTATCGGTGAGACCGATCGGCGAGACGGATCGGTGAGACCGATCTGCGCGACCGATCGATCAACCCCCGCGCTTTACGCGGTTTTGCGTTTTCACCTCAACCGTCCCCAGCTCTTATAAACAAAGGGTTAGTCGTGGTTTCTCCTTTCCTCAACCGTGGCTTTTCGCAAACAGCTTCTGGTGCATCGGGCCCGCCGCATCGTTATCCATAAATTTCCGCACCCCCGGCCTAAACTTTGACCATCTATCAACAAGTAGGGAATTTCTCCTTCGTCTCTCTTTTTTGTGTATCATGCGGGGTGGGCGTGCTTTTGATCCTGTAGAATTGGGTAAACCAGACCTAATTAAAGATAAAGAACAAATTCTATAAAGAAAGAAGTGGGGGTTGTGATTTTTGATGTTGTCATATACTTTGATGATGTTTCTTCTATGACCATCTTGTTGAGTTGTGTTAGCTTATGCCTCCTGAAAATCGAGGCCGTTGGTGGTCGTTGTTTGTGCACTAATGAACCCCGCTGATTTTTTAACTGACTTGTTTGTGGTTGTAAATTCTTGCTGTGAAAAGTGAATTGGTTAATCACATATATCCAGCTGAATAAATTGAAAGCACTAGGATCAACCCTTCTTTGATAAATCCCAGTTATGACACATGAAATTCAAATCATGGAGTGTGTTAAGTTGTTTAAATATGAAAATACATGCAAGGCCCTGTTGTGTTGGTGGTGGTAGTTGGTTGTTTTCCTTTCGGGCCGATTGCTGGAAATGTGGGAGGGGATGGGATCCCCTGTTCTTTTATACTCTCGGTGGTTGTGTGAATTTGGGGGATGGGATCTCCTGTTGGTATGGATTCAGTGGTTGTGAGTTTTAAATCTGGGTGGTTACTTGTTTATATCACAAATTGGGGTGGAATCCTCTGTTGTTGAGAACCAGGTGTGGACATTTTGGTTGATGTTTGACTGTTTACTTTTTTGGACTTATGCCTATGCCTACTAGTTGCCCAGTAGTGCTTAAAAGTAAACATTATTACTGAACGTGAAATAAGAAAGGGGAAAAATGGGTTGTTGGCGTGAGTCATGAGTCGGACTTGAGTGTTGTTGTGATTTGTAGGCTGTCTGAAGAAAAACCTAGCATTGGGTGATTTCTTGTTACACATATATATATATATATATATATATATATATCTGTAGCTTTGTGTTTCTTATTCGCACCCCACCCAAGTTGAGCACTTAGTGCCGAACACCCCCATTTCACGGGGGAGGGTGTTTTTCCCCACACTATTCTTAGTAGCTCGTTATTAGCTCCTTTTCTGCTCCCTTTCCCGGATTGCCCAAGTATCTTCAGGTAGGCTGTGATGGCCTGAAGTCCATTATTAGCCCAAGAATCTTCGGGCAGGGTGGTGTGGTGGTTGGCCAGGCGTGTGTGGCAGGTAGTTTCCTAAGTGTCTTCGGGATGAGGCCCAGGTGTCTTCAGGCGTGGCAGTGGATCCTTTAGCCCAGGTGTCTTCGGGCGTGGTGGTGGTTGTTCTGGCCTAGGTGTTTGCAGGCATGGTTACATGTGACAGTTGTGGCCCAGGTGTGTGCGGGTGGGATTCAACAGTGGGACTGCGTGCGGTTGAGGCCCAGGTGTGTGCAGTCGGGATTTCGGCAGTGGGAATGCGTGTGGTTGTGGCCCAGGTGTGTGCAGGCGGGTGTGGCAGTGGTACTGCGGTGAGAATGGCGGGATTGGTCCAATGGGTAGGATGTCTCAATAACCACTGGGAAAGTGGCGCGTGGTACCCAAACATCGATATTCTCTTATTATATATATTACATTACTTGTGTTATTTGGGGAGTGAGTCTTGGTGAGGCCTGGGATGGATAGTTTGCCATGTTAGGTGTTTGGTTTACTCTTTTTTGCTCACAGTACATTAGTACGTTCCCCCACTTCTGCACGAGAGTCGTGGTTTTCCCTACTGAGTGTACTTGTATGCTCACCCTACGTATATAAAACTTCATTCAGGTTACCAGGAGGACTTCGGGGAACACGCAGGACCATACTAGCTCGGACTTTTGGAGCAGTTGCAGTTGTTGTTTTTCTTTTTGGTACTTACCTTGTAGTCACCTTTTGCACTTTGTGGCTTTTACTTTTGAAACATTCATATGGGAATGATTTACTTTTGGCTTTACTTTTCTTTCAACCTTAGTGTTGTTGGGTTTTCTTCTCCTTATCTTTCGATCCTATAAAATAAAAAGGGTAATGCCTTCCATTTGTGAAAATTTTATATACCCATGGTGCTAGTATCCACTCCGGGGCCTATTGAAGGCAGGTTTCGGGGGTCATTATCTCTCCTTCAACTTAAAGAAGGAAGGGCCTGGCAATCTGCTGACCCTTCCCTCCTTTTGGTGAAGGTGGGTCGTGACAAGTGGACCCAGCCTTGCTCCCTCCTTTCAACAAGTCGGTAATTCCCCTTTAATATCCAGCCTCGGTACCCTCGACTCCTTTTCATACATGGTTTTCTTCTTTTCTTTCAATAACTGGGAGTTGCACTGTAGCAGGGAGGTTCCTTCGGATTTCTCTCCAGCTGGCGAGATCACATGTTCCTTCTCCTCCCCTCCAAGACGAGGTAAGTGAAATCCGTTGTTTGTTCTTCTCTTCTCCAGTTCGACTCACCGATTTTATTTACGGTCTACGTATGTATATGTTTATATAAATACATATATATGTATGCAAGGCCATAAAGAACTTAATAGCACAATTTCACTCTCCCTGTATTGTGAGTCAAACGATGGTAAGGGATCCTGTCTTGTCTATTTTCAGTTTTGCTGAACCTACATGTTTATATACACTTTACGTATATATGTATATATACCAATATATATATAAGGCCATAAGATCTGTTTTACCCCTGTCTTTCTATTCCAACGAGGAGAATCGAACAGGAGCAAATGGAAGCTCTTGGGTCTCGTTTTCTTTGGTTTCACACACTTATATACCTTTGGTTTATATGTGTATATGTATGTACATGTAGATATATGTTTATCTATATATAAGTCAATACATGCTTGTATTTAGCTTCTTTTATATATGTAAATGACCCTTGTATTGTTTTTCCCTTTGGAAAATAGTGATTTCGCATATTTATATAAACATGTAACATCATGAAAGTATATAGAGCATATATATATATATGTACATGTGATTATATAGATGTAAATTTACATCAATGTGCATAAGGGATGAGCTTGATTATTTTGTTTTGAAATTTATCACAATATAACATGATGATTAAAAATTTATTTATAAAAAAATATTATTATTTCAAGAATAATACCAAAATTATTTATATAAATGTTTATGTATATGATGGAGTTTATGAATAAGTTTGATTTAAAAATAGTTCTTCCAACTGAAAATTTCATTTATCAACATTTTTGACAATTCATGCACTTTTTGTGAAAATATGTGGCGTGAACCCCTTAAGCATTTATATGTGGCCAGGTGAATGTGAATTCATATGTTCAGTTTCCAAAACCATTTTTCAATTAATTATTATCAGGACTTGGTTTAAATTTTTGACCCATATAAGTTTCTAATAAATTTAGTGGGTGCTAAGCCAGCATGTATATCGCACCAGTGGACCAACTTAACCTACAAAGTTATGTACCCTCAATGAAATATTATACTTGTAATGAATGAGTTTCTACATGTTTTAAAGAGATGAAATATGAAATTTATGGGTTTTAATTAATGACCATGACATTATTTTACATGACAATCCATTATGTTCAGTGTTCCAGTTATTTTTGCATGTATAAGAGTATGTTGATTTGGTTTATTTACATCACTGCTTAATCTGAAGCCAAAATCCTTGTTCTTTTTACATTTATGATATGATCCATCTCACGTTATGAATATGTATGCAAAAACGGGGTTTTGATTAAGAATTCCTGAATGAAAACCTTTGAATGAAAGACCATGTCAAGATATGTTAGTGATGTTTTGGACTTAAGTGTTTATGGATGGGTGTGCCCGAAATTATATAGCGCTCCAATGCATTGGGTAAAGTAAGAGTCTCATGAGATGTTATGTGTGACGGTCTTGGTGGTTAGCCTTGGCTTGTGCTTTCATGTGCGATGGTCTCAGCGGTTATCCTTGGCTTGTGATTTCATGTGCGACGGTATTGGAAATTAACCTTACCTTGTGCTACTATGGGAAATGAGATTGACGGTTTGTCTTGACCCGTACTATGTTATGTTTTAAGGTTATGACACAAGGTCTGGACAAATTCCAGCATTATACTTTCCATGTACATGTGATAATAAATGGTCAACCAAGGGGTTAGTCCAACTAACAGGACATCCCCTAGTTGAAAACTCCCTTGACTATGATAATTAATTTATGAGGTATGAACTGTAAAAAGTGTAATATGTTGTTATCATAATTTTATGTGCCAATGAATCATGATATGGATATTTTCCCTGCTCACACTCAATAATGTAGAACTAATGTAATTTCGGTTGTAAGTTATGCATCATTAATTCTTCACATGCTTGCACTCTCTGCTTTATGTCTTCTTTAAAGATTATTTTAAGTACATACTTCTTCTCTATGCAAGTGGTTTTTAAAAATGTAGTATTTTCATGTCTTAATAAAATTTAATGCTTAGATTTTAGTGATGTATTTTATTATCTTCGAAAGGGCTTCTTTGTTAAAGGGTTTTCTTAAAATGTTTTTAAAAACCCTTTACTGTGCATATTTTCTCACCCTACGTTTTGTTTAAAAAAAATTTGGCATGGTTTGTACTGATAAAGTTTATCAGAAGCAGCCGGTTTCCCAGAATCCTGAGCCTCACGATCTTTTGTATTAATGGTACATGATATATTATTTGTAAATGTTGTAATAAAATGCTGGTATATCATGTCTCATGAGGCACCCGAAGATTGGGGTCTCTACGGTTGGTATCAGAGGATAGGTTCAAGAAACTTTGGAAAACAAGGTGGTATGAACATATTACTATGATTGACTAAGTAACAATTTTATAACATCATATGGATGATGAAAATGTACATACCGACCTACTATCACATCGCACTGAGGCTCTAGAGAACATTGTATCCCTAGCTAGTCGTGAGAACTTTCTAAATTACGCCCAACTTCGTATGTCATGTAAGCACCTGTATGACGTGTCAAATTCACCTAGGGTGCTTAGTCTTCACCGGGCATTGGGGATGGATTATCTCCTAACGATGATGACCCAATTTCACTCTTATGCACGTTGGGGAAGGTACCACGAGGGACTCCCCCGAGTGTTCACGACTGGTGAAGAATTTGGCACGATACTTGATAACCCTTTTCAAGAAGCTTCTGCAGCCGGAGACCTCTGAGCGGCTTACCAATGCTATATTTTTCACTACAAATTCTGGGGACAGTTTATGGACTTTGGATTGTTGGAAGATGAGTCCACCCATTTGTCTCTTAGACAAGAGGTGTATAATGATGTTTCCCAACTCCATACCCCTCATGCTAAACTCAGGAGGCATCATAGATGTACCCATGAGTTTAACCCCGTCCGTTCAGCATGGGTGTGGTTTGAAGAGTTAGGTAGTTTTTCCACTCATTGTGGTGTATGTTTAGTAATCTCAGGAATTGCTATGTAAACTTTTGGATAAATTAATGTTTCGTATTTCCTTTCTTGCTTCTACCATATCAGTGTTGTTAAGAGTTTCCTTTCGAATGATTTCATTTCTCATATTGCTAGCCAGCAAACCACACCTAGACTCTTGGCCCTCCCTACGACGATCATAGAGGCGATTGTAGCAAAATCCGGCTCAACAAGTTACCAACCATTTGTTAACATACGACTCACGTGCAAAACCCTCTATGAAATAACAAAGAGCTCGAATGTCCTTCGAATTTTCCAAGGGTCAGAGCTTGTGTATGACCAAATGGAAAAGGCACTATTCAAGAGTAATAGAAAGAAAGGGAATTACTATGAGGGACTCTTCCTATGTTTCACCTTGAATGAGAAAGGGTTGGCCTTGATAGCTTTTGGAGATGATGCAAAAGAACTGGACTACCACGAAGTCTTTATGTACCAAATCTTGTATTTTAGCATGCTTGGGGACCTCTGAAATTTTTAATCTCTCTTCGAATCCATCAATTATAGCGTGGTTCGAGAGATCTTCAAGAACCAAATCCCAGAAGATGTCGCAGAACTCAATGTCAGTCGGGCCTATCTCTGGAAAACCACATGTGTTAAACGAGATCTTGGCCTCAACCACAATCCAATGTGCCGAGAGTGTATCTTGGAAGATGAGACCCGTGAGCTTTGTTCTGCCCTCATTGTAGAGATGAATAATACATTCCTCCTTATGCGGTTGAGGTAGTGGGACATCACCAAGGGCAATAGAGAAGTCGGGTACTTGAGTCAGTACAAGTACGCTAATAGAATTGCGAGAACACAATAATTTGAAGGGGGAATAATGTAACACCCCGATGTTTTCAAACCTTATTAATGACTTTTGGGTGTTTTGTCTGTTGATGTTTTCTCTTTAAACCAATCAGAATGTAAAAGATAAAAACATATTACCTTTTTATTTAAGAACTCAACACCGTAGTGTCTTACAACATACTGAGATTACATGGAGAGATCATTAACCTATAATACCAACTACTAGACCAATTAAAACCACCGGAACACCAGTAAAGTACATCGTCAGGCCAGCCAGATAATGATCGCCCCTCGGGTCGGACATGGTGAAAAACATGATGGCAAGGACAATGATGTAGGTGCTCACCAATAGCGGGATGACTTGAACCATCCTTAGATGACATGCCGACTTCATAATTTGAATACCAAGACTTCATATTTATAAAGGTTCTATATAGCCAATTCTTTTTCTTTACCGTTGATGTCTTTTTAAGATGACCGTTGGGATTTAAGTCCGAAGGCCTTAGAGGTCTTACTAAATACTGTCATAATAATTAAGACTCTTTTTATTAAATAATTCTTAATGAATATTTTATATTTATGGTCTATTTTCTAATGAAACAACATAAATATATATATATATACATTCTTTTTTTATATAAATTTTCATATTAGCATAATTATATTAAGTTACCACACTTTATTAAATTATGTTTTTCTTCAACGTAAAATGAAAATTTATTATTTTGCAATTTTGGGTTAAGTAATCAATTTGTTTTAACAACATATAGATATTAACATGTAAATTTAAATTAAGATAAGTGACTATAAATAATGGATAAGTGATATTAAATTATATGTCTTGATAAATTAAATAAATATAATAAAATGATAATTTAGATTATGTTTTAGGTAGGGGTTAATGGTTTAGCATATAGGTGTATTAATAACCTTTTACTAAACATAATAATATTAGTTTAATAATAAGGTTATATTAATAATAATAATGATTTTATAATAAGTATAATGAAATAATAAAATAAAAACTTTTTTATATGATAAAAATGAAAAACAAATCGAGGGCCATGTTTTTTTTAAAAACACCGAAATAATCCGGAGCCATCCGATCTTTCCCTTCCTTATGAGCCGTCTGTTCTTATTAATGGCACACTGAACTTGAGTAATCCGATCAAGCTCTAGCTAATCCTGGTCGTTCCTTTTTTCGGTTTTTCTCCTTCCCTGTGTCCCACATCTCCTTCTCCCTCGCGTGCGCAGAACCAGTAGGTTAGGACCCCATTTTTCTACATCTAGGCCAGCGAGTGGACTCAGCATTGCTCCCTCCTTTCAACAATTCGGCACTACCCCTTTAATATCCGGCCTCGGTACCCTCGACGCCTTTCATACATGGCTGTGTTCTTTTCTTTCATTAACCGGGAGTTGCACCATAGCATGGAGGATCCTTCGGATTTCTCTCCAGCATGCGAGATCACATGTTCCTTCTCCTCCCCTCCAAGCTGAGGTAAGGGAAATCCTTTGTTTGTTCTGCTATTCTCTAGTTCGATGCACCCATTTTATTTACAGTCTATGTATGTATCTATTTATATAAATACATATATATATATGCATGCAAGGCCGTAAGGAACATCATAGAACCAATTCACTCTCCCCGTTTTGTGAGCCGAATGATGGTAAGGGATCATGTCTTGTCTATTTTTAGTTCTGGCGAACCTACATGTTTATATACACTTTACATATATATGTATATATACCCATATATATAAGGCCATAAGAGCTGTTTTACCCCTGTCTTTGTCTCCTTACGTGGAGAATCGAACAAGATCAAATGGAAGCTCTTGGGTCTCGTTTTCTTTGGTTTTACACACTTATATACCGTTGTTCTATATCTGTATATGTATGTACATATAGATATATGTTTATCTATATATAATTCAATACATGCAGGTATTTACCTTCTTTTATATATGTTAATGACCCTTGTTTTATTTTACCCTTTGGAAAATGGAGATTTCGTGTATTTTTATGACCATGTAAAATCATGTAAGTATATGGAGAATATAGATATATATATACATGCGATTATATAGATGTAAATGTAGATCAACGTGCATAAGGGATGCTCTTGATTATTTTGTTTTTAAATTTATCACAATATAACATGATGATTAAAAATTTATGTATCCAAAAAGATTATTATTTCATGAACAATACAAAAAATATTTATATAAATGTTTATTTATATGATGTAGTTTAAGGTTATGTTTGATTTAAAAATAGATTTTCCAACTGAAAAATTCATTTATCATCATTTTTGACAATTCATGAACTTTTTGTGAAAATATGTGGTGTGAACCCCTTAAGCATTTATATGTGGCCAGGTGAATGTGTATTCATAAGTTCAGTTTCCAAAAACCTGTTTCAATTAATTATTCTCAAGACTTGGTTTAAATTTTTGACTCATATATGTTTCTAATAAATATAGTGGGTGCTAAGCCAACATGTATATCGCACCAGTGGACCATCCTAACCTACAAAGTTATGTACCCTCGATGGAATTTTATAGTTGTAAAGAATGTGTTTCTGCATGTTTTAAAGAGATAAACAATGATATTTATGGGTTTTATTTAATGAACATGATGTAATTTTACATGAAAATCCATTATGTTCAGTGTTCCAGTTATTATTTCATGTATAAGAGTATGTTGATTTAGTTTATTTACATCACTGCTTAATCTGATGCCAAAATCCTAGTTCTTTTTACATTTACGATATGATCCATCTCTTGTTATAAATATGTATAAAAATAAGGGGGTTATGATTAATAATTCATGAATAAAACCCTTTTAATTAAAGACCATGTCAAGATATGTTAGGGATGTTTTGGACTTAAGTGTTTATGGACGGGTGCACCCAGAATTATATAACACTCAAATGCATTGGGTAAAGTAAGAGTCTCATGAGACATTATGTGTGGCGGTCTTGGCGGTTAGCCTTGGCTTGTGCTTTCATGTGCGACGGTCTTGGCGGTTATCCTTGGTTTGTATTTCATGTGCGACGGTCTTGAGAAATAGCCTTGGCTTGTGATACTATAAGAAACGGGATTGGCGGTTTTCCTTGACCCGTACTAAGTTATGTTATAAGGTTATGACACAAGGTCTTGACAAAGTCCGAGATTATACATTCCCTGTACATGTGATGATAAATGGTCAACCATGGGGTTAGTCCAACTAACATGACATCCCCTAGTTGAAAACTCCCTTGACTATGAGAATGAATTTACGAGGTATGAACTGTAACATGTGTAATATGTTGTTATCAGAATTTTATGTGCCAATGAATTATGATATGCATGGTTTCCCTGCTCACACTCAATCTTGTAGAACTGAAGTAATTTTGGTTGTATGTTATGCATCATTAATTCTTCACATGGTTGCGCTCTCTGATTTATGTCTTCTTTAAAGCTTATTTTAAGTACATACTTCTTCTCTGTTGAAGTGGTTTTCAAAAATGAAGGATTTTTATGTCTTAAGAAAAGTTAATGATTAGTTTTTAGTTAAGAGTTTTATTATCATTGAAAGGGATTCTTTGAGAAAGGGTTTTCTTAAAATGTTTTAAAAACACCATACTAGGCATATTTGGTCACCCTATGTTTTGTTTAAATTTTTTCAGGTACGGTTTGTACTGATGAAGTTTATCAGAAGCAGCTGGTTTCCCAGAATCCTGAGCCTCACGATCTTCTGTATTAATGAGACATGATATATTATTTTTAAATGTTGTAATAAAATGCTTGTATATAATGACTCATGAGGCACCCGAGGATTCGGGTCTCTATACATAACCACTGAATCTGTAACAACAGGGGATCTCATCCCCACCCACATCACCCAGCAATCGGCCCATGAATGAAAATGACCAAACCACCACCACCAACACAAAGCATGCTTGTGCCAGTATTTTTAGATTTAAAAGATTTAACACACTCAATGATTCCAACATCGTTGTGCTTTAACTGGGGTTATCACAGAAAGAATTGATCATGGTGCGTTCAATTTATTTATCCAGATGTACATAATTAACCAAATTCCTTTACACAACAAGGGATCAAAAACAGAATAAAAATCCATTTAAACATTAAGGGTTCGTTAGTACATAGAGAATGACCACCAACAGCCCTGATTTTCAGTAGGCATAAGCCCGCACAATTCAAGGATCATTAATCATGGAAGATTTTAAAAACAAATTAGCATCATCGATCACACCCCTCCCCCTTAGTTCTTTATAAAATCCATTCATTATCTTCATTTAGGTTTGGTTCATCCAATTCTATAGAATCAAAATCATGCCCACCCCGCATGATACACAAAAGGGAGAGACAAAGGACAAAATTCCCTACTTGATAGATCGACGATCAAAGTATATCTTCACACACCAGGAACAGAGGAGTGCGCAAAGTGCAGTGGTGGGGCTTCGAGAACTGAATCATGAGAAGATGAATTGATTAGAGGTTCATAGAGAAAGGAAACCAAGGATTACCCTTTTAGTTTATAAAGACCAGGGACGGTTGAGATAAGAACGCAAAACTGCGTAAGGAGCAGGGTCGTGGGTTGACCACACGGCCCCACGCGTCATTATAGGGTCCCTGCCCTTTGGGGAGGTTTAAAATGATGCACACTCCAAGTCACTATAAATTATGTATTTAATTAAACACCATTTATGGGCATTACTGGGCATTAGATTAAACCTAAAGGCGTAAAAACAGGGTTTAAAACTCGATTTGCGGAAAAGGAGCGCTACTGGAAAAAAAAAACCCAGGGGGTAGGCTCTTGGTGGATGACAGCTACCGGTAGCTCAGCTACCAGTAGGTTGCAGTGACTGGTAGGCGAGAGCTACCAGTGGCTGAAAGCTACTGGTAACCGATCTATCGGTCTTGTGCAACAACCGGTAGTCGAGAGGTACCAGTGGCTGACAGCTACTAGTGACCAAGCTATCGGTAGGCTGCAGCCAATGGTAGACTAATCTACTGGTAGCTGTGCTACCGGTAGGCCGAGATACCGGTAAGATGCAGCTACCAATAAAACAAGCTATCGGTAGGCCGAGGTACTGTAACGCTGTGACTACCAGTAGACCGAGCTAACGGTAGGCCTGCAACCGGTAGTCTAAGGCTACCGGTAGGCCTACCGTGGGTCAAACATCACCAAGAAGTTCGGATGGCCTCCCCGACCACCCCGAACACCTCAAGATTCAAATTTTTACCATGTAATGGTCCTCCAACAACCTAGGCCATTACATAGTGAATATGATGTTACTTTATTTACAATTATAATGTATGGTTATTTTTAAAAAAATGAAATATATTGATGATTATTCATTCCGTGGAATTTACATTTAGTATATTTATCATGGAATGTAATATTTCTATTTCAATTCATGGTTGTTAAATACTAATTTTTATGTTAATATAAAATCCAATTAGAAATGATTACATCATATATACTATTTTCTGTAGAGTTATAAGGGGAATTGATTCATTTGTAATCCATGCAAAAAACGTAAGAAAATGAAGTAATGAATGAATCAAACATCATCTTAAATAGAGTGATTCCTATATTGGTATTTATAATTTCAAAAAATTGTATATATATATATGATTATATTTTCATGTTAATATATTATTTTACGTTAATCATGTCTTATACCATTATTGTAGTGTTATTTTTTTTTAAATATTGAGTCATTATTTCATTTATATGTTTTGATACATAACTGGTAGTATAGTAAGCTGTGTATCATTGATATAAAACATGGAAATAAGTGATTAAATATAAAATTTTGGAATCATATCAAGTAGTATAAAAATAATTATTTTTCATCTCAAATAAATTATGGATATATGTTTTATACCATGAATAGTGGTTTTACTACTGATGATAAAACCTAGTATATACTAAACAATTGGTATCATGTATGTATCTAGTTATCCAAAACCACTAAAATTATCGGTCTTTTGTGATATGACCCCATGAATCTACGGAAATGTAATTAAAATTTCCCTTCCTTGAGGATATGACATTTGGGGTAATTACAAGAATAAATATGTAAAACTATAATACCAATATAATATGAATATGTATGGAATTACATGATGGTTTATAATATCAAAGAAAAACATCTTAAAATTATCATCCACTAAGAAGTTATCTTGAATAGTTAATCAATGTTTGAACCTTTTTCACCCTCATCTGGATAACCCATACAACATCACTCCCTCATGATAATTTTAGAAAACACATCCATAATTACATGGTGGTGTCCTCCAATTTCAAAAGATGAATAATTAATGGTTATAAAATACCTACTAGTCAATGGTGGTCCAGCTTCACCTACTGATAGTTGGAACAATGTCTAATAGAACATTTAATCTCATTTTTCATCATCAACCACAAAAACTGTTAATGTTAATGGTGATATATATTATTAATTCAATGGTGTATTTATTATATAGGGGATTAGGAATCCAACATCACCTCATCTCACAAATATTCTGGAACCAAGTCCCCCTGATAAATGCGTAAGATATCATCCCCTTCGATAACGTATCTATGTAGTGGGTCCTCACATAAAACACTCTCTCTATGAACTATGCACTCGTGATCTAAAGGCAATATCATTTTTACTGTATCGAGAAGTGATGAGGTATCTTCCAAATTTACAATAAAAGGATGAAATTTACCCTCTTGAATCAATATACAAATCTCAAAAACAATTCAACATTTTTCATTCACTATTGGCTTCTTGAACATCTTTTATCTCTGTATTCCAACAAATAAATTCATCAAATAAATTTATTTTTAAATACAAATAAATAAGAACAAAATTAATGAACTTATGGTATTCATTCCACCATTACTATTTGAGGATAAAATCATGGTATGTTAATATTTAGTTGAGGATCCTAAGGTACATGTATACAATGAACCTCTCATTATGAAAATAATTCATCCAGTATCCTAACTCATAATCCAATGATGATTGATAAAGGACACTAATTAGTTAATTACACTAATAAGGTCACATCTAAAAGGAACAACAAGTTGTGTATCATTCCCCATGCATCCAAATGGATCCTAGCGTGATGTATGGAACGCCACAATAAACCATGTTGCATCCTCCAAGATTACGTGGAATATAGTTTTGTGTTTTTCTAATCCTTATATTAAAATCTTTAAAGGACTTTTCACAACCTTACACAAATGAAAATTTTCCACACATCATGGTTAATACCATAAAAGGTTTTTCAACAAGTGTCAAATATTGAAAAAAAACATATAATACCCAGATATCCCTATGAATCATTGTGTTTCAATGACGTTCTTATTCTTCTCTTATGAAAAAATGGCTATCGAGATTTTGGATTCTATAGATAATCATTCCTCTATGATAAGGTGACATAGGGAGATAAAATCAAAATAGAAATGAAATTTTTTTAGTGTGGAAACAACATATTCTCTCACAATGTAGTTAATATGATATCAAGGTTTTTATCAAGATCATGTTTAGTATTAGAATATATAAATATATTATCCATGAATCCGACAAGTAAAAAATCCATGTTTGGGTGGAATACAAAATTCATCTAGTATATAACAACTCATGGTGAGTTTATTAAATCGAACTACATTACCAAATTCTTGTAAATGAAGCAGATACATCAAAAATATGTGGGAGAAATATCTCACATCTTTAATTGACCATTATGACACCTTGAATTTAAATTAGTAATCCATAATACCTTCACTCTTTAATGCTGGTTAAATAGATCATCTATATGAGGTATAGTATATTTGTTCTTAATCATAAACAGATTTAATTTTTTGTAATCCTGATAAAACAATAGGCTTCAATTCTTCATTATGGAAAATATCATTGCTAATCCTCAAGGTTTAGGTTCTTTAGTTCGTTATCCTAATGATTTCATTGTTCTATAGCTATTTATAGTGTTTCTAAATCTCATTAGGGTACATATTTTATAAGGTATTATATACTGATTCTTCTCATGGAACACAGTCAATAGTAAACTCCTCCTCTACCTTTGGATGAAACCTAATAAATTCATCTTGGAAAAAGAATTTAAATTATTCAAAACATGATTTAAATATATCTAAAATGTTCCTATATCACTCATGAAAAGACTAAAAATATGTCCATTCACTCCACATTGCCCACAATGCTCAGGTCTAGGTCAACTTTCTTGTACATCGCATTATCCTGTTGTGAATATAGTAACCTCCCTCAGGTGATATAAATAACACCCAATGATTATATGAATTGTCATGAGTGTGATATGGAACAAATTATTCCATGTTGATAAGGATATAAAAACTAGTTATCTCATTGATGAATGTTTTTCATACCAATTATAGCTGCCAATCTCAAGGGGGTCTCTTTATAAAGGCATACTCATTCTGTCAGTATTCCCAAAAAAATTTTTGGATTCATCACTCGACCAAAAAAATAATTTTAATTCCCAATAATATCCATGATATCCACTTATATAAAGGAGTTATGAGTAACATTATTAAATTAAAATGGAAATAATATAAAAGATAATAAAATATTACATTGAACCATATATGGAATGACATTCTTTTTATCGAGTATCTATTGTAATATAGATAACTTGCATGATATAGGACACTGAGTTAAATCCTGGTGACCCTGAGTTGTTCTTTTCTGTTGGTATTGTACAATTGGTGTCTAGTTACCTCAATAATAACTACCTCACATTCATCTAGTCTTCCAAATTTACACCATCTCAAAAAAATGTGATGTTTTGGGTTATGATTAAATACATGGATTCCATGAAATCCACCTCTTAATGATAATTACAATAATGGTTCTAAAAACCACCAAATATGACACATGATGCAAAAATAATGATCTATAATGGGGTCCTTCACATAGCGTTTTTTCATGTGTCCTAGATTATATTATTAGTGATATATCACCGAGCCAGCTCGACACACACTGTAATTGTTGTTTCCATTGAATGAAGGGTCAATGTAGAACTTCCTTTTTTATGAACCACTTAACAGTCATGGATATAATCCATTATTCCCCACACATTGAACATACCATATTTTATTCTCTAAGATGCACGCTTGGTTCACTGTCAAAGTGATGGTAGTCAAATGGAATACATTCAACTAACATTAGATGTAACACTCGAGTCCTTCCTAAAATCTCATAGCCTTGGATCTTTCAATGAGAAGGAATGAATTGAAAAATTGATGAATCTCCATGGAAAAAGTGGTGTATTCTATAACTAATATTTTTCCATACCCTACAATCATAACCACTCATGGTTGGGAAGCCCTCATAATATTAGTAATGATTTAATAATCGGATCTATCCATGAAGACCCACTAGACCATCACCAAATGATGATCATCCTGGGTCAAAAAATCCAATTATATCCTTGAATAAACCAAATGATATATGGTGGAATCTTTTTTACCCATTATAAATGTGTGTCACGATCCACAATGATAGATAATATAACCTATATCAACAAGTCATTGTCTTGGAGAATTCCTTAACATTAAATTGTAGATAGATGATGCTGCTATAATTCACCAGTCAAATCATCCATAGAAGAGGTATGTCAAAGAGCTCGCTTACTAGAACAAATCATTTAAATGATTTCCTCATATAACTAAGTTTTATTATCATGACGAAGTATAAAATTAGGTGTCACAGGTGGAAAGAAAATAGGTAATATTACTATTATGGTCCTTGAACCATTGGAACATCATCATCACCATGCTCTAATATATCATTTTGGGGATATGATGGTGTTATATTCATACAATTCCAAATTTACTCCTCAAAAAATTATTTTTCGATAAAAAAGATCATATATTATTGAATACTATGGGAACAATCTTTCCATAAATTTATTAAAAACTCAATTGTCTGCTATTAAATCAATGTATAGGAGATATAGTAGTTTATGAAGGGTGACTAGAGTCACTAAAAACAACCCAGTAAAATGCATGGGTCAGGGTCCTGTATCTTTCTCAAAAATAATATTCAAATATATATTTTTCTCAATTTCATGTCAGAGAGAAATATTATATTGATGTAGCATTTGGAATACCCATATAAAAAAAACCATTTCATGTACCTTTTAGAGATCAATAATTTAACACACACACATATATATATATATATCATGGTCTTGTTATATATGTTATCATTCTCAAGTTATTTTAGATTATGATATATAAATTAAAATACATACATCATGTAAATTCAAATAGAACTATTACATAAAGTCTCATGATGTAACATGCGGTTTAAAAATATTTTATTACATATATTTCCATTCCCAAATTATAAAATTAATGTAATTATAAATTAATATTGGCATCCATTTAATTGCAATAATATACTGCTTTTGCTCATGTATCCCTAGTTATAGAGATGAAACATGTGATAATTTCTTATTTAAGTTGACTTTATAATGATATATAGAATATCGAAAAATTTATTGATATAGAAATATAATGTTTAAGATTAAATAGAGTTTTTAGAACCAGAAGTGTAATCCCATTCACAAGTAAATATTCCACTAAATTAAATAAATTCTATAAGAAATGCATGAAATAAAAAACCCATGGTATGATATATGGATGGAATATCTATCCTTAGATTACTATAATGATTCATGAATATATATTCATTTTATTTATGAGAGAATGGTAAAATAAAAAAGAATAATCATAAAAAAACATTAGAAATCACGTGTGTTACCCTATGGTGATATTAATACAACAGTAATCTAAAAAACCAAAAATATAAATTCTCATACCCTGAAAATGGATTTATTCATATTTATGGATTGACCACACTCTAAAAAAGGATCATCTAATAATTTTGACAATTATTATCTTCCTATATGCTAACTCGAAATTTTAATATAGCAAAAAACAAAACCTTTGATTCTAGTTTGTTACCTACTAGACATTGTCCACTCATAAGTACCCTTACTCAGTTTCCACATGGAATCATATATTTATTCATATATTACATAGTATTTTGACTGGTAGTGAGGTTCAACGATGTTATTTTGGGGAGTCAATACCTACTTTATCAAAATAATTAACATCAATATATAATAGATAATAATTAGAAAACATAATAATATGTATAATATAAATAATTCCTCAATATATAACATTAAATGAGGAAAGTAATGACTCTCCATTGAATCTTATAATAAATATTAATGTCATTTTTCAATATAAAAATAGGTAACATAAGGAAAATAGGTTAGAAGCTATGTAACAAGTACATGCTCTAAAAAAATACCTACGGAAAAAAATCTATATCCAATATCATATCAATAAAAATCATTGTACATTCCCCTTACACCATCCATGTAAATAATATAAATCATTAATAGAAGGTGGATTTCCTTTTTCCCTAATTGTATCATTAAAGTCTATCTATGTTCCAATTTGTATCCTAAATAGGGTGTGACCAATACTCTTATGGACACCACCAATATTGTGTAGATCTATCCAGTCTATGAATATAAATTTTTTGCGGTATAGTTATAACAAATTATGTGGTGAATAAATACCATGTCAGCCAAAGATCGTCATCAAATACATGTTCGATACTACATACATTGATGTGAGCCAAAAATGTCTCTTGACATTTTACCTTTACTAGTTTTTATAATTCATTTACGAGAGACATATAACAATGATTTTAATATATAGTGTGATATTTATATATGGTTCTAGAATTTAAAATCCATTTTTTTAATGAGATTGGTGAAATACATAGGGTTGCAATCATAGAAATTCAAAATAACCAGAATGTAAAATTATTCAACAAGAATAACGTCTTTAGTTGAATCAGTGTGAAACATAAAAGAAGACAATTGGATAATCCATGGAGGTCAACAACAGCAATAAAAATCTAAGGATAATAATCCAATTAATTTAAAAAAATTAATATTTATTGAAATGTATGTTTCCCTTCATTCCATTATATTGAATTTTCATAATATGTAAATGAAAAAATCCATGATTGTCATATAACTTGGAAGATGCATCAATGAATTAGTTGGAGAACCATGAGGCCATCCAAGGAAAACCACAATGGTAATCTTTGAATCACTTAAATAATTCCACAATATCAATGCTACTTATTTTTTCGGATCATATTCAAGCATGATATAATAATTACCAATGTTCTTCCAATTTTTATATTGACTATAATAACAAAATATCATTAACAAAACTCTACAGAACATTATTTTACCATAAACAATTTTTTAAACAAATTTTCTATTTCCATTATAAAATATTTTCATCCCACCAATGAAGGTGGTTTAATTACATAAAATAGGTTTTTGGCCCAATAAAGAATCATACCAATTAAATAAATTTAAGTAAACAATTTAATTAAATTTAATTAAACCATTTCATTAATGAGGGATAATTTAATAGATCATCATATTTTGTATAATAAAAAAAGTCATAAATTTTATCAGAAAATAATATAGCACAATAAAATTTGGTGATTTTAATCATGGAAGACAACATTATAGAAAACCAATTAGATTTTAAGGGAAAAAGAATCATTTTGTTAATAAATTATTAATTTATTTCTTGCATTTTTAAAGGTGTCTTATGGAATTTATATTTCATGACATGTCAACTCGTGATATAGAAACCTAATAATATATAGAAAATAAATAGACTTTATACCATATATTTATATCTAACCCCCATCTAATGTTACACTTTAATTATTAATGGATTGAGAGAAAATACAGAAATTGTGCAAACTCATGTAAACATGAAATATAATATCACAATGAAATATTATATAATATAGACAAAAAATACAAGAAAGGAAGGAAAAGTAATCAAAATCATATGATTGGAGATCAAATTTTATGAAAAGTTATTCAATCATATTATATATGGATAAGATCATTCAAATATAAGGATGAATGGAGTGGGTTAATCTCCCATGAATAGAGGATCATATTTCCACAAATGGGATTGATTTTTTTTTAGTTTTTTTAAATGTATAGGATGAAAAAAATAATATCACACATTTTAAATTTATAATGTCTTAATTTCTTTGGTGAAAAAACCAAGTGACCACTGTGTTTCGACAATGTCCTTAGGTATACACCCAGTACATGTTTGGTGGTTGACTAGACAAAACAGGCACAACACGTGTGTGATAATTTTACAATGAGACATTTCACCCCTAAAATGGCTAGGATAATGGTTTCAAAGGCCATTCACATCCCATGATCAACATACCAAAAAATATATCTACATCTCACACAGTCTCTTATACCACCATGCATGGTTAAAGAAACTATACTTAACCCCTTATGGACCGCATAGATGAGGATCAAATTTACCACTAACAATGAACATACTTTGTGTAATACCAAATGGATTTAAAAATAAATGTTAATTTATGAATAAAAAATTAAGTGGGTAGATATAATGTAATAGGTAAATATAATTTTTCTTATTCTATGATTTTAATTTCAAAAAACAGTCATCTACGATTGTAATCAGTAAGTACTTTGTAGTCTGATAGAACGAACTTATTTTTTCGGTGAATATTAATATACCCTTATAAATAGTAATATGAATAGTAGTATTTCCCTTATTAATAGAAATTTAGATTATAATTTTAATTTATTAAGGTTATAAGATAATGAGATATTGATTATTTTTTCAAGGTGATATAAAATTAGTTATAGTTTTAAATTTATTATTTTTTAAATAAATTATTATTTTACATAAAAAATGTCTTTGTCATATTTATAAAATTAATCTCAAAAAAAGGAGTTCATTTTTTAGTAATGTTTGTCAAAAAAAATTTAGTTATAATATTTTATATTTCTTTGAAATTCGTGATTTTTTTACAAAAAAGTGACATACGGTAATTTATAAAATATCATAAATAGATGAATTTTTGCATCATGGTTGAGTTGTGACTGATGTAAAATCCCATTGGTTCTGACTCAAATGAACCTATTATGATTTTGGGTCACATTAAACAAGATTATTCATAGTATTTAACATAAATATTAAGCGTAAGAATAAAATAATGTAAAACCCTATATCCTTTACTATAAATACCACCTTTACCCCCTCTTCGTATTAGACCACTCAATTCGTAAGCCTTTTCATGATTCTACTAAATACACCTCACAATACCCTGCCCCCTTACATGACCAAATTTTTTCCCCAAAATGACCAAGAGGAGGGCTTTAAGGATGATACAAATGAGAAGAGATCAAGAGGAAATATCCTCTTTCATTTTCATGTGTTTTATTTTATTATACTCTCTTATACTCCACAAACCCAAGAGTATTGAATTTTCCTGTATTAAATATATTCTATATTATTATCATGTTTGTGGAAAAATTCATCATCTTTCTTTCTATTCCCTTCCTTTTATTCATTAATAAAAAACACCTATTTGATATGTCGATTTATAGACACTGGGGACAATGTGTCTTCAATTTCATTTAAATCATTCAAAACTGAATATAGAACCATTTTAATGGTAAAAAATTATAATGTGTACGATATATCCTATATCATGTTCTGTAGTTAATTTATGTACATTATATTATGTTATGTAATGAAACCTGTTCAGGAATATCAGAGTGCCACATATATCATATAATGAGATATCACTAATTAATTACCTAATGTTTTATCCTCATAGAATATAATAAAAATGATTTGTATAATCATTTAATATTATTTAAATATATTAATTCCATCTCATTCAACTTCTTTTAGTTCATTTCCATATTATAGGAAAATAAAATTAAAATTGTCAATGAAAATCATGAAAAGAACGCACAAGAAACAATTCAAGGAACAAAAATCCTATAAATAAATGGTAAAATAATGTAATCATATGATCGTATAAGGTGTTACTAAAACAATTATGTTTCTATAATATATTGATAAAAAAAATTTATGCATTATTAAATAGGTTTAAACATGTTTTATGTAAGACAAACCTGAGGTAAGAGAATTCTTAACCTAATTTCCAGTCATTGTGTTAGCAATCAACATCATTAATTATTTGGTATTTAAATATTTTTGAATAATTTTTTTAATATTATGTTTAATTATGTGTTTTTATAGTTATTATAAATATTCCTGCAACTCCATTATGTATTAAAACAAATATATGTTATTTTTAAGGGTCTTTTCTTTTAAAATCCATTTTTTAAATTCTATTTTTCATAATTCAAATGATTTTTTTATTTAAACATTCATATAGAATGAAAATGTTCTGGTTCGTGGGAATTACTTAAGATTTATTTTGGGACTTATATCTCCTTAAAATTCATAGGGTATTATTATGTTGGATGTTGACTATATGTTTAATCCAAGTATAACTATGATTGGTACACAATAATAAATCTTCTAGGGTTATATTATATAATTTCCATGAGGGTTACAAATAATAAGGTAGCTGAGAAGATTACAATATTATTTAATTAATTCCCCTAGGTACCCTTATGGTTATATTTATGTTCCTTATGTTTTTTTTCTAAAAATAAAGTAAATCTAATGCTTCACTATGTATGTATATATGGGTGATATTTATGTTTGTTTTGAAAATTATTTCTAAATTTACAAGTATTCTTGATCTAATGTTCTCTATCCTTATTTTTATATTCATTAATGTGTTTCTTTATCATCCCCATTTTTTAAATTATTTTCATAGTTTATAAGGATGTTAATGAAAATTAAGGAGGACAAGTTAAATGTTATAATGATTTTTCAGAGAAAAATTGTTTTATATGAATATCGTTATAGTTTGGAAGAAATGGATATGGTTATCATTGTATCTGTTCTATATAAATGTAGAATGTTATGTATGTACTATATCCCAATTCTATAGAACATTAAACTTGAAAGGAACCTTGACTTGAAAGGAAGTGAGTTCATAACTAAAATTGAAATTATATAATATAATATGGTCTAGTCTTTATATTTGGTATCAGATGATGGTTCAGATGACTATAGGGGTTATGACGATGTTAAATGAATACCATAAATTATTTTTACTATACATTTAATGTAATTTATTTAAATATTATAATGTTGCTTTGAATAAGATATGTTTGTTCATATTGAGTTTCTATATAACAAACTGGGATGCTGAAGTGAAATGGTACTGACAAATGATATCCTTTCGAATATGTAGCTTGGTATGGTATGTATTGAAAACGAGAAGTTTGTGACAATAATGGATCTACTTACACAAAAAATAAATAATGGTGTAATCCATTCAAAACATCAAAAATTATATACCACAAATTAACATGATGATAGTGGAACAATTTATAAGGAAACCCCCTCCCATATTAAGTGGGTATTCTGAAGCAATAGTGGGTAAAAGATGAATTAAATCCATTGAAAATATATTTGATGTTATGGAATGTTCATATAATCAAAAGGTATGTCATTCAATTTAAATTTTGTAATGTGATTCTGATAAGTTGTATTCTATGGTCAATAATATCAGTGATATAAAGTATATTTAATCCTTATAGTGGGATGAATTTAAAAGTCATTTCTTTGAAATATATTTTACAACAGTTGTTCGACTAAGGATAGAGATGTAATTCCATGAATTCAATCTGAAAATTATGATTCAAAGTATTTTAATGATGAAAACATTAACTGACAGGTGTGGTATGATTCAAATATTATTTTGGATCTTGATTGTAATATCAACCATTTTTTTCTCAAGATTGAAGGGAAGATATTGACAGGCATTGGATTACTATGAGTTCAAATGTTATAAGAAACATGTATAATGTGATAAGAATGTAGAAATTAATATTTCTAATTATCACATGAAAATTGAAAATAAGGATAAGAACATTTTCAAATAGAATGTAATGGGGAATAATCAATCAATGAAAAATGATTGTAAGAATATCCAATTTTCAGCGTGTGAATGGTGTGGGAAAAACCTCATGGGGAATGAATTACCAAAAACGGGAAGTGATTTTGATGTGGTGAGTCTAGACATATGTCTTATGATATTAAAGAAATGGATATTAATACTAATCGTGATATGAATACTATAATGTGATTGTTAATGTGATGAGATGGGTCATTATGAAAATTCCTCCCTAAATTGAGATCTGAATAATGCAATGAAATCAGAAATGTGTAGTGAGATTCTTTGAAACTACTTCATAATATATAGGGATACACTATAAAGTATTATTAGGTTCTTTTTTGTTTAATAATTTTTTTATATTGTTCTATTTGAAATGGGGTATGCACAATCCATTATTTCTATGAAATTATTTTGTAAATTAGAAATATCACCACAACAAATGAGACCCTAAAATGTTATTAAAACCCTGGGGTGAAATATTAGAGAAAAGAATAATTATACGAAACATTTTATGGTTGTTTGTGGGAGTAATTTTCTTACAAACCTTTTTGTATTTCCCTTATTAGATACTGATGTCATTCTAGTTTTGGATTTACATTCTGTTTGTCACGCTATGATTTATTGTAGAGCTAGAGAAGTTTTTTTTCAGAATGTTTTTTATTTTTTGTAAAATATTTAACCTATAAAATTTATAAAATGTCATAAATATGAGAAAATATTGAGACATTGAAATGAAATTTAACATTATCATATTTTCTAAAATTACAGATCCAATTAGATTAATGATGTTATAGAGGTGAATGAATATGTTGATGTTTTTGTGATGAGTTACATGGGTGTTATACCTGATCAAGATGTTGAGTTAACAGTTGACTTAATTGCTAATTCAAATAAAATTTCCAAACCCCCACATCAAATGGATCAAATGGATCATTTTAAACTGAAAAATTAGGCACATGAGTTGCTTCATAAATGCATCATTCATCATACCCCTTCACCGTGGGTTTCTCCAATTTTGATTGATAAAAATGAAAAATAGTTCCATGAAACATTGAAATGAATATGGAGACTTTAATAAAATAAATATTAGAACAAGTTTTTTTTCTCCTATCGATGGCTTTTTTTACCATCTCAAGGGAGCACAGTATTTTTCGAAGGATGACCTGAGGTCGGTTACCATTAGTTGAATGTATAGGAAGCTGACATCCCAAAGACTACATTCCTTACTATATTTGGGAATTATGAAAATTTTTTATTCCGTTTGGGTTATAAAAATGCGGCTACTGTATTAGACGACCTTAATAACATAATATTTCATGTGTTTTTGGCTATGTTTATAGTTTTTTTATTGAAGACAATATAATATTTTATAAAAGTAATGTGGATCATGAAAAATATCTAAGGGTTGTTTTTCAAACCATAATGGAAATGAGACTCTATATAAATTTTATAAAGTGTGATCTTTAATTGCAACGGATTTCATTTCCTGGCTATATTGTAAATTAGGATAGAATAACAGTCGATCTATCCAAAACTAATGGTGTTGATGAATTTCTAGTAACAAAAAATGTTATAAAAATTTGTAGTTTTCATGTATGAGATGGTTATTATGGAATGTTTTTTAAAAAAATTCCACTATTAACATTCCCACAAACTATTATAACATGAAAAGGGGATAATTTATTTGTATAGAAGAATGTGATTTCTATTTTTAGGAACTAAAAAAGAGATCACTGAAAGCTCCAGTATTGGATCTGCATTCTAGAAATAGTGATTTTTCATTTATAGTGATGCTCCTTTAAAAGGAAATGGTTTGGTTTTGAGGCAGAATGTTTAGGGAATTTATTATGCTTCAATAAAACTAAAATATGATGAGGTAAATTATCCTATAAATTATTTGGAAGTAGCAGCTTTGGATTTTTTGAATTTTGGGAGGCTACATCAATACGAATCCAAATGCCAGATATATACTAAACAGAAAAGTCTAAATTATATATTCACTCAGAATGAATTAAACATGATCAATATAATATATGTTTTACTGAAAAAGGATTATGATTTAATAATCGATTACTTTATTTGAAAATAAAACCAAGTGGTGACACCTTGAGTCAAAAACATCATGCATCATTAACCATGATATATTTTAATACAGTCTTTTGATTAATGATTTGATGAATTTCGTATTTCATGTTGTGGGTGTAGGAAATACTTCTATTTTGTTTTAGGCAACAGTTTAGTTATCATTATTAGGAAAAATTAATCAAGCCCAAAAGTATGACTGTGAGCTATAGAAAAATGTAGACTTATTAAAATGGGATTGGTCATAGAATTTAACAAAAAAATATTGTGATTTATGATTTGGAAAAAAGATTATATTTGGATTTTTATTCTCAGTTGAAGAGTGAATTTACATTTGAATATCATAGCTCTCTATTTTTAGTCCATCCAGGAAGTAATAAGATATATCGAGGCCATCGTGGGTATTACTAGTTGGATGGAATAAAAAGAGATAGAGTAGATTTTATAGTGAACGGTTTGACATGCCAAAAGATTAAGGCAATGAATTAGTTACCCAAGGGGATTCTTCATCCATTGGATGTACTAGAGAGGAAATCTATAAATTCATCCATGGATATTGTGGAAGGGCTACAAATTAATTGAAATGTAACAATGTGTTTTCAGTGATTATTGGGTGACTGACTAAATTTACACATGTTATTACTCTTAGAGATACAATTTCATTAGATCATATTTCTCGATTTTACCTGAAATATATGGGTAGGTTAAAGGGAGAGCCTCTTTCCATTATCTTTTACCAGCATCCTAGGTTCACATCTAATTTTTAAAAGGGCCTTCAGAATTAATTACGAAACAAATTAAATTTTTGTGTAGATTTTCATCATCAATTAGATGGGGAGTCAGAAATAGCAATTCAGTCTTTGGAAAATATGCTTCAAGCTTGTTCAATTGACTACTATTGCATTTGGGGTAAACATTCTTCTATAATTTAGGTTTCATAAAATAATGGTTTTCAATAATGTATAATGATTAAACCTTTTGAGTCACTGTATCGGAAGTGGTGTTGAACTCCATATTTTTAAGATGAATTCAAGGAATGGATGATTATAGGACCATAATTAGTAGAGGAAGTGGTTAAGAAATTCATGATGATTCAGTAACAGATGAGGATAAATCAGAGTAGACATAAATTTAATCTAGACAATAGGATGAATGAATTTTCATTTGAGTTAGGTGATCAGGATTTTATTTGAATCTCAACATGTAAAAGTGCTTAGTGTTTTGGTAAAAAAGGAAATCTATGTCGAAGGATAATTATACCTTATAAAATCCTTGATAATGTTAGACCAGTTTCCTTCTGAGTATAATTTCCCTCGAGATAATCTCAGGTACACAATGCATTTCAGGTTTTGATATTGAGGATGTGTATGCTATATTCATTTATTGGGTTGAGACCCAAATCAGTTAAGTTGGAAGAGAACGTTTCTTAATATGAGAATCATTTTTAGATTCTTGATCTATGAGGAAAAATAATGTGGAATAAGGTAATCTACATGGTAAATATTTTATAGAGAAACCACATTATTGAAGAAGCAATATGGTAATCTAAAAATGATATATGGAAAATATTCCCTCACTTGATTAGTTTGTAAAAAAAATTGAGAGGATGCAATTTACAATATAATGGGATAATTTAAAACCTCAATGTATTAAAAATATATTGAAGTGCATAAAACATTGATTTATATGGATAGTTATAAACTATATGTTAAACATAATTTTTATGGTTCTATGATTCGAATTTCCAAAACTGGTTATCTACGGTTGTGATTAGTATATTATTTGGAATCCGATATAACTAACATATTTTTTCATGAATAGTAACATACAATTATAAATAGTAATATGAATAGTACCATTACCATTATGAATACTTATTCATATTATATTTTTTTTACATTAATAATATAATGAGGTCATGATTATTTTTTCCAGGTGGTATAAAATCAGTTATAGTCTTAAAATTGAAATTTTTGGAAAAAAATATGATTTTATTTGAAAATTAATATTCTTAAATTTTGAAATAAATTTTTAAAAAAGGAGTTCATTTTTTTAATTCTATAGGTTGAAAATGGTAAGGTGTTTTGTTTTGGAATTTTTATTAAATTTTTCATTTTTTGTTGAATTGTGAAATAACATAATTTACAAAATGTGATATGTTAATGAATATAAGAATCATTCGTGATCTATGGATTATGTAAATGTATTTTGGATCAAAATGGAATTCATTTATTACTATTTTAAGCCACATTAATCATGAACATTTATAGACTTTAGCAGAAATATTAAACTAATTATTAAACTAACATAAAACTTATCCACTCATCCACTATAAATTCCACCCTCATCCATTCTTCATCTCAAATAACTCTATCCTTGAACCTTGTCTATGTTATCACAAATACTCTTCCCAATCCCCTACCCCATGTCTAATACCTTCTTCACTCAACAAAATACACAGACCAAAGGCCTTAAAGAGGATCTCAAGGAGAATGTATCATGAGGTAAAAATCAAATTTCATTTTCATGTGTTTTCTTTTCAATTTTTTATTTACTTATAATCAATTCTATTCCCCTTACCCACGAGGTATGAAATCCCATATATTTTATATAGTATTGTTTTTTATCATGTTTATGGAAAAATTCATCATCATTATTCATCTTCTAAAAACTGGTTATAACAACATTTTAACGGTTGAAATGTATTTTAAATTCTATGATATCATCTTTCTTGTTTTGGGGTTTAAATTTATTAATAATATTATGTTATATAATGAAAATAATTTCTGATTATCAAATAACAAACCAAATGATATGGATGTATATCATGATAGATTTAGTTATTGATTTATCCTCATACCATATAACCAAATTTATTTCTGGAACAATTTAATATTGTGTAAACATAGGAATAACATTTAATTCTACTTCTGGAATTTCATTTCAAAATGAGAAGAAAATAAAATACCAACCGACCACAGAAATCATGTAAAGAACGCACCTGAAATAATGGAAGGAAAAAATACTAATATTTAATGGGTGATATGATGTCTGGAAATTATCATTTACATTGTTATAAAAATTAAATTTTTTTGTTAATATTTGAATAACACTATTTTTACCATTATGCATGAGGTTTAAACTTGTTTTATTTAAGCTAATCCTGAGATAAGGGAATTCATAACACAATTTTAATTCTTTGGGTTATACTTATTCTTCATTAATTATGTAATATTAAATTTTTTTTGATAAATATTGTTTATATTATATTGAATTATGATTATTTATAGAGTATATATATACATTACATCAACAATTTTGACACATAGTTCAATTATATGATATTTTTAAGGGTATTTTCATTTAAAATTATCTTTTAAAATTATTTTTTACAAAAGTAAAATGCAATGTTTTATGTAATTATTCAGGTTTTATAATTTTGTTTAGGTTCTTGGTAATTATTCATAATGAATGGTGGGACCAATATATACCACTAATTCATTGGTTATGTGTATGTTGAAGGTTAGACATATGGTTACTCAATGTGTAACTACAATAGTTTCAAAATAAGGTAGCCTCGAGGGTTACATTGTAGTGTAGTGGTGTGGGTTACAAATCATAAGGTTGTCGATTTTGTTAAAAGATTACATATGTTTTCCCTAATAGAACATTATGTTTATTTGTAGGTACATTTTGTTTTGTTGAAACTCAGGGAAATAGTATGTTTTACAAATTTAGTATATATGGGTTCCATGTATTTATTTTTTAATATTATATCATATGGTTACATGTATTGATGGACTAATGTCTTGTGTCCTTTTTTATACCCCTTAGTGTGAATTTATTTCCCATCCCATGTTTTTAAATTACTTTCAGTGGTTATAAGGATGTGTAGGGCAATAAAGGAAGCCAAGTTAATTGTTATGATAATTTTTCAAATAAAACATGTTTTATTTGAAATGATTTATAATTTGTAATAAATGTATACTATATATGTGGTATTTGATCATTATAAATGTGGAATGTTATGTATCTATTATATATAAATTCTATAAAACTATAAACTTAAAATGACCATATATGTGCACGTAATTGATTTCTTGACTATAATTCTTGATTATGTAATATAATATGGTTGGTTCCTTATATTGTTTGCCTCACATGTTTCCCAAACCACTAAAGATCTTGGATTCAAACATTTTCCGGACAGTCCCAAAACATTATTAAGCCTTTAATAATTATTATAAGGATTAAAAATATTATTTAATAAAAATAATTGGATTAATATCTCATCAAATACCTATGATCATAGAAAATCTATTATTATAATTAACAGAATGATATGGGATTAAAATTTAGAGATTTTTTATTTTTGATGTTTCCCCCCTGGAAGGCATTTTTAGGATTTTCTTAAAGATAAATTTAACTACAATGGTTATTTGGAAATTTAAAATAACAGAATTAATTGGAGCAGTGTCATGTAAATTCAGCATGACACAAAGCCATTATAAGAATATAAAGTCTTCTATGTATTAATAATTAGGAATTTAATGTGTTTTATAAATACTTTTTTCACATACAATAGATTATTGTAATATCACGACTCGTAATATAGTAATGATTGTACATCAATTCATGATACTAGAAATAAACTATTACAAAATTGGATTATTCTTTTTGTAAATGTTCTTTGGATAAATCCGAGACATAGATTGGAAACATGGGATCCTAAAATGATATGGGGAAAGAATAACAATGGGTTTCTAGTATAAATAATGTTTCAATGTTTATAAATGAAATAATTTAATGTTTCATAATATTTTACTCGAGACCCTATTTTAGCATGTAAACACCATATCACGAACTATCCCATAATGCATACTCCAAATTACCTCTATTTATGTGTATATTTATATGATTAATTTTTGAATGTTAGAATTTTATTTTATCAAAATAACACTCATATTGTAACCCTTTATGAATATATTAACATAAGGGGATGATTTGGTATTTTTATTAAATAGTTTATATTATCTGAATGTTGAAAAATATTTTTTCACCAAAACAATTCATTTTATTTATACACAAATTAACAAGAAGTTTGTACGTCATATTAAATAGTAAATATTTTTTATATAGAAATTAAATATAATTTTAAAATATTATCATTATATTAATAAAACAATGGTTTTCAAATTATAAACATAAGTAAAATTTACCAATAAAAATATTTTTTTTTGTTTTGTATTAATTATATATGAATGATTATAAACAAATAAGTTTTTTATAATTTATAAGCCACATATAAATTGTTTGTTTTATAATAAAACAATTAAGTGCGTGAAAATCAATAATATTAATAATGTTCCAAAAAATAAATTATATTAAAAAATATAATTTTTGAAAAAAATGCATTGAGGGATGAAAATGGTAAAATTAAATTTCCACAATCAAGTTAATTTTATTTGATAAAAATAAATTAAATTTATAATAATTTTAATATATATATATATATATATATATTACTTTTTAAATGTTATTTTTTTCATTAAAATTAAATTACATAGTTTAATGATTTTCTACAATAGTAAAAGAGAAGTGTGTGTTTCTAAATAAATAATTTTATAAGTGTTGTGTAAATATTATATAAAAAAACTACTAATTTTTTAACAGACAAATATTTTAAATGAAAACTGTGTTCGATATCTTATTGTGCAAAGAATAACACGCAATAATATAACTCCAAAATATTATTATAAGCAGATGAATTTTAAGAACTAGTTTCCAATTTTATGGGAGTGAATAATATTATCTATATTATTAAATAAATATGTAGTTAATATTTGTTTCAAATATAATTCATGATTATGATAAAATATCATTCTTGTTAAAGTCCTCTAATTCCTCAAATATATATATTCTTTAAAAAATATATTTTCTCTCTTTCAATGATATATTTCATATAATTTATTATTCACACCTTTAGAAAATGTATTTGATAAAATTAAATACATTTTTTGTATTTTACATGTGAAAATAACCATATGATGAATATTTTATAATCTTTTTAAATTATTTATTTTTCATGAAATAGTGAAAAATACCGATTTTTGATAAAATGATATTTATTTTAAATATATTAATAAATTTAAAATATGAGTTCTGATTTATATTTTGTCTAAATTGATATCATTTTTATTTTTTATGTTTAAATAATTTAAATTATTTTAAATCAATATTTTAAATTATTTTTGTATAACTTTATCTCTCGGTTTAAACTATGGATTTTTATGAAAATTGTCTTAATGTACATAGTGTATCTCATTTTTCAATAATTAAAATTACCCCTAATGGGGAATTACATCAATTATATTTATATATTATATTTTCTAATATATTAATTTATTCTTATAAAATGCTAATTATTTGTCATATAGTTAATATAAAACCATCATTTCATGAAAAACAAAATTCTTTAAAATCATCTTTTTCGTCATGTATATTGGGTTTTTTAAATATTATACAGCCAATTATATGAAATTAATTTCTTAAAATGGATTCAATAATTTAAATAAAAAGTTTCAATTTTTTCATTTCATTTTAATTTATACGAATAAATAATTTCAACCGTACTAAAAAGTACCCCAGTATTTGTAAAATAATGAAACATGATAAAGATAGAATCTTAAAATACCAAAAAAAATAAAATAGTAAAAGGGGGTATGATTTTTCTGCAACCAAAATCAAAAATTACAACATTATTTTTCAATATAAGATGTTTTAATGAATTCCACCCAAATTGTGGTTTCCATATATATAAAATATGCATTATTTAATCCCATAAAATATCCTAAACTCATGTATATGTACCACTCCCCACCACCCCATTTCTCCTCAAAATAGATTAATAAACTATAATATCTAAAAATAATTAACCTCCCCATTTATCCCCACATCTATGTTCATTTGGTATAGCAGAGAGTCCAATTCCATGGTCTTAAATGATTCTTTCAAGGTGGAGATATTCGAAAGGTTACTTTCACAAACCACCTATATTACATTGTTTTGCTGTTATACCTTCTCCTCATAACCATGTTTTCAGAATATATTATCTCAAAATTAATTAAATTACTGTAAACATAAATTTATAATGTAATATGTTATATCCATATTTATTTTATATATTTTTTCTGAGTGAGACAAACCTATTGCCCAAATTATGAAGGTTAACCTTATACATGAATAATGTTTTTGTTCATTTTCGATTACCACCTAAAAATCATATCATAAATGTTTTATTTTGGTTAAATAAAACTTTTATACGTTTATTAGTACATATTTTCTATTTTGGAAGTAATATAATGACATAATATAAAAAAATTTAGTTCATAATGGCCCGAAAAATCGCCCAAAAAAACTACACCTTTATTATTATCATTTTTCAATTGAATAATCCTCAAATAAAAAATCAATATTAAATATGGGACTATTCAAACATATTTTGATTCATTAATAATATTTTTTTAAAAAACTAGTGTTTAATTTTAATTTTATAAGAATATTAACAATTATACGGATGTATTCTGACCTTGAAACCATGAAATGAACACACAATAAACATAAATAAATGAAATCTCATTTATGAATGTGTGGTTAGATGTTATAAAATTATCATATAATGTATTATAAACATTTAAATGGTTTTAAAATTAATTAATAACATTAATTCTTCCTTTATAAAATATGGGTAATGTACAAAAAACTAAACGGAAGCATGAGATAATGGTTTCCCATCTCAATTTTACTTTTGTGAGAGATATGCATTATTACCCACATGTTTATGGTTTCTGGATTATATAATACTCTATGAAATATATTTTTATGATTCTCATTATTTTAATTTTATAAAAATATTTCTTTTAAAAATTATTTCATTGATGGGGAATACAATTCGACTCATTGAAAAGTTGTGAGGGATTTAATAACAAAATTTCCATTATTTGGGTTTAGCTTCTTCTTTATTGATTATTTTTTTATATGATTATTGGTGAAATTAATTTTTATTATCATATGTGGTATTTAAAATTTTATAATAAGCACAGAGAAAACACATAATAATTTAATAGAATTAAGTCCAACTTTTATTATATTTTATTTATATAGGATTTTCATTAAAAAATTAATCGTTTAATGTTTCCATTAAAAAACTATTTTTCATAAATGACCATGATGTTTAAAACAACATTCTAATTATTTTTTAATAGTAATCATAGGATTTTTTAAATTTTTTTCCACTCATTTTTTAATATATACCAAAAAAATGGATTCAATTGTATATTTTTTTCATATTTTAAACAATATTATTAGAGTCTTTTTCTGACAATAATATAGGTGAAATGTTTCATTAACAAATATGACATGAGGGGATTTTCCCACATTTATAATTCCTTAATTATTTAAATATCATTTTACATTTTTACAATGTTATTTTCAAATGAAATATTTTCTTCTGTAATTTTGTTTTTTTTTCAAACATATGGGATTTTTATTTTGAAGAGGGGTATTTTTTATAAGAATTTTTCAATGATCTCATTTATTGTATTTTTATATGTATGAATATCGTTATTCATCATTGAGTGTAAATATTATAATAACTAATTCTATATTTCATTAAATTATATGTGATTTTTTCTATCAGGGATGTGCTATTTTGATACAATTCAAAATATTACATTGGATGGTTTTTAATTATGTTCAATGATTACGTAATGTTATTTATATTCATTATTATAGTTTAAATAAAAATGTATATGATGATAATGTTTCAAACCTTTAATGGGTGAAATTATTTTTACATTCGAGACATTGTTGGTGATCAGTTAAAGTTATAACCTCGATATATATGTCGGACTCATGATTCAAATCAGTTAGCCAAACCTTATCAGCATTTAATTATTAGATTTTAACAGTCTTATAAACAGTCTTGATAGTAGAGATGATGTTTTCCAAACATAATTGCTATATACCTAATAGATCTAATCCATATTTTGGATGACTATGATAGTATATGTACCATTATTACTTAGATCACGGTGTCCAATAATTATTCATTTCCTTCATTAAGATTATAAATATTATTGTCCATGGATTATTCAATATAATATTATATCTTGATGAATTTCATTCATAGTTTTTGTTTAAATATTATATGGGTTTAATTACTTATAATTTCATTTTGGTTATGATTTTTTTCAGGATAGATACACTTTTACTTAAACATTATTGACCGTCTAATCTCACCCCTTTTTATGTTTTATTTTTCCCTAGGATTCCAGATAGATTATTATGATTGATATAAATTTTTAATTTAGAAGAATAATTTTATAAATGTATTTAATATGTTGAATTTTATATTTTCAATTGAAACATAATGTTAAATTATATAACTTTTTTTCAATAACATATAATCAGTTCATCCCCTCAAGATGTGATTCCTTGAATATTATGTTAGTGTAGTATAGTAACCATTGAATCTAGGATACTGGGGTCAAGGTCATTGTTATTGGTATCAAACCAATATTATTAGAATAAATATGAATAATATTTTTAGAAAAAATTATTATGTAATGAAAACCTTAAATATATTTTATAAATACTCCCAATGAAACAATACATTTCATTTATAGATTAGTTGTATCTAAATTTTCTAATGACATTTAGTATTTTGGATATAATACAATAAGTTTCATAATGTTATGATCTAATTTATTTTGTGATGAAATTTATAAATGTCACTTAGTGGAAAGAATGACAACCATGTCAACTCAAGTAATCCATGTCGAAATTGAAACTTGAGAAATATAATGATGTTGGAGCTACAGCTGGTGCTAAACGACTTTTAACAATACTGATACGACTGCCATAGGTCATGAGAAATGATATGTCCCACATAGAACCAATTACTCATACACGACACAGTGTAACAATGTTATAATGCCTCATGTGTCATCAAACTCCATCATTCAGTGGAACTATAAGTCCATTTTCTATTATGTAATTGATATGTTCCTTATAATTTTTTTCACCTTGATAATTAATGAAATGGAAAAGGATATCAAAGATTCTTATCATCTCTCATGATATAAAAATAAGTGGTGGTAATTATTTCAATACACTAAGGTGGTAGATATAAAACAAATGCAATGGAATGATTTGAAGGAAATTTTATTGAAAACAAATTCCTTGAAAATAACTATTAATCCAACATTCCATGGAAATAAAGGAATTTCATAGACTACATGTGTAATAAAAAATATAATATTGATCATTTCGATGATGGATATAAAACAATAATAGAAGAAAACTATTATGCAAAAAATTATCATCATATGATTATATAATGTCGTGTTACAACATGGATGGGAATTAATTTTCCAATACATATGTTTCTGATGGAATTAAAAATATGAAGATAATAAAATAGAAAAAATAGATAATTGGAAGTAACAAAATAGTGATTTTCCTCCATTTGATAATTTTGGAATGAAACTCCACAATAATTTTTTGAATGTAATGGGAGTTGTTACAAGTGTGGAGGGAACTCCACTAGGATCCTGATTTCAAGATAAATAAATAATCGATGGAATTTTCCAATAGTATGGTGAAGAGGAATAATGAAAATTAATTCCCTAGACATCATGTAAATATACTCCAAATAGAGAAAATATATCATGGCCATTCTTACATGAATGATAGCACAAAATTTTAATTATTATACTACTTGTGTATTTTGATCCAATAAATCTGTTATAATGTTTTATATTTAGATATTCTCAAAACTTCAAAATATTGTACTATAGTGCTATTTATTTATGGATATTAAAAAAATATTTTTAATGTGTAACATGCCGAATTTTTATTAGAATGATTTTTTTTAATTTCATTGATGTATTTTTTTGTACGTTACACCAAGATTATCTTGTACTATACACAACACTGTATTATCTTGTAGTATACTCAAACAATATTCTTGGCTTATGTTGTATGCAAGAGCGACCTTCCTCAATATCGTGTGTTGTACACAATACCGAGTTTCACTAAACAATGATATGTTTTTATAATATTAAAATGAACTAGAAGTTATGAGTAGTATTATCCAAATTTTAATTTTATAAAATTATCATTCATTATACAGATTATCTAAAACATGGTATGAGAACAAAATAAAATTTTTAGGTAAAAAAATTATATTAAAAAAATGCAGTTTTGACACCTTTTGATAGCGCACCCAATTTAAATATAGTTTTTGACAAATTTATAAGTTCAATTTGACGAAATAAAATTATATATTTCAATAAAGATATAAAAATTTACTTTGGATAACTTTTTAATATTTTTTTGTTAACTTTCTTATTTTGATGCATAGTAAAAATACGATATATTTGAATTTAAAAAAACTTTTTTCATCGAGATAATTAATATGGTTAAATTATAATATTGAATGGTTTTATAGTATAAATAGAATATATTTTTAGCATATAATATAATGTATGTCATTAGAATTAATTTGACATTGAAATAATGGGTAAAAACATTTCAATCTTTTACAATGTTTTAAATATTAAAACCACTTTTTCATAACAACGAGATTAATTTTAAATTAATTAATGCATCTTATATGTTTTTAATTATGAAAAATTGATTCCATATTTGGACTCAGTGGGTCCAAACTTTGTTAATAGGTTACATTTATTTTTTTGATATTATGAATAGTAACTACGGTAATTTTTATTTAATACAGTTAAAGGTAAATCGGGTAATTAAGTGTAAAAATAATATTGTAAAATTACCCTAACACATGCCAAAATTATATTGGATTAATTTAAATCAACCCAAATCACCTAAGTGTTGGAATAAAATCATTTTAGGGACTTCGGACATTGAAAATTATATAATTATCATTAAAACCAAAGAAAGTGACAACATGTCACTCTCTTATATATTATAAATGGAATAATTTAATTTAGTGATAAACTTCATAAAACATAGAAAATGAATAGTTTATAGAATGAAAATAAAATTTTTTAAATCATGTGAATTTATTTATAATTTTTATGGATTAAATAATTATTATTAATTATGACAGAATATTGATGTTGAAATTAGTTTATTGATTGAAATATCAAATAAATGGTTTTAAAAATATTAACATAAATATTATATGAACTATTTAATGTGATCCATGAATTTTATAGATAAATATTACATTATATGAATCTATTAAATCTTTTAATTCTAACTTATCATCAGTGTAGATTTTATTTAAATTCCAATAAATGAATAGTGTCAAAATTGACATTATTTTTATATTATAAAAATAATATATTATAAATTTGAGTAAAAATAAAAAAAATATTTAAAAATTAAAAATTGTAATTTATATGTTCTAAAATTTTATAAATATAAAATTATGAACAATTCGTAACACATAGGTAAATATTTATAAAAAAATTAAAATTCAGAATATTATTACCACAAATAAAATTTATAGACTAAAAAAGGATAAATCAAGTTGATACAGTTTAAAATAATTTCCCAACATGTCTAAATTTAATTTTATGATGAGATTACAACCCTTTATCAACTAATCTTCGGATTTGAGTCATTTTTTGAGTTTTATATGTTGGGTTTCAATTTATTATAAATTAATATTTCTTATGTTTCCAAAGGTGGCCCTCTCCTCCCATATAAAAGGGCACCTCTTCCCTATCCTCCTCAGACTATTTTGTGCCTTCAAGCTCATCCAAACACTACCAATTTCTCTTCTAAACTTCCCTAGAAACGTACTAGAGGTCATGATATTATTCAAAGATTATCTTTAGTGCCCTAAGAGGTGGTTTAGAGGAGGCGCGTCGAAGAAGAGGTAATATCCTTTACCGATTATTTCAAGATTATTTCTTATTATACATCCTATTATTCTATTGATTCATAATAAAGTAATAACATAAGTATCAATCATATGGTAATATGTTATTATAAATATTAAACAACCCTATTTCACCATCTACCCATCCTACGGAAAACGAAATCACTGCTCGTGAATATGTACAGAATACTGTCTCCACACCTTGGTGTAATTTGTTTTCCACCACCACATTACATGGATGTGTATAATGGTAAAAAGAATGAAAATATATGATAATTATAGCATGATAAAAATTCTGAGATATTATTTCATCCTCACCAATACCATTCAATAATTATTGGAATTATATAATCGCTCGTGCATACGTACGGATTATCGTCTCCACGACGCGATGAGATTCGTTCTCCATGTTAACCATTCCAGAATGATTATAAAGAATATATATAATAAATAATCATGAAATATATGAAATAATAATGCTAAAATATTTTCGTATATATATATATATGTCATCTACTTACTTCCATTCAACTAAATAAGTAAATGAAAATGTCGTTTATGCCTACGTACGGTCTACCGTCTCCATGAACGGTGTAATTCATTTCATTTCATTATATATTTTATATATACTGAATATATATGATATGTAAATCATTTTTTACATTATGTATGTTAGTAAATATGTAATAATAATATCAATAATAACAATTCCAAACATGTTAGATAAATGAAATCATTTTACCCAAAATGTGGCTTTAACATGGATTTGACAATTGAACAGTTAATGTAATGTCATAAGTGAATCATATATGATATCATAAATATTATTATAGTTCTGTTACAAGTTAATAATATTTTTAAACCCACTATACAGGAGTCTATAACACATACGGAAGAAATTGAACATAAGGTAAGGGAAAAACATGCAATCTCATTTTTATCTGAGATTGTTCATACCTCAGAATTTACTAGGGAATATTTATCATCTACATCCTTATTTACTCAATATGAAATTTTATTTCTATCCTACTGAAATTGTTTAAATCCAATTTTACCAATGTGTGATTTTTTAGTAAATTTTTTGAATGGGATCTTTTTTCTATTTCAGTATGACATACTTTTTGACTTTTCTGGGAAAAATACGAGAAGAATGTTTTTTAACATATACACACTAGGATAGAAAAAGTTTTTAATGTTGCCATTTTTGATGTCAGTTATCTATAACTGATGTGAAAAAAACAGATAGTAATGTTTTTATATCTGTTATTTTAATTTCCGACATCAAAAATCATGCACGTTCATTTTTTACATTGGTTATTAAATATATGACATAAAAAACGAGGTATGTACAAATTTTTTACATCGGTTATAAAATAAATGACTTAAAAAAGGTGGCATATGAGGCATTTTTGACATTGGTTATTAAATAACTGACATAAAAACCCAACCTGATGAATTTGTCACGTTGGTTATATTATAACCGACTTAAAAACCCTACACCCGACAGTTTTTACGTCAGTTATTTTATAACCGATGTAAAAACTTTGCTTTAGGATTTGTTTTCTAGGTTAGTTATAGAATAACCGACGTAAAAAACCAACACACTGCTTTTTTTACGTCAGTTATAAAATAACGGATGTAAAAACTGCGTTATCTGAGGCATTTATAAAGTCAGATATTATAATAACTGACATTATGAATGTAATAAAAATAGTTTATAACGTCGGTTATTATGTAACCAATGTTATATAACAGTTAAAAAATTAACATTCCCTGTTGATTTTCATTGATGATTTTTCGATCGACAGACCGGTGACTTGTCTCTCTCGTGCGGAAAACCCTAATCAACACTTCAGTCTCGTTTTGTTAAACTCATTTTTCCATCATCATTTATCATATTTACTCTCCTCAAATCTATCATATCCACTCACAACACTCACGTAAGCCTCCCATAATTTTATTTCCTTCATTTTTTTCCGGATATTCTATTTTTACGTTTCACGGTTTTTTTTGTTTAAACTAGGTAATATTCTTCGATTTCGAACCCTATTACATCGTTTTTCCATCATCATCTTATTTATTATGACCATATCTATTAGATCGACTCACAATATTCATGTAAGCCTCACCTACTTCTATTTCATTTGTTTTTGTTTCGCGGTTGACCCACATTGATGGTAATTTTTGTTGTCATTGACAACTAATGATCTCATTGACCTATATTACTTCAATTTATATGTAAGTTATTGTGATACACCCATTCTATGTACTAGTGTGATTTATTTTATAATTATATATGGTTTTTCATGGTGGAATGTTTGTTTTGGATCGTTGGTTGTTTCTATTTTGGGTATCACAATTTGTAGTTCCATAATCTATTTATGTCGCTTATTTTCGTGGAATATTAGAAGTCTTCATAAGCTATTAAAACCCGATTCATTGCACAATAGAGAATTTTAGATTATTAGGAGATACAGTTCATGCTTCTCATTTTGAATAATAGAATGATACCAAAACTAGTAGCCTGAGATTAAAATCCCTAGATATGACAAAACTAGTAGCTTGAGGTTAAAATCCCATGGTTCTGGGGGGCTGTCAAGAGGGTTGGTGGCTTTCAAGGGGGTTGTGGGTTTCCAGGGGGTTGGGGGCTGTCCAGGGTGTCCGTGGAGGTGGGGGGGCAGTCTTGGGGTGTCTGTGTGGGGGGGGGGGGGTCCAAGGGGGTGGGGGTGTCCAATGGGTGGGGGCTTGTACATAGGGTTAGGGGGTTGTCTGGGGGGTGGGGGATATCTAGAGGGTTGGGGGTGTCTAGGGGGTGTCCAAGGGGGTAGGGGTGGGGGTGTTGTGTGGTGCGTGGTGCGTGGTGTCCAGGAGGGGTGGGGGTTCTGTCTAGAGAGGCGGGGGATGTCCAGCGGGTGGGGGCAGTCTAGAGGGGTGGGGGTAGTCTAACGGGGTGGTGGTGTCCATGGAGTCTCCAGGGGGTGTCCATGTAACACCCCATGCTTCTACGGTCTGTTTCCCTTTGAATAATGCAGTGACGTGCGTTGTACGCAACTTCGATATTATAACACACCATAACCAATCAAACTAGCCGTTATGAATAGTAATACATAGTTTTTGAAATTTTATAAATTTTAAATTTCTAATTGGACTTTAGTTTTGGATTCAAAATATCGAAATTAGCTTAGGGTGAAATTTTGGTACTTTTCGGATAACTTTCATATTTTGGTGACTAGTGAAAATTACTAAATTTTAATTAAAAACAACATTTTTAATCAAAATATTTAATAGTGATAAAATATTAATTTTAGTGGTTTTAAAGTATATTTAGAATATATTTTTACCATTTAATACAATGTTGGTCTTTGGATGATATTTCACATTTAAACCAGACATAAACAAGTGTCAATCTTTTGATAGTTATTATCTCTTAAAAACACGCTATTTGTTTTGACGACGGGAATTAATTTTTAAATTAATTAATTCAATTTATTTTTTTTGAATTTGGTAAAATATACATCATTTTTGAGTTCATAATATCAAATATATCTTAGGCCTAATTGTTGATATTTTTCTGGAAACATTCATTTTTTGATGAACAGTGAAACCACTAAGTGGTAGTTCAAAAACTGAATTTTTCAAAAAACATAATTTTACAGCTTCTGTGAGTGGAATTTTGAAAATCCGAGAGACACAGTTAATATCAAGGAGTAAAATTTGGTTCATTGAGATGAATGTATTTTTTGGTGAATAGTATCTTTTTACATTTATTTACCACTGTTAAAAGTAAATAGGGTAATTAAGGGTAAAAATGATATTATTATTACCCTAACACATGTCCTAATTCTATTGGACAAGTGTATCTCGACCAAAAACAACCTTAGGAATAAATTATTATCATTTAGGTCAACTTGGATTAGATTAGGACATTTATTATTATTTAATTCAAAGAAGAGTTAAAAGAGTAAAAAATCAATGTTTATTTACTAAAACATTTATAATATTGGGATACACATCATATAAATTAGATTATAAATATTCATTAGAACGTTAAATAGATTTACTACATAATAATGTTTTATTTATAATTTTTATACATTAAATAATTTAATTTATTAATGACACAATGATGATGCAGTAATTACAATAATATTGAAAAATTAAAATAATTTATATTATAAATACCAAAATAAATATAATTAGAGACTTTTATTGAATTAAACTATTTTTCTAGGTCAATATGACATATTATTATTGATTTAATTGAATTGTTTCGATGTAATCATTCTAATATGAGTTTCACAAAAATCAATTATAGAATAGTGTCAAAATTGACATAAAAGAGTTTCTTAAAAAAATATTTTATTATTAATTGATATTAAATTCATAAAAATCTAAGGATAGGACAAGAGAATTATATCATGAAAGGTGTATCATTAATGGACCACTTGGTAGTCTCTTGGATGTATATAGTAAGTTTATTAACCATATAATATAAAAATATAAAGAGACATTGTAAAAGTGAAACTAATTAAATAAGAGTCAATACATAAAGATAAGGTTAATATACTGACCCAAACCTGTCTAAATTATATTGGTTGAGTGTTTTCCTACCTATCCCCACCTTAAAATCTAAATTATACACTTTGGAGCCATTAGAAACAGAATATGAATTTATTATAAAATAAAATTTCTAGCACTTCCAAAGGGGTCCCTCACCCCTCTTATAAAAGGGCACTCTCCCTTCTCATTAACTCACACCTTCAATTCCTATTAGTTCGGCCAAACCCTTCCCAAATATCTTCTAAACTTCCCTCACTAAAACATAGAGTCCTTATTTGGATCAGAAAGCCAATATAAGGAGCCCTTTCGATCAAATCAAAAGGAAGAACCCGAAGAAGAGGTAATGTTTTCACCACCTTTTTTAAAGTTCCTTTCTTCTTCCACTTATTCTTTCATTGTTATTTCTATTATAAAATAATAACTCCAGTATCATATATATACTGTGATGTTATTAAAAATATGGTACAACCATATTCAGTATTCTATCCATCCTTTGAATGGCATGTCACCATACGTGTGTACGTACAGCTTACCGTCTCCACGTCGTGGTGTAATGGTCATTGAATAAATTATTATTTGGATGGGTATAATAATGTTGTGTAATTCATGTAAATAATAAATATAACATGAAAATTATTTTTTCTATATGATATAACATCCAATTATATATTATTTTAACATCAAAAGAATGATATTGTCGCTCATGCGTACGTACGAACAACCGACTCCACGAAAGCGATGAGATTCATTCTCCATCGTATCCATTCAAGTATAATTATCATTTGATGATTTAAAAATAATATGAAAGTAATTGATATAATTCTGGATATGAATATGATACAACATATCCATAAAAACATGGGTTAAGGAAAGAAACATATAAAAGAAAACAAGTAAGTTAACACCCGAAACAACGATATACTAAGATATTATTAACAAATCAATGTTAAAATATCATATATGATACCATATTAATGTAAATGATTCTTGTATAATTCAATAACAATTATTTCACCATTATACAGGAGTTTAAACTACCATCTATCAAGGAAAAATTACAAAGTAAGGGGTTTCTTATCTCACTTTTAATTCCGGGAGAATTATATTGTTCACCACTTATTTATTACACATGGTTTGTGTACTGCCCATGTTTGTATTCATTGTGAAATATACTTCAATTCATGTATATTAACATCATCATTGTATGATCCTTCTTTCATGGGTGTATGTTTTGTAAGATACAAAATCAATAAAGGAATTTGAAATTTCAATTTCCACTCATTCGGCATTACGCATACTTCATTGATTATTTTACTCCATGATTATGTGTAGAATAACTATTCATTTGATTATGTCATAATTTCCACTCCTTGTTCTGTGGATATAATTTTTATACACATAATCACTCCATTCATAAATTCTCAAGCCATCGGTATGAACTTGATCAGAGTAATTATAACTCTATCTCCATTTGTTGAGTTAAATATCCAATTCATTGGTGTTGTTTTTACAAGAATATGTGTGAATGTCATCTGATTGATTTACACTAAATATCCAATCATATTGAGGGTATTTTTAATTTTCACACATAATAATGTCGTTTATTTATCCTTAACCAAAGGATATGGTGTTTATAATAGAATTCCACTCAATTTACATTCCATTGAGACTTATTTGTTGTTATACACCAAATCACTTTTATATGGTGTATATAATGTACATTGACATAGTATATAATGAATCCCTTTATTCTCATGATGTTATAAAGTTTTTATTACCTCAATTATTTGAGTTCAAGTGTCTCTCTTTTGGTTAGAAACTCTAACTAAAATACATTTTTAAGTGTTTTAAAGATTGATTATTCTAAATCTTTCTCATTAATGTCCATGATTTAAAAATGGTGTTATGGATTTATTTATGTGGACATTAATGATTTAAAATCAAAATTCATTTTACAAGATTCAAAGTGGTATGGGACACTTTGATTCTAAAATCTATTTTAAATTGATTCTTGACAAATAGTGTGACATTTAAATGATTTCAAGAAAAAGGGGTATATTTCACTCTAATTGTTTTGATGATTATTTTCATCTATGTCAATATCCTTCATCATTCTCAATTGAGGTTAATATGTTACAATAAAATATTCCATATTTTATCTAATGAGTTATGTTTGACTATGGATGTGCTATTTTTATACCATTCATGGTTTGTGGATAAATTTTTGACATTTCATATGCAAGTTTTAATACGAATGTTTATGTTATGTTTAAAACTTTTCATATGAGGAATACATTGGAATTAGTAAGTGACGGGCGGATCCCACTATAGCTTCTCGATGCATCAGTAGGTCACATGAGACAAACTAGTGTCTTGGCACAAAGCCTTGGAAATATCTTATTTGTAGTCTTGGAACGAGGTCTTGGCTATGTGGTTATGATAGTCTGGCATTATGCATTCCATCATTATGAAAGTCGTTATTGATATTTCATGTGATGATTCGACTAGTAGAATATCCATGTGAGTAAGTAAATGGCATTATTTCATTTTATCATTTCCATAGTATTCTGAAGTTCAATTTTAAAAGGCTTTCATTTTAGTCATATATTGCCTTAAGTGTTTATGCTTAGATATGAAATCTTATGCTATATTATTATCCTTACAGAGCATCTGAGCTCACCCCTTTCAATGTTTTATTTTTCCCAAGATGTGAAGAAGTAATTTATGAATGAACTGTAGGGATAGTATGAGGGGATATGAAGAAAAAATGTTGTTGTCGTTTTTTTACCTTATGATGTAATGTAAGACATATGAATATATCTAGTGATTCCAAGACTACTAAACTAATCGGTCTTTCGAGACTTGATCCATTTTGATCATGCCAATGTTATGTAATAATGCACAGACACTGTGTAACTGGGGTCAGGACGTTACACTTGGTATCAGAGGAAGTTTAGTACAAAACATGGAAGCTATATTTAGATAAACTCTGATTAGAGAACGTTGACCTAAGATGAACTTTGAGGATTGGTATAGAAGAAATTCCTAGAATTTTTGTATTGTATAGGTTTTGTGATTTCTCCGAGCAATACATCTATGTCTGGATAGGAGTAGTTAGAGTCGGATCTGGCACAGATGTACCTAGGGGTAAAACCCAAAAACACCGCTTTGAGTTAGAAACGAACGGGAACAGGTGCACGACAACGGGCCTTGCTGCACTCTTGGTTACAACACTCCTGGGGGATATGCTTAGGATAATTTAGATTTTATTTACTAACCAGTTTGATTTATTAAATATATAATATGAGAGTAATGACCTTGGTTAATCCAAATGTGTTTCAAATTGAGAATATGGTGACATGTTAATCTCAAAATGATTTTATGAAAAATGTTACTCACAAAATGATTTATGGTTTTAGACAATGGTTGGATTCCAATGAAGTCATAGTGACTTTGAGAATGATGTACAAGGTGGGAATGGTGGTGGAAATGGGAAAACAAATGGAATGTTGATAGGCGTAAAATATATCGTCTTAATTCCAAATCAATTTTCCAAAAATATGATCAACAATATATATATTAACAAATTCCTGAACTCAAAAAAGAAGAGAAAGGTGATGAATGATAAGAGCTCTAGCAGTGGAGACCATGGAGAAAGGAATCATCAATTTCTATCATGCCAGAAATGTGGAAGGAGATACCCACGAAAGTGTCTCAATGGGACAAAGAAATGCTTTACTTGTGGGACGGATGGACATAAAGTGAAGAATTGTTGAAGAAAAATGAAGTGTACTATGGAAGAAGATAAAAATGGTCCCAGGAGTCCATTTACAGTCATTTTCCGTAAATGTAGGGGACATGTCCATTACCTGAGTGAATGCCCTATTCTATAGGAAATTTTATTGGTCAAAGAACAAGCTATGTTGAAATAAATGGTTAATGAAATGTTTAAAAAGTATTAGTGCTCCTTGTTGATGGGTTTACTTTGGAATAATTTTCTATTATATTTTTAATCCTTCCGTTTTCCATGTGAGAATGATATTTGAGGAAGAATTATCTTTTCTCTTGTGGATATTGCTATAAATAACCATTTGGTTTTATATGATCGTTGGGTTTGAGGCAATTATAAGTTATTATAATTTGGGATGAAAATGAAAGGTATGAGATAAGATTTGTGGTTAAATTATGTTATGGGTATTTTGAGTATTTTATCTCATTTTGGTAATGTTATAAACTATTGTTTTTGAGAAAGGAAAACATGCAGAACGTGTGACAACCCGTCTCGTCGGACAAAGCTGTGGGAATCGAACCCACAACCAAAGTGAGATTGGGATTTATCACCTACCACTGGACTACGTGAATTCCCTGGTTAGTGTGACTATTACTTTTAGTCAAATGATTTTATTGATAATTAATAATTTGATTTGGGATCTTATGTCTTATCAAATGAATACCCTTAGTATAGGAAAATTATTTTGTAATTAAGTGATAAATGTTATTTTGGAAGTTTTTATCTTTGTTGTATGGAAAATAGAATAGTATGGGATTTAATTTGAACAGTAATGGTGGATTTTTATCTATGTTTTTATTGTGGATTTATAGTGATTTTGGTTGTTTATGGAAATGATTAGGTTAATTACTTTTAAATATGTGACTTTAAGAGTAATTAATGTCATTTGGAGATACAATTTAATGTGGAAGACTACATTCTTATAATTTTTGAGTTTCAATATTAGTTTGGATTATATTGATGGATTTTAAGGAAAATTGATTATTGAATGGTATTTATTTAACTTTGGGGTATTGATGGTTTAATTTTAGAAATTAAGATTAGTGCTTATTTTTCTCTAATGGAATATCCATTTGGGGGGTCATCAAATATTATACTAACCATTTTGGTTTTGATTAATCTCTAATGACAAGGTAAATATAATGTTTATCCTACGTGGATCATGTATTTTTATAGAAGATTATTCTATCTCTTCCATTGTGACCAAGTCTTCTTGAATACTCATTGTTAAAAAAAATGAGTTATTGGTAAAAAGTTATTAAAGAATGAAACTATACTTAAAAAGTAATTATATCTCTTTATGTTCTTATTCAATATCATAAATGAATTCCTCGTCCTTATGTAATGTAACTTCAAACAAAAAAAATGTTGTCCGTTTACTTTTCATAATGGGAGACTATGGAACGTTTGTCCCAAAAAAAGTTTGTGATTTTATTATTTTTAACTTTCTCCTAATCATGTTATCTATCCCTCTCCATTAGAACTGAACACTTTATTTATCGTCCATATCCATGTTTTCCTACATGGAATCATAGTATGGCTTATCTTGGGTGACCTTTATACCTCTCTTCATTTTTTTAAAGTGATAGTTTTATTGACTCTTTTTCCGATGTGGGACATTCCATTATATTCTCAATCCCAATTTTAAAAAAAATTGCGGGGACGCAATTTATTGAAGTAGGGGAGAATGTAACACCCCATGCTTCCACGGTACGTTTCCCTTTGAATAATTCAATGACGTGTGTTGTACGCAACTTTGAGATTCTAACACAACACAACCAATCAAACTAGACGTTATGAATAGTAATACCAACATTTTGAATTTTTATAAATTTTATCATTCGAAATTGACTTCAGTTTTGGATTTTTAATATCGAAATTAGCTTAGGGTGAAATTTTGGTACTTTTCGGATAACTTTCATATTTTGATGAATAGTGAAAATTCCTAAATTTTAATTAAAAACAACTTTTTTAATCGAAATAATTAATAGTGATAAGTTATTAATTTGAGTGGTTTTAAAGTATATTTAGAATATATTTTTACCATTTAATACAATTTTGGTCATTTGATGATATTTCACATTTAAACCAGACATTAACAAGTGTCAATCTTTTGATAGTTATTATTTTTTAAAAACACGAAATTTTTTTGACGACGGGAATTAATTTTTAAATTAATTAATTCAATTTATTAGATTTGAATTTGGTAAAATAGACATAATTTTTGAATTTATAATATCAAATATAGCTTAGGCATAATTTTTTGTATTTTTTTGGAAACTTTCATTTTTTGATGAATAGTGAAACCACTAAGTGGTAGTTAAAAAACTGAATTTTTCAAAAAACATAATTTTACTGCTTCTGTGAGTGGAATTTAGAAAATACGAGAGACACGGTTAATTTCAAGGAGTAAAATTTGGTTCATTGAGATTAAAATAATTTTTGTTGAATAGTATCTTTTTAGTTTTATTTACCACGGTTAAAAGTAAATAGGGTAATTAACGGTGATAATGATATTAATATTACCTTAACACATGTCCTAATTCTATTGGACAACTGTATCTCTACCACAAAGAACCTTATGAATAAAATATTATCAATTAGGTCCACTTGGATTATATTAGAACATTTATTATTATTAAATTCAAAGAAGAGTAAAAAGAGTTAAGATCAATATTTATTTACTAAAACATTTATAATATAGGGTTACACAAAAGATAAATTCGATTATAAATATTTATTATAAATATAAAGATATTTCCTACATAATTAAATTTTATTTATAATTTTTAGACATTAAATAATTTAATTTATTTATGACACAATGATGATGCAGTAATTACTATAATAGTGAAAAATTAAAAAAATTCACATTATAAATACCAAAATAAATATAATTGGAGACTTTTATTGAATTAAAATAATTTTATACGTTAATATGACATATTAGGAATGCTTTAATTTAATTTTTTCGAAGTAATCATTCTGATATGAGTTTCAAAAAAATCAATTATTGAATTGTGTCAAAATTGACATATAAGTGTTTTTAAAATAAATATTATATTATTAAATGATATTAAATTCCTAAAAATCTTTGGTTCGGACAGGATACATATATAATGATATTTTTATCATTAATGGACCACATGGGGGTCTCTTGGATGTATATAGTAAGTTTATTAACCATATAATATAAAAATACAAAGTGACATTATAAAAGTGAAACTAATTAACTAAGACTTAATACTTAAAGATAAGGTTAATATAATGACCCAAACCTGTATAAATTAAATTGGATGAGTGGTTTTCCACCTATCTCCACCTTAAACTTTAAATAATCCACTTTGGAGCCATTAGAAACAGAATATGAATTTATTATAAAATAATATTTCTAGCTTTTCCAATGGTGCCCCTCACCCCTCTTGTAAAAGGGAACTCTCCCTTATCATTAACTAACCCCTTAAAAACCATTTGGTTCAACCAACCCCTGCCCAAATAATCTCTCAACTTCTCTCACTACAACCTAGAGGCCTTTGTTTTTTCATAAATCCAACCTACGGAGCCCTTTTGATCAAATCAAAAGGAAGAACCCCAATAAGAGGTAATGTTTTCACCACTGTTTTTCAAGTTCCTTTCTTCTTCCACTTCTTCTTTCTTTGTTATTTCTATTCAAAAATAAAAACTCCAGTATCTCTTATATACTGTGATTTTATTATAAATATGGTACAACCATATTCAGTATTTTATCCATCCTTTGAATGGCATGTCACCATACGTGCGTACGTACAGCTTACCATCTCCACGTCGTGGTGTAATTGTCATTCAATAAATTATTATTTGGATGGGTATAATAATGATGTTTAATTCATGTAAATAATAAATATAACATGATAATAATTTTTTATATATGATATACCATCCAATTATATATTATTTTAACATCAAAATAATGATATTGTCGCTCGTGCGTACGTATGGACTACCGTCTCCACGAAAGCGATGAGATTCATTCTCCATCATATCCATTCAAGTATAATTATCATTTTATGATTTAAAAATAATTTTTAAGAACTTGATATAATTCTAGATATGAATAGCATACAAACTATCCATAACAAACATGTCTTACGTAAAACAACTTATAAAAGAAAACGAGTATGTTAACACCCGAAACAATGATAATACTAAGATATTATTATCAAATCAATGTTAAAAGATCATATATGATATCATATTAATGTAAATAATTATTTTATAATTCATTAACAATTATTTCACCATTATACAGGAGGTTAAACTACCGTCGACCAAGGAAATAGTACAAAGTAAGGGGTTTCTTATTTCACTTTTAATTCCGTGAGAATTCCATTGTTCACCACTTATTTATTACACGTGGTGTGTGTACTATCCATGTTTGTATTCATTGTGTAATATACTTTAATTCATGTATATTTACATCATCATTTTATGATCCTTCTTTCATGGGTTTATGTTTTGTATGTTACCAAATCAATAATGGAATTTGAAATTTCAATTTCCACTCATTCGGTTGTACGCATATTTCATTGATTATTTTACTCCAAAATTATGTGTAGAATCACTATTCATTTGATTATGTCATAATTTCCACTCCCCTTTCTGTGGAAATAATTTTTATACACATAATCACTCCATTGATATATTCTCAAGTCATCGGTATGAACTTGATAAGAGTAATTTTAACTCAATCTCCATTTGTTGAGTTAAATATCCAATTCATTGGTGTTGTTTTTACAATAATATGTGTGAATGTCATCTGATTGATTTACACTACATATACAATCATATTGAGTGTATATATATTGTTCACACATAATTATGTCATTGATTTATCCTTAACCAAATGATATGGTCTTTATAAGAGAATTTAACTCAATTTACATTCCAATGAGACTTCTTTGTTGTTATACACCAAATCAATTTTATATGGTGTATATAATGTACTTTGACATAGTATATCATGAATCCCTTTATTGTAATGATATTATAAAATTTTTATTACCTCAAATATTTACATTCATGTGTCTCTCTTTTGGTTAGAAACTCTAACTGAAATACATTTTTAACTGTTTTAAAGATTGATTATTCTAAATATTTCTCATAAATGTCCATGTTTTAAAAAAGGTTTTAAGGATTTATTTATGCGGACATTAATGTTTTAAAATAAAAATTCCTATTAAAAGTTTCAATGTGGTACAGGACACATTGATTCTAAAATAGCATTTAAATGGATTCTTGACAAATATTGTGACTTTTAAATGATTTCATGAAAAAGGGGGATATTTCACTCTAATTGTTTTGATAATTATATTCATCTATGTCAATATCCTTCATCAATCTCGATTGAGGTTAATATGACAAAATAAAATCATCCATATTGTATCGAATGAGTTATGTTTGACTGTGGATGTGCTATTTTTATACCATTCATGGTTTGTCGAAAATGTATTGACATTTCGTATGCAAGTTTTAATATGAATGTTTATGTTCTGTTTAAAACTTTTCATATGAATAATGCATTGGACTTAGTAAGTGATGGGTGGATCCCACTATAGCTCCTCGTTCCATCGGTAGGTCTCATGAGACAAACTAGTTTCATGGCACAATGCGTTGGAAAAATATTATTTGTAGTCCTGGCACGTGGCCATGGATATGTGGTTATGATAGTCTGGCATTATGCCTTCCATCATTATGAAAGTGGTTATTGATATTGCACGTGATTATTTGACTAGTAGAGTATCCATGTCAGTAAGTAAATGGAATTATTTCATTTTATCATTGCCATATTATTCTGAAGTTCAAGTTTAAAAGGCTTTTGTTTTAATCATACATTGCCTTAAGAGTTTATACTTATCTATGAAAGCTTCTTCTATATTGTTATCCTTACTGAGCATATGAGCTCACCCCTTTCATTGTTTTATTTTTCCAAGGATGTGAAGAAGTAATTTATGAATGAACTACAGGGATATTATGAGGGGATATCAATACAAGATGTTGTTGTAGTTTTTTTACCTTATGATGTAATGTAAGACATATTAATATATCTAGTGTTTCCATGACTACTAAACTAATCAGTCTTTTGAGACATGATCCTTTGTGATCATGCCAATGTTATGTAATAATGCACCGACTCTGGGTAACTGGGTTCAGGGCGTTACAGTCTAAGTGGGTGGGGTGGTTCTTAGAGGGTTCAGGGGGGCTGTCCAGAAGGTTGGGGGGCAGTCTAGGGGTGTGTGTGTGGGCGGGGGGGGGGGGGGGGGGTAGGGGGTCAAAAGGGGTGCTGGTGTCTAAGGGGGTGGGGGGCTTTCCAAGGGGGTTGGGGAGGAATGTCCAGAGGGTTTTTGGGGTTGTCCAGCGGTGGTGGTTTTCCAGAGGGTTGGGGGGTTTCCAGTGAGGGTGTCCATAGGGGTAGGGGTGGGGGTGGTGTCCAGAATGGTGGGGGTGATTTCTAGAGGGGTGGGGGCTGTCCAGGGGGCGGGGGTTGCCCCGAGGGGTGGGGGATGTCCAAGGGGGTGGTAGTGACCATGAGATGTCCAAGATGGTGGGGGTGGAGTTCAGAGGGTTTAGAGGGTTTTCCAGAAGGATGGTGGTGTCTAGGGTGTCCATGGAGGTGGGGGGGGGGGGGGGGGTCCAGGTGTGTGTGGGGGGGGGGGGGTCAAAGGGGGAGCGGTGTCTAAGGGTGTGGTGGGGGGGGGCTATCCAAGGGGGTGGGTCCTATCTAGAGGGTTTGGGCGGTTGTCTGGGGGGTGGGGGGATATCCAACGGGTTTGGGGTGTCTAGGGGGTGTCCTAGGGGTTGGAGGTGAGGGGTGGTGTCCAAGAGGGGTGGGGGTGTTGTATAGAGGGGTGGGGGATATCTAGGTGGTGGGGGCTATCGAGAGGGGTGGGGGCTATCCAAAGGTTTGGTGGTGTCCAGGGTGTGTCCAAGGGGTGGGGTGGTGTTCAGGGGGTTCGGGGCGGGGGGCGTCCAGAGGGTTGGGGGGGGGGGGGGGTTCTAGGTTGTCCATGGAGGTGGGGGGGGGGGGCAGTCCAGGGATGTGTGTGTGGGGGAGGGGGTGGGTCCAAGGTGGTGTGGTCTCGAAGGGGGTCGGAGGGTGTCCAAGGGGGTGGGTGGGTGGGGGGTTGTCCAAGGTGGTGGGGGCCTGTCCAAGGGGTTTGGGGGGTTTTCCAGAGGGTTGACGGTGTCCTTGGGGGGGGGGGTTCCAAGGGGGTAGGGGTGGTGTGTTGTCCAGGAGGGGTGGGGGTGCTATCTAGAGGGGTGGGGCTGTCCAGGGGGTGGGGTTGTCCATAGGTGGGGGGTGGGGCTGTACAAGGGGGTGGTGGTGTCCAGGGGTTGTCCAAGGGGGTGGGGGTGGTGTTCAGAGGATTCAGGGTGTTGTCCAGAGGGTTGGGGGTGTCCAGGGTGTCCATGATGGTGTTGAGGGGGGGGGGGGGGGGCAGTCCAGGAGTGTGGGGGTGGGGTACAAGGGGTTGGGGGAATGTCCAGAGGGTTTGGGGGTGGTTGGGGGGGCTGTCTAGATGGTGGGGTGGGGTCTAGGGGGTTGCCCAAGGGGGTTGGAGGTGGGTGGTGTTGTCCAGGAGGGGTGGTGGTGTCCAGGAGGGGTGGGGGTGTCCAGGAGGGGGAGTTGTCCAAGGGTGTGGTGGTGTCCATGGGTGTCCAAGGGGGTGGGGGTGGTGTCCCTGAGGTGGGGGGGGGGGGGGGGCTGTCTAGGGGGGGTGGTGTCCCGTGAGTGTCCAAGGGGGTGGGGGATAAGTGTCTGTTGGGATTGACTACTTCATCGTGGTTTGTGAGATTATGAAATAATGATTGGATTGTTTCATGGATATTAGTGTTTCAATATGATTATATTAGGTTATATATATTTTGACCAGTCATCGACTAATAGAAAATTATTGGTTATGGGGGATGCCATGTCGTGGTTTTCAAATATGCGTAGTTATCCTGACCCCAGTGTGCCGTGATGATTGGATTTACATTTGGATTTTCTCCTTTTGAGTTTTTATTTTAAATTTTATTTGATTCATAGGATTACACCATTTTCCCCAATTTTCTATCAACCTTTAGGGGCCCCATGGTTTTCTTTGATTCAATGGAATTTAACACTGTTATATCTACCTATATTTTATTTTTAAAATCATATTCATGCATATTTTTTTAAATACACATAGATTTGTTTTATATTTCAAAATTGTTTTACAATCAAATTATGATTTTTTTCATATAAAAACATATTTTCCTTATCTTAATAGATGTATAATTATGATATTATTTATAGGTAATAATGAGTTGAAATTGGATTACGACACATCGAATGAGCAATGAATACAAGGAAGGTGTTGATGCGTTTTTGGAATTTTCTAAACGAAATGTTCCACGTTGTGAAATTTTTTTTGTCCATGCCTGAAATGTTTGAATATGAAGAAGTTGATAATTAGGGAGATAAAAGATCATCTGATTTGTCATGGATTTAATCTGAGTTACAGCCCTTGGATTTTGAATGGTGAAACTGGTCGGAATTTCACTGATGTTGATGATTCGCAAGATGGTAACTCTGATAGAATTGAAGAAATGATTCACAATATTGCAGCAGAAAAAATTGAGATAGAACATAATGTTGCGCGTCTATATGTTGATGCTGAAAAACCATTATATCATGGTGGTACATATTTTATGGTTTTGTCAACGGTGTTAAGATCCATTAACCTGATGGCGAAACATGGATGGAGTGATAGAAGTTTTACAGTGCAGCTACAATTTATGAAAGTCATTCTTCCAAAAGATAATGATCTTCCAGATTCACATTATAAGGCCATGAAAATATTATGCCCGATGGGATTGGGATACAAGAAATAAATGCCTGTCCGAATGACTATATTATATAGAGGATGGAATATGAATTTATGTTATAGTGTCCTAAATGTGGGAAATCACTATATAAGGATAAAGAAAAATCACCGGCTAATGTAGAGATTACAAAGATCCATTCAAAGGTATTTTGGTATCTTATTATAATTCATCGTTTCTAACATTTATTTTCTAATTCAAATGATCCAAAAAGATTAATATGGAATGCACATGAGCAGTTATGTGCTGGAAGAATATATCATCGAGGTGATTGTCCAAAATGGATGAAAAATGATGAGCAGTATTCTACATTTGGAAATGAAATTAGAAATCTCAATCTAGGGTTGTGTACAGATGGAATGAATCCATACCGAACCCTCAGTAGCACACATAGTTCATTGGCTATTTTCTAGGTAATTTACTACCGCTCTCCTGAAGTTTGTATGAAGCGCAAATATTTCATGTTGAGTATAATGATCTCTGATCCAAAGCAACCCTGCAATGATATTGATGTTTACATGTCACTATTGATTCATTATTTGAATCTTGTACGGGATGATTGTATTAGGTTTTATGATTCTTATAAAATGGAATATTTTCAACTGCATGTTGTGCTTTTGTTCACTATAAATGACTTCCCAGCATTTGGAAATTTGTCTGGATACAGTGTTAAAAGGAATAAATCATTTCCAATTTGTGAACAATAGACGTCATATTTTCAATGGCATCATGGGAGGAAAACAGTGTACATGGGTCATCAAAGGGTTTTGCTTATGGATCAACCTTATAGAAGAATAAAAAGGTATTAAATGGCTCACAAGAATTTGATATTTGTCCAAAACATTTATCCCCTAATCTATATTTTGAGAAGGTGAAAAACCTTGATGTGACATTGGGAAAGACACAGAAATCTGGTAATGATAGACATATTTGGAAGAAAAGGTAAATATTTTTTGAGCTACCATATTAGAGATATCATGAAGTCATACATAATATTGATGTCATGCACGTTGAGAAGAATATATGTGATTGTTTTGTTATAACATTGTTAGATATTAATGGAAATACAAAAGATGGGTTGAATGAAAGATTAGACTTACTATAAATAGGAATACGTTTGGAGTTAGCACCCACTCATAATTGAAGATGAACATTTCATCCCCTAGCTTGTCATACATTATCGAAGAGGTAGAAAATTAGCTTTTGTTAGTGTCTTCTTGATATCAAAGTTCCTCAATGTTAATCTTCAATTGTAAAAAAATCTCCTTGAAGGACTTGATGATGATAGTTATGAAATCACATGATTTTCACGTCATGATGCAACAAATTCTACCAGTTACGTTGCATGGAATATTTCCCATCCGTGTCTAAAAGACTATAATGAAGTTGTGTTATTTTTTCAATTCAATTTGTAATAAGTAAATTGATGTGAATGCTTTGAAAATTTTGTAAAAGGATGCAATTTTCATACTTTTTCAATTGGATAAGTATTTTCCACCGACTTTTTTTGATATAATGGTGCATTTAATGATTCATCTGGTTCGATAAATAAAGCTTTGTGGACCTGTATATCTTAATTGGATGTATCCTTTTGAAAGGTATATGAAAATATTAAATGGTTATGCTAAGAATCCTTATCGAACTGATTCCTCCATTATTGAAAAGTATATTTCTGAAGAGGTTGCAGAGTTTTGTAATAGATACTTGTCTACAGATCAACACATAGGTTTTCCTCTATCTCACCATGAACGAGTTAATAATGAGGGAATGGGGATTCGTGGCATGAAAGTCAAATCATTGTTAGCTGAACAGATGAAGAAGCTGGAATCATAGATCTTGAATAACATAGTTGATGCTCAACCGTATATCAAATTACATATTAATGACTTAAAACAATATCATCCAAATAATAAGGAAATAGGGATTTTCAATTAGCACAAAAATTTTTTTGTCATGGTTTAAAAAGGCCTTGCTTGGTAGATTAGATGTATCAGAGAAATTAAAATGGATAGTGGGTGGTCCATGTTTAAATATGATAACATGGTCCGGTTATGACATTAATGGATATACATTTCATATGAAAGCTCAGGACAACAGAAGTGCAGTTCAGAATAGTGGTGTATTGGTGTTTGCAGAAGCAATGCATTTTTCATGTTCTAAAGGAAAAAACCCAATTTCTACATCAAGTGCATATTATGGAGTGATTAAAGATATATGAGGGGAAGATAACTTTTAAATTAATGTTCATGTTTTTAACTGCAAATGGTTTATTGGTAACAATAGTGTCAGGCATGATGAATTTGAAATGACACTTGTTAATTTGAATAGATTGGAAGACAGAACTGATTCTTTTATAATGGAAATAGAAGAAAAAAAAATTTCTATGTAGTAGATCAATCAGATATGAAGTGTACTATTGTTTTACAAGGGAAAAAACAATATGTTGGTGAGGATGAACTTGATGATGATGCGGATTTATGTCAGATCCATACATCCATGGAAAGATTAATCGAACATAATGAAGAGCATGGTAAAGACATGGTTTGTGCCATATTGAACGATCATGACAAAGGAATTTGGGAAAACAATACATTTGTACATAACTAAAATTACAGGAAACATATGTTTATTTCTTGTTTACATTTATTTTTTTCATAAAATGTTAGATATTGTAAGTTTTTTCTTTATTTAAACATGTATTAAAACAAAATAAATATAATCTTTTGTTTGTTTTATGTTTGTTTAGTTTACATTATCATGTTTACCATTACATGATTTATATATCTATTATTTTTGTTCAGTGACAATCACTTTACCATGTTTACTAGGTTTACCAGGTTTACATTGTTTACCATGTTTACCATGTTGAACATCTTTACCATCTTTACCATTGTTTAACATGCTTACCATATTAAAAATGTTTACTATTACATAACTTAGTACAATTTTATATTTTCTGTTTACAGTAGTATTAAAATATTATAATTTGTATATTTGTGAACTACTGTTTTTTTTATTTGAAGGATAATGACAGATCATTCAGTTGATCAACCACATGATTCCAGAGATGAGCATATTGGTCATACCTCTGGGGAGGAAAATTCACATGCTCCTCTTGATGTTACCCAATCTTCATCATGTTCTCCTATTGTGAAAAAGGGTTCAGGAGTTGGTAAATGTGGGTGCACACATTTATCAAAATTAGCACTTTCCCATACGTAGGATTATTTGATACTTGTTGAGTTTGATGATGGTGATATTCTTAGAGGTCCAAATGCAAAATATTTAAAGATTTTTATATCAACTTAGTCTTAGAGAAAAATAATCATTTTATATGATGACTGGAGAAGTGTGGATAAAGTGACAATCTCTCAGTTGTGGGAGACTATTTTGTTATGATCTTTTTCTATTGTTTGACTATTCTTTAAATGTTTCTAGTATATAAAATATGTTTAACCTTTTCTTCATTAGATGACTTTTGATATTCCTGACACTAGAGGAGTCAGGAAGAAATTCATATCGATGGCTTCCAGGAGATGGAGGGATTTCAAATCAACCCTCTCATCTGATTTCTTTTTTGGTCATTTGAGTCATGATAATCCATGTTGTATATATCCTTTTATAGATGAAGACACATGCAGACAGTTTGTTGAAAGTAGAATAAAAGATTCATTTTTTGTAAGGGAAATGTAAACTTTTATAATCATTCTTATATAAATTATTTTATTAATGTTTAGTTTATGATTTCTTATTCTTAATTTACAACAAACAAGGAAAGCACATCAGTAGATCCAATCTAAAAATGTATACCCTCATTGTTTATCTCTAGGTGGGTATGCATTTTTGGAAGAACAAATGATGGAGGGAAAATTTCAAAAACTATGAAATGAGACATCAAGCTCTAGATAGGTGGCACATCCATCCCCTCTATATAGACATGAATAATGGAAGAGAGTTCGAATGGGAAAAAAGGGCAATATCTTTCGGAAAATTCGAGAATCGTAGCTGAGAGGATTTTAAGATATCTATTTTATTTATTTAAGTTAACTATTTTTTCATATAATTTCAATCATTACATAAATTTTCAATTAATTAAAAGAGGACTCTCTTGAAGATCATAGCTCACATGGGGAATTTACAGCTACTAGGAGGAAAGATATTTTATCTGTAGCACTGGGAAAGCCCGAAAATCCTGGTCGTGTAAGAGGACATCTGGCAGGTGTATCGGTAAGAAATCGGTTTCCACGTTATTCAACATCTAACGTTGAGGGTGTTTATAAAAAAATAGAATGCTTGGAGGCTGAAGTTCATAATATTAATGTGACGATGGAGGAAAAGATCAGAGTGTAGTATAGTCTATGTTTGCAGACATGCAAAGACAATTTCAGACAGAAGCTACCACACCTCCACCTCCCCCTACAGACCACTTTATTTATCCTCCACCTCCGCCAGTAGATCCTACTCCCCCACCTCATCCTGCGGACCCCATTTTTTATCATACTCCTCCACTGCAGATTCCTACTTATCGTGAGTTGTATGTTGGTGATCCTCAACATCATATAGATTCATATAGGTTGGTATATTATATAGAAGATACAGTTCATCATCAACAATTAGAGGTAGAGAATCAGAGGGTCACTGTACAGGATATTATCGATAGATCAGCTCAAGTACCATTACCTACATTTGAGTTGATGACAGTTGGACATAATATCAGCCATTTTTTAATTTGGCCATCCAGACTTCATTGAATCAATACCATAGAGGTATGAATATTATATATTTTATTTTATTTTTTTACTAATGTTGTTTTATCATTTGAAAACTAATATATTTTTATATTTATTTTTACAGGAATACTTCAAAGGTAAAGAAATATTGTAAAGAAAAAAAAAGACAAATGTATATGACATCAGATACAGATTCTAGTAGTCTTGATAGATTTTCAAGATATTCAAATTTTTTGGTGAGTCATTATGAGTTTCCAATGTAAGCTCATGCTAGTGGACGTGCAATAACTATGGGGATTATGAAAACAGATATCATGGATCTTGTTACTGGAGGTAATTTGGGTATCAACGTGGTGAAATTTTTTTCCATGTAAGTCTTAACACCTTTTCCTTGTGTTATATTTATAAAAAATGTATAATTATGTCTATTTTGTTTTAGGTATCTTTATTTAATTTGTGAGAGGAATGAGTTGACAGATGTATATGGATTCATGTACCCACAATTGATTTCCCCTAAATCATGTGCATTGGATGACGAATAAAGAATGTTTTATATTACTGAAATACTTGAATAGAATATAGTCACACAATGTTGGATGATGCCTTTTTTTGAGATGTATGAAACAAATCTCTCTCAATGAGTTCATTATCTTTTAACATTAAAAACCACTAATATTAAATTTTCTTTTATCAGTAATCATTGGATGTTAGGGGTTTTTTTCCCAAGGGAGAAAACATTTTATTGAATATGCTCTGTCCATGATGATGTGCAGGAATGTTTTATGAATATATTGGAAAAGTGAGTTTCAATTTCTCAATAGTTTTATATATTATAATGAATTTTAAATTTACCCTATTCTTATTATTTTCTAATAGGGCATCGGTCTAGTTTCGAAAAAACACAAAAAAAGGAGTGCAAAGATCAAATATGTAAATGCAAAGGTTAATATCCATTTATAATTTGTACTTTTTGATTTATTACATACAAAATTTATATTGAATTTACACTCATTAGAACAGAATTTTCATGTGCAACAAGGCATCACCAAATACAGATATTATATGTTATGATTTATATATGAAATAATAACAACTGGGACAGTGGTGAACATTGACCTGGTAAGATTTACTTTGAAACATTCCATAATAATTCAATTTGATTTATTCAATATACACATTAACTACTAACCCTTTCATTTGTAGCTATTTGATGACATTCAACCCTATACAGTTGAGGACATGAATCACTTACAAGTGGGGTGGTCAAATTATTTTACAAGTTTGATTGAATTTTAGTTGTTTGTAGTGTAAAATGTAATTTGGAATATTGTCATTGTAATTGTCTATTTGGTAGTAATTTAGGTTGGATTTAGTTTTTTTTAAGTTGACAGTGTATGTTTTGAATGTTATATATGTGAATGATTAATGTTTTTCTACTTCTTGTTTTGGTCTACTTATGATGGTTTTTCTGGTATGGATTCTGGTCTGGGGGGGAGGGGTTCCAAGGGTGTGGGGTTGTTTAGTGGGGTGTGGGTGTCCAGGGGTGTGGGAGGTCTATCCAGTGGGGTGCGGGGGGGGGGGGGGGGGGTTCGGTCTCTACGAGAGTGGGGGGCCAGTCATGGGGGGTGGGAGCATTTCCAGAAGTGTGGAAGGGCTATCCAGGGGAGTTGGAGGATGTCCAGGGGGTGTCCATCGGTGTGGGGGTGTCCTGTGGGGTGAGGGGGGTTCCCAGTGGTGTGTGAGGGTTGCCAAGTGGGGGGGTGGGGTGGTCCAGGGTGTCCATGGGGATGGGGGGGTGCAGTGCAGGGGTGGGAGAGGAGGCGCTGCCATCCATCGGGGGGCTGAACGCCGCTGGAAGGTATTCGTCACTCCAACATGAGAAACATTTTGAGAGATCATGCTTTGCATATTGGAGTGATGAGTACCTCTAGTGGTGTGCTCCCTGAGGGAGTGTCCAAGAGGGTGGGGGGGTTGTCCAGGGGCTGTTTGGGGTTGTTCAACGGTGTGGGAGGGATGTCCAGGGGTGTGGGAGTCCTGTCAAGGGGTGTGGGTGTATACATGAGGGTGGGGTGGGGGGGAGGGGGTTTCCATGGGTGTTTGGGGCTGTACATATGGTCGGGGGCAGTCTAGGTGGGTGGTGGGGGTTGTCTAGTGTGGTGAGGGGGGGAGGGCTTTCTGTGGTTGTGGGAGTGTTGTCCATGGTGCGGGGGGGGGGGGGGTATACATGTGGTGGGGGTTGTCCCGGGGTCTTTGGGGCTATCCAGGGGGTCGGGGGGCAGTCCAGGGGTGTGGTGGGGGTTGTCCAGTGGGGTGAGGGGGGCTGTTCAGGGGGTGGTGGGGGGCTGTCCAGTGGGGTAAGTTTTAAATGTTATAAATGTAAATGCTTAATTTTTCTATGGTTTTTTTCCCTACTTCTATTTTGGTGGTATAAATTTTTGATTTTGTTTGTTGTTGTTTCTAGGGAGTTCAGAGGTATGCATTCCATTTTTTTTGAAAAAACTTGTTATTTCAATTGGTTATTTTATAAATGACGTGATAAAGGAATGGGGAAGGGTTTATCGCATCTGTTATTTGAATTAATGATATGATAATGGAATGGCGAAGAGTTTATCCATGTCTATTATTTAATAACCGACGTGATAAAAACCCCGTCGACTGGTTTATCAAGTTTCTTGTTATATAACCGACGTGATAAACCATTTCCCAGGACTTTTATCACGTTGGTTATTTAATAACCGACGTGATAAAACGCCCCTAGACTGGTTTATCATGTCATCTATTATATAACCGACGTGATAAACCATTTCTCAGGCCTTTTATCAGGTCAGTTATTTAATAACTGATGTGATAAACGCCACCTGGACTGGTTTATGACATCGGTTATTATAAACCGACGTGATAAACCATTTCCCTGGCCTTTTATGATGTCGGCAATTTAATAACCGACGTAATAACTTCCACCCCCTTACCCCCCCCCCCGAAATGGTTTATCACGTCAGTTATTATATAACCGACGTGATAAACCATTTCCCAGTGTTTTATCACATCTTTTATTAAATAACCAACGTGATAAAAATCCCCTGCACTATTTTATCACATCGTTTTTCTAATAACCTACGTGATAAAGCCCCCCCCCCCCCCCCCCCGATTTTTGCACATCAGTTAATTAATAACTGACGTGATAAACATTGCGATATTAATTTTTCTACGTCGGTTTTCAAATAACTGACGTAAAAAAATATTTATAACGACATTCGTATTAACGTCAGTTAAAAAACGACGTAAAAATGAAAAATAACCGATGTTAAAAATGTTTTTTGCACTAGTGACAACATGAAATGATTTTTATGATTTCATTAAACATTATTTCCATGAATCTTCATTTACAAGTCTTCAATATTATTCTTAATCAAATTTTTTATAATTTAAAATTGCATGACATGTTAATAAAGAGAAAATGTTCTTGAACTAGAAAGGATATTTTACTCAAGAGTGGAGTTCAAGAATTTTATCAAAATTATTTTCCATCTAAGATAATATATGATTCTATTTATATCCCTGTTTTTACATTGATTTGATTTTGTTATGATTGAATTATTTTTATGATGTCCTTTTATCTTATATGGATTATGTTATGATGGCATGTTGTTTTAGTATCTCATTTTTATTACATGGGTTATGCTATGACATATGATTTAATATTTTGTGGCACACATAATAATGGTTTCATTATTAGATGGGTGGGACCTATATCTCCCTTCAATGCATTGGCTAAAGATTTATATCTCATGAGAAATACATGGCTTGAATGTAAAGTAAATCTGGTTCAGTAATACAGGGCTTGAACAGAAAGTAAACCTTGTTCAGAAATGGACTTTTTCCACTATGATGGTCTTGGAAGAAATTCCATGTCTACTACAGAAGTAATATCATCTGTTTAATGGTTTTCCATAATTACATGTTTTACTCCCACTCTATTTTATCTTGTTTAATTTCCATTTATGATCTATTCCTTACGCACAACCATGATTTATTTCATTAGTCAAGATTATGATGTTTTATGTTCATGTACTTACGTTCAAATGTTTAGGGATTATTTTATGTTCTCTATGTTTACCCTTACTGGGAATTTGAGCTCACCCTTTTTATGTTTTCTCTTCCAGAAGATATAAAGAACGGTTTTAGGTAAGAAATCCTAAGAGAAGACCTTTATGAGAGATTTTGAAGATCATTCTCCATGATTATAAGATTATGTTATGAGCTTCCAAAGACACTACACTAATACGGTCTTTTGTCGTCTGTTTTTGTCATGTACTATGTATTCGGAAAACATCATTTAATATCTATGTACATCAAGATTTGGGTCTCTACAGTAGGTGTCATAACAAATGTTTAGTCACACTTTGGAAACTAGGATGTGAAATTTTCTTTCTATCCCTAGATATATTTCTATGGTATGTCTAAAGATGTCCATAAGGTTAAGTATAAGTATAGGTTATAGTACTAGAATTACGGAAAAATCTATGAATTAAACCGAAGATGTTATATATTGAAGGTGCTCCAATTAATTATGTTGATTTACTAGCATGATTTTTGCCTCTCACACTATTCTTTTTGGGTTTTAGATTATGGCTGAAACATGAAGCAACCGTGTTGATCAATGCAATGGAAAATGAAATTATTGTCCCCCTAAACGAACCAATGTGATGGGAGATGGAGTGAAAAATATTGTTGCTATACTTACCCAAGCTATGAATCATTTTGGACATACAAATGAGAAGATAAAGGAACAATATTCTTTTGATTCCTTCATGAGGCAACGCCCACCTTTTTTCAATGGGTCTTCTGATCCACTTATTCATGAGCAATGGATCAATACCATTGAAAAGATATTTTCCATACTTCGCTCTTCAGGACCTGAAAAATTAATTTTAGTTTTTTACCATTTAGAAGGTTATGAAGACCAGTGGTGGACTCTAATTAACAAAACAAGTCCCCATGATGAAATTGAATCCAAGGAATGGGATGAGTTCAAGAACATGTTTTTCAGTAAGTACTTCCCTCGTATTCTTTGAAAAAAGGTGGAGAAGGAGTTCCTAGATATTAAGAAAAAGGATAACGAATTTTTTGGTATAAATGAGGCATTTTTTACAAGTCTTTCAAGGTATGCATCTGGCTTTATCATCCAACATGAGAGTAAAGTTGATCGATTCTTCAGTGGATTAAATCAAAGTCTTCGAAGGGAATTAGATATAAGAGACTTCAGTAACTATGAATAAATTGTTCATCGTGCTATCAAGGTAGAACTAGAAGTTGGTGTCACATATCCATCTCATGGTTAGGACAGGAAACGAAAGATGGAGTTCAAGGAAAAATAACAAAACTGTGTTGAAAAGAAGACAAATGATTCACAATGCTCAAAGTGTGGAAAGAAGCTTGGTGGAGATTTTCATAAAGGCACTAGAAAATGTTTTATGTGTGGGAAAGAAGTCATAGAGAAGTTGAGTGATCATGTAATGGGAAAATGGTAGCTAATAATGTGAATGGAGAAAAGACTGCAGAAAAACCACCACCAACACATCAAAACTACAAGTTCAGGGAAATGGGGCATTATGCTAACCAATTACCTAATCCAATTGTTAGTGATGATTGAAATCAAAAACCTCTTAAGGAAAAGGACAATGAGAAGTCACATTAGATCACTATTGGTGATTTTGAGTATGAAAATAATGCGGTGAAATGATTATGTTTTTATGTAATGGGATTCCAAAAAAATGTTGTGGATTCTCATTTTTAGTTTCATGGAATATTGGAATATCTATGTATTGGTCTATTGTGGTTTACAATAATTGTTTGGTTCCAGAAACCATGAAAATAGATTGAAATATTTTTTGGAAAGAAGATGATATGCACATAATTAAGGGATAAGGATAAAATAATATGTTTGATAGTATTCATGGAATCAGGACTGATAAAGGGTCAATGTTATATCATGATTTGAGTATGAAGATTTTTTGGGATTTTGGTATCTGGAAAAAGATAACTTTTGATAGAATTCGTGTTTTCGCTAAGGTTCAATGGGTATTCATTTTTCAAGAGAATACATGATTAAGGTATTCGCATGTTTGGAATGCGACCAAAAAGATATATCGTATGATAAATGTTGGTATTCACATTCTCAGTAGATGAAATTTATTGTAATAGTTAACTTTATACTATGATATTGGATTGAAGTATTTTAGATAAGCCTAAATATTGGAATTGATTAAGTTAGACATCAGATATTATTATTTAAGTATTGAACTTTTTGATATTATTTCTGAAATGATATAGTATATTTTTATAAAAACGAAAACCCATAGGAAAGGCGACAACCTGTTGCGTCAGACAGGGTTGTGGGAATCGAACCCACAACCAAAGTGCAACAAGCCTTTATCGCCTACCACAAGCCTATAATAAGTCATTGGTTTGTAGAAATTAGTTTTAATTTATTATTTGGTATTATAGATGAAGTATAAGTCCATTTTTGGAACCATATACGATTAATCACACCATAAGATGGATTTATGTATATAACTTTTTCTAACCTTATTTTTGAGATAGATGGAATGACCTATCATTCTATCGCATGATCTGCTTACACTTCATGGGAGACAAATTCAACTTCATTTCATTTTGAAATGATCTAGAAATTATTCATGGCGCAAATAACAGTGAGATTGTACCAAAATCAAATAATTATTTCTTTTAATTAAATTTTTTTTCAACATTAGAGAAATGATCATGATAACCAAAAATGTTTTCCTAGTGCCCTCATATCTGATGAATCAAATGGTAAATTTGATCATAACAAATTTATGGCTTTTTAATTGTTGGCTTTTTCATAGCAATGTTCTATACCACTCTCCCTCCGAACTTGATGGTTAGATTTCTTTTACATAACCATATTTTCACCTATGTTCACTTATGTGGAAACCCAATGATGAGTTAATTTGTGTAATCGTTACTTTTCATACTTTAGTTTTTAAAATTATGTTTTGGTGTTCCTTTTTATGATGTGGGTTTCAATGAATTAAACTTTCAAGTAGTAAACCATTTATAACCCTGATGAATTTCAAGGGCGAAGTTCATTTTAAGGAGGTAGAATGTAACAACCCAAAAATTGTATATGAATGATTCCTTTTAATTTCGTTGATGTCTTATGTTGTACGCATCACCAAGATTAGCTTGCACTATATGAAACACCGTATTAGCTTGTAGTATATGAAAACACTATTCTTGGCTTCTGTTACACGCAAGAGCAACCTTCCTCAACAGTGTGTGTTGTACACATTACCGAGTTTCACTAAAGAACAATATAATTTTATAATATTATTATGTAGTAGTCATTATAAATATTATTAACCATATATTGAATTTTATAACATTAAAATTCATCTTACACATTATCTATAACATTTTATGAGAACAGAATGATTTTTTCGGGTAAAATAACTATTTTTAAAAAAATGTAGTTTTGCCCCCTTTTGATAGCACACCCACTATAAATCAAATTATTGACACATTTATAAGTTCAATTTGATGATATAAAATTATTTATTTAAATAATGATATAAATATTTACTTTGGAGAATTTTTTAATATTTTTCTATTAACTTTCATATTTTGATTAATAGTAAAAATACGCTAAATTTTAATTTAAAACAACTTTTTTCATCAAGATAATTTATATGGTTAATTTAAGATATTGAATGGTTTTAGAGTATAAATAGAATATATTTTTAACATTTAATATAATTTACGTCATTAGAATTAATTTTACATTGAAATCATAGGTAAAAATATTTCAATCTTTGAGAATGTTTTAACTTTTAAAACACGTTTTCTTAACAATGAGATCAATTTTAAAATAATTACTACACCTTATGTCTTTAAAATTTAGCAAAATGGATTCCATATTCGGATTCATTGGGAAAAAATTATGTTAATAGGTTACTTTTTTTTATATTATGAATAATAACTACGGTAATTTTCATTTACTACAGTTAAATGTAAATCTGGTAATTATGGTTAAAAATAAAATTTTGAAATTATCCTAACACATGCCAAAATTTTATTGGATGAATAAAAGTCGACCCATATTACCTAAGGGTTGGAATAGATTTATTTCATGGACATTGGACCATAAAAATTATATATTTATTATTAAAACCAAAGAAAGTGGCAACATGTCAGTCTCTTATATCTTATAAGTGTAATAATTTTAATTTAGCGATAAACATTATATACCATAGAACATGAATAGTCTCTAGAATGATAATATAATTATATAGATCATGTGAATTTATTTATAATTTTTAGGGATTATATATTCACCATTAATTATTACACAATAGATATGTTGAAATTATTTTATTTATTGAAATATCAAATAAATAGATTTAAAAATTTAGAAATAAATATTATATGAACTATTTAATGAGATCCATGAGTTTTTAGATAAATATTACATGTAATTAATCAATTAAATCTTATAGTTTGAATATATCTTCTATGTGGAATTTGTTTAAATTAAAATAAATGAATAGTGTCAAAATTGAAACTATTTTTTATTTTATAAAAACAACATATTATAAAATTGTTTAAAAATCACAAAAATATTAAAAAATTATCAATTGAAATTTATATGGTCTATAATTTCATAATGTATACAATTATGTATTATTCACAACACATAAGTAAATATTTATAACAATTTATTATTTAGAATAATATTAACACAAATAAAATTAAATATTTTAAATAGGGATAAATCAAGTTGATAAGGTTTAAAATAATTTCCCAACATGTCTAAATTTCATTGTTTAATTATATTACAACCCTATATCACAAAATATTTGGATATTTATTTTTTTGGTGGTATTTATTATTGGTTTGAATTTATTATGAATTAATATTTCTTATGTTTCCAAAGGTGCCCCTCTCCTTCTTTATTAATGGGAACCTCCTCCCTCTCCTCCTCACACCATTTTGAGCCTTCAATATCAGAAAAACGCAACCAATTTCTATTCTCAACTTACCTTGAATCACAATTGAGGTCTTGGGACTCTTCACAGACTAGCATTAGTGCCCTAATAGGTGGATTATAAGAGGCGCGTCAAAGAAGAGGTAATATCCCTTACCGATTCTTTCAAATTCATTTCACCATATAATTCCTCTTCATTAATTATTTCGTAATAAATTAATAACATTAGTATCATTCATATACTGATATGTAATTATAAATATGAAACAACCCTATTTCTCCTTTTATCCATCCTAAGGAAAACAAAATCACTGGGTGTGCGTACGTACGGAATATCGTCTCCACGCCGTGGTGTAATCTGTTTTCCACCACCCCCATAAATGGATTGCTATAATGGTGTAAAGAATTAATATATATTATTATAATATAATGAAAATAATTCTGAGATATATTATAAACCCCACCAATACCATTCAATAATCATGTAAACAATAACATCGCTCGCGCGTACGTACAGATTATTGTCCCCACAACGTGATGAGATTCATTCTCCATGTTAACCATTCATGAATGATAATAAAGTATATATATAATAAATAATCATGAAATATATGACATAATAATTTTACTAGATTTATATATATTATATATATATATATAAATATCAACTACTTACTTCCATTGAATTCAATAGGAAAATAAAAATAGTGTTCATGTGTACGTACGATCTACCGTCTCCATGAACAGTGTATTTCATTTAATTTATCTATATATTATATATATACTGAATATATATTATATATAAATAATTTTTACATTCTTTAAGTATGTTAATAAATAATAATAATATCATGAACAAAAATTCTAAACACGTATGATAAATGAAATGATTTTACCCAAAACACAGCTTTAACCTGGAATTGACAATTGAACAGGTAATATAAAGTCATAAGTGAATCATATATGATATAATAATTATTATTATGGTTTTTTTTAAAGTTAATAATACGTTTAAACACAGTATACAAGAGTCTTAGACAAATATAGATGTAATTGTACATAAGGTAAGGGAAAATATCGAAATCTCATTTTTATCTGAGATTGTTTATACATTAGAATTTACTGGGAAATATTTATCATCTACATATAGGTTTCCTCAATATGTAATATTATTTCTATTATACTAAAAAAAATTAAATCCAATTTTACCTATTGGTGAATTTATAGTAAACATTATGAAAGGAATCTTTTTTCTTTTTTAGTTCAGGATTATTTTTTGACTTTTCTGGGAAAAGTATGAGAAGAATGTTTATTTACATTATACGGCATGAAAGGATTTTTATGATTTCATATAACATTATTTACATGAACCATCCTTTACAAGTGTTTAAATTTATTTTCAATTAACTTCTTTTTGTTTAATTTTTATGTCATATTGAGAAATGAAAATTGTTTTTTAAGTAGAAAGGATATTTCCCTCATGAATGGAGTTCAGGTGTTTTATCAAAATTATTTTCCATCTAAGATAATATAGGGTAGTGTTTCTATCCATATTTTTACATTGATTTGATTTTTTTATGATGGAATTATTTTATTAAGACCTTTTATCTTATATGGATTAAGTTATGATGGCATGATGTTTAAAAATCCCATTTTTATTACATGGGTTATACTATGATGTATTATTTATGATTTTGTTGCACACATAATAATGGTTTCATTATGAGATGGCTAGGAACTATATCTCCCTCCAATGCACTGGGTAATGATTAATATCTCATGAGATAGACATGGCTGGAGTGGAAAGTAAATCCTATTCAGTAATACAGCGATGGAATGACAAGTAAACCCAGGTCAGTAATGGATATTGTCCAGTGTGACGATCTTGGAAGAAATACCATGGCTACTATGGAAATCAAATCATGTGATTAATGGTTTTCCACAATTACATGTATTATTCCCTTGATATTTTATCATGGTTAATGTTCTATTATGATCTATTCCTCATGCACAGTAGAGACCCGAAGATTAACGTAGATGGACATTACATTACTTTTGCGGAATACTTAATACATAACTAAAACATACACACAAGGACCGTAATAGTTTAGTGTATTTGGAAACTCGGATTATAATATTCTAGTCGTGGTGAAAGATCTTCAACATCTCCCATAAAGATCTTCCTTTTTTTACCTAAAACCTTTGTTTATATCCTGGGGAAAACAAAACATAAAAGGGTGAGCTCAAATGCTCAGTAAGGGTAAACAAAACAAATATCAATCACATCAAATTCATAAGAACATAACATTTTGGAAATCTTACCCTGCAAAAGAGATCAAAATTTCATAACATGGGATAAATCATGGCAGTGAAATGTAATCACAATAATCATAACATAAAACATGAAGATTTTTGGCATACACACATAATCATATAGAATCATTTCTTTTTTGTCAAGACACATTTCCAAGACTATCTTAGCGGACAAAGTCCATTTCTGAACCGAGTTTACTCCTCGTTTCAGTCCTGTTTCACTGAACCGGTTTAACCCACCGTTCCAGCCATGTCTATCTCATGAGATATAAAATCTTTACCCAATGCATTGGAGGGAGATATAGGTCCCAACCATCTCATAATGATTCCATTCATTTGTGTGCCACAAAATCATAAATCATACATCATTGCATAACCCATGTAATAAAAATGGGATTATTAAACAACATGACATCATAAAATAATTCATATAAGATAAAGGAATTCAAAAGAACAATTCCATCACAGCATAATCAAATCAATGTAATAATAGGGATAGAAATAGAGCCCTAAATTATCTTAGACGGAAAATAATTTTGATAAAATGGTTGAACTCCATTCTTGAGGAAAATATCCTTTCTACTTCAAAAACACTTTTCCTTTCTTAACATGTCATACAATTCTAAACTAAAGGAAGTTGGTTAAAAATGTATTTGAAAACTTGTAAAGTAAGCTTCTTGGAAATAATGTTTTAAAAATCCATTCATGTAGTATATGTTAAAAAAACATTCTTCTCGTACTTTTGTCAGAAAAGTCACAAAGTACCTCGTACGAAATATGTCAAAAGATTCCTTTCCTATATTTTACTAAAAACTCACCGAAGGGTAAACTAGGATTTAAAAAATTGTAGGTGGATGGAAATAATATTACATATTGAGGAAACATGGTTGTGGATGATAAAATACACCCCAGTAAATACCGAAGTATAAACAATCTCGGATAAAAATGAGATTGTGATATTTCCCTTACCTTAGGTCCGATTTTCTTCGTAAGTGTCTGAACCTCCTGTGTAATGATTCAAATAATGTTATTTAATTATTCCATAATCATACTTATTGTTATGATATCAGATATGGTCATATTTTTAGCTTCTTATTAGTAATATTTCAATACTACTTGTTATTCGGGTGTTTATTACTTTTTGTTCTTATGCATGTTTTGTCGAATAAATTCTTATTCCTCTCTTTAGGTTATAGATACATCATTTCAAGAATGGTATTATTGTAATATATATCATATTAATTCATTCAATTAATTTATATAATCATTATGAAATGAAGATCATGTAGAACGAGTCACATCACATCTTGGAGACGGTATTCCGTACGTACGCACGGGTGATGATATCATTCCTATGATCGTGGAATTGTATTGGAGTGTATGTATACTATTTCAGAATCCATATCAATTTATAATAGTCATATATAGTCATTATTTACACCATTATACCCATCCAAGTAAGTTGGTGTTGGAAAATAGATTACACCACGCTGTGGAGACGGTATTCCATACGTACACACGCGCAGTGATTTCTTTTTCCATAGGATGGATAGATGGTGAAATAGGGTTGTTTCATACTTATAATGACATATCAGTATGTGAGTTATACTGATTTTATTACTTCATAATGAAACAACTAAAGAAGAAGAAGTGGAAGAAGAAATAAAGATGAAAGAATTGGTAACGGACATTACCTCTTCTTTAAAGTGCTTCTTTGAGACCTCCTTTTAGGGCACTAAAATAGGTCTTTGAAGAAGACCAGAACCTCTAAGATGTTTCTAAGGAAGTGGAGAGGAGAAATTGGCAGGGGTTGGCTGATCGTGAAGGCTCTATGTGGTGTGAGGAAAAGAGGGAGGAGGTGCCCTTTTATAAGGGAGGAGAGAGGCACCTTTGGAATAACTAAAAATATTATTTTATTATAAAATAAATTCGGTTTTAAATAGCTTCAAATTGATTTATTTCTTATATAAGGTGGGTATGGGTAGAAATAATCTCATACAATAGAATTTAGACAAGTTTATGTTCCTATTTTAACCTTATCATTTAGATTTAACATTAAGTTAAATAATTTTACTTTTACCGTGTCTTCTTGTCTTCTTACACTATAAGGTTAATAAACATACTATAACAAGCCAAACGAACCCCTAGTTGATTATTATTAATATATATAACCTTATATAAGTCATTTGGCCGATCCGTAGAATTTTAGGAATAAAATAACTATTAATAATAGAATATTTGTTTTAAAAACTATTTTATGTCAATTTTGACACTATTTAGTAATTGATTTTTGTGAAAATCTTAACAGAATAATTAGTTCGAAAAAATTTTATTAAAACAATAATAACATGTCATTATAACGTATAAAATTAGTGGAATTTATAAAAAAGTTTAAATTTTATTTATTTGGGTATTTATAATATCAATTATTATAATTTTTCACTATTATGGTAATTACTGCATCATCATTGTGTCATAAATAAATTAATTTATTTAATGTTTAAAAATTATAAATAAATTATAATTATGTATTAAATCTTATTATATTTCTAATTAATATTTACAATCGAATTTATCTTATGTATAACCCTATATTAAAAATATTTTAGTAAATAAACATTGAATTTAACTCTTTTAACTCTTCTTTGAATTAAATAATAATAAATGTCCTAATCTAATCCAAGTGGACCTAAATGGTCATAAATTATTCCTAAGGTTGTTTTTGGTCGAATTAAACTTATCCAAAAGAATTAGGACATGTGTTAGGATAATAATAATTTAATTTTTACCCTTAATTACCCTATTTACTTTTAACCGTGGTAAAAAAAAGTAAAAAGTTACTATTCTCATTGAACCACATTTTACTTACTAACATCAACAGTGTCTCTCGATGTTTTGAAAATCCACTCACAGAAGCGGTTAAATTAAGTTTTATGAAAAATTCATTTTTTTAACTACCACTTACTGGTTTCACTATTCATCAAAAAAATGAAAGTTTCTAGAAAAATACCTAAAATTAGGCCTAATCTATATTTGATATTTTGAACTCAAAAATGATGTATATTTTACCAAATTAAACACATATCATTTGCATTAATTAATTTAAAAATTAATTCTTGTCATCAAAACAAATAGCGTTTTCTTAAGAGATAATAACTATCAAAAGATTGACACTTGTTTATGTCTGGTTTAAATGTAGAATTACATCCAATGACCAACATTTTATTAAATTGTAAAAATATATTCTAAATATACTTTAAAACCACTAAAATTAATAATTTATCATTATTAATTATTTTGATTAAAAAGGATGTTTTTAATTAAAATTTAGTAATTTTCACTATTCATCAGAAAATGAAAGTTATCTGAAATGTACCAAAATTTCACCCTAAGCTAATTTCAATATTCCTAATCCAAAAATGAAGTCCATTTTGAAAAATAAAATTTACAAAATTTCAAAAAGTGGTTATTACTATTCATAATGGCTAGTTTTAATAATATTTTAATAGTATATCGTTGTTTAGTGAAAACCGGTATTGCGTACTACACACGCTGTCGAGGAAGGTGGTGATTGCGTTTAATGCAAGGCAAGTCAAGGATGCGTGTTGTGCAAGATCCTTTTGGTTTAGCGTACAACACAAGACATTAATGAAATTAAAAAGAATATTTTTCATAAAATCTCGGGGTGTTACATTCTACCCCCCTTAAAATGAATTTCGCCCTCGAAATTCATCCGGGTTATAAATGGTTTACTATTCGAAAGTTTCTATGGTAGAAAACCACATCGTAAAAAGGAATACCAAAACCAATCTTTAAAAACAAAAGTATGAAATGTAATGGTAACCCAAATAAACTAATCACTGGGTTTCCACATAGGTGGAAATATGGATATGGAAGACAAATCTAACCATCATGTTCTGTTGGAGAGTGGTAGAGAACATGGCTATGGAAAACCCAGCAATCACAAAGCCATATATTTGTGACGATCTATGGTACCATCTGATTCATCAGATATAAGAGCACTAGAACAACATTTTTGGTTTTCAACATCGTTTCCCTAATGTTGATGAAATTGGAATTAGAAGGAATACTTTCGTGATTTTGGTATAGTCTCACTGTTGGTCGTTCTTTGGATAATTTCCACTTAATCTCTTAAAGAAATGAAGTTGAATTCGTCATTCGTGATGTGTTAGCAGATCATGTGATAGAATGATGGGTCATTCCATCTGTCTCAAACAAAAGGTTAGAAAAGTTAACAAAAAATACATAAGTCCATATATAGTGTGATTAATCATATATGGTTCCTAAAATGGACTTATACTTAATATATCATACTGCTTAATATAATAAAACTAGTTTCTACTAAACAGGGACTTCCTGTAGGCCAGTGGTAGGCAATAAAGGCCAGTCGCACATCAGTTGTGGGTTCGATTCCCATAGCCTTGTCCGACGCGATGGGATGTAACCTGTCCTGTAGGTTGTCCTTTTTCTAATAATATATTACTATAACATCCCATCAATAATATTGAAAAAACTTCTATCCTTAAACAATACTAACTTATGTCCAACATAATCCATTCCAATCTTTAGGCTTATCCATAATACTGTATTCCACTCTCATAATATAGTGAAAACGATTAACAGAGATTTAATACCATCGTTGATCCCCATATATCATAAGATATGTCTTGTTGGTCCTATTCCAAACATTCAAAGGCCATAATCATGTATTCTATTGAATACCCATTGAACCTAAGTGAAAACATGAATGCAGTTAAAAGTTAACACTTTACACATACCAAAATCCTCAAAATTCTATATACTCAAACCATGATATCACTTAGTCCTTATATCAATCATGAGCTCATTAACACTGTCAAATATTTCATTTTCTTGTTTTCCCATCATTATGCGCATATCATCTTTTTTTAAAAAAAATCTCTCAATCACTTTCCATGGATACCGGTACCATAAAATTATTGAAAACCACAATAGTCCAATACATAAATATTCCAACATTCCACGATAATATATACAACATTATTTTGGAATCCCATTACAAAAAAACTTTATCATTCCACCACATCTTTGTCATATTCAACATCGCCAATGGTGATCGCATGTGACTTCCCTTTGTACTTTGCCTTAAGTGGTTGCTCATGCCGATCATCACTAACCCTTGTATTAGGGCATTTATTAGCATAATTCCCCATTTCCTTGCACCTCAAGCATTGAAGTATAGTAGGTTCATTATGTGTATCCCTTCCTTTGTTTTCATCATTAGACATATTCTTCCAATCATTGCGACATTCAAATGCCTGATGACCTTCCTTTCAACATTTGAAACATTTACATGTCCCTTTAAGACAATCTTCACCATTCTTCTTTCCACACATTGAGTATAAGGAAACATTCATCTTATTTTCACCATTATTATGAGATTTCTCCTTGAACTCCATCTTTCATTTCTTTTCAAAACTATGAGATGGATAAGTAACACCAACTTCCATTTCTACCTTGATAGCACAACGCACAATTTCCTCATAGCTGTTGAAGTTTATTATAGCTAATTCCCTTCGATGATTTGGTTTTAAGCCACTGAAGAATCGATCAACTTTACTTTCAGGTTGGATAATAAATCCAGATTCATACCTTGCAAGCCTTGTAAAATTCAATTTGTATATACCAATAGATTCATCATCCTTTTTCTTTAGATCAGGAAACACATTCTACATCTTTGTTCGAAGAATACTAGGGAAGTACTTATTGAAAAATAAGTTCTTGAACTCGTCCCATTCCATGGACTCAATTTCATCTCCTTGCCTATTATTTTTGATAAGATTCCACCATTGATCAGCTTCACCTTCCAAACGATATACTGCTAAGATGACTTTATCATGTTCAGAACATTGAAGAACTGAAAATATCTTTTCAGTGGTACTTATCCATTGTTCAGCAACAAGTGGATCAGAAGACCCCCTGAAAGAAGGTGGACGTTGCCTCATGAAGGACTCAATAGAATATTGTTCCCTTCTCTACTCATTTGGAAGTCCAGAATGATTCATATCATGTGTAAGTATAACAATAAGATTTTTCACTCCATCTCCCATAAAATTTGTTTGTTCAGGAGGAAAATCATTGCATTGTCCATTGCATTGATCAACAAGGTTCTTTCGGGTTCCACCCATCGTCTAAAACCCAAAAAGAATAGTGTGACAGGAAAAAATCTTGCTAGGGAAAACAACATAATAAAGGGGGAGTACCTTAAATATCTAACATCTTAGGTTTAATTCTATGATCGTTAGCGCAATTATGGAATATAACATATACTTATACTAAACCTTAGGGAAATCCCTAGACATACCTTAGAAATATCTCTAGGGATCTCACTAAATTTCTCGCATCCTAGTTTCCAAAGGTTGACTAAACCATTCCTCTGATACCAACTGTAGAGACCCGAAGCTTAACCTACATGAACATTACATTACTTTTGCGGAATACGTAATACCTAACTAAAAAAGACACACAAGAACCGTAATAGTTTAGTGTCATTGGAAACTCGGAATATAATCTTCTATTCGTGGTGAAGGATCTTCAACATCTCCCATAAAGATCTTCCTTTTTTACCTAAAACCATTCTTTATATCCTGGAGAAAAGAAATCATAAAAGGGTGAGCTCAAATACTCAGTAAGGGTAAACAAAAGAAATATCAATCACATGATATTCATAAGAACATAACATTTTGGTAATATTATCCTGTAAAAGAGATCAAAATTTCATAACATGGGATAAATCATGGTAGTGAAATGTAATCACAATAATCATAACATAAAACATTAATATTTGTGGCATACACACATAATCATAGAGAATCATTTCTTATTATTAAAGACTCATTGCCAAGACTATCTTAGCGGACAAAGTCCATTTCTGAACCGAGTTCACTCCTCATTTCAGTCCTGTTTCACTGAACCGGTTTAACCCGCCGTTCCAGCCATATCTATCTCTTTAGATATAAAATCTTTACCCAATGCATTGGAGGTAGATATGGGTCCCACCCATCTCATAATGATACCGTTCATATGTGTTCCACAAAATCATAAATCATACATCATTGCATAACCCGTGTAATAAAATTGGGATTCTTAAACAACATGACATCACAAAACAATTCATATAAGATAAAAAAATTTATAAAAACAATTCCATCACAACATAATCAAATCAATGTAATAATAGAAATAGATACAGAACCCTATATTATCATAGATGGAAAATAATTTTGATAAAACGCTTGAACTCCATTCTTGATGAAAATATCCTTTCTACGTCAAAAACACTTTTCCTTTCTTAACGTGTCATACAATTATAAACTAAAGGAAGTTGATTAAAAATAGATTTGAAAACATGTAAAGGAAGCATCTTGGAAATAATGTTTTAAAATCCATTCATGCCGTATAAGTTAAAAAATATTCTTCTCATACTTTTTTCGGAAATGTCAAAAAGTACCTCGTACGAAAAACATCAAAAGATTCCTTTCATATGTTTTACTAAAAACTCACCAAAGGGTAAAATAGGATTTAAAAAATTTTAGGTGGATGGAAATAATATTACATATTGAGAAAACATGGATGTGGATGATAAAATAAACCCCAGTAAATACAGAAGTATAAACAATCGCGGATAAAAATGAGATTGTGATATTTCCCTTACCTTTGGTCCGATTTTCTTCGTAAGTGTCGAAAACTCCTGTATAATGATTTAAATAATGTTATTGAATTATTCCAGAATCATACTTATTGTTATGATATCATATATGGTCATATTCTTATCTTCTAAGTAGTAATATTTCATTACTACTTGTTATTCGGGTGTTTATTACTTTTTGTTCTTATGCGTGTTTTGTCGAATAAATTCTTATTCTTCTCTTTAGGTTATAGATACCTCATTTCCAGAATGGTATTAGTGTAATATATATCATATTCATTCATTCAATTCATTTATATAATCATTATTAAATGAAGATCATGTAGAACGAGTCACATCACATCGTGGAGACGGTATTCCGTATGTACGCACGAGTGATGATATCGTTCCAATGATCGTGGAATTGTATTGGAGTATATGTATACTATTTCAGAATCAATATCACATTATAATAGTCAAATATATTCATTATTTACACCATTATACCCATCCATGTAAGTTGGTGGTGGAAAATAGATTACACCACGGCGTGGAGACGGTATTCCGTACGTACGCACGCGCAATGATTTCTTTTTCCGTAGGATGGATAGATGGTGAAATAGGGTTGTTTCATACATATAATAACATATGAGTATGTGGGTGATACTGATGTTATTACTTCATATGAAAAAACTAAAGAAGAAGAAGTGGAAGAAGAAATAATGATGAAAGAATCGGAAACGGACATTACCTCTTCTTTGAAGTGCTTCTTTGAGACCTCCTTTTAGGGAACTAAAATAGGTCTTTGAAGATAACCATAATCTCTAGTATGTTTCTAGGGAAGTGGAGAGGAGAAATTGTCAGGGGTTGGCTGAGCTTGAAGGCTCAAAGTGGTGTGAGGAAAAGAGGGAGGAGGTTCCCTTTTATAAGGGAGGAGAGGGGCACCTTTGGAATAACTAAAAATATTATTTAATTATAATGCCAAATTCAGTTTTAAATAGCTCAAAATGGATTTATTTTGGATCTAAGGTGGGGATGGGTCGAAATCCTCTCATAAAATATAATTTAGGAAAGTTTAGATTTTTATTTTAACCTTATCATTTAGATTTAACATTAAGTTAAATAATTTTACTTTTACCGTGTCTTCTTGTGTTCTTACATTATAAGGTTAATAAACATACTATAACAAGCCAAACGAAGCAAAAGTTGTTTATTATTAATATATATAACCTTATCTATGTCATTTGGCCGAACCATATATTTTTAGGAATAAAATAACAATTAATAATATAATTTTTGTTTTAAAAACTATTTTATGTCAATTTTGACACTATTTAGTAATTGATTTTTGTGAAAATCATAACAGAATGATTAGTTCAAAAAAAGTTAATTAAATCAATAATAACGTTTCATATTAACCTATGAAATTAGTGTAATTCATAAAAAGTTTCATATTATATTTATTAGGATATTTAAAATATCAATTATTATAATTTTTCACTATTATGGTAATTATTGCATCATCATTGTGTCATAAATAAATTAATTTAATTAATTTCTGAAAATTATTAATAAAATATAATTATGTAGGAAATCATATTAGATTTCCTATTAATATTTACAAATCTACTTTATCTTATGTATAAACCTATATTAAAAATGTTTTAGTAAATAATCTTTGATTTTAACTCTTTTAACTCTTTTTTGAATTAAATAATAATAAATGTCCTAATCTAATCCAAGTGGGCCTAAATGGTCATATTTTATTCCTAAGGTTGTTTTGGGTCGAATTACACTTATCCAATTGAATTAGGACATGTTTTAGTGTAGTAATAATAACATTTTTAACCTTAATTACCCTATTTACTTTTAACTGTGGTAAAAAAAAGTAAAAAGTTATTATTCCCCAAAAATTATTTTAATCTCATTGAACCACAATTAACTTACTAACATCAACCGTGTCTCTCGGATTTTTGAAATTCCACTCACAGAAGCGGTAAAATTATGTTTTATAAAAAATTCATTTTTTAACTACCACTTAGTGGTTTCACTATTCATCAAAAAATACAAGTTTCCAGAAAAATACCAAAAATTAGGCCTAAGATATATTTGATATTATGAACTCAAAAATTATTTCTATTTTGAAAATTAAAAACATATCAGTTTCATTAATTAATTTAAAAATTAATTACCGTCGTCAAAACAAATAGCGTGTTCTTTAGAGATAATAACTATCAAAAGATTGACACTTGTTTATGTCTGGTTTAAATGTAGAATTACATCCAATGACCAAAATTGTATTAAATTTTAAAAATACATTCTAAAAATACATTAAAACCACCCTAATTAAAAATTTATCACTATTAATTATTTAGATTAAAAAGGTTGTTTTTAATAAAAATTTAGTAATTTTCACTATTCATCGGAAAATGAAAGTTATCCGAAATGTTCCAAAATTTCACCTAAGCTAATTTCGATATTCCGAATACAAAAATTAAGTCCATTTTGAAAAATAAAATTTACAAAATTTCAAAAAGTGTTTATTACTATTCATAACGACTAGTTTTAATAATATTTTAATAGTATATCGTTGTTTAGTGAAACTCGGTATTGCGTACTACACACGCTATCAAGGAAGGTCGTGATTGCGTTTAATGCAAGGCAAGTCAAGGATGCGTGTTGTGCAAGCTCTTTTTGGTGTAGCGTACAACACAAGAAATTAATGAAATTAAAAAAGAATATTTTTCATAAAATATCGGGGTGATACACGCACTTCCATGATTTATGTCCTTACTCATGATTTTGATGTTTGATGTTCATGTTCTTATGTTCAAAAGTTTAGGGATTGTTTTATGTTATCCATGGTTACCCTTAATGAGCACTTGATCTCACCCTTTTTATGTTTTATTTTCCCTAGGATATAAAGAAAGGTTTTAGGTATGAAAACCAAAGGGTAATATCATTATGGGAGATGTTGAAGATCATTCCCCATGATTAGAAGATTATGTTCTGAGTTTCCAAAGACACTAAACAAATACGGTATTTGGGCATCTCTTTCTATCATGAATTAAGTATTTTTAGAAAGTAATGTAATGTCTATGTACGTCAATCTTTGGTTATCTACATAATGGGACCCATAATAATGATTCATTTGAATGATTCATTGTTTGGAAACAAATTTTTTAGGGAGGATGACACATAACGTGATCTTGATGATGAGTTCATAATTAATATATGATTATGGGATATCATTGGTTATATTAAATTTGTTAGGGAATTAGTGTTTAATGATATCCTAGATATATTTTACAACATTTTTTGATTTAAGAAAATTATCATTGAAAATGTGTTATATTTTTGGAATAAGTAAACATTCATCATTCCAAAAAGGTTTTATGGTAATTTATATTATTATAGTGGTTCAATAGAATACATGATGAAGGTATTCACATGTTTGGTATGTGATGATTAGAATAAACTAATTTTTTTTAGATATTAATAATATGTTTATTTTGAAAATGCAAGTACCTTCATTTGATACATTTGTATTTTATTGATTTGGAAGGTTCTTAAGGGTAATCATTTAAGAAATAAATTAGGTTTAACAATTTTCGATGTTTTAGATATTAATGTATTTCATAACCACATGATGATTTATGATTATTGAAAAATCAGTGCTAACCATTTTTTATGATACCAAGAGATTTAAGGAATTACTTTTCAACCGGTTATGGATCATAAGTCCCACTTGTTATACAATCATTGCAATTTAAATTTACTTTCATAGAATATGAATTGATGTGTATATTTATCAAGGGAAAAAGGATCTTTTAAATATAGTATGAAATAAAATAAGTATATATTCTCAAATATTTTTGAAATAAAATTTTATCATATTATCGTTATTTCGGATTATATCAATTACATTTTTTGACCAATTTGGTATATGGTTTTGTGGCCATTAACATTTAATTTTGCAATTTATTTATCATATTCCATCATAATATAATATTTATATTTCATTTCCATTACCATTTTTTCACTATAAAATAATTTTATACTATATATATATAGTTTTATGGTGTCCTTTTCATTTTCCATTCCCTCTTTTTAAGAGGATTTTTTATTAACGTTTTTTATGATGTGGGATTTCCACAATGTTATTTTAAAATTTAAACTCCATGATTATAAGTAAAAATGATTAAATTGTAAGGATTATTTTTTAGATATGGGTGTAATATAAAACCCCTTAAGTTTTAGGTAACTCTTTGATTTATTAAATAGATTTCGTAGAACATTGAGGTTAAAATACTCAAAATAATATTATTTTTACCAAAACATTATAAACTAGTAATTAAATTGGAAGGATTCAATAAGACTATGTATATTAAAAATTAAATATGAAGTTCATATTAAATAAACTATTAATATATTATTTTTAAATGAACACAAAATTTTTAGTTAATTCATTTCACTCATCAAATATATGTTTTATTTAAAAAACAATTTTTATTTCATTATTTGAGAAGATATATATTAATGTTTTTTCGAAACATTTATTGAATATTTATGATAAATTTTACATCATTTTATCATTAATCATTTAAGAATTTTCATTGGATGAATTTTTTAGAATCTTCTAAATAGATTTATTTTTCATTGAATATTGAAAATAACATTTTTTTAATAAAATCAATAAATTAAGAAAATAGAAATTACCCTTATGATTTGAATATGGATTCAATTAAAATTATTTTATTATATTATATTTGATCCATGTAAATTCAATTGGATCATATTTATATTATATTCTATAATAACATTATTCTAGGGTTTAAATAAGGGGATTTTCTCAAAAATATTTTTATGTACATAATGTTTCTCCTTTTTCATTAATTAAAATAAACTATAAATAAGAATGTTATTAAATGAGATGTGGGGATTATATATCAGTAACAATTAATTTAATATCATTAAATGGAAATTATTTTTCATAAATATAATGTCAATCTATCTATTTCTAGAAAAATACAATTCATGACCCCCCCATCATGTGTGTGGGTTTTGTTTTAAATTTAATTTTTTCCATTACATGAAATGATTCAGGTAAAATGGATTCCATAATTTTTAAATTATATTCAATGTTAATGTTTATTTTTAGGCCTAAAAAATACAGTTTTAAAAAATATATTTTTCACAATATCCGTAGAAAAAAGAAACGAATTAATGTTAAAAGGTAGATACATAAAATCCCTAGAAACAACAACTTCAAAAGGTTGGATGATGTTATTATCTACCGTGACCTACATTTTTAATATAAATTTTCAATATAATTTTTCGGATTTAATGTCACCTATATGTGGTCGACATTAATTATAAAATAATTATTATTTTATCCCATAAAACCACCCATCCTCAAGTATAAAAACAACTCTTCAACACACCCTTTATACTCCAAAGCCTTAAAGGTACTAAAATATGTAAATAAAAATATCCTCCCCATAGTCCCTATGTTCATCTGTTATGGGTATCACCAAAAGTCCAGTTTTATTTTCCTTAATGGATAAATCAAGGAGGTGATATTGAAGAGTAAATTTTCTCAACCCACTTCTATTATATTCATTACTTTTTCCACCATCTCTAAAAATCCTACATAAATCATGTTATAATAGATCTAGAATCTTGTAAATAATGTTATTTCATGTTTATAATTGGAAGATATTATATCCAATTTTTCTCATGAAAACATGGTATATTATCTTTGAAATGCTTCCAACGGGTTTTGTTCTCAGTAATGGAAACACACAATGGTTAAATACATTTGATAACTGAAGCACCTACATTAAAAATGTATGAGATCATTGGTATGGTTTTTCCAGAAATACATGAAAACACACATTGTTTGAGGGGATGGAGGTCAACCACATCACAACATTTTTTCAGGGTATTACATTATGATCTTGGAACCTCGTATAGATTTAGGATATGTTCAAGAATAATTTTCTAGTTACCAATTATTATGTGGATCATCCATGATTTTGAAATAAATTATTATCATGAATAAAATTTGGAATCAACTTTATGAATCTAAGTCTATTCATTAATGGAGATATATTTATGTTTTTTAGGTTCTCTATCAATGGTATCCCATTATGTACTAATTTTATATTTATTGGTTTTTATTATGATAATTTTGGAACTCCATCTATACAGTGGAGAGATAGTGAGTGTATCGTCATCTAGGGAGACATGATTTTTTATGATTTTTACATCTAACACATGTGATGTGATTCATACGTATCCTTGTCAATGGAATCAGAACCCATGTAGTGTGGTGCTACTTAATGGGGCTCATGAAAACTTTTATTGTATTGTGATAAGGACGTAACTATAGCATTTAATGTCATGTGGTTAGTTTTTCTTTAGAAAACAATCATATTCAATGTTTGGTTTGGGACTTAAATTGAATCATCCATGGAAACCTTATAGGGATACATATCTCTATGTTTAATTTGAAAACAAAAATAATTTTCCCTCGAGAGAATAGAGTAGATATTTGGACATTGAGGATAATTCCTATTTATAACATTTGGACTGGAATCAAAGCCCACATAGTTTGGAATGCCTCAATGAAAAGTGTGGCTCATTAAGATGATTAAGTTTTCGCTTACTATATAAAATGATTCCAATATTCTTGATATTGGACATAATCATGTTAAGGATGACCATAATTATTTTGTATTAGGGATTAGTCATTATAAGGATGTCCTTGATTAGATGTTGGGGATTATACCATGTAAAAGGACCCTAGGATTGGTATGATTGGGGTTTACTCCAAAGGATGGTGCCCATTTTCTAGTTTGGTATCATGTGGATTTCATGACGATCATAAACATAAAACCCCTCATTATACAATATCAATGTGAGAAAAAAATATTAAAAAAGATCCAAGAAAGCACACAACATTCATTTTCCGGAGGATGGATACATGGCCCAATGGACCCAAACCCATGTAGGATGTCTTAAGGATGGTCAATGGTAGATTTAAAGGATAATCCTCTACTAAAATAGTTATCTTATTATTTGAATGACATGATGAGGAGTATTCTCTATTTCTAGACGGGTCATGATGAGTCTTGCTTAAATGTGATGGGAAATAGGAAGTTAATGATCTAGTGAACTTCACACCTATCCACCATCACTGGTGGAATATATTGGGGCAATGACAGGGAGATGATATGACTCTGAATCCCATCACCTAACTAGTCTAGTATCAAAAGTGGTGGGGAAGAGAAGAAATGTAACATACTACAAGAATTGGTAGGGGATTACTCTAGGTGGGATTCCTTAAAATTGGTCTCATAGTGATGGTGTTGGATCTCATTCCATGTTGAACGGAAATGTAAGTGTCATAATTACCCTCCCCATTGGGAAATGGAGGCTATGTGTCTTAGATACAATAATTATATTATATGTTACTAGCTCATTTATCTGAGATTAGGAACTCTCGCAACTTGTTCTTGGGAAAGTGGTCATTGTGGCCATGAGAATAAAAAACCGCACGTACCCCAGTGGTCCTAAAAATGTAGTATGATAATTGGGAGAGATATATGATCATTGGAATACAAATTTTAATGATATAATTTCTATTGTTCCATTATCCATTGTATATAATGTCTTAAGGACTTGGTGGAGGCATCAATTTGGCCCCCCAACGACAAGGGATCCAAGTGAGGGGATGTCATACCATGGGTGTCTTCGAAGAGGTCCTGCTTAGATGAGCGTTCATCATTGAGGCTACGAAGAGCCTAAGGGATATCACATACGTAGAACTAGTAGATGCAAAGAATTCTCACACAGGGGATGCTCCACAAGTACAAGAATCATTGAGCTGGTGGTACCTAGGGTGACATACCACATGGGAGAAAACACTAGGATGAGGGTTTTCTCGAGGCTTCAAGGGTCTCCGTAGGTGTTCCTCAGAGTTCCATGCACATGTTCTTATATGAAAAGGAAATATTTGGAAACATTTTTCACTAATGAGGGAGATAGTTCCTTGAACATGTTTTATTTATTATAAACCCTGGGTAGAATTTAGTTCTCTACCCCCTTTAATTACCTCATCCCCATGTTTTTTAGGATTACTGATAATGTCTATGAGTAATTGAGTGATGGAAATGGGGTATTAGAGCATTCAATTGGAATAAAAAAATTCAAATAAAAATGACCACTCCACATTCCTATATATATGAAAATATGAGACAATTGGTGAAGGACATATCTTGCTTAGGGGTTCCACTTAGGTATCGCTCACATGCTCTTACTCAAACAGATAGAACATGTATAAACTTAGGTACATTGAGTAATGACTATGTCTTGGGTAACTGGGAGAATATAATTTGGAGGAAATTTATACCATTATACATCTTTATTTATAATATTCTATTCTCCCTAATTTGATTACCCATGTCTCTTATTCATCCATGCAACAAAACATAGTGTCACAAAAATCCTCCCCCCACATCATGTTGGATATGATCGAAAGATGTAGGTCTTATAATATTGAAAAAATGGAAGAAAATGATTGGTGGATTGAAAATTAAATCCATATAGATACCCTTTTATAGTAGTATACCTTGGTATATTACATTGGTGGGGATAAAAAATGGGGCACGCTAGGGAGACTTCATATCAAAAAATTTGGCCCTTACATAATTGGGAACCTCTCACGACTATACATTTCAGGTATTTATGCACTAGTCTCCCATGAATAACCTTTATTAATGAATCATAACATTAATAAATATTCAAATCGACAAAATATATCCACGCATATATGAAATAATCTTTAAGGTGAATTACTTACACTTGACCTTGACTGATATCACTGGTAAATACACATTTGTGAAGAATATATGTGATGTTCCTTCATGAGCTTATTAATTTTCAGAATTATAAGTTTTTATGAATTATTTTTAAATAGATACTTATCTTTCCCGAAAATGATAATTATTTACAGGTTCCATGTATTCAAAAAATACAATAATTCTAATGAACAAAATGAAATGTTCCTTGAAGGCATTATAAAGGTTACAGGTCAGGACCACTACGATGCTCGTGATCAACCTAACCCGATCCTATTGTACATTATAAGAAATATCATAATTAATTTCTTGAAAGTAATTATCTTTCACTTTATAGAAATTTTCATTTGAATGATGTCTTTATATCATCTTTGATGAATTAAACTCTACCACCCATGCTTCAGGACTATGTAGATTTCACATCTAAAACTCATTCTAGTATGGGTGAATATATTAATGTTGGGGTATCATCCATACCATTTTTCATGAAATATTTATGTTTTTCTATATGTAATATGCTGAAAAACATTAATTAAATTATAAAAATTATCCCACACAATTCCAAGACTGATCAATAAAAGTGGTGGAAGAATGAAAAGACTACCACATGAGACGGGGGTTTTATCTCTATGTGGATGTGGGTGTATTGGGTATGAAATACTAGTGATGATTTTATGATGGATAATTTTATTATATAATTATATATTCCCATCTTGGTTGTGATGAAATATGTAAATAGGAATGAAAAATTCATTCCTGAGATGTGTATCCAGTGGAGACTGTTGAGAAACTCTTTCCACTTGATGTAAGGATATGTTAATATTAGATTTTGGGGCTTCTATAATATCTTCGGGCACCCATTCCATGGACAAATGTATGATGATTTCATCCCTCTTTGAAAAAATTAGAGAATTATAAAAGGATTCCACCTCTGTCCTCTGAGTTGCTGTAAATAGATTAGGTTATTATGAAGGATATACCTCTCTAGAAGGGGGATACTAATCATGATGAATTGATGTGTACCTAGTAGTATTTGGAGGGGGGAAGTCCCCACTTACAAAAATCCAACTATAAGTCCCTAGACAGTGAAGCGAAGTGCTCTTGTTACATTTTGGACGACTTTGGTGAAGGTGGAGCATGGAAAATGGATGTATTAGATAAATTCTAGTGTTTCAATAGTGAAATGACTCATAATATTATTTTTATAATGTGTCTTGTTTGTTAAATTATCTTGATCATTGACTCCAATGGTGGAATAAGGTTAGGGACATTTTTCATCAATGTCAAGATCGATAAAATGAATCATGTGTGGTTGGTAATATTTATCCTAGGGAAAATTTATCAAAGCGTGAAACATATTCATTTGGGGATGGAGATGTTTTGAATTTAAGTACCACTCTAAGTGTTTTGTGAATATTTACTAGACCACTATATATTGGATTTCATGTCAAGTGGGGCTGATATTTTCTAGTTCCTAGTATGACCATATTTTATGATGATTGAGGAATTCCTATCCTATTTATGAATCCCAAAAAAAATCTTTTTGACGCTATTATTGTTCAAGGAGTTCACCTTCTTTTTATAAGGGGACCCTTATACCCAGAGCATTATCAATGATGGGAATTCAATCACTAATATAAGTTCGTATACGATGGAATTTAGATATGGTGTTACAAAAACTCATATCTATAGGGAGGTTATAAGTGAGGATTACGCTCTATATAGGATTTCACTTCTATTCATGTTCATGTAACAAGTAGATATATATTTTCACGTGTGTTTCTAATAATAAAAAAAATTATTGTAGCTTGATATCTATGGATACTTATAATAATGGATTTGAAAAAAATAAGGGATTTACCTACCTCTAGCAAATGCGACCAATGGATTAATATCCTGGCATGATAATGAATATATTGTATCATACACCAAGAAAGTGTTGGACAATTAAATTCCTTGAATCCATTATGGAAACATACAAACTGTTGGAAAATGAGTTAGAATGGACTTTCGGCCTCAAAATATGTTTCTTCTCATCAATAGAATGCTTCCTCAATTTATTGATGGTAATGATGATGAGGTCCTGAATTCAACCAAATGACAACCTTCAAGGTTTACTCTGAAAATAATATTGAAATGAGTTGTACCAATTATGATCTAACCCAGATGAGCCAACCACCACCTCCATGAAGTGACTGGGTTCCATTTTTTCATCGATCATTTGTGATGGATAGGGTCAGGAATCTCATAAAATCTTGGGTTTTATGAAAGTCTTCAATGTTGGACCGGATGGATTGAAAATTCATATGAAAAGTGTTAGTAAAAATTTTACAGAACATATTGGTAACAAAAAAACATTTGTGGACGTTTCTTCCAAATTAGTTAATTTTCATGGATGTTTTTTAAATCACTAATTCGAACATTCCATTCACACGACACTGACTTGGAATACATTACATAAAATAACATGTTTTACAAAATAAAAATATATTATTAAAATATTATATTTATTCTTAACCTATCCATTATGTTTGAAGTTATAAATATTATTAACTAATTTTTGAAAACCTATGATTTTCACAATTATAAAATGGCATTATTAGTTACAATTAACCAATTAAATATAAAAGGAATAATTTTATAAAATTATATTTTTATCCTCTAAATGATATTTTATCCTAAAAACATAAATTAATTACAATTATGGAGTGATATTGAACTAATGTATTTACTAAATATTCAATTAAATTTTTTGGATATTCATCCAATAGATTCAATATCCATAAGATTATAACATGTCTGATTTTATTAAGAAAACTTATGTTTTTATAAAGGGAGTTTTATCACAATTTGATGGATAACGTAATCTATATTTAAATATTTGACCTTTTATAAGTTTTATATGTCCAAATAAATATTATATTTTGAATCAAAACATAATATTTTTGATAGGTTAAATTTTTGGAATTTTTTTGTAAGGATTAATTTTTTAATTAATATATAAAAATAAAAAATATTAATTGACTACATAATTCTAATCTAATATATATATAATGTGATGTTTAATTATAAATTATTTTCAAGGTATAATTAGATAATATTTTTACCAATTAACTTAATTTAGATCATTATAATCTATTTCACATTAAATTGAATGTTAAAACATTGTGAACTTTTGAATGAAATTAATTTAAAAACCTACATGGTTGTCACATATGTGGAATTATATACACATTACTTTATGTCACTTATGTCTTTGGAATATGAAAAAATGGATTCCATAATTTTAATTACAATAATTTTAAAATTTTAATATGTTGATATTTGCTTTCATAAAAAATATTAGTGATTGTAATTAAAATTAATTGCATCCATTAAGGTTGAATTAAGCTTAATAAGGGACTAAACCATAACCAAAATGAACAAAAAGACCTATAATCATTTCCAATGTAAATTGTTTTGAAATATTTCGACCCAATCCTCCATTTTCTCAAATTTGTACAAGTATTCAACAACATTCAATAAAAAATGTGTGTGGGGTTCCTTTCATTTAAAAAATTACAAGACTGCCACCCCTCATCCATTTTAAAGGGCATATTATCGTCCCACTTCTTCACAAAAATCAATCCACTTATTTTTTTTAAAAAACACTAGAAAATAGATCCCCAAAATCTATAAGTTTCTACTTGAAACCCTCCATGGTCTGGATTCCATCCAAGTAGGACCATTGGTGTAAACAGAAATGAGTGACCCAATTAAGAGGTAACACCCTCCCTAAAACATCTTTATTTTATTTTATTTCTCCACTAACTAAAATATTATTATTACATATTATTATAATAAAAACATATCCAAAATATAATAGGATTTTTTTATGATTACAGTTCTACCTACACTTACACACACTTTATTTAATGGGTAAAGAACATATTGATTACGTGTACAGAGGACTACTGCCTCACTATGAAATGATTGTTCATTTTTCCATTACCCCCTCCCATGGTAGAAATTATGGTGGAATATATATATATGTGTGTTATATATATATAATATTAATTATGCCTCTATGAATTTATATATCATTTTAAACACATGTATTTATACATTTTATTTTTTCTTAACATGATACTTTTGTTTGAGGAAGTGTGGAGTACCGGCCCTCAAAGTGATGTGGTTTGTTCATACTCTAAATGAAATATATTAGGGATGGATTTGGTGAATATAATTACATATAATATATAATTCATCTACATTAATATTGGTATATATATATGTTTTTTTCTTTTACATTCCATATTTCATCATGACAATTAAATGGAAATAGCGTTCTTGCGTACGTATGATATACCATCTCCATGGAAGGTGTATTTCATTACATGATTATAAATTTTTTATAATATTATAATAAAAATATACAGAAAAAAATATATTTAAATCAGGTTTTACATTTTAGAAATCGTTATATAAATATAAGGACCAACGATATAACAAATTAAGACATATGGGAAAAAAGTCGATATTACCAGAGGCGAAACCTTAATATAGAATTTTTAACAAGAGGGTAATATGTAGCAATAATAAAACTATATTTGGTATAAAAATTAATAATCTGGATATTTTTTTTGGAATTTAAAATTAATTTATATTTATTATATAAGAGTTTATAATGAGAACTACACGAGTCTGGACAAAATGATAGGGAATTTCATCTCGCTCTTTATTCCCTTGATATACATGCCTTTTTCTCTATTAAATTGTTTTTAATGTTTTATATACTACTCATGATTATATTTTATTACTATTATAATTATATATATGGGTATTTACATAAAAATTCTATGATTTTACTTTATTATTTTTATGTTATAATATTTTTAAAGGTATTTTACATGTTTTCATGGAAATTTGTTTTGAAATGGATTACTCTAATAATTATATGCATCCAGGAAAAATGTTTTTTGAATATATGATAAAAATTCCCTTTTAAATTTTTATGATTATTTACAACGAATTTTTTTTCAAGTGGTTTTGTTTTTAAAAATAATTTTCCATATAAGAAGGATATTATTCTCAATACTTTTTTTAAAAGGAATTTCAAAATTATTTCCCATCGATGTTATTAACCATTGATGATACTAATTCATTTATTGGATATGATCTATTGTATTAATTTATATTATCACTATAAAAGATTTATGATTGGTTTCATCGTCATTATTAAACCCATTTGTCCTTCTTGGGTTATAAGTTTATATAATCCATTTTTATAAATGGTTGTTGTTTTTGATGAAGGGATTATGAAACAAGTATATTTTATAAAATTTTATAATGTTATTACATTTTTATGATACAAATTTTATATCATTGTTTCTGATATGAATGTATATGATTTTTTGGAACATGTATGTATGATTTTACTATGAATTGGATGGAACTAATATCTCCCTCCACTATATTGCTTAAATATTTATATCTCATGAGATAGAATAATATAGTCTTGGGAGTGAACGTTGACTGGTAAGATGGAAATGGGAGGGAACCATGACTACCAAGAAGGTATGATGAGCGAAATGAAGATACTAATATGGAAATGGGAATCAACCATGACTACCATGGTGGTATGGGGAGTGAACCCATACTACTAAGATGCTCTTGGAAGTGATTTATTGGCTAGTATGTCAAATTATAAGCTTATGTGTTTCCCACAATTCTATGTTTTATTCCAATATTATTCATTCATAGAATATGTTCTATATTTCCTTATGAATCATTTTTTATAAACTACCACAATTTATTCCATGATTCATGTTTATGATAATTGATATGTAGTGTATAATAATTTAATGATTTTTTCACGTTCTCATCACCGAATGATCATGATTATATTTACATGTTTCCATTCATTACACTTACTAAGAATATGATACCAAACCTTTTTATGTTTCTATTCCCTAATGTTATAAAGATACATATTATTTTTGATGTGCCTAAGAAGTGTGCGTGTGATGATGAACCTAAAGGGTGCTATTATAGAACACTTTTTTTCTAATGATTAGGATTCAATGTTTCTAAAAGAACAAAACTACTGTGGTCTTTGGGTTATTATTTTTGTAGTGATTTAAGTATTCCTCAAATGTTATGAAATGTTTATATATATCAATAATTTGTTTTTATAGTGGGTGTTAGAGTGTAAGTTTTGTTATTCATTAGAATCTAGGATAACATAACCAAAATGAGAACACTATGGAAATTTATATGCGTATATTTAATGATATGAAAAAGAATAGAAAAATGTCCACAGATTTTGGTAATGGATATAGGCATTGATTTTCGAAATGTACATCCAAATTTCTATACTACCGGTGGATATTTCTCAGGATCAGATTTACCATGGAGTATCAACTCTATTATGTTGTTATGGGCCTTACTCTGGGTAATCTGTTTCCACAAAATGAGCCTTTCCACACACCTAGTTTTACACTCATAATGGATATTCATTAGAAATTCAGAAACACTTATTGCAAAAAATTATAGTATATCAATAGAATATGTCAATGAATAACCTAGTTTAAACCTTTGGAGTCATATATTAAGAATGATTTCTTATGTTATTCACAAAACAAATGAAAATTTAGGATTATTTTTCTCCTTATTATGATTACTATTTATTACTCAATTTAATTGGTTTTAGTCAATGGATTGAACCCAATGTAACCATACTAATAGATATTCAAATTGATAATAAAGTTATTTTCCACTTAAGAAACCACATGTGATGGGATATGGAATTATAAATCATGTATCTATGATCATATATCATTCTCGAGCTATGAATCATGGTGGAAATATAAATTAATAAAAGATAGAACAACATTCTACTTAATTTTTAATGTGGTAGAATCAACCATCATTCAGAGGCTCCTATGATCCACCTATTTCTAAAAAAATGGATTTACACCACCTTAAAAATATTTCCTTTATCCAGTGTTCTGAGCATGATAATTTTTTTTCTATTTATAATTTATATGGTGAGGTGAAGTTGTGGTAGACACTTATCAATAAAATGAGTAAAAATTGAAATTTAATCCCTTTAACAAGAATTGTTCATGAACATATTTTTTTAATAAGTGAATGCATTGTACTCATCATTCTAATATATAAAAAGTGTTCCTTCTATTGAAAAAAATCGATAATGAATTAGTCGATAAAAACTAGGCTAATTTCATATGAAATTCAAGGTACACATTAAGAATTATAATCCATCCTGATAGAAATGTTGATAGTCACATAACTATCATAAGTCTATGTATTATAAGGGAATTATATATAAGATACTTTATTATCTATAAAAAGATTATGGGTTTTGAAATTAAGGATTAAATAGAGGATGGAGTCCAATAAAAATATCATGGTTCTCAAAAAAAATATGGGTTTTAAAGTAAAATATAAAAACTATGAAGGAATTCAATGATAATTTCTTTATGCTCTATGTATGGGAATAATCATGATAAAAATTGACTTAAGGGTTTTAATAAAATTTTACAGTTTTGAAGGGAAATCTGTTAGGTAGTTGATTTCCAATTTGATGGAAAATGTTATTTAACTGTGTGAATGGAGAAAAGGTTGCACAAATTGAAATCACCATTTGTTAATTATACCACTATAATGAGAATGAACATTACACTATCTAGTGAAAAAATTTGATGGTCTTGCCATTACAATCGTTGAAAAAATCCTCTCAAGCATAGGGATAAGTGTAAATCTCATGAAATTTCTATTTTTGACAAGGGGTGTGCCAAAGATGGGGTGAAAGGTATATTAACCATCAAATATAGAACTATTAATTTCTTAATTTATTTTTGATATACTGACTCTTTCATATGCACTGCATTCTCTATTGTTGTTAAAATTAAACCAAACAGATTATGTGTGCATTTACCAGGGTAAACCCCTAATGTTATGATGATTTCATACCATGTTAATGATTCCTCTCTAGTTGATGTGGCTGGTAACATGCTTCCCCAAATATTGACATTCATTCTTTTGTTGAATTTTATATCTACGGTGTCAAGGAATGGTTGTCTCTAAATAAATCTCACATGTTTTTTTTGAAGATGTAATTTATGCTTTCTATTTCATACCCCCAAGTGTTTTTCCATCAATTTGATGATATGTATGAATATAATTTAGTGATTTAAAAAATTTTATGGGTATTGAATACCATTGATAAGGCATTTTTATCACAAATGGTTCGTGAAAAAATCGACATCAATGATATGGCCATTATATGATAATTTGTGGATGTATTTCTGAAAGTGATCTACATCCTTCCATCGGAATTTAATGTTGAGTTCTCAATATAACTCATACGTGGTTCCTCACCAATTTCAAAGATTCACAATAGAATTACCCCGATTAAAATGTAGTAATTGATGAAGAAACTCTTAGAGAACATTTACACGGGCTTCATTTATCCAAGTGTGTTAGATGGTGGTTCACATATTATTTAAAAAAATAAAATGGAATAATGAGACTATATATTGATTTTGTAAAGTTGAAAAAGATCACAATATGGAATAAGAATCCACTTCCGCATATTTATTACTATTTTGATCAACTTTGCAGAGAACAATAATTTTCAAAAATTAATCATCCTCCTGTATATCATCAATTGATGGTCAATAAAGTGGTTATAACTGAGATGGTGTTCATTACATGGTATGAAAAATAAGAATATATAGTAATGCATATTGGTCTTAATAATTTCCATGTTATCTTTATGTATTTAGTGAATTTATTATTTATATATAACCACAATCATTTTGTGGTGGTCATTATAGATGCACTTTTTATATATTCAAATAGAAATAATGATCATAAAGACCAATTGAGACTTGTACTAAAGACCCTAAGAAATGTAAAACTATATAAAGAATTTACATATTGTGAATTTTGGCTGCAAAAGGATTCATTTTTCAGCCACATAATCTCAAGATAAGTTATAGTTGTAGATCCATTGTTGTTGGAGGCTATTAAATGCATTCCTAAACTATCAATTGTGATGGAGATACAAAACCTTGATAGTATAACAGGATATTATCAATGTATTGTGGATAATTTTAATGACTATATAATCCTATGGCGATGTTAACTCAGTACAGTGTTGAGTTCCTCATGATAGATGAATGTTAGAAAAATTTCATGGAACTGGTGAAAATGTCAGTCATTACACATGTTCTTACGTTAACCTATAGTAGAGAAGGGTTTGTAATCTATAGTGATCAATTAAGGTAGTTATTGGGATGATTTTTTATTTAGAAAAATATGGTTATAACCTATGCCTCGTGATAATTGAATATTCATGAGAAAAATTACCCAATTTGTGATTTTGAGATTGCAACATTATTTTTTACCTTAATAAAATGATGGAATTATCTCTATAGAGAAAAGAGTGATATATATATTTATCATAACAATATGAAATATATATTCAAATTTAAGGAGATAAACATGTGTTAGAGAAGATTATAGGATCTGATAATGGATTATGACATCTCAATTAGTTACCACCATGGGAATGTAAACAATATGGATGATGTACTAAATCAAAAGGAACATGGAATATTATCTATCAAGCGCATTAGAAGATTTACAATATTTCTATATTTTCAATGGATAGATATAAGAATCACGGATGGTGTGAAAAAATGTTATCATTCTCAAATGAATGTTCAAGTCCCCAGCCAATTGAGGTTTAAAGAGGCACTAATGGAAGATGCAGTGCTGGAAACAAAAGTTAGATATATTCCCGAGTTTAACCTCAATCAAGAGGTAATGATAAGGTTCATGAACCTTGTATATTATCATTCCATTCATTATTGGAAGAAGGTGCTATTAGAGGAATCATATAGTTATCCATTGTCTATTCTTTTTGGATGTAATAAATGTATTGGGATTAGAATAAATGTTTATTTCGATATGGAATGAAAAGATATATCATAGAGATTTAATCGTGGTTTTTAGTTTGAAAAAAACATTAGGAATAAAGGAAAAATTATAATGGTATTTTTCATCTATTACCCATACCGGAATGGAAACATGATAACATCACTATGTATTTTTTCGTTGGATTACACAATGCCCCTAAGGGGCTTTCTAATATATGGTTGGTAGTAATAATCATACTATGTTAGAAAACAAAATTCGTATTAGGGATGATTTATATCTAGACCATATTGCTAGGATATTCATTTAGGCATGGTAAGGATACAATGATTGATACATTTCATTGTATCAGGTCGGGATCCGAGGTTTACCTCACTGTAGTGGGGAATTCTCTAGAAAACACCAGATATGGAGTTGATTTTCAACCCTAATTATCATCCACATAAAGATATTAAATTTGGAAAAAAAATCAAACCCTATTGTATATTCCTGGATCATGTTTTGTAGATTTAAAATGAGGTTGGTATCAACACCTTCCATTATTTGAGTTTTCTTACAAGAATATATTTCAGTCAAAAATTTTGATGGCATCATATGATGATATATATGGAAATAAATGTATAGATCCAAAATGTTGGAATGATGTTAGTGAAAAATATATATTGGTACCTAATATCATTGATAAAATGGAAGAGAATGTTAGTATCATTCAGTAGAATATCATGGAAACTCAATGTTGAATGAAATTTTATGTTGATAACCATATTCTTGATCTATAATTTGAAGTTGGAGAAATGTTGTTTCTATAAATCTCACCGTAGAATCAGTTTATTAGGTACTTAAAAAATGGGAAACTACACACTAGGTATATCTATCCCTTTGATTGTCTTGATCATATCGGGACAGTAACCTATAAATTGAACTTCCTCCAAATCTATCACATGTCCATGATGTGTTCTGATTATCTCTATTGAGGAATTACAGCCCTTAACATTTTCATGTACTAAAAATAGACATCATACTGCCGTAGAGGGATATTTTTTACATGGAGAAACCAATGGAAATTCTAGTTCATAAGGATATTGTTCTATGAAATTAATCTACTAACCGAGTAAAAGTTATTTTTGGAGAAATGGAAGGTTAGAGAAAGAAATTTGGGATCCTGAGGATATTATAAAATAGATTTATCAACAATTTGGTACCAGAATTATAAATTTCATGGGGTAAATTTAATTAAAGTTTGATTAAATGTTACACCTTGAGTTTTTATGGTCCTTTTTCCAAGTAAATTAATTTTCATTGATGTTTTTCAATGCACTAATTATAAAATTCCTCTTTCAGGGCACAAAATTGCCATACATCACACACAACACCGAGTTTTACAAAACAACAATATATTTTTAATATATAATATAATGAATTTTCCTACATATAAGTTGGTGGTTATGAATAATAGTAACTAATTTATGAATACAAATTTTTTACTAAAATATAAAATTAAATTAATAATTATAATGAGTCCAATGAATATAATGAGAATATTTTTATATCAAACTATTTTTTATCTCAACATGTTTTATCCTAACTAATTGAATTAAATTTAATTAGGGAGTGATATTATGATACTATAAACAATATATATTAAATAAAATATACATTTTTATTTATTTAATGATTCGATATGCATAATATTAGAACAAACCCAATTTTTTGCGTAAATATATATATTTTTATAAAGGTAGTTTTACCAACTTTTTATGGAAAAACTAAAATAAAACTAATTTTTTGAACTTTTATAAATATTATTTGTCAAAATAAAATTAATCATTGAAATATAAACCAAAAAATTATGTTTTCAATTATTTTTATCTTTCTACAGGTCTTTATTTTTTAATGTGTATGTAAAAATAATAGATTCTAATTCATAAAACATTTTATATATAATTTATATATATGTATAAATTATATTATAAATTGGTTTCAAATTTTAATTAGATAAATTTTGTGCAATTAAAAAATTTATGTCATTAGAAGAAATTTCACATTGAAATTGAATACCAAAACGTATAAAAGTTTTAATCTTTTTTACATTAAAACCTCGCATTCTCATCCCATATGTGGGATTAAATTTAAATTTATTTCAATGACTTTTATGATTGGAATTTTTCAAAATGGATTTGGTATTTGGAATTTGAATAATTTCTAATTTCTAATAATGTCAACATCTATTTGACCAAAAAGATTAGTGAAATTAATTACAATTAATTAAACATATGAAGGTTATATTTAGCTAAATACGGGACTTAACCATAACCATAAGGCCAAAAATGACCTATTCACTTGTCCAAAATCAGTTGTATGGATATATTTATACCCTATCCTACCTTGGATATACCTTGGACAATTATTGAAAAACGTTAAGAGTAAAAATTCTTCTAAGGGTCATTTGTTTTAAAAAATTGCATGAGTGCTACCCCTCCTCCATTATAAAAGGCATCCTCTCATCCCACATCTTAAAAACACTTGTGCTACTTATGTTTCAAAAAAATTAGGAATAATATCTTCCCAACATCTCTCACATTTTCTAAGCCTCCCATGGGAATAATTCCTTCTGAGTAATCCCTTTTAAAGAAAACATATAGATCTACCCAATCAAGGGGTGACAACCTCCCGCAAAATTCTTTCTTTTATTTTCTTCATTACTCCCTCAAATATTTTTATTCCATTTCTGATTAAAAAAAATTATCCAAAAATAAATATGGTTTTTTTATTCTATGGTATTATACCTAAACATACACACAGTTCCATCTGATGGGTAATTAACATTCTATTAATGTTAATGTTGCACTACCGCCTCACCGAACGATGATTGTTCCTTTTTCCATTACCACCTTTCATGGTGAAAATTATGTTGGAATCCATATTATTATATGTTATATATAATATTTATTACGTATTTTATATTTTTTAAATCTTTTAAAACACATATATTTATGCATTCCATTTTTTGTTAATATAATTATTTCATTTGAGGAAGTACATAATTATACCCCTCAAATCGTTTATATTCGTTCATACACATCATATAATGTATTAAGTTTGGATTTAGAGAATGTATTGTTGGGACCAAGTAGAATGGATAAGGAACTAAGAAAAGTTTGTTGCTACAGAGTGTTGTCTTTTGTTGTCACAAGGCTAAATCAATTCACTTTGTAAAGAACATGAAAACCATACGATGATTTTCTGATATGTATTTCTCAAATATAATAAGTTTGAAGAACTTGTTATTCAAGCCTTATGATTGAAATGGGGAGAAATTGTGATGCCAATCATACATAGTTTTTATTGGAAGGAGTGATGCTGCTAGAAGATAGAGATGTTTCTGTACTTCCCATTGTAACTCTGATGATGCTAGATCTGGTCTTTCAAAAGATAAATATCACGATAGTGGAATTCATGATAAAATGAGAAGAATGGTTATGGGAAGCAGTGAAGAGAGAAAATGACAAAGCGATGGACAATCTGGGGGATATAGAAAAGCACAGTTTATGGTAGCACCATTTTCCAGTGTTTTCCAAATTTTAGGGCCTAAAAATCAGGAGATGAAGATGTGTTTTTGGCAATGGATGGAGTGTGCAAGATTGAAGATGGTTTAAATTTTTTCATGCAAGGCATGATTCAAGGTTAGAACATCGAAAAATGAAAAAGGCATGGAGTGCGTGGAAATTTAGGCAAGTTGCGCGCAAAAATAATGTGGTGCGTGCAATATATGCGGGTTCTGCGAAATATTTGTGGGAGGTATGAAATTTCAGTAGGATTCACGGAAAAATAAATGTTGCACGACATAGTTATGGGATGCGCAAAAAATCCACAGGATGGGTGAAAAGTAGAGTGGTGCACAAAATAGAGGAATGAAGTTTTTGCACAAAATGTGTTTTGAGATCAGATGTTCAAAAATTGGCAAAGGCATGAGGTGCACGAAATATTGGAGCATTGCATGAAATTTGATATTGCGTGAATGATTTTTTATGTGCATGAAGTGGGTTTTATGAAAAGATTAGTGGTTTTCACGTTGGGTCAAAAATGCCTATAAATATAAGGCTAACCCTTCTCATTTGTTAATGCTCGACACTTAGAAGAAATCATGATCTCTGGTGCGTGTAAATTATATTCTAAGTGAGTTGCGCGAAGTGAAATAATTTTGTGTGAAAAGAGGACAGCTACTCGAAAAGAGAAAATGTTGCGCGAAAAAGTAAAGTTGCGTGAAAAAGGTTTTCATGCCAAAAAGGAATTTTTACGCGTAAGACATTCGAATTGCGTGCAAGGTATCCTATAGGCTACGGAAAATATTTTTGGTCTGTACACATATTTTGTTGTGCGTATGGGAGTTCTTACCATCTTCTAGGTAGGAAAGTGAAGATTTGTACTTTAGAGAATACATTGGTTCAGTTGTAAAGAATCACTGATATACTATAATTCCCTATTTGTGATAAAAGGGTGCACACGCACTTGCAGTTTTTTCCAAGTGCTACACAAGTGTAAGGGTATATCATACTCGTTTTATTCCACATAAAATGATTGTTTTCTAGTGGATAGTGTGGTACTAGATTACTTATTTACCATACTTATGACGTAGCTACTATTGTTGAGTAGTGAACCCTGTAAATCTTATGTTCATGTGGTTGTGTGTGTTCAACAGAGAATAAAATCTTTAAGAGGAGGACAAGGTTGTTTCAATTCTAAGGAAACATAAAAAGAAAAATATATCACTGATTCAACCCCTCCCCATCTCAGTGATAATTGGATCATGACTGGGAACTTCAATTGGTATCGGAGGTAGGTTGCCTTCATTTATTCTTTGCTGATTGGTTGAAGAGAAGTTGGGATGGAGAATCTTAATTGCATTATCAGTAAGGTTATTTCGATTTTTTATGGAAAAAACTTTCACATCTAGAAGGAATAAATGATTCCTTATCTTTTTTCTCTTGGATATGAAGTTCTTCAAACTACAATAGATGGATTTACTGCTATTGATGACAAGGTTTATCTTACTCCTATCGATAAGAAAAATCATGCGAATGATGGAAGAGATAAAAATGCATTACTCTCATCACTTTCTGAGAGTGAGTTTTTAAGAGTGAAAAGGTGTCGCTACAACTAAAGGCATCTGGGATAAGTTGATGAACATTTATGAAGGAAATACCAAAGTGATGAAGGAAAAACTAAAAATCTGGAGGCTAAAGTATGAAGACATGAAAATGGGAGAATCTGAATCTATTTGGGATTTCTTTACCAGGTTTAATGACATTATCAGTACAATTAGATGTCTTAGTGAGAAATTGGAGGATTATATAGTTTTTGAAAAGATATTGATAATTCTTCCTGAAAAATTTGATTCTAATGTTTCATCACTGGAAGACAGGGACCCAGAAAAATTATCTCTTTATGATTTTCATAGTACTCTCATCTCTTATGTGATGAGAAGGGATAAGATGATGAAGAGAAAAGTAAAAGCCGATAAGGAAATGACTATAAAAGTAGAAAAGAAAGAGAAGTCGATGAAAATTCATATTGAAGAAGAATCTGGTGAATCTGACACTGAAAATGAGGCATGTCAAAATTTTGATGAAATAATCTCCTTGTTTTCTAGAAATGTGAAAATAGGTACAGGTAAATACAAAGGGATATTTTTTTGAAATGTTTTTAATGTGTAGATTTTGGCCACATTGCGGCTAATTGTCCTTAAAAAGTGAAAGATGTAGATAGTGATGATGAAGACAGAAGACCAAGAAGGTCATGGAAGAAACGGGGTGGAAAAGATAAATATTCTGGAAGAGGTAAAGCTAATAAGTTCTTCAAATCAAAAAAAAAGTTTGTTATCAAAATCTGAAGAAGATGATGATTGTGATACTAGATCTAAAAAATCTATTCATGAGAAAGCTACAGAGAGTACCTTTTTGCAATAGTGAATATTGATGATTATGAGAGCAGTAGTACTGAAGAAGAAGAAACTCAACTAGAACAGTATCTTAATGCAGAGTAAAATAAATGTTTGAGAAAGATCAGAAGTCTATAGAAGGAAAACAAGAAGTTGATAAATGAAAATTCTGGATTAATCAATCAAGAAGGTTTTACTAATGAGAAAATCAAGATGGAAAACTAGATTTATTATCTGAGAAATTCTCTTGAGATTAGAAAGAATCGTAATGATCATCTTGAAGTAAAGCTGATGGAAAAAAGAAGAAGAGTTGGAACTTGTCCAACAAAAACACTATAAAGCTAAAGAAATGAATATTAGTTTCAAAAATTATATCTCAAAAGTTGGTGAATGTTCCAGTATGAATGAACCAAATAAGGATCCATAAAAGTAAACTTCAAAGGATGAAATGAAAGACAGAACTGGTTCTGTTATTAACAAGGCTGGAATGACCAAGTATGTGTTCAAAGTTAGCAATGATGAAGAGTCAGACGTGCATAAAAATCAAGAGTCAAGAAAGACTTCTAATACATATAGTGTTGTTAAATATGAACTGAGAATGGTAGTAACAAATGTACACATAATGGATGTTGAGAAGTGTATTCAAAAATCTGGATAGTATAGAAGTTTCAGAGGTAAATATTCCATGTACGGTTACTGATGGTATTGGGGTGGATTCAGGAACATTGAAAATATTTGTTGGTTCAACTAACAACATTACAACTATTATACATGTTTTGAAAGACAGGGATTGAGGGGGATTCAATCCATTAAAAATATAAAATCTCCAAATAAATTTCAAAAGATATCTGAGAATATTGGTGTGAAAGTTGAGAATAGGTTCCAACCACAAGAAACTATTTGTGAAAGATGTGATCGACTTTGACATCTTTCCAAGGGCTGACTTAGTGTGTTATCAGAGCAACAAAAGATTCTTAATAATTCTAAAAAGCCAGTGTTTTTAAAATATTAAAGATGTAACGCCCCGACCCCAGTTGCCCAGAGTCGGTGCATTAATTACATAACATTGGCATGATCACAAGAAAGATCAAATCTCGAAAGACCGATTGGTTTAGTAGCCTTGGAAACACTAGATATATTCATAAGTTTTACATTACATCATAAAATGAAAAACTACTACAACAACATAATGTTTCCACAGTCCATACTATAATCCCCTCATAATATCCCTGCAGGTCATTCATAACTTACATCTTCACTTCCTGGGAAAAATAAAACATAGAAAAGGGGTGAGCTCAAATGCCCAGTAAGGATAACAATATAGCGGAAACTTTCATCAATAAGAATAGACATTTAAGGCAATGTATAACTAAAACAAAAGCCTTTTAAACATGAACTTTCAACATGGTATGGCATAAATAAAATGAAATAATGCCATTTACTTATTCACATGGATATTCTACTAATCGAATAATCACATGCAAAAATCAATAACCACTTTCATAATGTTGGAATGCATAATGCCAGACTATCATAACCACAGAGCCAAGGCCTCGTGCCAAGACTACAAATAAGATTTTGTCAAGGCCTTGTGCCAAGACACTAGTTTGTCTCATGAGACCTACCGATGCATTGAGGAGCTATAGCGGGCTCCACCCGTCACATATTAAGTCCAATGCATTCCCATATGAAAAGTTTTAAACATAACATAAACATTCATATTAAAACTAGCATACGAAATGTCAATACTTTCACCATAAACTATGAATGGTATAAAAATAGCACATCCACAGTCAAACATATCACAAAACCTTTAATACAATATAGAAGTTTTGTATCATAATAAATCAACTTCAAATAATCTTAAAATCCATCAAAGGATGTTGACATAGATGAAATCAAAATTATTTTTAAAGAAATATCTCCTTTTATTTTGAAATAATTTAAGATCCATATAAAATAAAACATTTTCTTTGAAAATAATCTTATAATCTTGTAAGGAATGATTTGAAGATTTTATAACGGCGAAAATAACGGCACCCACCGTATAAGTTAAAAAAATCATTCTTACCTTAATTCTATCGAAAAGGTTAAAAGGACCTTGTTTTGAAAACGACGGAAAGATTCCTCTTATAAAAAGTCAAAAAAGGGTATAAATTAATTTAACCCATATTCTTGTAAATAATAAAAATGTTTTGAAATACATTTTTAAGAAAAACATTGATGTGGATGATAAATAGATCCCAGTAGATTATTACATATAAACAACCTCGGATAATGAAGAGATTGTGAAATAACCCTTACCTTGTACTTTTCCTTGGTTGGGGTAGGTTAACCTCCTGTATAATGGTGAAATAATTGTTATTAAATTATACAAGAATCATATATATTAATATGATATCATATATGATCTTTTAACATTGATTTTGTTAATAATATCTTAGAATTATCGTCGTTTCGGGTGTTAACTTACTCATTTTCTTTTATATGTTTTGTTACATAAGCCATGGTTGTTGTATCTTATTCATATCCAGAATGATATCTAGTCCTTAAACATCATTTTTAAATCATCAAATGATAATTATACTTGAATGGATACGATGGAGAATGAATCTCATCGCGTTCGTGGAGACGGTAGTCCGTACGTACGCACGAGGGACAATATCATTCTTTTGATATTAAAATAATATATAAATGGATGGTATATCATATATACAGAATAATTAACATGTTATATTTATTATTTACATGAGTTACACATCATTATTATACCCATCCAAATAATATTATATTGAATAACAATTACACCACGACGTGGAGACGGTAAGCCGTACGTACGCACGTATGGTGACATGTTATTCAAAGGGTGGATAGAATACTGAATATGGTTGTACCATATTTATAATAACATCACAGTATATGTGAGATACTGGAGTTATTATTTTAGAATGGTAAGAACAAAGGAAGAAGAAGTGGAAGAAGAAATGAACTTGGAGAAGGGTGGTGAAATCATTACCTCTTCTTCGGGTTCTTCCTTTTGATTTGATCAAAAGGGCTCCTTAGGTTGGCTTTCTGATCAAACTAAGGCCTCTAGGTTGTAGTGAGGGATGTGGGGAGAGTATTTGGGCAGAGTTTGGCTGAACCAAAAGGCTATGAAGGTGTGAAGAAATGAGAAGGAGGAGTGCCCTTTTATAAGAGGGGTGAGGGGCACCTTTGGAAAAGCTAGAAATATTAATTTATAATAAATTCATATTCGGTTTCTAATGGCTCCAAAGTTTATTATTCAAAGGTTAAGGTGGGGATAGGTCGAAAACCACTCAACCAATAGAATTTAGACAGGTTTGGGTACTTATATTAATCTTATTTTTAAGTATTAACTCTAAGTTAATTAGTTTCACTTTTACAATGTCTCTTTGTATTTTTATATTATATGGTTAATGAACTTACTATATACATCCAAGTGACCCCCAAGTGGTACATTAATGATGAAACTATCATGATATAAGTCTCTTGGACGAACCTTAGATTTTTAGCAATTTAATATCAATTAATAATATAATATTTGTTTAAGAACTCTTTTATGTCAATTTTGACACTATTCAATAGTTGATTTTTGTGAAACTCATAACAGATTGATTACTTCGAAAAAAAGTCAATTAAATAAATCCTAATATATCATATTATCCTATAAAATTAGTTTAATTCATTAAAAGTTTCATATTATATTTAGTTGGGTATTTATAATATCAATTATTTTAATTTTTCACTATTATAGTAATTTCTGCATCATCATTGTGTCATATATAAAATAAATTATTTAAAGTCTAAAAATTATAAATAAAATATCTTTATGTAGGAAAGATTTTTAGCTTTCTAATGAATATTTATAATCTAAAATCCAACATATATAACCCTATGTAACAATTGTTGTTCTAAAAGATATATGCTTGTGTCATTTTTGTATTCATTTTAACTAAATTAAAATAAAGTGTCATTATCACTTACAAGTGGATCCATGGGGTCCCAAAATAGACCCAAAGATTCCCATGGTCGACCATGTATCAACCAATAGGGTTAAGACACATTTTAAGGTAATTTAGTATTATTATAATATTATTTTTTTAACCCTTATTTACCGGATTTACCCTTAACCATGGTAAATAAAATATTTACCGCAGTAATTATTCAAAATGTCTAAAAATAAAAGTTACCAATTTACACAATTTGAAAATCCTGATTCCAAATATGGAATCCATTTTCCTAAATTCAAAACACAGAAGTGGCAGAAATTAATTTAAAATTAATTCCCGCTGTCAAAACAAAAAGCGTGTTTTTAAGAGATAATAACTATCAAAAGATTGACACTTGTTTATGTTCGGTTTAATTGTAAAATTATGTCCAATGACAAACATTATATTAAATGGTAAAAATATATTCTAAATATACTTTAAAACCACTCAAATTCATAATTTATCACTATTAATTATTTTGATTAAAAAAGTTGTTTTTAATTAAAATTTAGTAATTTTCACTATTCATCAAAATATGAAAGTTATCCAAAATGTACCAAAATTTCACCTTAGGCTAAATTCGATATTCCGAATCCAAAAATGAAGTCCACTTTCAAATATAAAATATATATAATTTCAAAAAGTAGGTGTTACTATTCATAACGGCTAGTTTGATTAGTTATGGTGTGTTAGAACTCGGTGTGGCGTACAACACACGCTATCACATTATTCAAAGAGAAGCGTACCGTAGAAGCTTGGGGTGTTACATTCTCCCCTCCTTCAAATAATTGCGTCCTCGCAATTTCTAGGGTATTACTGCATAAAAAGACTCGGGTGGTTCTTCATCATAAGTTCCTCGGGTTCCCACGTTGCCTCTTCCATCTTATGGTTTCTCCACAAAACTTTTACCAGACGCGTTGTCCGATTTCTCAGTACTTGTTCTCTTGTATCAAGAATCCTGACGGGCTCTTCGCAATAAGACAGATCGGTTTCTAGTTCTAATTCCTCATAGGTGAGTACATGCGTCAGATCAGGCATGTATTTCCTCAATAGAGATACGTGGAACACATCGTGAACTTTGGAGAGACTTGACGGCATTGCCAATCGGTAAGCTACAACCCCAATTCTTTCTAAAATTTCGAAAGGTCCGATGTACCTGGGACTCAATTTACCTTTCTTACCAAAACGTATGACTCCCTTCCACGGAGATACCTTCAGGAAAACATGATCACCGACTTGAAATTCCAAATCCTTCCTTCGATTATCGGTATAGCTCTTCTGCCTACTTTGAGCTGCTTTGATGTGATTTTGGATTACTTTCACCTTTTCCACCGTTTCCTCCACCAGTTCTGGGCCTACAAGTTTTCTTTCACCAACGTCATCCCAACAGGTTGGTGTACGACATCTCTTTCCGTATAACGCTTCATATGGTGCCATCTGAATACTCGAATGGAAGCTATTGTTATAGGAAAATTCTATCAGAGGTAAATATTGAACCCACATACCCTGAAAGTCAAGTGAGCAAGATCTCAACATGTCTTCTAAGGTTTGAATAGTCCGTTCTGATTTTCCGTCTGTCTGAGGGTGGTAAGCAGTGCTCAAATGAAGTTCAGTATCTAGGGATTTCTGAAGACTTTTCCAAAATCTTGAAGTAAAACGGGGATCACGATCAGAAACAATTGATAAGGGTAATCCATGAAGTCTCACAACTTCATTAATATATAGTCTTGCTAGACGTTCCAGGGGTAGATCTTCTCTTATAGCAAGAAAATGTGCTGACTTGGTAAGACGATCAACAATAACCCATATTGCATCGTTCCTTCTAGGAGTCTTTGGTAGCCCCATGACAAAGTCCATCGTAATATTGTCCCATTTCCACTCCGGTATGGGAAGAGGTTGCATGACTCCTCCAGGCTGTTGCCTTCCAGCTTTCACTTGTTGACAAACCATACATCTTGACAAAAAATCAGCAATCTCTCTCTTCATGTTGTCCCACCAAAAATGTTCCTTCAAATCTCTATACATTTTGGTGCTCCCAGGGTGTATAGAGAAATTGGAACTACGAGCATCATCCAGCAATTCCCTTTTTAGATCAGGTAAATCGGGAACACAAAGTCTCTTCCCGAAATTCAAAATCCCATCTTCATACACAAAGTCTCTCAATCTCCCATCATTCACAGCTTTAATCTTCTTCTGAAATTCTTCATCATCGGTCTGAGAACTCTTAATCCTTTCTAGTAAAGAAGGTTTGGCAACCATTTGAAAAAGCATTGATGTTTCACCTTCCCTGGTTATTCCCATGTCCATCTTCACTAGATCCATGAAAATTGGATCCCTTTCAATTCTCATCATGTTCAAAACACCATGGTCTTTTCTGCTCAAAGCATCCGCCACCTTGTTTGCTTTCCCCGGGTGGTAGTGTATCGTGCAATCATAATCCTTGAGTAATTCAAGCCATCTCCTGTGCCTCATGTTGAGTTCTTTTTGTGAGAAAATATACTTCAAACTCTTGTGATTAGTATAAATCTCACATTTTTCACCATAGAGGTAGTGCCTCCATATCTTCAAAGAAAAGATCACAGCTGCTAACTCAAGATCATGAGTAGGATAGTTTTGTTCATGAATTTTCAACTGTCGTGATGCATAGGGAATAACTCTATCATTCTTCATAAGGACACAACCAAGTCCTTTCTTTGATGCATCACTATAAATAACGAACCCATCAATCCCTGATGGTAGAGTCAATATAGGATCATTGACTAATCTTCTCTTCAGTTCTTCGAAATATTCTTCACACTCTTTTGTCCAAACAAATTTAACCCCTTTACGTGTGAGCTTCGTTAATGGGTTAGCCAATCGGGCAAAATTCTGGACGAAACGTCGATAATAACCTGCCAAACCAATAAAACTGCGTACCTCAGTTATACTCGTAGGTGCTGGCCATTCTTGGATTGCCTTGGTCTTAGAAGGATCAACAGAGATTCCATCTTTAGAGACAATATGGCCAAGAAAAGAAATCTCCTGAAGCCAGAATTCACACTTACTAAACTTCCCATATAATTCATTCCTCCTCAGAGTCTTCAAGATAATGCGCAAGTGATTTTCATGATCTTCGTAGGTTTTGGAGTATACCAAGATATCATCAATAAATACCACCACAAATTCATCGAGATACTCCTTCAAAACTCTATTCATCAGATCCATGAATACAGATGGTGCATTAGTCAATCCAAACGGCATTTAGGTAAAATCGTAATGCCCGTACCTGGTTCGAAATGCTGTCTTCGGAATGTCTTCCTTCTTCACACACAACTGATGGTATCCAGATCAAAGGTCAATCTTTGAAAAGTATTGAGCTCCATGCAGTTGGTCAAATAAATCATCAATACAAGGTAGGGGATACTTGTTCTTTATCGTTATAGCATTGATCTCCCTGTAGTCGATACATAACCTCATAGATCCATCTTTCTTTTTAACAAAAAGAACAGGGGCTCCCCATGGAAAAATACTAGGGCGAATAAATCCCTTATTACTCATTTCCTCTAGTTGTTTCTTTAGTTCGACTAACTCTACAGTGGCCATTCTATAAGGGGTCTTCGATATAGGCCTTGATCCAGGAATCAAATCAATGGAAAACTCAACTTCTCGTTCTGGAGGATGTCCAGGTAAATCTTCCGGAAATACATCTACAAATTCTTTCACAACAGGTACATCCTCTATTTGAACATTCCTTTCCTCACTGACAGTTATTTCATTCTCTTCCTCCCCAATAATTGAATTAAGTTGAGCTACTGGGGGTGGATCTAAATAAGAATTAGGTGGTGACGATTCTGCTCTGAAAATAAGGTGTTCCTTATCATTATCATCAAGAATCGTAACCTCTTTCTTCTTACAATAAATCTTCGCATCATAGTCCGAAAGCCAGTCCATACCAAGGATTATATCAAACTCAATCATAGGTATGACGATGAGATTAGCAGATAAAGAAAATTTATGTGCTCTAATGGGGACTGATTCACAAAACTTTGTTGCAACGATACTTCCCTTAGGAGTTTTAACTGACAACTCCCTTATTAAATCAAATTGGAAATATCTAATTTTCTTAGCAAACTGGGAAGATATGAAACAATGCGATGATCCAGAATCAAATAATGCATTTGCTAAACTTGAGGAAACCATTAAATTACTTGCCACCACGTCTTTCGGAGCTTCTACCTCAGCAGTAGTGATAGCATAAGCCTGGCCTTGATCCCTTGGCCTTTTCTGAGGTAAGTTCTCCTGACGCTTAGGACATGCATTTGTATAATGCCCCATATCCCTGCAATTGTAGCCCTGAACGTTGGTAGCTTCCTTCTTCCCCTTGCAATTATGAGCTTGGTGTCCTTTTTCACCACACTTGTAACAGACTCCCATTCCCTTCGAGCAAGTACCAGGATGTTTCTTCCCGCATTTACCACAAGATGGATATTCAACCTTTCCCTTCTTCCCCTTATTTCCATTCCCAGATTGATCAGCAGGTCTCTTCTTCTCTTGCTTTTCTTTAAAGTCATAAGACTTAGAGAATTCCTTTTCGGTCTTGATAGCACATGAGACAATGTCTTCGTACGATGAAAAGGATTGTGAGACTAATGCTCGACGGAGAAATGGTTTTAACCCATCAAAGAAACGATCAATCTTACTTCTTGGGTTGCGAATATAATCTCCAGCATACCTCGCTAACCTTGTAAAGTTAGCCTCATACTTTGTGACATTATCATCCTCCTTTTGTCTCAGACTCAGAAATTGCCTTTCCATATCCGCTCGATGGTCACGAGGAAAGTATTTTTCTAAAAATAGATCTTTGAACTCCCTCCATTCTATATTTGATACTTCATCATCTTCCTTCATGTTTTGAATCAATGACCACCATTGATCAGCATCTCTAGTGAGGCGGTAAACTGCCATGATAACTTTTTCCCTTTCACTGCTCCCCAAAACCTGAAATATTTTCTCTAGGGAATTTATCCATTGCTCAGCTACTAAGGGATTTGTATTCCCATTGAACGTTGGTGGTTGTTGCCTCATGAGTCGATCTAACATTGATCCTCCACGCTGCGGATCAGGGTGCTCCATACGGGTAAGGTTATTATTCATAACCTGAGTAAGTTGTCCCAGTATGGTGATTAGCTGATCAGCACCAGTTGCATCACCAGCCCCACTATAATTATCTTGAGCAGGAGGGAAATCCCTACATGGAGTGCGTGCATTGATACAGTTTCCATTTCTTCCACTAGGCGCCATTTCTAAACAATGGCATAAACTAGATCAGTTTATGAATCAAAATACATAATCCCATACTTATAAAACACTTAACATAAATTGAACTATTTATGGATATAATCCATAATCATAAGAATTTTTTCCTTTGAGGATGTGTATACTCATAATCCCTTCAAAATGATTTGTAAAGAAAATGAGAGTTATCCTAAGCATATCCCTAGGGAGTGTCGTAACCAAGAGTGCAGCAAGGCCCGTTGTCGTGCACCAGTTCCCGTTCGAGTCTAGCTCAAAGCGGTGTTTTCGGGTTTTACCCCTAGGTACATCTGTGCCAGAGCCGCCTCTACCTGCTCGTATCCAGACATGGATGTATTTCTCGGAAAACTCACAAAATCTCTACAATACCAAAATTCTAGGAAGTTCTTCTATACTAATCCTCAAAGTTCATCTTAGGTCTACGTGATCTAATCAGAGTTTATCTAAATATAGCTTCCAAGTTTTGTACTAAACTTCCTATGGTACCAACTGTAACGCCCTGACCCCAGTTGCCCAGAGTCGGTGCATTAATTACATAACATTGGCATGATCACAAGAAAGATCAAATCTCGAAAGACCGATTGGTTTAGTAGCCTTGGAAACACTAGATATATTCATAAGTTTTACATTACATCATAAAATGAAAAACTACTACAACAACATAATGTTTCCACAGTCCACACTATAATCCCCTCATAATATCCCTGCAGGTCATTCATAACTTACATCTTCACTTCCTGGGAAAAATAAAACATAGAAAAGGGGTGAGCTCAAATGCCCAGTAAGGATAACAATATAGCGGAAACTTTCATCAATAAGAATAAACATTTAAGGCAATGTATAACTAAAACAAAAGCCTTTTAAACATGAACTTTAAAAATGGTATGGCATAAATAAAATGAAATAATGCCATTTACATATTCACATGGATATTCTACTAATCGAATAATCACATGCAAAAATCAATAACCACTTTCATAATGTTGGAATGCATAATGCCAGACTATCATAACCACATAGCCAAGGCCTCGTGCCAAGACTACAAATAAGATTTTGTCAAGGCTTTGTGCCAAGACACTAGTTTGTCTCATGAGACCTACCGAAGCATCGAGGAGCTATAGCGGGCTCCACCCGTCACATATTAAGTCCAATGCATTCCCATATGAAAAGGTTTAAACATAACATAAACATTCGTATTAAAACTAGCATACGAAATGTCAATACTTTCACCATAAACTATGAATGGTATAAAAATAGCACATCCACAGTCAAACATATCACAAAACCATCAATACAATATAGAAGTTTTGTATCATAATAAATCAACTTCAAATAATCTTAAAATCCATCAAAGGATGTTGACATAGATGAAATCAAAATTCTTTTTAAAGAAATATCTCCTTTTATTTTGAAATCATTTAAGATCCATATAAAATAAAACATTTTCTTTGAAAATAATCTTATAAGCTTGTAAGGAATGATTTGAAGATTTTATAACGGTGAAAATAACCGCACCCACCGTATAAGTTAAAAAAACATTCTTACCTTAATTCTATCGAAAAGGTTAAAAGGACCTTGTTTTGAAAACGACGGAAAGATTCCTCTTATAAAAAGTCAAACAAGGGTATAAATGACTTTAACCCATATTCTTGTAAATAATAAAAATGTTTTGAAATAAATATTTAAGAAAAACATGGATGTGGATGATAAATAGATCCCAGTAGATTATTACATATAAACAACCTCGGATAATGAAAAGATTGTGAAATAACCCTTACCTTGTACTTTTCCTTGGTTGGGGTAGGTTAACCTCCTGTATAATGGTGAAATAATTGTTATTAAATTATACAAGAATCATATATATTAATATGATATCATATATGATCTTTTAACATTGATTTTGTTAATAATATCTTAGAATTATCGTCGTTTCGGGTGTTAACTTACTCATTTTCTTTTATATGTTTTGTTACATAAGCAATGGTTGTTGTATCTTATTCATATCCAGAATGATATCTAGTCCTTAAACATCATTTTTAAATCATCAAATGATAATTATACTTGAATGGATACGATGGAGAATGAATCTCATCGCGTTCGTGGAGACGGTAGTCCGTACGTACGCACGAGGGACAATATCATTCTTTTGATATTAAAATAATATATAAATGGATGGTATATCATATATAAAGAATCATTAACATGTTATATTTATTATTTACATGAGTTACACATCATTATTATACCCATCCAAATAATATTATATTGAATAACAATTACACCACGACGTGGAGACGGTAAGCCGTACGTACGCACGTATGGTGACATGTTATTCAAAGGGTGGATAGAATGCTGAATATGGTTGTACCATATTTATAAGAACATCACAGTATATGTGAGATACTGGAGTTATTATTTTAGAATGGTAAGAACAAAGGAAGAAGAAGTGGAAGAAGAAATGAACTTGGAGAAGGGTGGTGAAATCATTACCTCTTCTTCGGGTTCTTCCTTTTGATTTGATCAAAAGGGCTCCTTAGGTTGGCTTTCTGATCAAACTAAGGCCTCTACGTTGTAGTGAGGGATGTGGGGAGAGTATTTGGGCAGAGTTTGGCCGAACCAAAAGGCTTTGAAGGTGTGAAGAAATGAGAAGGAGGAGTGCCCTTTTATAAGAGGGGTGAGGGGCACCTTTGGAAAAGCTAGAAATATTAATTTATAATAAATTCATATTAGGTTTCTAATGGCTCCAAAGTTGATTATTCAAAGGTTAAGGTGGGGATAGGTCGAAAAACACTCAACCAATAGAATTTAGACAGGTTTGGGTACTTATATTAACCTTATCTTTAAGTATTAACTCTAAGTTAATTAGTTTCACTTTTACAATGTCTCTTTGTATTTTTATATTATATGGTTAATGAACTTACTATATACATCGAAGTGACCCCCAAGTGGTACATTAATGATGAAACTATCATGATATAAGTCTCTTGGCAGAACCTTAGATTTTTAGGAATTTAATATCAATTAATAATATAATATTTGTTTAAGAACTCTTTTATGTCAATTTTGACACTGTTCAATAGTTGATTTTTGTGAAACTCATAACAGATTGATTACTTCGAAAAAAGTCAATTAAATCAATCCTAATATATCATATTATCCTAGAAAATTAGTTTAATTCATTAAAAGTTTCATATTATATTTATTTGGGTATTTATAATATCAATTATTTTAATTTTTCACTATTATAGTAATTACTGCATCATCATTGTGTCATATATAAAATAAATTATTTAAAGTCTAAAAATTATAAATAAACTATAATTATTTAGGAAATCCTTTTAGCTTTCTAATGAATATTTATAATCTAAAATCCAACATATATAACCCTATGTAACAATTGTTGTTCTAAAAGATATATGCTTGTGTCATTTTTGTATTCATTTTAACTAAATTAAAATAAAGTGTCATTATCACTTACAAGTGGATCCATGGGGTCCCAAAATAGACCCAAAGATTCCCATGGTCGACCATGTATCAACCAATGGGGTTAAGACACGTTTTAAGGTAATTTAGTATTATTATAATTTTATTTGTTTAACCCTTATTTACCGGATTTACCCTTAACCATGGTAAATAAAATATTTACCGCAGTAATTATTCAAAATGTCTAAAAATAAAAGTTACCTATTTACACAATTTGAAAATCCTGATTCCAAATATGGAATCCATTTTCCTAAATTCAAAACACAGAAGTGGCAGAAATTAATTTAAAATTAATTCCCGCTGTCAAAACAAAATGCGTGTTTTTAAGAGATAATAACTATCAAAAGATTGACACTTGTTTATGTTCGGTTTAATTGTAAAATTATGTCCAATGACCAAAATTATATTAAATGGTAAAAATATATTCTAAATATACTTTAAAACCACTCAAATTCATAATTTATCACTATTAATTATTTTGATTAAAAAAATTGTTTTTAATTAAAATTTAGTAATTTTCACTATTCATCAAAATATGAAAGTTATCCGAAATGTACCAAAATTTCACCTTAGGCTAAATTCGATATTCCGAATCCAAAAATGAAGTCCATTTTCAAATATAAAATATATATAATTTCAAAAAGTAGGTGTTACTATTCATAACGGCTAGTTTGATTAGTTATGGTGTGTTAGAACTCGGTGTTGCGTACAACACACGCTATCACATTATTCAAAGAGAAGCGTACCGTAGAAGCTTGGGGTGTTACAAAAGAGGCTGGTCTGATAAGTCTGAAAACAAAGAATTCATTGTTGTCTAGCCAGAACACATTTATTTGGATAGGAAATTCGAAGAAGAACAATAGAAATTGAAGGAAAAGGAAGAACAAGAAGATCTAGTTATTGAAACTGCTTTGAAAGCTATAAAAGGAAAATGTCCATGTATTCATGATAGTGGATTTTCTACCCATATGAAATGAGACTTAAACACACTGAAGAATGTGAAATACTTTAAAGAATGAACTGTGACATTTGCAAATGATGAATCTCTAAGGATCAAAGGTGTTGGATCGACTATCATTGGAAAAGAAAAGATGAAATCTAGAAAAAAACTATATTTTTATGGGCTGAAACATAACCTTCTTAGTGTGTCACAGCTTTCTATTGAGTGAAACAAAGTGATATTTAGAAAAGATGGATTTTCTGTGAAATGTGAAAATGATGGAAATATAGTTGCAGGGGGACAACATACAAGATAGAATTTGTTCCATGTTGGTGAAGTTCAGAACTCTTGTTACATGGGTGTAGCAGATGAAAATCAGTTATTACATAAAAGGACAGGGCATATGTGTCAATGAAATATGTGCAAGCTATCAACAGGATATAGTGTCCGAGATATGACTGATTTATCAAGAAGAAGAGATTTGTGATTCACTATTTGTGAAAAAGGGAAGATTGCAAACTCCATTCATAAGAAATTTGAAATTTGTTCAAAATAATCCTTTGAACTTATAAATTCTGATAAATGTGGACCAATGAGAAAAAAATCAACAAATGAAGATATGTACTTCATTACATTCATTGATGACTTTACTCACATTACTTGTTTTATGTCCATGACACATTAGTCAGATTATCTGAAAATGTTTAAGAGTTTCAGGAGGAAATCAGAGAAGGAATGTGAGTACTCAGTGAAGAAGTTCAGAATTGATATTGGTGGAGAGTATAAGAATGCTGAGTTTTAAATTTATCTCCAGAAACATAGAATTTAGAATGAGTTCAGTTCACCATATACACCTCAACAAAATGGGGTTGCTGAAAGAAAGAATCGAAGTTTGGTAGAAATTGGGAGAACTGTGTTACTTGAACATAGTCTTTCAGATTATTATTGGAGGCTATCCATGAGCACTGCTATGTATAATCAGAATCGATGTTTCTATAGGACAAACTATTATATGAATCCATATGAATTGTTCTATGAAAAAACTCCAAGTCTTAAACACTTAAGAATTTTTGGGAGTCCATGCATTATGAAGAAGAAATGTGGATACCTTTGAATGTTTGAGAAAAGAAGTGATGATGGAATTTACCTTGGCTATGCTCCATATGGAATAGGATATAGATGTCTCATCAAAGAAACAAGAATAATTATTGATTCTTCAGATGTTAAAGTTGTAGTAAATGTAGAGAATGAAAAGAAGACATACGTTTATGTGTAAGTTGAGAAAGATATAGAAGATTTTTTTAATGATCCTGATAATGCTGCAGACTGTGTTAATCCTACTCAAGATGAATAATTAGACTCATAAATTTCATGTGACGAGGATGAAGTTAGAACAACACATCCTAGGCTGAGGAAACAAGTGGAGTCTCAAGAACATTATTGGAGATCAACATCAGAGGGATCAAACAAGAAGAACAGCGAATTCTATATCACATACTTCTATTTATTCGAAATTTTAACCAAATGATGTAAATGAAGAATTTGAGCATTCATAATTGTTTCATGCTATGAATGAAGAGCTTCATCAGATATAGAATAATGATACTTGTGAACTTGTACCCATGCCAGACAAAAACAACATTATTGGTACAAAGTGGGTTTTCCGGAACAAGATGAATGAAGAAGGTGAAGTAATAATAAAAAAAGCAAGATTGGTTTGAAAAGGGTATTCACAAATTGAAGGAATTTGTTTTGATGAAACCTTTGCTCCAGTGGAAAGATTAAAAAACAATCAGAATATTTATTGGTATTGCAGCACAATGAGGTTATAATCTGTTTCAAATGGATGTAAAAAATGCATTCCAGAATAGTGACCTGGATGAGGATGTTTACATTGATCAACCATGTGGATTTGTTATTGGAAGGGATGAAAATTTTGTTTGCAGGCTGAAGAAGGCTTTGTATGGACTAAAATAGGCTCCGAGAGCATGGTATTCTAAATTTGATACATGCTTGAAGAAGATGAACTTTAAGAAAGGGAGAGTTGATAGAAATGTCTACATCAAGGAATGTCAGGAGTTTTCACTGATCATTATTGTTTATGTCGATGATTTTATATTTTCTAGAAATGATTAAGGATCATGAGAAAAAAATTCCAAGGAGATGAAGAAGTTATTTGAGATGTCCATGCTGGGAGAAATGAACTTCTTTCTTGGGCTACAAATTTCACAGAAGAAGAATCACGTTTTTCTGTCTCAAGAAAAGTATGCTAAGGAACTTCTAAAGAATTTTTGCATGGAAAATTCAAAACCAGTTTCCAAACCTATTTCAGTGGGAAACAAGTTGTCTAAAGATGGAGAAGGAAAGGAAGTTGATCAGAAAGATTTTTGAAAGCTGATTGGAAGTCTGTTGTATTTGACTGCCTCAAACCCCAACATCATCTATGATATTACATAATGTGTAATATTTCATAGTGATCCTAAAGAATCGCATTTGATTGATGTAAAAGGAATTCTCATATATATCAAAGGCACAAAAAATTTTGGAATCTGGTATGATGGCTCTGAAAATATTGATCCATTTGGGTATTCTGATGCTGATTGGTTAGGAAAAGATCATGATCAAAGATCCACATCTGGTGGAGATTTCTTTCTAGGGAAAAGTTGTGTTAGTTTGCATACCAAGAAACTAAATTCAGTAACTCGTAGCATAGCTGAAGCTGATTATGTTGCTGCAACTCAAGCTGCAACGCAACTAATGTGGATGGAGACTCAGATGGAATATCAAATTGTTGAAGTAATGCTACCATTGCTCTTGGGTTGTGATAAACAAAGTGTAATCAATCATACAAGAAATCCAGTATAACATTCTCATTCAAAACAAATAGATATAATGTACCACTTCATCAATGAGCAGGTGGAAAAGAATGAATTGAGGCTGGATTTTGTTCCTACATCTGAACAAGTTGCTGGTATATTGACAAAACTGTTAGCAAAGGAACCATTTGTAAAATTGAGGATGAACATGGGTGTACAACCACCTTCTCATCAAGGTTAAGGTACATGTTTCTGTCCCCTCTCTCATCTTACATTTGGATAGTGTTTTCAAGGGGGAGAATTGTTTCATAAATATATCCTTATGGAAGCATGCATAAAGGGGGAGTTGTGGATAAACTGCGAATTCAGCATGTATGTGTGTGAACGATTCTAACTGTTTGTTGGAGTGGTTGTAGGAAACCGTGTTGTTTTCCAGGAAAGTTGAAGAAGTGAAGAATGCTGAAGGAGAAGCATGAAAGATGTTCTGAAGAAGGCTGAGGAGAATAGTTGACGAAGTGAAGAATGCGGAAGAAGAAGATTGAAAGATGCTCTGAAGATGGCTAAGGAGGTACGTTCATCAGATTATATAGTCATTTCTTTTGGACAGCATGGTTTTGGGTAATAATTCATGTTTCCTATAATGAGTTAGCTCACGTAGGCGTAGAATTGTTGATAATTAATCCAGTGCATAAGGTTACAATGTTCAGTGGTTTATGAATATTGGTTGAAAAAAAATCCAAAGTGGGAGATTTTAGGGACCAAGTATAATAGATAAGGAAGTAAGAAATGTTTGCTGCTACAGTGTGTTGTCTTTTGTTGTCAAAAATCTAAATCAATTCACATTGTAAAGAACTTGAAAACCAGATGATGATTTGATGATATGTATTTCTCAAATATCATAAGTCAGGTGAGCTTGTGATTCAAGCCTTATGATGGAAAGGGGGAGACATGATGATTCCAGTCATATACAGTTTTGATTGGATGGAGTGATACTGCAGGAAGATAGGGACGTTTCTATACTTCCCATTGTAACTCTAAAGATTCTAGATCTGGTCTTTCAAAAGATAAATATCATGATAGTGGAATTCGTGATAAAAGGAGAAGAATGGTTATGGGAAGCAGTGAAGAATGAAAATGACAAAGAAATGGACAATCTAGGGGCTGCAGAAAAGCACAGTTAATGGTGGCACCATTTTCCAGTGATTGCCAAATTTTAGAGCCTGAATATCGGGAGATGAAGATGTGTTTTTTTGGAAATGGATGGAGCGTGAAAAATTTAAGATGTTTTAAATTATTTAATGAAAGTCATGATTCAAGTTCAGAACATCGAAAAATGACAAAGACATGGAGTGCGTGGAAATTTAGGAAACTTGCGCACAAAAATAAAGTGGTTCGCGCAATATATGCAGTTTCCACGAAATATTTGCGGGAGCCACGAAATTTCAGCGGGATGCACGAAAAAATGAAGGCCACGCAAAATAGTAGCAGGATGCATGAAAAATCAGTGGGATGCCCGAAAAGTAGAGTGGTGCGCAAAATAGAGGAATGACGTTTTCGTAAAAAATGAGTTTTGAGATCAGAAGGTCGAATATTGGAAAAGGCATGAGGTACGCGAAATATTGGATCATTGCATGAAATGTGAAGTTGCATGAATGATTTTTTACACGCATGAAGTGGGTTTTACGCACGGATTAGTGGTTTTCATGCTGGGACAAAAATGCCTATAAATATGAGGCTAACCCATCTCATTTGTTAATGCTTGACACATAGAAGAAATATCGAACTCTAGTGCACATAAATTATACGGTAAGTGAGTTGCATGAATATAAAGAAATTTTCGCGAAAAGATGATAGCTGCATGAAAAGATAAAAGGTTGGGAAAAAAAATAATGTTGCGCGAAAAAGGTTTTCACGCCAAAAAGGAATTTTTACGCGCAATACATTCAAATTTCTCTCAAGGTATCCTGTAGCTTGCGCGAAAAATTTGAGGTATGCGCACATATTCAGTTGTGTGTATGGGAGTTCTTACAAGATTCTAGGTAGGAAAGTGAAGATATGTACTTTAGAGAATACATCGGTTCATTTTTTATAGAATCACTGAGATAGTTTAACTCTCTATTTGTGCTAAAAGGGTGCACACGCACTTGCAGATTGTTTTCCAAGTGCTACACGAGTGTAAGGGTATATCCTACTCATTGTAATCCACATCAAAGGATTGTTTTCTAGTGGATTCTGTGGTGCTGGATTATTTCTGTACCATACTAAGGATGTAGCTACTCTTGTTGAGTAGTGAACCTTGTAAATATTGTGTTCATGTGGTTGTGTGTGTTCAGCAGCGAAGAAAATCTTTAACAGGAGGCGAATGTTGTTTCAATTCGTAGGAAACGTTAAAAGAAAAAGATATCACTGATTCACCCCCTCCTCCTCTAAGTGATACATGGATCCTGACTGGGAACTTCATGTATATGATATTTGTTGTATAATAATGCTACTATAATATATATATATATATATATATATATATATTAATACATGACTTTTAATTAATTTCTTTTAGCCTGAAAATTACACAAAAAAAGTATTCACGAATGCATACAACATACCATACCTAGGAATGGTGTATTGTGTTTAATATATATACATTATATATATTATTATTATACACATATATTAAAATTAAAATATATTTAAATAGTAATTCATATTCTCGATATCATGTAAAATATAAAGCGACTGATGATATAACAAATTATGACACACACAAAAATCAATGAGGATATTACTCAAAGTGGAACCATAACATAGAATTGTTAACAAGTGGGTAATATAACTCAATAATGAAAAACATCTATATTATTTGAAGTAGGAATATGGTTCAATGAGATATGTTTAATAAATTTATATTTATAATACTAAAGTTTTAAAGAGTACTAAATGAGTCAAGGCACATGGTAAGGGAATTTCATATCCCTATTTTGTTCCTTGTGATACATGCCATATTCACTGCTCACTTATTTTATGTTGTGCATATAATGGCCATGAATATATTTTATTCGTACTATAATTATATATATCGGTATATAAATACAAATTTTATGATCTTTTAACAATAATATTAATGTTCTAAAATGCTTTTCATGTATCTTTTAAATGTTTTGAAGGAAAACAATACTCAAAGGTTTTTCAATATTCATTATATGTTTCACATAAAAATGATTTTCAAAATGTTTTAAAGCATCAATTATAATCATTAATGTATATTTATAAATAAAATGTTTTTTAAAAGGTTTCAATATTATAAAATATTTTTTTAATGAAGAAGGATATTTTCATCATGAGATGATATTAATGGATCATTCAAAATTATTTCCCACATAAGAATACATTAGTTGATATTACTCAAGCATTTCTGAGAAATAATCAAACCTATAAATTCATATTATTTTCCTATATTATTTATGCTTGATGTCATGGTATTTGAAACAATTCATTCTTTTGCTTGGGTTATATGCTTATTAAATCCATTTTCAATTCAAATGATATGTTTTTATGAAATAATTATGAAACATGTATAACTAGTTCATTGGTTATGATAGGATTACATTTTTATGATACAAATTTCATTTCATGGATTTTGATATGATTTTAAATGATTTTTTAGAACAAGTATGCATGATTTCAATATGAGATTGGTGGGACCTATAACCCTCTGCAATTCATTTTGAATATAATTATATCTCATTATATAAAATAACATGGTCTTGGTATTGATCTTTGACTAATAAGATGGTCATGGGAGTGAACTGTGACAAGTAATATGGTTTTAGGAGTTAACAAATTTTACTAGGATATATATGAGAGTTAACCATGACTACTATGAATGAATGGGGAGTGAACCCGTTCTATTAAAAAGGTCTTGGTAGCGATGACTGGGCTTCTTTGGATACCATATTAAATGCTAATGTGTTTTCCACAATTTCATGTGTATAACTATGTTATTATTTCATAGATTATTATCAATATTTCATTTTGATTCATTTCTTATAAAGTATCATGATTTATAGCATGACTCATGTTTATGATCCTTGATAATAGGGTATGACAATTTAATATTTTTATCACATTCTCATGACCCTATTCTCATGTTTATGTTTTCATGTTTCTATTTTTTACCCTTACTAAGCATCCGATCTCAACACCTTTTATTTTTCATTTCTGCTAGGTTGTTAATATATGTATTTTTTTATGTTTCATAAAATTTATCTAGTCAATAATAAACAAGTAGAAGATAATTTAGCTCAAGAATGTATTAGTATATTGGATCCATGTTTATAAAGGTAGTATACTATTACAGTCTTTGGTCATCTATTTGTATAATGTATTAAATATTTTGAAAATCTTATGAAATGTCAAAGTTTTTTAGGAATGGGGGTTTATAATAACCTCTCATGTTCAAATCATATGGGAACTCATTTGTAATTGAATAAGGATTCCATGGATAGGATATCCTTGACCTCCCCCAAATTATTAGATAAAGTAAAATCCAACAGAATTGAGGATTTCATCCTATAATTATATATGCAAAATTAGGTGACTGAAAACTAGATACCAACCACAATGAAGGTGGATAAAATTATGAGGTGGGGCATTGTGGAAGGGATTGATAAATCATATTTGGAGAAATTGGTTGATTATACCATTCCCGATGATGTATGTAATACTTTTCTCATATCCTATTTTGTTATTCATTTAATTTATATAGAAGAGAACATATTTTTTGGGGGGAATATAATTTTAATTTTCTTTAGAGACGGGGGAATAAACTGAAGATTCCACACCTAAATATTTCCCAACTCGTACACCACTCAAAATTGATGAATTGTCTTTTGAACAGGGAGAGTTATCTTCGAGCTAGAAGACAATGAAGTCTGAGATAGTAGGGGAAAGTAGATTTCCCCCTATAATTCTTGTCATTAAATAGTTTTATGGTATGAAAAGTTAATTGAAAAATATTTAATATTAGAGGATAAAAATGATTTTATAAACACCTCATTAGAAATGATGAGTCTACACAATGCCTTTAATCTCTGTTTTATTGAAAATATATTTATATATTCATTCATGGTTGTAGATATTCTTCTACTTTCGTCCCCCACATTACATAAGCATGATCCACCATAAATTGAGGAGGTATCTCTCATCCAAGCATAGATCAATGTTCGTGAGTCGGCTCCCTCGACAAATCGAATGTAAAGGGTTAGGATATGTCATCAATTCATGTCAATATTCATGAAACCATATAAGTGAAGAAGATTACGGTAATGTTAATGGTGAATCATAAGGAATTATAGTATGATTACTAAAATTTTACCTTATGATATTTTAGGATCATATCAAGCACCAATGGACCTAACAATAACTGAAGCAGAACCTACAATTGTCACTAGGGATGTTGTTGGGTGTCTCAAGTCATCGGAAGGGATTTATGTGTCACTTCCCCAGCCAAAATTTATGTTTGATTCTATAAGTGAGATAACCATGGTCCTTGGGATGTAAGTATATATCAGTAGAAATATTTTCCTTACCATTTACCAAATACTAGAACATACTAATCACCTACTGCATTAGAATTTTTTTAATATAATAGATAATTTAATTGATATGAGTCATTAATTTTATAAAACCAAACTTTTTTTATGTTTGATTCTCAAATCATGATTGCTTGGATTGAACAACTCCATCTATTGAAAATTTTATAGATACAACACCTAAAAAATATGTCAAATACCATCCTAATATTACCGCCGAGGAGTTACTAACTCAAGTGAATCTTGATATAGGAAATCATCATGTGCCTTCCTCAGAAAATCTCATGCAGACCGAGGATGGTTCTCCTGAGCACGAGGATCTAGCTCAAACTACTGATGTTAGGGATTATAGGGAGGAATTTTACTCATACTATGACCTATTAATAGGTTAGTGTCACCGACTACTAATAATACCATATTAGTTTTATGATTTATCATTTTCTGAGGACAAATTCAAGCCTCACCCAATTTCTATAGAAATTAATTAATGTCATTAGGTTTGACGGTTATGATTCTATGGAAATACAGTTGGTACCCAAATTTTTTTTATTATTGATCTGGATTGATTAGTAAAGGGTGATTCAATTATTAAACTAATTCTATTATATTTTTCAACCAATAATAGTGGATTTATGTATGATTTGGTGAGGGATAATTATTCTTGATCACAAAATGTTGGGATTGAAAGGATATATTGAATATAATAGCAGAGATGCCCCATGAAGAAATGCCTTCATGAATCATTCTGATTTCATTTCTATAAAGTATACTGAGATAATTCTGATTTTATTAATGTATAATTCGTGATTCCATAATTGAAGTCATTAAAAAATGAGATCTAGAGAATGATCTTCATTAGGACTTCATTAATGAGTTTTTACACATCATTATTAATAATATCCAAAATGCATTATCAAATGTGGAGGCTAACCATTCTGTGAATATGGTCGAATGTAAGATAATTATAAATTATAATTCAATACTAGTATCATGCCTCCAAAAGGAATTGTATGGATCATAGGGGGATCTTATACAACTCCCCAACTCATTATAAGAATCCCAAATAGAAGAGTCAAATACTATTGTTGCTATAGTGGAAGCGCATCTCTAAGACAATGAGTTTTAAGACATTGGTTTACTTGGAATCAATAGGTGATTAGTGGGGATCGAAAGGATATTCAAAAAAATGAAGTGTTATTTTGATGGTCTTTTTTACATTGTAACATTGTGAATCCATCGGGAAGATGTTCCTACAATTTTTAGCCTCATAATTGAAATCAATTTTTTATTATAAACATCGTTGTCTTTTTAAAAAATTTAATTTTGAGATCGTAATATGATATTGAAGATTATTTATGTAGATATAAATTTTTTTCACCAACTAGTCATAACCATTGGTATAGGATTGGAAAATGTTCTAATTTTTTCAAAATCCAAGGGGCCTCCCACGCATAGTTAGACTATTTCTAGGATTGTATGGAGAACCATACAAACATGGTGTATTTTGTGTTATATTCATAATTTTTTATGAAACCCAATAAGAACGAGATTGAGTGGGTGAGATTTTAATTTTTCATAGAATTCCATTTTTGGGTTTTCTTCATAAAAAATATTGTCACTATTTTTATCATTGCTTGATTTGTCCAAAAAAAACACTATGTTCTATTCTAGCGAGCTAATGCTCATAATTTTTCTGTAGCTAACATCATGGGTATTTATCTTGGAATGTACTATATTGTTCTTCTAGTGGTAGGAAATTAAATTTCATTATTACCGTAATAATAAGGCTATTGTTTTAGGATGACCATATTTGAATTTTTTTTGAAATGATGGCCCAACCACAGATTGTTGATAATGAATGTTCTGAAAATCATCAGATGCCTAATTGGGAATCTTGATCAATTAATTTTTTTGTTTATGAATCTTAAACACAATGTTATGGAATAAATGAGGTATCTCAGGATGAAAATGGTACCACTTGATTACTAATCATTTTTGGGATGAATTATTTAGAGATAAAAGTGTCTTGTTTACTGCATTATTGAAAAAAAATATCCATTAAAAAAGTCACTTTAATTGGAGGAAAACATATGAAAACCCAACTGTGGTGTGTTACATCCAAATTATGCAAAGGAGTTCTCAAGAATTCTGACATTATATCACTAATTATCTATGACTAAATTTTTTATTTCCTTATTTCTGAATGGGTTATTCTTCTAATGGGATGTTTCTGGGAATAAAGGGAATATCAATATTGCTACTGGAGATGCATATAAAACTACAACTACATGATTTTTTCACCAGTTAAAGAGTGTACATTGTGATAGATGTTAGATTTCAAGGTTTATTGTCCCTCTATGGAATGTGATCAATAATTTTTTAGTTTTAATATAGTGTGAATAAAAAATTGACAGAGAAGTTTAATTTTTGTTGTTGTGGATGTTATTCTCTAAAGTTTTATATTCAAATAATTGATATTATAATATATTGTTAAATTTAATACAAAAAAATCACTCTATTAATTTTAACATCATACAATAAGGACATTGGAATGCTATAATTTTTGTTCATTATCATTGATTGAGTGGTTAATGAATCTTTAATTTAGTGTAATATTTCTATGGATTTACAATAATATTATCGTATAAGGAATGTAATGGTGTAAATAGAAATCTAAGGATTTCAGAATCTAAAGAGTGATATGGGCACATATTTATTGTTGTAATACATGATATCTCTCAAGAGGATGAAGTTACTACTGATTATTGACAAAAAAAAAATTGGATATTTTATATGGACCCAACTAGGGCGTGCTACAACATAGTAAATAGTTAATTTCTTTGGATAAAAACCCTTTAGTGTCTTATATTATGAAATTATATATTTGTTATTTTAAAACATAGTTAGTAAAATGATATGTTAGTAATTTTAAAATTCTATTTCTCATTGCTTGAGGAAGATTATGGAGATTCCAATTTCCATGTTCATAGATATTGGATTTTTGAGGGGGTACATTAATAAGGGAGGAGGATTTCCAATCAAAATTACCCATGAATTGGGTGAAACGGTTACATATTACAGTCTAACCCAGTTACAGAAGGTATGGTGCCATTATATTTTTTTCATATTCCTTGGAACATAGCATTATGGAAATGATTGGTAATATGTGGCCTACCAGATAATGATCACTCTTTTATAATTATAACATGAGGGAAAAAATTAAAAACCATATTCTTGGTGGTTTTTTTGTTGATAGAAAGGATATGGGAAAAGTATATAATGGATGACCATATACTAAATTTCAGTATTGGGTTCCTACATAATGCCATCAAAGAATATAAGGATGGAAGAGTTCTCTCATGAGGATGTATTCATTGTGGAATAAAAAACCCATTTTGTGGGATATTTTAAGAAAATACATTTGGGGAGGGTAGTGACACTAACAATAGTGAAATCCTTTGGATGAAAAAAAAATTTGTGTTGTTTTATACAAATCTTTCAATGCTATATTACCACACAAAAATGAAATGGAGTTAGTAAGTACCATATATTCTATAAATGATATTTGGATGAAGATTGTGATGATATAAAAGTGACCAAATATTTGGAGTATGTCGTTTGGAAGGTATATGTATAAAAAAAAGGAAATGGTTGGACATATATTTTTCATGAGGTGCATAGTCACTTGAATTGATCTGACTCGTATAGAGAAGGAGACGTCTTTTTTTCCTTGGAGTTCCCCTAGAAAAGGGTACTGGAGTTAAGAGATCATGTATATTTCTTTTTTTTTAAAGAAGATAGAATTTACTATTATATTACCTTATTTCTATGTCTATGACATGAGGCCTAGATTTAACTATGTATGTCATTGGAGTGAGAATAAATCCACTTGTTTTTCTTAATTTGATGTGATGTTTAAAGTCATTCAGTAAGGACATTATCAGTATAGTTTAATGAAATGTGGTAAGGATAAAAGTGTCTCGTTGGAATGAATGAGGGAATATTATTGCACAGATAATTCATGGGTCCAAAGTTTCATTGCATATCTTGATGAGACATTAAGCTGGACACACATAGTTCAAAAAAAAATTTTCCCACAAATTAAATAAATATATGATTTGAGGAATTTGGTTTTATTAATATGGGTACATGAATAGTTTGATAACCCATATTGGATCCACTCATATAAATATGACCTTTACTAGGGATAATTTAGGAATTTAAAATATTATTCAATTGATGTGACCATGATTGATGATATTAATGTCACTACATTTCTCATTGGATTGATAATAAAAACACAAATAGTTCACTAGGAGATCATGTAGTTTATTATCAAGAGATGAGGATATCTGGTGTGCATTTTATTTTCCTATAACCAAGACCATGAAAATATGGACATAAATAATTAAGTCATACTTGTATGGGGAGGTACATTACCATAAATTCTATCCACACATGAGCTATTCTTGGAGTAAGATATAATGGGTGGGGAAAATCCTCCATTAAACAATGGTATCACCATTGAAATGTATGTGTGATTTTTATTTTTATGGTAGATAGTCAAGGAGTTATAATTCTAGAATTTCTACATATCTTATTTGGTAGTGAATCAAGAAAGACATAATTATTTATGATCAATGTGTTTTAAATTCTTGCATTCTAGACATTAGTAGATCAGTTTAACATCCTAATGTAATTACGAAGATGGACCAATGTGAAAAATGGGGTATTTTGGCTAGCCTCAATGATGGAGATCTGGGTGTCGGTCTGTATCCCACATGAATGATAATTAATCCATACATAGTTCATGCAATTTTCCTTGTGTATGTCAGATATTTAAACATTGAATGAGATATTATTTTATTGATGGACCTGGTATTATATATATGTGTGTCACTACATATCACATTGGAATAATAATCATGCAACATTTTGTTCTAATAAAAATTGTTCCCCACATCAACCTTGAATTGATGCGGGTAAAGGGACATAATTATTATTCTTGTAGAAATTTGGTCCCAAAACATGAGGTTCAGGCATTACCGTGCATCTCATTGTATTGAGAAACAATACATATGTCCTGAAAAACAACCATGTGTAGATTTGGTCTGTTCACTATGAATAGGGGAATTTTTTTATATGGTCATGGATGGATCTAGGATTTGAAATCTAGGCATCATTATTTATCTCATTATAATGAGAATCAAGAAATATTTTGATCTTTATGAATCGGGATTATAAACATCATGTAGAAATTACATTAGCCATGTAGTTTAGTTCCTTCTGGTAAAGACACATGTCACTCCATCTGAATAAAATATTATATTTTGACCATGGTGTAGGTCCATGGTGCCACTACATATTTTGGTAGGTAAATAATCATGGAATACATATTTCATGAAATGTTTCCCTATTCAAGTCTGGTACATTCTCTAAAAAAATAGGTATATATATTATTTATTTCGTGGATAGGCCAAATGATGGAAATCTGGTTGTCACTACATATCTCATTATAATTAGAATCATTTAATATGTTGTTAATGCGATGGTCATTCATTTTATCATTATATGATGATGATTTCAGCCATAAAATTTATAATCTTACTATAGTCAAATGAAAATGTTTGGACTTTTACCTATAAGGGGGGTCTATTATGGATTTGAAAAGATGTGAGTGGGGATTATGCATGATAGATTCAGGGATTTTCATCCTCATGTTTGGCCAAGAGGTAATATCGATTCACATAGGGGTTATAGGGTTGTGATTAAAACCTACACATGATATGGAGGAAAATTTTTAATGGACGACATGGTGTATCTCAACTCATGCTAATTTTGGGGTTCCTTAATGTTGAATGAGAGGGACGTTAACCATTAAGTTTAATTTCATGCAGTGAGGAAGAATGGTTTCATGTAGTTTTAAGTCATATGAATATGACGTTGTTGTATAATTTATTGATGTTTGACATGGACTATGATTCCATAATGTTATTTTCATGCAGGATAGATGATATTTCATATCTTTTATGGTCGAGAAAAAAATACCCACCACATAGTGTAGTGTATTCCATATTTGACATATATGATGCAATGTGGTTTAATATCATATATCTTGGATGAATGTGGTATCACTATGGGAAATATTATGTATGGGACTTTTTATTATTAGGGATTGTAATGATCTCTCCATCCATTGTGATCAATGGGTACACTTTATTATACGAGACCTTGTGTATGGAATAAGGTCACTCAGACATTAGCTCTTGATTCAGATGTTTATTTTTGAGTGTCATTGGAGTCCTATAGACAGGTACCAATTCACCTTAGAGGAATTAATGGAGAAAACCTTATTATGGGTGTCTTATACTATTTGATTTTGACGTACTTACAAGTGTTTCATGTTGTGAAATACTTTCTTATCCAATCCCTCAAAATCATCAAGTGAATTCTGGGACTTCTCATTTAAAAATAGTTTTTCACATATGAAAATACCAAGAGAAGATAATTAATCCTCAATGCAAAGGACTACTTCTGTTGTTTATTCCAATGTGTACAGGGTTTACCATGTATCAGTATGGGTCAATGTTTGACAATACCATACAGAATGCAAGATCATATCAATCCAATACTTATTATATTTATCCATCGTCAACTAGATTGTGTTTTACAAGGTATTTTCGAAGGCCTCTATAATTACAATAGGAAAATTTACTATACATATATTAATGTTTGGATTTGATATTGTACTTTGGACAATAACTTTCCACCTCAATGGGAACAATGTTGGTTCCTGCATCTATCAGTATTGTATGAGAGACACAAAATCTAGTAATGATTTTGGAAATCACAAAGTGGAAAATTAATTAGGCCTCGAATTATTTATGGGTATTTCTCAGAAAAATTGGAAGAAACAATACTAGCAGTCATAATTTAATTGAACTACATGGGTATATATAGGGGGTACGACCCAAAACATCCATTTACTATATAGAAATTGTCCAAGAGTATTTGGATATATGTATATACATTGGGATTGATGAATTATGTTGTCATGCCCATTTAAGGACTATAATTTCTTTTTGAATTCATTGGATTGCATTTCCATAGTGGGCCAGTAGTATAGGTTCCATTTGATTGAATGATAAATATTGGTCCCTAACATATAGGCACAATATGCTCTAATTTATAATTCATTCGTAAATGTTGAATTCTCTTCTCCATTGATACATATGATAAAGGCACCGTTGAAGACTAATTTTTAGAGGATTATTTTAGTAATTTGGGCTACCAAAGAGGGTGAAGGTGGATACTCAACATGGGATTTTCTATTTCCTAGATCTATCCACTGGGATCACTCCATCTAGAAGTTAGTCCAAGATTAGCATCATTCACTTAATGGTTGGTCCATATTGCTTAAGGATGTAGATAATTTATTTAATTTTTAATTTTCTAATATGACCAAAATGCGAGACCGTTATATGTTTGGAAATGATGTTTATTTCCTCAAAAAAGTTTGGATATACTATATATGTATATTTATTTTATAATACATCTACCAAGGAATTATTTGATCATAGAACCCAAGTAAATGTTGGATCTAAATGAAACTATGACATCAAAACTTAGGAAAATTATACTTGAGGGATCAAATCCCCATTAATGTTGGTGAATCTACATTTATATGATCAATCACCAAATATGATTCAAGTTTACCCTCTAAATGGTCCACTGGTATTTGGAGTTCTAGTTTCATGCCTGTAATGAGGTACATATTTTCATCCTTAATATTGTAGGCATGATTCTGGTGCCTCCTTCTAGAAGAATGTTTTTATCCTCGACAAATTTCTATAAATCCCATTTGATGGCTAGTAACCTTCGGGTCGACATCTAAAATCACTATATAATTCTACGAGAACACATACAACTCTTTAATTTGAAAATAATTTCATGTTTCCCATTGTTTTGAATTCCATTCCATAATGATCAAAGGGGCCATGGATTTTCATTTTTTTACAAATTTATCTCTATGAGTTCATCCACTATGGTGGAGACACCAACCTTAATTCATGGAGTGTCATCTTGAAGGTCAACCCCTTCTTCATGTTCCTCATTCATTACTACAATTTTCTCTTCCTGGGAGGTAGGTGATGAAGAAAGATACTCAATGATAATGGAATAGTCTATATTCAGACATATAGAGGAAGAGCCTATCATTTAGGACTCAACCAATGGAGTGATTCATTTTTCAGTGATCCAAAGGGATAATGAGGGAATGAGAATGATAATATATATCTCCATTCATTAATGTATCAAATTATTCCACTCTAGATAAATAAATTGTTATTTTTTTGAAGCATAGGAGATGCAATTAATACATTTTCATCCATGATATCATCACTATTCTGAGAGTGGAAAACTTCTTATGTGACATCATGTTCAGTTTCCAAGACTGATATTATAGATGTTGATTAAGGGTTGAATGAATTCAGTCTAATCCATTAAATTTGTTTAATGGGTAGAAAATACTGTGTAATATGTTAATTGAATGGACTATCATGGATCATATACACAACATTCATGCATTGATTCAAGAGACATCATTTTCCTTTGACTATATTCATCCTCTGTATTAGAACCTTACATCAATGAACATTGACTCTTTGATTTTAATGGGGCCATTTTACTATGATGTATACCAATTTTATAATGGATATAATATTTGAGGAATTTGGGGTATGATGGAGTAATGGTGGTATATTGATGTTTCCTTAGACATTCTAGTAGTAAATTGAAGGATGAATCCTTCCGAACAAACATGACTTATGTGTTTGACATGATATCATCAAACTGAGTTCAGTGTGTGAACTTGCAATGAGGTTATTTATAATTGTTGTAATAACCCTATAACATTGGAGTAGTGGGGGACAAGTGAAATACATTAAGACAAAATTGGTGAAGTTTCTAGAGAGTAATTAGGTTGAATCCAGATACATTTCAAATAAATCCTTCTTAGATATTAGTGTCCATTATCCTACCATATTTATAAGAGGTTATAACTTTCCCCTGTGTGATGGCATCCTTGGTTGCATATATTAATGATATGATCTCATTTAATTCATCCAAATTATTCACTGAACAATATAACTTATGAGTGGCAACATCAAAATAAAAACCACATGGTTCATAAAGGACTCTATTAGTGCTTCTCGAATGACTTTTAACAGACTTAATGAATCCCATATTGAACAAAAATCGTACACATGGGATAGTTTTTTCAAAAATAATAATTTTGGTCAAAAGGGTTGTAGTTCCCAAAATGGGGATTTTATTTCATAAGTACATTTGTAGTTAATTTTCCCAATTTATACATAACATTCCCTAGAACAATAGTTTAAATTACTTCTTCTCCTAGTGGTTTATGTTTTATATGCATGCCAATATGCAGGGGTTTGTTGGGTGGGGATATAACACCCCATGATTTAATGAGATATATTATTTTTAATTTCATTGATTTCTTCTATTATACAATACACAAAGATTAGCTTATACTATATGCAACACCATATAATCTTTCAATATACGCAACACTATTCTTGATTCATGTTACACACAATTTCAAGTTTGTTTTTTGGAAATTATTCTACGCAACATTAAGTATATATTTTGTTAAATGTATAAATTAAATAAGTTTTGATTATGTTATACGCAACACCAAATGGAGATTTCACTACACTGAGCTCTGACTTGGCTTGCATTACACACAATCAAGACCATCTCGATAGCATGTGTAGTACGTAATACCGAGTTTCACTAAATGAGATATTATTATAATATTATTATGAACTAGCTATTATGAATATAAATACCCACTTTTTGAATTTTTTAAATTTAATATTTCAAAATGGACTTCATTATGAGATTCTGAATATCGAAATTAGCATAGGGTGTATTTTTTGTATTTTTCTGAAAACATTCAATTTTTTATGAATAGTGAAAACATTGGGTTACTATTTAAAAACCGAATTTTTATTTAAATAATTATTTATTTTATTTAAATTTATTTTAGGTAAAAATTGATACATAATACCTATATAATTTCAATGTAATTCATTGAAGTCATTTTATAATAATTTTAGATATATAAAAATTTTATTGAACTTTTCACCATCTTTTGACCACCTCCTAGGATAATTTGAAAATCTATATAAAACATAATTTTACTGCTTCTATGAGTGGAATTTTGAAAATCCAAGAGACAGAGTTAATATCAAGGAGTAAAATTTGGTTCAATAAGATAAAAATAATTTTTTTTGAATAGTAACTTTTTACTTGTATTTGCCAAGGTCAAAAGTAAATAGGGTAATTAAGGGTAAAAATTATATTATTATTACCCTAACACATGTCCTAATTCTATTGGATAAGTGTAATTCGACCAAAAACAACCTTAGGAATAAAATATTTTCCTTTAGGTCCACATGGATTAGATTAGGACATTTATTATTATTTTATTTAAAGAAGAGTTAAAATAGTTAAAATCAAAGTTTAATAATTAAAACATTTTTCATATAGGGCTATACATAAGATAAATTTGACTATAAATATTAATTAGAAATATAAAAATATTTCCTACCTAATGGTATTTTATTTATTATTTTTAGACATTAAATAATTTAATTTATTTTTGACACAATGGTGATGCAGTAATTATCTAAATAATTAAATATTAAAATAATTGATATTATAAATTCTCAAATAAATGTAATTTGATACTCTTTATGAATTCCACTAATTTTCTAGGTTAATATTACATGATAGTATAGATTTAATTAACATTATTGGAACTAATAATTCTGCTATGATTTTCACAAAAATCAATTACCAAATACTGTCAAAATAGACATAAAATAGTTTTTAAAAAAATATAATATTATTAATTGTTATTATATTCATAAAAATCTATGGTTCATCCAAATGAATTATATAAGGTTATGTATATTAATAATGAACCACTTGGGGTTCGTTTGACTTGTTATAGTATGTTTATTAACCATATTGTGTAAGAAAACAAGAAGACAAGGTAAAAGTTAAATTATTTAGCATAGAGTAAAATTTAAAAGATATGGTTAAAATAGTAACTTACACTTGTCTAAAACCTATTGGTTGAGTAGATTTCGACCCATCCCCACTTTAGCATAGAAATATGTAACTTCCCGGTTCCGGGTGCCCTGAACCCGGTTCACCACATGACCTCAAGCGCATTTCCCCAAACGCTAGAGGCTACCGACTAGCAGCGAGATCCTAGGTCTGATTGTGGGGAAACTATGCCCTCATTTATCAATGTGTAGCGCAGTGGAATATAATTTAAACATACAAAAACAGAGGAAGAAATAAACCATACACATTCAAAATAATAAACTGCAATAATAGATAACCAATAGTTATATAGATGATGATGTAACATGTCTTATGTTCTAAGAAAACAGCCAGAACATGTTACAAACAGTACAGTACAGTACAATATAGAGTACAGCAAAACCAAAACAAAACAGCTGGAAGAATCATGAGCCTAAGCCTGATCTCATACTTCCCTACTCCTCAGTATCAATCAAGTACCTTTATAGGGACCCTTTCCCTTATCCATACCTGCAGCAACGTAATCAGTTTGGGCCAAAAAGCATGGCCCAAACTAGGTGTGAGAAATAAATTCCCAATAAGAACCCACCAAAGGCATGTGCCCAACTTTTTGAAAGCATGCAACAATAGTGTGCAGTAATAAAATGTGATAAAGTAAGTAGTACTAGAAAAGTAACTAACTTACCCAATTATATTGCCATTTTAATATCCATTTAATAATTTAATTTAAAATATCACCACAGTGAATATTCTAAGTAAACGGCTACTTTCCTCAGACACATAAACCCCTACCCTTAGGTAATGAGTACCCAACACAAGAAACTACCCACATACATACATATATTTCCCTCGGGCGTAGGAAGTGTCGCCCACAGGCACAGAATCAACTGCCCACAGGCACAGAAGAAGATTCCCTCAGGCCAAAATAACTACAGCCCTCGGGCTAAATAGTGCAGTGCCCACAGGCTAATCACAACAATTCCCTCAGGATAATCAGGTAACCCTGCCATACACAACATTTAAAGAAACATTCACAGGAAATTAATCTTAATTAAAATCCACAATCATTACTTTAGAGGCATACCCTTTGGTATCCTGGCCAAATGGCTTAACAGAGGAACGCACCCCCAGGGTGGTCCTGGATCCAATCACTGATCCAAAAAACCATTTTACAATATTATTTAATTACCTATATTGTTCTATGTAGTTAAAATAGCCATGGGCTCAGCCACATGACACACCAACATGGGTTCGTGGAACGAAAACGCACAAAACACACGACAATTGGAAAAACAAACACCAAGCCACCTACCTGTAATGCCAACAAACATTATACGTGAACATCGGTTCCAGAAACGCGCAAAAATGATGTAGATCTGATGAAGAAGAAAACCCATTGATATGTAACTAACATTCCCTCAGGAAAGAATTGGTAAGAACATCTTAAGGAGAGCGGAGGGCTTACCCGTGCGGTTCCAACAAGATCATTCGAGGTGGAAAAAAATTCCAATGAACACTCGCTAGATCTTCAAATGTTCGGCCAATGCCTCCCGCTCCTTCCTCCGGTTTAAATCCTTCCCTGTGAACTGGGGAGGCTACTACCCATTTTATGAAAAAAATTACACGATGTGTACTTCCAAGTACACAGCATGTACTTTCATCATTTAACTTTTCCTCTGGAGGTACCGCCTCACTGTTCATCCATCAACATGAGTACACGACATGTACTCCCGACTACACGGTGTGTACTGTCGCCCAGCATGCGGTTGCTCCACTACCTTACTATTTTGGCCTACTGACTGACTACACGACATGTAAAGGACCACAACATAGTGTGTAGTCGGATCCTACAGCCTTTATCCCCGGCATGGCCACACGCCCCATTTACCCATCCCACATGGCCAAAAGTACACGACATGTGGACAAAGTTCACGGCGTGTACATTCAAAAATTCAGGATTTTCCCCATTTTCCATATTTTCTCAAAAAAACTTAAGGAATAGAGAAAAGAAGAAAACCTTACCTAAAATTTAAGAAATATGTTCTTACAATCTTCCCCCCTTAAAACAATTCATCACTGAATTTCCCTTCCAAGGGTGGTGAAGATAAAGCTGAGAACAACTCCGGCCACTGCGCACGTACATCAGTTTTCGGCTCCCAGGTTTTGTCCTGCACTCGGGAATGCCGCCAGAGCACCCATACAAGAGGGACTGACCAGCCTCAGAGATCCTTCATGTTCTTGTCAACGATAAGAATCGGATTCTCCTCAATGGACACATCCATCCGAAGCTCAACCTCCTCTAGATAAAAGGTGTAAGATGGGTCTGAATGATAGCGGTGTAACTGAGATACATGGAAGACGTCGTGCATGGCTCGATACCTCTGAGGTAACTGCAACCGATAAGAAACTGGCCTGAATCTCTCCTGATTCTAAAATGGATCCACATTCCTTGGTGAGATTTTACCCTGTCTCCTAATCCACTTGTGTCCCAGCCTCATCGAAACACGTAGAAAAACTTGATCCCTAACCATGATCTCCAAAGGTCGTCTACGGCTATCAGCATATGATTTCTGACGAGACTGTGCAGTAGACATATGCTTCTAAATCAACGGGACCTGCTCAAAAGTCTCCTACATGAGATGTGGACCCAGTAAAGCTGCCTCACCTGCCTCTAACCAGCACAAGGGTGATCAGAATGGCCTACCATATAAAGCCTTGTATGGTGCCATCTCAATAGTTTCCTGAAAACTGTTATTGTAGACAAACTCGACTAGGGGTATGTGATTCTCCCAAGAGCCCCCAATGACTAGGACGCATGCACGTAGCATGTACTATAGCACATGTATCGTACGCTCTGATTGGTCATCGGTCTGAGGATGGTAAGTTGTGCTGAGAATAACTTGTGTACCCAAGGCCCTTTGAAAACTCTGCCAAAAACAAGACGTAAAATGTGAATCCCTATCTGAAAAGATATAATGAGGTACCCCATGAAAGAGTACGATCTATTGGATATAGAACCTTCCGAGCTCGTCAATACTGAAGGTCTCCTTGATCGGCAAAAATTGAGCTACCATCATGAGTATGTCCACAACAACCCACAAGGCATCATTGCCTTGAGGTGATCTCGACAACCCCATCATGAAATCCATTGCGACATCATCCCATTTCCATTCCGGGATGGGTAACTGCTGAAATAGTCCGATTGGCCTCTGATGCTCCGCCTTCACCTACTAACAGGTGGAATACCTTTTAACAAAAACAGCTACATCACCCTTCATACACGACCACTAGTACTGTCATCTCAAGTCACAGTACATCTTGGTAACTCCAGGATGAATTTCCTAAGCTGAAGCATGAAACTCCAACATCATCTCCTCACATATATCCCCTGGAACCCACGCTCGTCCATGGATACGGAAAACCTCATCCTCACCTATCATCCAACCAGGAGGAGGGTCCTTACTTTCCACCGACTCCCGTAGAACTAGGCCTTCTTGAATCAGATAGTTGTCTCATCCTCACTCTATCCAGGAGGGTAGAGCTCACAGCTAAAGATGAAAGATAAGCATGCCCCTGACTGTCGTGCACCTCCAGATGCATCTTAGAGAACAAATCCATAAGCTACCACTAACTACTGGCCTCATGCACTACATGTATCTGAGTCTTCTTTCTCATTGCATTGGCTACTACATTACCTTTACCAAGTGTATAGGCAAGCTAAATATCGAAGGACTGAAGGTATTATACCCACCTTCGATGTCTCAGATTAAATACACGGCGAGTAAAGATATACATGAGACTTTTATGTTTAGTGAAAACCAAAAAATGTTCTCCCAATAGATAGTGTCTCTAATAGTGTAATTCATGCACAGCAACAGCTAACTCGAGATCAGGCATCGGGTAATTCCTCTCATGTGGCCTCAACTACCGAGACCCGTACGCAACAAATCGATCACCCTACATCAACACTGCTCCCTTCCCAATTCCTTAGGCGTCACAATAAACTGTATAGCTCTTCCCCTGCTCTGGGAGTATCAGGATTGGTGATGATGTCAACCTTCCCTTCAGATCCTGAAATGTTGTCTGACAAGCTTCAGTCCAAATGAACTTCACACCCTTCTTAGTCAAACCCTTCAATGGAACTGCTAAGAGGGAGAAGTCCAGTATCAAGCATCTGTAGTAACCATCCATCCCCAAGAAACCCAGTATCTCAAACACGTTCTTGGGCTGCTCCCAGGAAACTACTGCTCTCACCTTCTCTGGGTCCACGAGAACTCCTGCCTTCGAGATGATATGACCTAGGAAGTGAATTTGGTCCATCCAAAAGTGGCACTTTGAGATCTTATAATATAGCTAATGCTCCCTCAGTGTACTCAATACTATCTCAAGATGGGTGGCATTGCCGTGTTGACTGTAAGAGTACACCAAGATGTCGTCCACGAATACTACCACAAAAGAGTCCAGATAAGTATGGAACACATTATTCATCATAGCCATGAAAACCGTTGGCACGTTCGTGAGTCCGAACGGCATAACCGTATACTCGTATATACCATACCTGCTCATGAAATCTATAAGAGGTATATTAGATGGTCTTATGCATAACTGATGATATCCTGACCTCAAGTCAATCTTCAAGAAAAATAGTTCCCCATGAAGTTGATCAAAAAGATCATCAATCCTTGGGAAATGATATAGGTTCTTAACCTTCAACTGGTTCAGCTTCCAATAATCCACACTGAGTCTGAGAGTACCATCTGCCTTCTTCGCAAAAAGGACTAGATAACCCCAAGGAGAAGTACTGGGTCAGTTAAAACACTTTGCATGTAACTCCTCTAACTACCTCTTGTGCTCCTAAAACTCAGGTGTAGCCATCCTATAAGGAGGAATGGACACCGGTGATGCCCCTGGAAGAGGCTCAATAGAGAAATCCACCTCATGCTTTAGAGGAAAACCTAAAAATTAGTCTGGGAAGACATCCCTGAAACGATTTACCATAGGTGGGAAATCCTTCTGAAAAGTCCCCTGGTCGTCCAGATATAACCACACAATCTGGGCTGTGACTCCACCTTGCCCACGATGCTCTATTACATCTCGAAATGCATGAACATCCAACTCACCCTTGTATAGAAACTGTCCACCCTCTGGTGTTGTGAAACACACCTTGTGTGTAACACCCCAAGATTTCATAGTGTGTTATTTCTTCAAAATAATTCAATAAATTGCACTACACGCAACACCGAGTTCAATCACACCTTGAATTACAAAAAAAACCATTAAAAGAGGTCATGAATAGCATTAACTACATTTTAAACTTTATATAATCTTTATAAATTTAGAATCCATATTATGAGTTTCTTAGTCATAATGCAAGAACAGATTCATTTTCAGTATTGCACTTTTATCAACTTTTAATAGTGAAACCTTTTTAAATGCAATATTTTAAACTTTTTGACTAAATGGGGACATCAAAAATTTAAAATGAAACATCCCAAGCTTCCACGGTATGCTTTCTTTGAATAATACAGTAGCGTGTGTTGTACGCGACCTTGAGTTTTAACACACACCGCAACCAATCAAACTAGCCGTTATGAATAGTAATACCTAATTTTTGAAATTATATATATTTTATATTTAAAAATGGACTTCATTTTTGGATTCGGAATATCGAAATTAGCCTAGGGTGAAATTTTGGTACTTTTCGGATAACTTTTATATTTTGATGAATAGTGAAAATTACTAAATTTTAATTAAAAACAACTTTTTTAATCAAAATAATTAATATTGATAAATTATGAATTTGAGTGGTTTTAAAGTATATTTAGAATATATTTTTAGCATTTAATATAATGTTGGTCATTGGACATAATTTTACAATTAAACCGAACATAAACAAGTGTCAATCTTTTGATAGTTATTATCTCTTAAAAACACGCTTTTTGTTTTGACAGCGGGAATTAATTTTAAATTAATTTCTACCACTTCTGTGTTTTGAATTTAGGAAAATGGATTCCATATTTGGAATCCGGATGTTCAAATTGTGTAAATAGGTAACTTTTATTTTTAGACGTTTTGAATAATTACTGTGGTAAATATTTTATTTACCATGGTTAAGGGTAAATCTGGTAAATAAGGGTTAAAAAAATAATATTATAATAATACTAAATTACCCTAAAACGTGTCCTAGCTTTATTTTTTGATACATGGTCGACCATGGGCATCTTTGTGTCAATTTTAGGACCCCATGGATCCACTTGTAAGTGATAATGACACTTTATTTTAATTAAGTTAAAATGAATACAAAAATGACACAAGCATATATCTTTTAGCAAAACAATTGTTACATAGGGTAATATATGTTGGATTTTAGATTATAAATATTCATTAGAAAGATACAAATATTTCCTACATAATGATAGTTTATTTATAATTTTTAGACATTAAATAATTTATTTTATTTATGACACAATGATGATGCAGTAATTACTATAATAGTGAAAAATTAAAATAATTGATATTATAAATACCCAAATAAATATAATATGAAACTTTTAATGAATTAAACTAATTTTCTAGGATAATATGATATATTAGGAGTGATGTAATGGACTTTGTTCGAAGTAATAAATCTGTTATGAGTTTCACAAAAATCCACTAATGAATACTATCAAAATTGACATAAAAGAGTTCTTAAAACAAATATTATATTATTAATTGATATTAAATTCATAAAAATCTAAGGTTCGTCCAAGAGACTTATATCATGATAGGTTCATCATTAATGGACCACTTGGGGGTCTCTTGTATGTATATGGTAAGTTTATTAACCATATAATATAAAAATACAAAGAGACATTGTAAAAGTGAAACTAATTAACTTAGAGTTAATACTTAAAGATAAGGTTAATATAAGTACCCAAACCTGTCTAAATTCTATTGGTTGAGTTGTTTTCGACCCATCCCCACCTTAACCTTTGAATAATCAACTTTGGAGCCATTAGAAACCGAATATGAATTTATTATAAATTAATATTTCTAGCTTTTCCAAAGGTGCCCCTCACCCCTCTTATAAAAGGGCACTCCTCCTTCTCATTTCTTCACACCTTCAAAGCCTTTTGGTTCGGCCAAACTCTGCTCAAATACTCTCCCAACTTCCCTAAATACAACCTAGGGGCCTTAGTTTGATCAGAAAGCCAACCTAAGGAGCCCTTTTGATCAAATCAAAAGGAAGAACCCGAAGAAGAGGTAATGATTTCACCACCCTTTTCTAAGTTCACTTCTTCTTCCACTTATTCTTCCTTTGTTGTTACCATTCTAAAATAATAAATACAGTATCATATATATACTGTGATGTTATTATAAATATGGTACAACTATATTCAGTATTCTATCCACCCTTTGAATAACATGTCACCATACGTGCGTACGTACGGCTTACCGTCTCCACGTCGTGGTGTAATTGTTATTCAATATAATATTATTTGGATGGGTATAATAATGATGTGTAACTCATGTAAATAATAAATACAACATGATAATGATTCTGTATATATTATATACAATCCATTTATATATTATTTTAATATCAAAAGAATGATATTGTCGCTCGTGCGTACGTACGGACTACCGTCTCCACGAACGCGATGACATTCATTCTCCATCGTATCCATTCAAGTATAATTATCATTTGATGATTTAAAAATGATGTTTAAGGACTTGATATCATTCTGGATATGAATAAGATACAACAAAAAAGGCTTATATAATACAACATAAAAAAGAAAATGAGTAAGTTAACACCCGAAACGACGATAATTCTAAGATATTATTAACAAATCAATGTTAAAAGATCATATATGATATCATATTAATATATATGATTCTTGTATAATTTAATAACAATTATTTCACCATTATACAGGAGGTTAACCTACCCCAACCAAAGAAAAGTACAAGGTAAGGGTTATTTCACAATCTCTTCATTATCCGAGGTTGTTTATATGTAATAATATACCGGGATCTCTTTATCATCCACATCCATGTTTCTTAAAAATGTATTTCAAAACATTTTTACTATTTACTAGAGTATGAGTTAAAGTCATTTATACCCTTTTTGACTTTTATAAGTGGTTTATAAAGGAATCTTTCCGTCGTTTTCAAAACAAGGTCCTTTTTAACCTTTTCGACAGAATTAAGGTAAGAATGTTTTTTTTAACTTATACGGCGGGTGCGGCTATTTTCCGCCATTATAAAATCTTCAAAGCTTCCCTTACAATCTTATAAGAATATTTTCAAGAAAATGTTTTATTTTATATGGCTCTTAAATGATTTCAAAAATAGAAAGATATATTTCTCTAAAAAGTGTTTTGATTTCATCTATGTCAACATCCTTTGACGGATTTTACGCTTATTTGAAGTTGATTTATTATGATACAAAACTTCTATATTGTATTGAATGTTTTGTGATATGTTTGACTGTGGATGTGCTATTTTTATACCATTCATAGTTTATGGTGAAAGTATTGACATTTCGTATGCTAGTTTTAATACGAATGTTTATGTTATGTTTAAACCTTTTCATATGGGAATGCATTGGACTTAATATGTGACGGGTGGAGCCCGCTATAGCTCCCCGATGCATCGGTAGGTCTCATGAGACAAACTAGTGTCTTGGCACAAGGCCTTGACAAAATCTTATTTGTAGTCTTGGCACGAGGCCTTGACTATGTGGTTATGATAGTCTGGCATTATGCATTCCAACATTATGAAAGTGGTTATTGATTTTTAATGTGATTATTCGATTAGTAGAATATCCATGTGAATAAGTAAATGGCATTATTTCATTTTATTTATGCCATACCATGTTGAAAGTTCATGTTTGAAAGGCTTCTGTTTTAGTTATACATTTCCTTAAAAGTTTATTCTTATTTATGAAAGTTTCCGCTATATTGTTATCCTTACTGGGCATTTGAGCTCACCCCTTTTCTATGTTTTATTTTTCCCAGGAAGTGAAGAAGTAAGTTATGGATGACCTGCAGGGATATTTTGTGGGGATATGAGTGTAAATTATGGAAACATTATGTTGTTGTAGTAGTTTTTCATTTTATGATGTAATGTAAAACTTATGAATATATCTAGTGTTTCCAAGGCTACTAAACCAATCGGTCTTTCGAGATTTGATCTTTCTTGTGATCATGCCAATGTTATGTAATAATGCACCGACTCTGGGTAGCTGGGGTCGGGGCGTTACAGTTGGTATCAGAGGAAGTTTAGTACAAACCTTGGAAACTAGATTTAGATAAACTCTGATTAGAGCACGTAGACCTAAGATGAACTTTGAGGATTAGTATAGAAGAACTTCCTAGAATTTTGGTATTGTAGAGATTTTGTGAGTTTTCCGAGCAATACATCCCTGTCTGGATACGAGCAGGTAGAGGTGGCTCTGGCACAGATGTACCTAGGGGTAAAACCCGAAAACACCTCTTTGAGCTAGACTCGAACGGGAACTGGTGCACGACAACGGGCCTTGCTGCACTCTTGGTTACGACACTCCCGGGGGATATGCTTAGGATAACTCTCATTTTCTTTACAAATCATTATGAAGGGTTTATGAATATATACTTCCTCAAAGAAAACATTTTTATGATTATGGATTATATCCATAAATAGTTTAATTTATGTTAAGAGTCTTATAAGTATGGGATTATGTATTTTGATTCATAAACTGATCTAGTGTATTCCATTGTTTAGAAATGGCACCCAGTAGAAGGAATGAGAACTCCAGAAATGCACATGATACAAAGAGAAGGAAGGATCATATCATTCATGGTCTTAAGCTAGAATTTATAAGAGAAATAGTCTCCCATGTATTATCATCATATGAAGAAATAATATCATGTTTTGATAAGATAAGTAAAGAGTTTACTGAGTCCTATGGCTTTGAAGGGAAGCAAGAGAAGAAAAGGATGGAAGAGAGAAATATGGATAAAGGGAAGAGGGAAAAGAAGAATTTTCCCATATGTGGTAACTGTGGAAAGAAACACCCTGGAACGTGCCTGAAAGGAATGGGAGTTTTTTATAAGTGTGGAGGAAAAGGGCACAAAGTACGTGACTGCAAGGGTAAGAAAATGGTTTTAAATGTACAATGCTTCATTTGCAAGGAGTTTGGACACAACGCGAACCTATGTCCCAGTCATCAGACTATGCCGCAAATGATGTTATTGGATAATAATCAAGTTATTATACTACCACAGATGAAGAGGAATGATTAGAGTTCTTATGTTGATTATGTTAATTGAGTGTTGTATCAACAATGTACTTGTTATAATAATTATGGAGTATATAAGGATTTTACAGCAGTACTATTTCATTAAGGACTTGAGATTGTGTAGAACAAAGAAAAGTGACTCAATAGAAGGATAAATTTTTGAAAAATATATGGTTGAGAGAATGATAAACCATAATATAGTTCTGATACCGAGGTAGTGATTTTGGAAAAATACATGATTGCTTTGGATAAATTATATTGGATATTCATGACTACCTTGGATCTAATTAATGATTTGTATATTCCATCATTGTTGGGGTTTAAAACATTTTTTGGATTAATGAAGTATATCCAGCATTCTATATGGAATAAGGGAGCATGAATGTAATCAATAATGAATATGGTAATACATGATGAAGGTATTCATATGCTATTACGGGGTAAAAAGGATCTATATTATGTTTACCTTTCTTATAAATGTTGGACTGTGAGTTTGGATAGAATTATTTGGGATAGTTCTTGTTTGGATTATTTTGGATTGCCATAAAAGGACAACCCGGAGGTGGGGCGGCAACCCGTTGCGTCCGGAAAGGCTGCGAGACTTGAACCCGCAACGGAAGGGCGACAAGGGTGTATCACCTACCACTGGCCCACGAGATGTCCTGGATTAAATAATGTAGTTTTTATTAAGAGATCTTGTAGATGAATTATAAATTCGTTTATTTTAGAACCCTATACAAATAGTGTAAATAGAATTTTTTACATTCTATTATCTTTTAGAGTGAAAGATGAGTTTGTGGTAGAAATTTATTAATGGATAAAACTCTAATTATAAAGTAAGTATATCTCCTTATGATCTTATCCAATCTCATAAATAAATTCCTCAACAATAAGAAAAGCAACTTCGAATAAAAATGTCTTCCTAGATGGTACCTTAAATCATCACTAATTTATGGCTTTGGGATTGTTGGCCTTTTCATAGCCATGTTCTCTACCACTCCCCATCAGATAATTGATGGTTAGATTTTTCTTCCATATCCATATTTTCTTACATGGAACCCTTGTATGTGTTATTTTCGGTAATCTTCATACTTTCGACTCTTTATTTTAAATAGAGGCCTCACTAATTCATTTTTCGATATGGGATTTCAACTAAGATATTTTGAAACATCAAAAATGTGTTATCCTAATACCCTATGTTTTGTTGAACCGATGGTATTTCAAATCATCATAGATTGATGAATTTAAGGACCTCAATTTTACACATGTTTGTGATTGATGACCTCAATCACTACCTATAAATATTTACGTTTTTCCTCCAATTATATGTCTCTAATTGCCACCAATGTTCTCCTAATCGAGATCATAATTTGGTGGTGACCCTTTGATTTCTCTTTTCCTCATATTAAGACTAAATTTTAGTAACCCAATTTCCGATGTGGGTTTTCCCACAAATATATTTTCTACTTTCAACCTTTTATTTTCAAAAAACAATTTCAAATTGCGAGGACGCAATTTATTGAAGGAGGGGAGAATGTAACACCCCAAGATTTCATAGTGTGTTATTTCTTCAAAATAATTCAATAACTTGCACTACACGCAACACTGAGTTCAATCACACCTTGACTTACAAAAAAAACCATTAAAAGAGGTCATGAATAGCATTAACTACATTTTAAACTTTATATAATCTTTATAATTTTAGAATCCATATTATGAGTTTCTTAGTCACAATGAAAGTACAGATTCATTTTCAGTATTGCACTTTTATCAACTTTTAATAGTGAAACCTTTTTAAATACAATATTTTAAACTTTTTGACTAAATGGGGACATCAAAATTTTAAAATGAAACATCCCAAGCTTCCACGGTACGCTTTCTTTGAATAATACAGTAGCGTGTGTTGTACGCAACCTTGAGTTTTAACACACACCGCAACCAATCAAACTAGCCGTTATGAATAGTAATACCTAATTTTTGAAATTATATATATATTATATTTAAAAATGGACTTCATTTTTGGATTCGGAATATAGAAATTAGCCTAGGGTGAAAATTTGGTACTTTTCGGATAACTTTTATATTTTGATGAATATTGAAAATTACTAAATTTTAATTAAAAACAACTTTTTTAATCAAAATAATTAATATTGATAAATTATGAATTTGAGTGGTTTTAAAGTATATTTAGAATATATTTTTACCATTTAATATAATGTTGGTCATTGGACATAATTTTACAATTAAACCGAACATAAACAAGTGTCAATCTTTTGATAGTTATTATCTCTTAAAAACACGCTTTTTGTTTTGACAGCGGGAATTAATTTTAAATTAATTTCTGCCACTTCTGTGTTTTGAATTTAGGAAAATGGATTCCATATTTGGAATTAGGATGTTCAAATTGTGTAAATAAGTAACTTTTATTTTTAGATGTTTTGAATAATTACTGTGGTAAATATTTTATTTACCATGGTTAAGGGTAAATCTGGTAAATAAGGGTTAAAAAAATAATATTATAATAATAATAAATTACCCTAAAACGTGTCCTAGATTTATTGGTTGATACATGGTCTACCATGGGCATCTTTGTGTCAATTTTGGGACCCCATGGATCCACTTGTAAGTGATAATGACACTTTATTTTAATTAAGTTAAAATGAATACAAAAATGACACAAGCATATATCTTTTAGCCAACCAATTGTTACATAGGGTTATATATGTTGGATTTTAGATTATAAATATTCATTAGAAAGATAAAAAGATTTCCTACATAATGATAGTTTATTTATAATTTGTAGACATTAAATAATTTATTTTATTTATGACACAATGATGATGCAGTAATTACTATAATAGTGAAAAATTAAAATAATTGATATTATAAATACCCAAATAAATATAATATGAAACTTTTAATGAATTAAACTAATTTTCTAGGATAATATGGTATATTAGGAGTGATTTAATTGACTTTTTTCGAAGTAATCAATCTGTTATGAGTTTCACAAAAATCAACTAATGAATAGTGTCAAAATTGACATAAAAGAGTTCTTAAAACAAATATTATATTATTAATTGATATTAAATTCATAAAAATCTAAGGTTCATCCAAGAGACTTATATCATGATATTTTCATCATTAATGGACCACTTGGGGGTCGCTTGTATGTATATGGTAAGTTTATTAACCATATAATATAAAAATACAAAGAGACATTGTAAAAGTGAAACTAATTAACTTAGAGTTAATACTTAAAGATAAGGTTAATATAAGTACCCAAACCTGTCTAAATTCTATTGGTTGAGTTGTTTGCGACCCATCCCCACCTTAACCTTTGAATAATCAACTTTGGAGCCATTAGAAACCGAATATGAATTTATTATAAATTAATATTTCTAGCTTTTCCAAAGGTGCCCCTCACCCCTCTTATAAAAGGGCACTCCTCCTTCTCATTTCTTCACACCTTCAAAGCCTTTTGGTTCGGCCAAACTCTGCCCAAATACTCTCCCAACTTCCCTAACTACAACCTAGGGGCCTTAGTTTGATCAGAAAGCCAACCTAAGGAGCTCTTTTGATCAAATCAAAAGGAAGAACCCGAAGAAGAGGTAATGATTTCACCACCCTTTTCTAAGTTCACTTCTTCTTCCACTTATTCTTCCTTTGTTGTTACCATTCTAAAATAATAAATCCAGTATCATATATATACTGTGATGTTATTATAAATATGGTACAACTATATTCAGTATTCTATCCACCCTTTGAATAACATGTCACCATACGTACGTACGTACGGCTTACCGTCTCCACGTCGTGGTGTAATTGTTATTCAATATAATATTATTTGGATGGGTATAATAATGATGTGTAACTCATGTAAATAATAAATAAAACATGTTTATGATTCTGTATATATTATATACAATCCATTTATATATTATTTTAATATCAAAATAATGATATTGTCGCTCGTGCGTACGTACGGACTACCGTCTCCACGAACGCTATGAGATTCATTCTCAATCGTATCCATTCAAGTATAATTATCATTTGATGATTTAAAAATTATGTTTAAGGACTTGATATCATTCTGGATATGAATAAGATACAACAAAAATGGCATATGTAATAAAACATAAAAAAGAAAATGAGTAAGTTAACACCCGAAACGACGATAATTCTAAGATATTATTAACAAATCAATGTTAAAAGATCATATATGATATCATATTAATATATATGATTCTTGTATAATTTAATAACAATTATTTCACCATTATACAGGAGGTTAACCTACCCCAACCAAAGAAAAGTACAAGGTAAGGGTTATTTCACAATCTCTTCATTATCCGAGGTTGTTTATATGTAATAATCTACTGGGATCTCTTTATCATCCACATCCATGTTTCTTAAAAATGTATTTCAAAACATTTTTACTATTTACTAGAGTATGAGTTAAAGTCATTTACACCCTTTTTGACTTTTATAAGCTGTTTATAAAGGAATCTTTCTGTCGTTTTCAAAACAAGGTCCTTTTTAACCTTTTCGACAGAATTAAGGTAAGAATGTTTTTTTTAACTTATACGGCGGGTGCGGCTATTTTCCGCCATTATAAAATCTTCAAAGCTTCCCTTACAAGCTTATAAGAATATTTTCAAGAAAATGTTTTATTTTATATGGCTCTTAAATGATTTCAAAAATAGAAAGAGATATTTCTCTAAAAAGTGTTTTGATTTCATCTATGTCAACATCCTTTGACGGATTTTACGCTTATTTGAAGTTGATTTATTATGATACAAAACTTCTATATTGTATTGAATGTTTTGTGATATGTTTGACTGTGGATGTGCTATTTTTATACCATTCATAGTTTATGGTGAAAGTATTGACATTTCGTATGCTAGTTTTAATACGAATGTTTATGTTATGTTTAACCCTTTTCATATGGGAATGCATTGGACTTAATATGTGACGGGTGGAGCCCGCTATAGCTCCCCGATGCATCGGTAGGTCTCATGAGACAAACTAGTGTCTTGGCACAAGGCCTTGACAAAATCTTATTTGTAGTCTTGGCACGAGGCCTTGACTATGTGGTTATGATAGTCTGGCATTATGCATTCCAACATTATGAAAGTGGTTATTGATTTTTGCATGTGATTATTCGATTAGTAGAATATCCATGTGAATAAGTAAATGGCATTATTTCATTTTATTTATACCATACCATGTTGAATGTTCATGTTTGAAAGGCTTCTGTTTTAGTTAAACATTGCCTTAAAAGTTTATTCTTATTTATGAAAGTTTCCGCTATATTGTTATCCTTACTGGGCATTTGAGCTCACCCCTTTTCTATGTTTTATTTTTCCCAGGAAGTGAAGAAGTAAGTTATGGATGACCTGCAGGGATATTTTGTGGGGATATGAGTGTAGATTATGGAAACATTATGTTGTTGTAGTAGTTTTTCATTTTATGATGTAATGTAAAACTTATGAATATATCTAGTGTTTCCAAGGCTACTAAACCAATCGGTCTTTCGAGATTTCATCTTTCTTGTGATCATGCCAATGTTATGTAATAATGCACCGACTCTGGGTAGCTGGGGTCGGGGCGTTACATTGTGACAATAGCAGTCTACAAAGGCTTGAAAGGGAACCAACCAGTCCACCCCGAGAATGACATCATAAACTGTCATCTCTAATACATAGAGGTCCCAAAGGAAGTGAAACCCACCAATCTCAAGGGGGCACTCCTTGAACTAACGCACACTAGCCGTTCTAGTCCCCAACAAAGTGTCTAGTGTCATGATATTAGAATAATTAGAAACACAGAGCCCAAGGATCTCTACAACGGGTATAGATATAAATCTTTGTGTAACACCCGTATCGAAAAGTACTGAAGATAAAACAAAAGATACTAGAATAGTACCTCTAACAGTAGAAGGTCTGGGATGCTGCTCCTGCTGGGTCTGTTGCACTGCATATGCTTTCCCAGTGTTGCGGCCCTACGACACAGCCTGGCTACCCTGAGATGTCCCGCCCTACTGCCTCTAAGATCCTGGTGACTGGCTACCCCAGCCATGACCACCATCTCTGCCTACACACCCTGACGCATTCCATTTCTCTGACTGGTAAGAATCTGCTGTTCTCGCTCTTGTATGTGGAGTCTGCACAGAACCCCTCTCACTAGCCATTGGTGAAAACGCCATGCAAAAGCACTGCTGATGACCCATCCTGTCGCAAGCTCTGCACTCCACTGGGTCTTGTGGACACTATGGCCTCTTGTGCCCCTCTGTAACACACAGGTAGCCCATGAACTCTCCACCTGAAGCATTATTCTAACTTTTATTGCCACCCTGAGAGTAGTCCATCTGTTTCTTCCTCTTGACATTAGAAATAGTACTAGTAACTGGTGCTGAACCACCCTGGCCCACACCTCTATATTCCCGCAGGTTCCTTTCTATAATCAGCTCCTGATTTAAAATATCATGTACTAAAGGAAACCTGAAAACATTCACCAGCACTAGAATTTCACAAAGAAGACTATCCTCAAATCTTCTAGCTCTCAACGTCTCATTACCCTCCAGAACGGGTGCAAAATGCCGAAGATCGATAAAGCGAGCAGAATAGTCCATCACTAACATAGTGCCCTGCTGCTGATTCATGAACTCTCAATCTCTATCTTCCCTCAGTGTCTATGAAAAGAAAAATTCAAAGAAGAATGCATGAAAATATTCCCACACCATGTCTCTGTGATGCTCTGACTTGGTGGTAAAATCCCACCACCTTTTGGCGGAATCACGTAGAATATATGTCGCAAGCTTGATCCTCTTCCCTGGAGGCGTCTCAAGATGCTCAAAAATAGTCTGCATTGATCCTAGCCAAGACTCCGCAGCCTGTATTCTGCCATCTCCTGAAAATATAGGCAGATACTGCTGCTGAAAGATAGGAGTCAGCTCGGCGATATATGTGGCAGCCGGCGGTGCTCTTTGAAAGGTCCGCATGAACTGCGTAAAGCCTTCACGGAACTACGCCTCTGCACATGCGTCTTGTATAATGGTTGGAACCACATCTGGATATGCTAGAGGATCCACTAGTAGCCCATGGCCTACCATTTCTGGAGTATACTCATTGCCGCTATCCTGGAGAATAATGAGTGATCGTCTAGGAGGCATGAAACTACAAGGTTAAAACACGCCTTAGAACAAGATTATCAAAGACCGAAAATGAAGAAACCCAAAAGTGAAATAGAGGAAGAATTCATTCACAATTTTCAAAACAAGACTACAGGACATGTATATTGACTACACAATATGTACTTGACTTCCCTTTCCTACCCGGGTCCTTCTATAAGGATGATCCACATGGCTCCTATTGAACAAAAACTACACGACGTTTATATCATCTATACAGTGTGTATGGTGAAATTTTCCAACTTCCCGTTCCGTCTTTGACATGGCCTACTACTCAGCTTGACACTACACGGCATGTTACACCCACAGACGGTGTGTACACCACCCTGTTTTCCAGTCACATGGCTAACTCCACACAGTCTGTCCTCGGACTAGAATAAACGGCGTGTCCCATAGGTACTCAGCGTGTTCAAGGAGAGGTGACACCGAATCGTGTTGTTAGTTACACGGTCGAGTCCTCAGGTCGCAGTACACGGCATGTCCATCATTGACACAACGTGTTTGTTTTAAGGTGTCCTTCGTCCGTGTTGTTAGTTACACAGACAGACTCCGGGTCAATACTACACGGCGTGTACATAATCTACATGGCGTGTTCGCCCCATGCTCTTCTCTTCCCCGTGTCGCCACCCACATGGTTTGTGACACGGGAAGAGACTACATGACGTGTAGTCGGGGTACACAGCGTGTACTCAAAAGGTTCAATTTTCGTCCCGAACAGAAGAACACACACGGCGTGTATAAAGCACCACACGGTGTGTATACTGGGTTTCTGGACAGTATGCCTTAGAAACATTTTCGGATCCCAGAAAATACTGAAAAAACAACAACCAATTGTCAAATTTCGACCCGGGAGTGCCCATACTCCCCATCAATCAATGTTTGACATCTTATCTGTGTTATAACAAAATAAACAGTCAATGATCCACAAAATTCCGGTAAATGGGGGCCCATACTCCCCAAAACGAAATGTTTTGCGTCCATTCTATAAACATGCTCACATAAAATAAACCATCACATAGCAGGTATTTATCAAACAATTATCACAACAGAATGCTTTACTAGCACAACAACTATCACAACAACATGCAATTTCTAATGCACCTACATTGCATGGAACTAGGCATGGAATCTGAAATCTATCATGTTCCTGTATGATTCATGAGATGGCATACCCACATCTCATCGTGTTTCACCTAAATAGAACCCATAGATAAAATATAACCAGCACAGTACAAGTGCATCACCAAACGGTGAAATAAAATCAATTGTAAATTGAAAAATCAGTAAAATTGCAATACAGGGTAAATTGTCTTTTCCCTGTACATGGGTTAGCTATGCCTAGGAATAGCTTATTACCAACTATAGTTCCCTTCTTATCGCTGAATGAGGATCCAAATAGTAATTCAGAGAAAAGAAACCCCTCTGATACCACTTTGTAATGTCCCGATTCCGGGTGCCACACAACGAATGCCCCGAACCCGGTTCACCACATGACCTCAACCATATTTTCCCAAATTCCAGAGACTGCTGACTTGCAGTGAGGGCCTAGGTAAGATAGTGTGGAAACTATGCCCCCATTTGTCAAAGTGTAGCGCAGTAGAATATAATTTAAACATATAATAACAGTAGAAGCAATAAACCATACACATTTATAATAAACACCTATAGTAAATGATAACCAATAGTTATATAGATGATGATGAACCATGTATTATGTTCTAGGAAAATAGCCAGAACATGTTACAAATAGTATAGTATAGTGCAATACATAGTACAACAAAACCAAAAAAAATAGCTGGTAGCATTGCGTTCCTATGCCCAGTATCATAATCCCATACTCCTCAGAAGCAATCAAGTACATGTATAGGGACCCTTGACCTTATCCATACCTATAGAAACATAATCTATTTGGGATGAAAATCATGGCCCAAACATGGTGTGAGAAATAAATTCCCAGTAGGCACCCAACAAAGGAATGTGCCCAACTGTGTTAATGCATGAAACAACAGTGTGCAATAATAAAATGTAATAAAGTAAGTAGTACTAGAAAAGTAACTAACTTAACCAATTATATTTCCATGTCAATAACCATTTAATCATTTAATTTAAAATATCACCACAGTGAATATTCTATGTAAACAGCTACTATCCTAAGACACGTAAACCCCTACCCTCCTGTAAATAGTACCCAACACAAGAAACTGCCCACATGCATACAGATATTGCCCTCTGGCGTTTGGAGAAATGCGCTTGAGGTCATGTGGGGAACCGGGTTCGGGGCACCCTTCACGTGGCACCCGGAATTGGGGCGTTACAAAATAAATCAATTTGGAGCAATTATAAGCCGAATATGACTTTATTATAAAATAATATTTTATGTTTTTCCAATGGTGCCCCTCTCCTCCCTTATAAAAAGGACACCCCTTCCCTCTCCTCTTCACACCCTTTTGAGCCTCATATCTCGGCCAACCCCTGCCCATTTACCTTCTCATATTCCCTAGAAACATTATAGAGGTTTTGGTCTCCTCAAAAGACCAACCCTAGTGCCTTAAGAGGAGGTTAAGAAGAGGCGCATCAAAGAAGAGGTAATATCCTTTACCGATTCATTCCAATTTTTTCTTATTCAACTTCTTATTCTTTATCTATTTCATCATAAATTAATAACATCAGTATCACTCATATACTGATATGTTATTATAAATATGAAACATCCCAATTTCATCTTCTATCCATCCTACAAAAACAAAATCACCACGCGTGCGTACGTAAAGAATACCATCTCCACGTCGTGGTGTAATCTGTTTTCCACCACAACCTTACGTGGATGGTTATAATGGTGTAAATAAATAACTATATATGATTATTTTAAATTGACATTGATTCTGAAATATTATACATACACATCAATAAATTTCCACGATCAGGGTAATGATTACATCGCTCGTGCGTACGTACAGACTACCGTCTCCACGAACACGACGAGATTCATTTTCCATGATTAACCATTCAAGAATGATTATAAAGAATATATATAATACATAATCATGAATTATATTACATAATAATGATACTAGATTTATGTACATATATGTTTCATTTACTTAATTCCATTTAATTCAATAAGGAAATGAAAACAGCGTTCATGCGTACGTACGACCTACAGTCTCCATGAACGGTGTATTTCATTTCATGTATATATCTATTATATATATATAATGAATATACAGATGATATAAAAAACATTTTTTACAATATGTAAGTATGTAAATCACAATATAAGTAATAATAATATCCAGAACAACAAGTCCAAACATGTACAATAAATAAAATGATTTTACCCAAAACGCTACTTTAACATGGATCATACAAAAGAATGAGTAATATAAAGTCACAAGTGAACCATATATGATATCATAATACTGAATATGATTCTATAATAAGTCAATGAAATTATTTAAATCATTATACAGGAGGTTTGGATACGTCAAAAGCATATCATACCTAAGGTAAGGGATAATTATTCCAATCTCATTCTTATCTGAGATTGTTTATTCGTAAGTATTTACTGGGGTTATGTTTAATATCCATGTCCATATATTTTCAAAATGTTTTCATAAAATTTTTACTTTTCTTCCATGAATTTTTAAGGTAATTTTACCCTTTTTTTAATTTTACCACATCGTATGGAAGGAATATTTTTTCTGTTTACCATAAGAGGTACTTTTTGACTTTTTTGGAAAAAGTAAGAGAAGAATGTTTTTTAAACTTATATGGCATGAATAGATTTTTATGGTTTCATAACCCCTTATTTTCATGAAGATAAATCTACAATATTTAATTACTATTTTCAAAAAAATCCCTTTCTTATAAAATTTCATTGCATTTTGTGAAAATAAAATGATTTTGAAGAAGAAAGGATATTTTCCTCAAGAATTCATTTCAAGTGTTTTATCAAAACCATTTTTCATATAAGATGGCATTATTTCTTCTGTGTATGTTTCAAGTATAATTTATTTATTATATAAATGGTTTTACTTTTCTTATGATGAAATTATATCGATTTTTTTGAATGGATTATTATATGATGGGTTGATGTTTATGAAACCAATTTTATACTTTGGGTAATGATGAATGATTTATGTTCATATTGTTGAACAAGTAAGAATGATTTAATTATGAGATGGATGGGACCTATATCTCCCTCCAATGCATTGGGTAAAGATTTATATCTCATGATATAGACATGGCTGAAATGGTAAGTTAATCCGGTTCAGTGATATAGGACTGAAACAAGGAGTAAACTCGATTCAGAAAGGTACTTTGTCCACTATGATGGTCTTGGAAGTCATGCCTTGGCTACAATGGAAATCATATCATGTTCTTAATGTTTTTCAACAATTAAATGTTTTATTCCCATGTGATTTTATCATGATTAATGTTTCTTTATGATCTATGCCTTACATACTGCCATGTTTTATGTTATTGCTCAAGATTTTGATGTTTAAATACTATGTTCATGTTTTGAAGATAAAATGTATATAGTTTGTTTTATTTTCTCCATGATTACCCTTACTGAGCATTTCTCTTACCCATTATATGTTTTCTTTTCCCCAGGATATAAAGAAAGGTTTTAGGTAAGAAAAAAAGGAATATATTTATGGGAGATGTTGAAGATCTTTCACAAAGATTAGATGATTATATTCCGAGATTCCAAAGACACTAAACTATTATGGTCCTTGAGTTTTTGTTTTTGTTATGTATTATATATTCCAAAAAAGTGATGTATTTTCCATGTATGTCATGTTTTGGGTCTCTAAAGTTGGTATCAGAGGAAACGTTTAGTTAACCTTTGGAGACTAGGATGCGAAAACATTAGTGAGATACATAGATATATTCTAAGGTATATCTAGGGATGTCCCTAAGGTTAAGTATACATATAGATTATAGTCCTTGAATTGCGCTAACGATCTTATAATTAAAAATAGGATGTTAGATATTAAAGGTACTCCCCCTTTATTATGTTGTTTTCCCAAGCATGATTTTTTCCTCTCACACTATTTTTTTGGGTTATAGACGATAGTTGGTACCCGAACGAACTGTGTTTATTAATGTAATGGAAAATGCAATGATTGTCCTCCTAAACAAACCAATTTCATGGGAGATGGATTGAAAAATACTATTGCTATACATACACAAGCTATGAATCATTTTGGACATCCAAATGAGCAGAAAAGGGAACAATATTCCATTGAGTCCTTCATGAGGCAACGCCCACCTTCTTTCATTGGGTCTTCTGATCCACTTGTTACTGAACAATGGATCAATACCATTGAAAAGATAGTTTCTATACATCGCTGTTCGAAACACAAAAAATTCATTCTTGTTATTTACCGTTTAGAAGGTGAAGCAGATCAATGGTGGACTCTAATTAAGAATACAAGGCCCCAAGAGGAAATTGAATACATGGAATGGGACGAGTTCAAGAACATGTATTATAGTATGTAGTTCCCTCGTATTCTTAGAACAAAGATGGAAAAGGAGTTCTATGAGCATAAGCAGAAGGATGATGAATCTGTGGGTATATACGAAGTGAATTTTACAAGTCGTTCAAGGTATGCATCTGGCTTTATCATCCAACCTGAAAGTAAAGTTGATCGATTCTTCAGTGTCTTAAAATCAAGTCATCGAAGGGAATTAGATATAAGAGACATTTGTAGAAATGAAGAAATTATGTGTTGTGTTATCAAGGTAGAACTTGAAGCTGGTGTAACATATCCATATCAGGGTTTTGACAAGAAATGAAATATTGAGTTCAAGGAGAACTATCAGAATAATGGCGAAAAGAATATCAATGTTTTTTTATGCTCAAAGTGTTGAAAGAAGCATGGGGGTGATTATATTAAAGGGACTAGAAAATGTTTTATGTGTGAAAAATAAGGTCATCGAGCAGCTAAGTGTTGAGGTAATGGAAATTTCTATTGATGTGAATAATGAAAAGAACGCAGAGAACAGACCACCAACACTTCAATGCTTCAAGTGCAAGGAAATGGGGCATTATGCTAATCAATGCCCTAATCCAAGGGTTCAGGATGATCAAAGTGAGAAACCACTTTAGGAAAAGGATAAATGGAAGTCACATGCAATCACTATTTGTGATTTTGAGTATGACTATGATGTTGTGTAATGAATAATTGTTTATGTAATGGTATTTCAAAATTGTATCGTGGAATCTCATTTATGGCATCGTGGAATTTTGAAATATCTATGTATTGGTTTTCAATAATTATATGGTACCGGTAACCATGAAAAGTGATTGTAATATTTTTGGATTTTAGATGATATGCGCATAATGAAGGTATAAGGAGATAATGAGATGTTTGATAGTATTATTGAGATCATGACAGATGTATGGAAAATGGGATATCATGGTTTGAGTATATAGAATTTTTGGGATTTTGGTATGTGGAAAGAGTTAATATTTGATCGAATTCATGTTTTCACTAAGGTTCTATGGTAATTTATGTATAAGAGAATACATGATTAATGTATTCACATGTTTGGAATGTGACCAACAAGATATATCGTATGATATATGGGGGATAAATGATGGTATTCAAATGATCGGTAGATCACATTTCTAGTAATTGTTTTCTTTATAATATGAGCTTGGACAGAAGTATTTTAGATAAGCCTAAATATTGAAATGAATTATATTTGACATAAGTTAGTATTTTTTAAGTCTTGAACTTTTTTCGATATTATTGATGGAATGTTATAATAGTGTAACTTATGAAAAGGGAAAACCTACTGGATGGGTGACAAGCCATCGCATCGGAAAAGGCTATGGGAATCAAACCCACAACTAAAGTGTGACTTGCCTTTATCGCCTACCAATATCCTACATGAAGTCCCTGGTTAGTAGAAACTAGTTTTATTATATTAAGTGGTATTATATATGACGTATAAGTCCATTTTAGGAGCCATATACGATTAATCTCACAATAGATGGACTTATATATATTTAATAGCTTTTCCTATCCTTTTGTTTGAGTCAGATGGAATGACCTATCATTCTATCGCATGATCTGCTAACACTTCATGAAAGACAAATTCAACTTCATTTCATTAAGATATGAAGTGTAAATTGTTCCAGGCACAAACAATAGTAACATTGTACCAAAATAAAGTAAGTATTTATTTTAATTCATCAATTCTTCAACTATAGCAAAACGATCTTGAAAACAAAAAACGTTTTCCTAGTTTTCTTTTATCTGATGAATCAGATTGTACCTTAACTCATCACAAATTTATGGCATTTTAGTTGTTGGCTTTTTCATATCCATGTCCTCTACCACTCTCCATCAGAAATTGATGGTTAGATTTTTCTTCCATATCCGTATTTCCACCCATGTTCTCTTATGTAGAAACCTAGTGATGTGTTAATCTAGGTAACCTTTACATTTCTTACTTTACTTTTTATAATTAAGTTTTAGAATTTCTTTTACGATTTGGGTTTTTACAAACTAAGCTTTCATGTAGTAAATGATTTATAACCCCGACGAGTTATGTGGGAAAAATTCATTTTGAGGGGGGTATAATGTAACACCCAGAGATTTTATGAGATATATTATTTTTAATTTCTTTTATGTCTTCTATTGTACACTACACCAAGATTAGCTTGTTCTATACGCAACACCGTTTTAACTTGCAGTATATGCAACACTATTCTTGGCTCGTGGTACACATAATTTCAAGTTCATTTTGTGGAAATTATTCTACGAAACATTAAGTATATATTTTGTTTAATATATAAATGAAATAAGTTTTGATTATGTTATACAGAACACCAAACAGAGCTTTCAATACACGCAGCCCTGACTTGGCTTGCATTACATGAAATAAAGTCCTTCCTCGATAGTGTGTGTAGTACACAATACCGAGTTTCACTAAATGAGATATTATTATAATATTATTATGAACTAGTCATTATGAATAGTAACACCCACTTTTTGAATTTTTTTAAATTTTATCTTTCAAAATGTACTTCATTTTTGGATTCGGTATATCAAAATTAGCCTACGGTAATATTTTGGTATTTTTCTGAAAACTTCAATTTTTGATGAATAGTGAAAACACTGGGTTACTATTTAAAACATACTTTTTATTTAAATAATTATTTATTTTATTTTATTTTATTTTATTTAAAAATTGATACAGAATACCTATATAAGTTAAATTTAATTAATTGGAGTCATTTTATAATAATTTTAGATATATAAAATTTTTATTCAACTTTTCACCGTCTTTTACCCACCTCCTAGAAGAATTTGAAAATATATATAAAACTTAATTTTATCGCTTCTGTTAGTGGGATTTTAAAATTTCGAGAGACACGGTTAATATCAAGGAGTAAAATGTGGTTAAATAAGATAAAAATAATTTTTGATGAATAGTAACTTTTTACTTTTATTTACCGCAATTAAAAGTAAATAGGGTAATTAAGGGTAAAAATGAAATTATTATTACCCTAACACATGTCCTAATTATATTGGATAAGTGTCATTCGACCCAAAAGAACCTTAGAAATAAAATATTTTCCTTTAGGTCCACTTGGATTAGATTGGGACATTTATTATTATTTTATTTAAAGAAGAGTTAAAATAGTTAAAAACAAAGTTTAATAACTAAAACATCTTTAATATAGAGTTATAAAAATATAAATTCTACTATAAATATTTATTAAAAAGAAAAAATTATTTCATACCTAATGTTATTTTATTTATAATTTTTTGACATTAAATAATTTAATATATTTAGGACACAATGGTGATGCAGTAATTACCTTAATAATTAATTATTAAAATAATTGATATCATAAATACACAAATAAATGTAATTTGAGACTTTTTATGAATTCCACTAATTTTCTAGGTTAATATGACATGTTATTATTGAATTAATTAACTTTTTTCAGACTAATAATTCTGTTATAATTTTCACAAAAATCAATTACCAAATAGTGTCAAAGTAGACATAAAATATTTTTTAAGACAAATATTATATAATTAATTGTTATTATGTTTTTAAAAATATAAGGATAGACCAAATGACTTATATAAGGTTATATATATAAATAATTAAACACTTTGGGTTCGTTTGGACTGGTATAGTATGTTTATTAACCATATAGTGTAAGAAAACAAGAAGACACGGTAAAAGTTAAATTATTTAACTTAGAGTAAAATTTAAAAGATAAGGATAAAATATTAACCTAAACTTTTCTAAAACCTTTTGGTTGAGAGTATTTCAACCCATACCCACTCTATCTTCTAAATAAATCAATTTGGAGCTATTATAAACTGAATATGACTTTATTATAAAATAATACATTTAGTTTTTCCAAAGGTGCCCCTATCCTCCCTTATAAAAAGGGAACCCCTACCCTCTTCTCTTCACACCCTTTTGAGCGTTGAAGAACAGACAACCCCTTCCCATTTCCCTTATAATCTTCCCTAGAAACATTATAGAGGTTCTTTTCTCCTCAATAGACCATCCGTAGTGCCTTAAGAAGAGGTTAAGAAGAGGTTCTTCATAGAAGAGGTAATATCCTTTACCGATTCATTCCAATTTATTTCTTATTATACTTCTTCTTATTTATTTTTTTATCATAAATTAATAACATCAGTATCAATCATATAATTATATGTTATTACAAATATGAAACAACCTAATTTATTCTTCTATCCATCCTACGGAATTGAAATCACCGCGTGTGCGTATGTATGGAATACCGTCTCCACGTCGTGGTGTAATCTGTTTTACACCACCACCTTAATTGGATAGATATAATGGTGTAAATAAATAACTATATATGATTATTATAAAGTGATATTGATTCTGAAATATTATACATACACTTCAATACAATTCCATGATCAAGGGAATGATATCATCACTCGGGCGTACGTGTGGACTACCGTCTCCACGAACGCGATGAGATTCATTTTCCAAGATTAACCATTCAATTATGATTATAAAGTATATATATAATAAATTATAATGAAAGATATTACATTATAATGATACTAGATTTATGTACATATATGTTTCATTTACTTAATTTCATTTAATTCAATAAGGAAATGAAAATAGTGTGCATGCGTACGTACGACCTACCAACTCTATGAAAGATGTATTTCATTTCATTTATATATCTATTATATATATATACTGAATATATATATGATATATAAATCTTGGTTTACATTTTGGAAGTATGTAAATCAAGATATAAGTAATAATTATATCACGAACAATAAGTCGAAACACGTACGATGAATAAAATGATTTTACCCAAAATGTTTCTTTAACATAGAACTTACAAAAAAATGAGTAATATAAAGTGATAAGTGAACCATATATGTTATCATAACAATGAATACGATTATATAATAAGTCAAGGACATTATTCAAAACATTATACATGAGGTTTAGATATGTACGAAGTATGTCAGACCTAAGGTAAGGGATAATTATTCCAATCTCATTCTCATCTGAGATTGTTTATTCGTAAGTATTTACTGGGGTTATGTTTATTATCCATGTCCATTTGTTCCCAAAATGTTTTCATAAACTGTTTACTTTAATTCCAAGTATGTTTAAAGTCATTTTAACCCTTTTTTTACTCTTACCACATCGTATGGAAGGAATATTTTTTTGTTTACCTTACGAGGTACTTTTTGACTTTTCCGACAAATGTACGAGAAGAAATTTTTTTAACTTATATGGAATGAACAGATTTTTACAGGTTCATAATGCCTTATTTCCATAAAGAATACTCTACAAGAATTAATAAATATTTTCGAAAAAATCATTTTATTTTAAAATTTCATGGCATTTTGTGAAAATAAAATGATTTTGAAGAAGAAAAGATATTTTCCTCATGAATTCATTTCAAGTGTTTTATCAAAACCATTTTCCTTATAAGATGGAATTATTTCATATGTATATGTTTCAGGTAAAATTTCTCTATGATTTACATGGTTTCACTTTTCTTATGATGAAATGATATCCATTTATTGTATGGATTATGTTATGATGGGATGATGTTTATGAAACCCATTTTATACATTGGGTAATGATGAATGATTTATGTTCATGTTGTGGCACAAGTAAGAATGATTTCGTTATGAGATTGGTGGGACCTATATCTACCTCCAATGCATTGGGTAAGGATTTATATCTCATGAGATAGACATGGCTGAAACTGTAAGTTAATCCAGTTTACTGATACAGGACTGAAACGAGGAGTGAACTTGATTCAGAAAGAGACTTTGTCCACTAAGATGGTCCTAGCAGCAATGCCTTAGCTACTATAGAAATCATATCATGTGAAAAATGTATTTCCACAATTAAATGATTTATTCCCATAATATTTTATCATGATTAATTTTTCTTTATGATCTATGCTTTACATACTACCATGTTTTATGTCATTACTCAAGATTTTGATTTTTAAATATTATGTTCATGTTTTGAAGTTCAAATGTATATGGTTTGTTTTATTTTTTCCATGCTTACACTTACTGGGCATTTGAGCTCACCCTTTATAGGTTTTATTTTCCCCAGGATATGAAGAAAGCTTTTAGATAAGAAAAAAAGGAATATCTTTATTGGAGATGTTGAAGATCTTTCACCAAGTTTAGAAGATTATATTTCGAGTTTCCAAAGACACTAAACTATTAAGGTCCTTGTTTGTTTGTATTTGTTATGTATTATATATTCTGAAAAAGATATGTAATGTCCATGTACGTCATGTTTGGGGTCTCTACTGCGGCCATACCCTCTTGTCGATCATCCGTGATGATCATTTTAGGTAACACCCTGTATGGTGTGGGGGAATTCCATTAGAGTCATATCCCATGAGTTTCTACTATGTAGAATGTTCAAGTTGGGGATTTATGTTCTAGGAATAGTGGAAACATGTGATGTTTCATTCCCAATGTCTCTATTTCCAATGATCGATGATTAATCTGAGGTATCACACAATTCTAAAAAAACGCGATCCACAAAATTAAATCAAATAAATGGACATGGGATATAATTTTCCGAACTAGAGAGAGGATCATCAGATATTATTTATAATAAATTTAATTATTTAAATAATTAACATGATGGAATTCGTTATTCATTGATGAAACTGAAAATGGTACTTCATTGTATAGTGGTTGCATTGATAAAATCCAAATAGATTCCCACTAGTGGTGATACACATGTTTCCCATTATTCATCGAATGTAACCTATTGAATCTCCATGGGCTAGCATTAATGATCCATGCACAAGTATCATCAACTTTTAATCAATGAGAGAACATCATCCAATGCATCATATTTGATTTGGTGGAGGAATGATTTTATTGTTTCATGGGAGTGTTCTTAGAGAATGTAAATCTCAATGACATGGGAGGCCTATCCCAATCTGTTGTGCACAACTAGAAAAAATTAGTTGTATCCATGATAAAATTACATAATTGGGTATATATATTGTTTGGTTAAAATGAAATAATTCCACAACTGACCATAATTATTTATTTTGACCTAGTGAAAACCACATGTTAAATACTAGTAATGTTATTATTATTTAATTACATGCATGTAACATAAGAATTATTATTTTGTATTACATAATCGAATAATATTTTTTGTTTATTATTATCTCCATAAACTATTTAAACATAATCCCCAATTACTCCACAATATTTATCAAACTTTTATTAATGAAAAATTATTTATTAATTAAATATCACATAATTATTCACCAATAATTAAATAAATTTCATATTCACTATATAGAAAATAAATATTTTCTAAATATTATGTACGTATTATATTATCTTTAATAACTGGTGACATAATAAATTTGATCAAGAAAACTGTGAAATTAATAAACCACATAAAAAATTAACATTTATTCTACCTTTTAAATAATAATTATTTATTTATTATTTAATTTAAAATCTAGAAACACTTATTCTGTGACCCAAAAACGATATTCCTCAGTGTCATTAGGAGAACAAGCTTAATATCCAAGTTAATATTTCCATGGAACCCATAATGAATGAATCTAATGATGCAATGAAATTTTACCTCATATGAATTCTTAATATTTAATATAATTCATTTATCATGATATCTCTAATCAAGTAGGTCTCATGATAGTTCCATCAACCAAAGTGATTAATTTTTCATAAATTGATTTCCTTCAAAATAAAATTGCCTAAAAGACGCCCTTTTCCATGGATTTATTTATACTATATCATCTCCATATAATGGAATAAGCTATAATATTTTGAAAAATAAAATAAGGGAAAAATAATTTTCCCTTATTATTCAGTAATGGAATATTAATCATGACACACCCCTAGTATCTTACTTCACCGCAAACAAATGTCATCATGGTTTTCATCATTAAATCAATTTATGAAACTCATGTCAATAATTAATAATTACCCTAACGTCTAAGAAAAAATACACACTTCGGTAGATAGAAACATCCAATGTCACATACTAATGTGAATTTCCAATTGGTGGGTCTCGTTATCATAAAATAAAATTGGATATTACCATGGGCATACACCATAGAAAGGTGCCTCAATGTTCGATGAGTCTCCACCCCCAATATCCTATATAAATTATTTCCCTCAACAAATACCATCCAACTATATAACATATAGAAAGAAATAGTGTCATATATCATCATAGATAAAGTCATAGCAAGGAACTACTCTAACCAGTTATTGCGACAACTAATCATAGTAAATCAACACATATTTTGTCACAAAGATGAAAAATAATAATTTAATAACTTTTTTATTAATATTAAAATATATTAATAAAGTTTATCATAATTCACAATGAATTTTTTCTAGGTGATCAAATACAAAATACTCCCACGTTCACATGTTCAAAAAACTAGAAACATTCAATCGGCTAGTTCTAACACGAAACTCATGCTTCTTCTGATATAGGTCTTTCATCAAATGGTCTTCAACATTATCTTTTTTTGGCACTCCATAAAATTTAACATCACCCCATTGTTAAAAATCCAAAAATAGGTGATAATATTATAATATATTCTTTGTATGTTGGGGTGACCATTTCTCTTTTTCTAGATCCACCTCTGTAATATGATCACAATATAATTTCATAGGTTCTTTAGTACCAAGTAGCACATCATGATCCTGGAAAAAGTTTCAAATCAAAACGACAAATATTTTAGCATTAGAACCGTATATATTCTTAGACATAACTATTGAATCATTCAATCTAGCTAATTTTAACTCTTCTGGCCCAAATATCCTTTGATTAATCAAAATACATATAATGAATATGACTTAAAATCATTCTAATCCTTTTAAAATCTAGTATCATTATAACCACTAATGTCCATATTATTGTATCCTCCATACACTTGGAACAGATACAAAGTTATTCTCATATACATAAGTACAACCTTAACATAAAACAAAAAAATTTCCCTTATATATTGTTTATATATTCCTTCCATGGTTAGTTCATATAAAACTCCATTTCAATTAAAAAATATCACACATTATTGATCCTATAATAAGAGCATATTGGATCGTACACATACTCTTATTTTCATGTTACATATAAGGAAACATTTTCATAGAATGATATAGTACATGTGACACTAGAGCCAATCCCATCTTGGATTTTCCCATTAATGGTATCATTATTATCTAGTCGACATATGTACTTTGAATTAGTTCATGTAGCCTCTGGGATATTTCACAAATGATCTTTATCCCTATAATATATGTTTCTTCACCTATATACTTTATAGGGAACATTCCCTTAACGAGTCCTTAACTGAACATAATATAGGTATTTCATTTACACTGAGTAATATTTTATTAATATATACCACTAGTATAAGGACCTCAATCTCACTAAATATCTTGTAAACAAAAATCTCACCATAATTCTAAATGAATATTTTATTTGGATTCATAAAATTGAATTATTTATTACCTAATTTCATTCTTCAATCAAAATATAGATCTCCACAAATTAAAAACACTTTTGGAATATGATTTAGTAGCAGTACCTATTCAATGTGTCATATATACCATTTCATGGTGGATCCCATTATAGAATGTAGTTTTAACATCCATATTACAAATCTAATAGGCATGGTAATATACTATAGAAAGAGAATTTATTATAGATATATACAAAAAAAACAATTGAAATTTTTTTATTATATTATATTTCATGACATTGTTTAGAACATTGAGCCAGTAGTCTTTCTTTATTGATTTTTAATTTACCATTCATGACCATTTTCTTCTTAAATTATCATTTTCTGCCAGTGGTATTTACATCAAGTGGAACATCAACTACAATAAAATTAGAGTGATGATAAAAGGAATACAATATTAATTTAATGGATTATTTCCATTTTTCATCATCAATTCTCTCTACTACCCATTTTTTGTAGCAGGGAAATTCATTATGAAAAAAGAATGAGCCTACATATTCGATAACTATAAAACCATATCTCTCTGGTTCTCTTACATCTCTTACACTCCGACATAATACTTCTATTCGATGAACAACTTATTCAATGAGGATATGCCAAATCTATTTCAATACCAACGTTTATGTATCTTTATTATCATATTCATTGAAGTATATTTTCTCACATTATCCTTTATTAGGATGTTCCCTCTACCAAGAAATGCATCTTGTCTACCTACAATCACTTTATTTCTGATGGATTTTATATGAAATATATATATGTTTCATTGGGAGACCCTTTAATGACTGGCATTGTGCCACTTAGTGCATGTATTTTGACGGATAATTCTTCAAAAAACTCTTATAAACCCCATACATGTGGGTGAAATTAAATGGGTTTCATTCCTCTCCATAACTCAACGTGCATCCATTTTTCACATTAGTTGGAACTCTATTTAATGTGTATGTTTGAAGTTGTAATCCATATCCCCAAAAGTATAATATAAGATATTCATTATTCATTATTGACCCTACCATGTATAGAATGTTATATTTCTTCCTTTCACTAACACCATTCCATTATGGTGTGTGTGGTGGTGTGAGTTTAGATAGAATCCCAAAATCCCATATCAATTCAATGAACTCTTTTATAAGTTATTCGCCTCCTTAATCTGATTGAATATTATTTATTTTATTTCAAAGTTTATTCTATAAATCATTCATAGATTCCTTTAATTTTTAAATGGACTATTACTTATACAGCATTATGTTGAAATATGTATATAATATATTAATTAAAATTAGTTAAATAGTAACAATATCAACCACAAGATTCTATAAGAAATGGTCAAAATGCATCTGTGTACCTTTCAACCAATCCGATAATTGGAGGTCTGATGATTTTCTAATTTACCCAAATATGGCATCTAACAAGTGGTGTTTGCTAAAAAGTGTCTCAAATTCCATGTCGATAGAGACTTGTCAAACACTTCTTGTATACGTGACCAAAATTGTAATTCCATAGTATTGTGCTAAATGTGTAATGTGAACATGATTAATTATCAGTTTCCATCACATGATTTTCATTATTTAATAAATAAATACCATTATTTAAATATTTTATACCATAACATATGTTGTACCTATAATGGAAATACATTTTTATTTGGAAATTTAAATATTAACCCATATGAATCTAGGAATGATACAACAATTATGTGGTTGGTAAACGTGAGAAAAAAATAAAAAACATTCAAATTAAAAATAATTCTCATTGGATATGAAAGGTGGTAGTAACCATTGTCTATGATAGTAAGCCTCTCCACATTAGCATCTCTCAAATCCACTTCTCCTCTAAAAATATTTCAAATACTACTTGGTTTCCATAGATGGATAGAGACCTATTCACCAAAATCTATACCTTATAACAAATTTTTATATATTTAAAGGTTTTACACAATAAGGATCCCACATTTATCATGTCCTTGCTTTTGGGTGGAGTTCCTCTTATGGTAGACTGACTTGACACATGCAAAATATTCTTTCACATTTGTCATGCTCGACCTCAGGATATTCCTATTCAAGGAAGGCTGATATTGAGGAGCATTATAATTATTATGAGTCATGGTCCCCATTTCATATTCTTCCATTTCTTACTCACCATATTAAAATTATGGTTTATCACACCCCATGTCCTTATGTAATGTACTGGACCTCTCCGGTCCATTAATTTGTGAAGATATGGTTTTTTAGGTGTTCCGGGAGGTCAAGGTGACTTATCCCAAGTAATATTGTTTCCAAATTTCCAATTTTCTGAACAATTCCATTAGTGAACAGTGTTTCTATCAGTGAGGATTAGTGAAAAGTGTTTCTATCGATGAGGTTCAGTGAACAGTGTATCTATCGGTGAGGTTCAGTGAATACTACTTCTATCGGTGAGGTTTAGTGAACAGTGTTTCTATTAGTGAGGTTCACTAAAGAGTGATACTATTGGCAAGGTTTAGTGAACATTGTTTCTATTAGTGACATTTAGGGAACATTTTTTCTATCATTGAGGTTCATAAAACAGTGTTCTATCGTTGAGGGTCAGTGAACAATGTTTCTAGCGGTGAGGTTCAGTGAAGAGTGTTTCAATCGGTGAGGTTCAGTGAAAATTGTTTCAATTGGTGAGGTTCACTGAACAGTGTTTGTCACACCCGTCATTTTTAAATTTCTTATTTTATTAATTTCTTGGCATCGAGTAGTCTGCGATAAAGCCCGACTTAATTATTGAGTTCTTATTTAAATAAAGTCATGTTTTGGTCCTGCCATCATTCAGTGCACTACAGTTGAAGTTGCGCGACCTCGCCTGGCTCACCGCACGGCCTACCTGATATTCAAGGAAAATGAATAAAATGTAATGAATAATAAAATGGGAATAAAATAAAAATAAGAAGTGAAATTGGATTCAAGGGACTATTTTAATGACGATGATAATAATATTGTTTGAGAATATTATTATTGTAATTTATAATGTGAAGAATGTAAATTTTATTAAGTTACTAATATTATAAGATTTGATATTATTCTTAACACCAAATTAAGTTACTATGACGTTTTTTTATCATATTTGGTTTTAAAATGTTTTTTCAAGGCGCGAGCTAAGTCTCGGTTGATTTTGTTATTTTTGTCCATAAACAAGTTCTTCAACACATGACATCATGCGACGCATGGGCGAAGCATAATATCGAAGCCGTGCGACTTCTCTAGGGCCACCGTGTGACCCGCCCTTTGTTCAAATAATTTAATAAAATGAATTAATTATAACGTAATATAATTAAATGAAAGGTAAATTGGAAATAAAATCAAATGAAAAAAATGGGTTAAAAATTTAATGAATGTCTTTTTAATGATGATAATGATAATATTATTATTATTATTTGAAGATATTTTCATTAATATATTTATCATTATTTTTATTATTTATTATTATTAAAATTATTAGTTTTAGTTCTCATTTCATTGTTATTTTTTTAGTTGTTTTTTTTATTTTATTTTTTCCCTAGGGTTACCCAACTTGTCGCCCACTTTCTCCACCCCCCCCCCTCTATGCTTGTTTTGGCACATCTCCCTCTACTTCACCCATTGGCCTATCACCCACTTTCCCCCTTCTGCCAATCACTGCACATCCCCCCCCCTACGGCTGATGGCGGACTCCCAATTCCCCTACTCCACATTGCACACTGTTCCCTTTGAGAAACCCGTTGTGAACCGCCACCCCTACTTCATCCCGGACGCGCTCCACCCCCTGGTCTTCAAGCCCCTTTCTGGCCGACCTCCTCGCCTCGATCCGCAGCGCGGATCTCCACCTCGCCCTGGCCGGGCCTCCTCGAACCTCCAACCTCCTTTCACCGGCGGCCGGACCTTCCCCCTCTTTTTCCGAGCCTTTAGTTCACCGCCACACCATCTACCCTTTCTATATGAGTTTTTTAGTAGGTATGGGTCCGGATTTTGGTAGTTTTGACCGAATATTATTGGATTCCAATTCATGTTTTTGGGTTCATGTTAGGTTCATTGTGGTCCAAACGGCACGTGATTGAAGTTGTGCAGTGCAATATGAATTTTCCACTCCAATTTTGAGGATTTATACATGCCGGTAGGTGGTTCCCCATCTAATTGTTATCTGAAACATTAATTTGACATGTTTATTTTTTTCGCATATTTTTAATTAATTTTTTTTTGGGAAAATTGAGTTTTATTTGATGTTTGATTTGCATTGAAATTTTTTAGTATATTGTTCATATTATTTTGTGTTTTTTGCTCAGAATTCTATTAGTGACTTTTGAACTATGCAGTTATCTTATTAAGTCATGTAAGTTGTGCAGACTGTTTTTTTTTTAAATTGTGTCTGGTGTGTTTGGTCGTAAACGATGTTTTTGCTTGAGCTTAGTGGGTAACGTTAAGCGATTTCTTCTAAATTGTTTTATAAGATTTTATTTTTGGCATTTTAAACTATGTGGTTTATACAATGGTGTTCTTCATATGGTGTAAGGGTTTTCCATCAATCCTTTTGGTGGTGCAGGTCACACTTTTATTGTATTTGAGTGCGTGCGATGTCAGTATGTGTTTTGGATTTATAATTGGTTACTTTTGTTTGTGTAAAACCTTGTGACATTCATTTGATGTTGTTTTATAAACTTTTTAAGTGGTTTATTAGATTATGTCAATAGTGTGAAGCATGTTTCTGAAAAAAAAAATTAGCGAGTGTATTGTTTCAAATGGTTTTTGTGTGTGAAAATGGTTGTCTTGGCATGTGTAGTATCTTATTGGGTTTAAGTGCATGACTATGACATGTGGCATGAACATTGAATTACTTGAGCACAAATAGGATGCCTGGGTACTACGTGTGCAGACTAGACTAGCGTTCTAGTGATACTGGAGTGGCATCGGCCCAGTTTCACCTCACGGGATTGACGCTTACAATACTCACTAAACACTGGATGATGACTAGTGACAACTATGGTAGGAGGTGTTTCCCTAGCAGTGTCTCATGCACGGTAATGTGTGATATGGTTCACTAAGTCATGAGGTTCTAGGGTCCCACTTCTCACTAGTATCTTTAGGGTCTCTCCCATGTATTGTGCTCTTCCTTTGCATTCTGCTCACTGTCGTCACACAATGTGACATTGGGGTTACGAAGAATAGTGTGTGTCCGTGTGTACGTGTGTGCATGAATCTTTGTGTGTGTGTGTGCGTGTGTGGGTGTGTGTGCGGGTGTGTATGTTAATTTATGTTGTTTTCCTTTTAGAGAAGTTTCCCTTTAAACCCCGATTTAATTAAAATTATTTGAGCACTTATTTATTTTTATTCAGTTAAATTGCAAATGTAATTGTCTTTTAATAATTATGCGTGGAAACTTTTCTCAGTGGCATCCTACTGGGATTTTAGCTCACAACCTACACACACACTTGGGTGTATGTAGATTCTGTTTCTTCTGCTTTCCAGGTTGTGAATTCGTGCTCAGTGATGGTGGTTCGGGTTTCAGTTGGTCTTTTCAGTCAGGGTGGTGTCGATGTGGCCTCTCTTTTGGCGGGTGGTTTGAGAAAGAGATTTAGTTCCCACTGTCGTATTTTCTTTTTAGTTCTTGGTTCGAGTTGTAGGATTTAAAAATGTTCATATTTTAAAGACGTTCTTGGTTGTTTTTTTCCAGTTTCAGTTTATTTATCTAGATAGTTGTTTTTCTGTCTTCTATTTCAGGTAAAAATTTTCCAACTTGTTACTTACAATTCCCGGTCACTTGTGGCAGCCCGTGGGGATCAGGAACGCCCTTTGAGCCTTGCAGTGGACCGGGTCGGGCACCGGGTCAGATGGAGACCTGGCCTGGTTCATGACAAAATGGTATCAGAGGGCAAGGTTTTCTCTATTGGGTCATTCTATTTTGAGATAGAGTCACGGTAGACTTGAGATAAGGTTTTCAGGACTTGACGCCCTGGCTACGAGTAAGGTTCCTGGACAACACACCTCGTGGCAGGACTCAAGTTACCAAAGTATGTTTAGGCTTGTCTGAGTTTTTGGTCATTGCAGTTAATCATGTCTAGGGGAAAAGAAAAGGGAGTAGGTTCTGTGGTCTTAGTGAGCATTCAGGGTTTGGCAAGCCTTGTGGAGTCAGGGACACTGTCCTAAAATACTATCTATGGCCAGTGGTGTGATCGGTGTATGGCCGCCAACCATATGGTCCAATCATCCGATGACCCTAGTTTCCTCCTTCATTGTTTATCGTCTATTTTATTTAGGATTCGTGGAAATTTGGTTTTAATGTAATGATGTTTTGGTCTTGGAAAATGTTTTGAATTTTTTTTTGAAATAAATCACTTTAAAAAGAAAATGGCATAATAGGTTTGAAAAGTGTGGGTTGGATGTTTTGGTTCTGGAAAATGGAATGGATTGTTTTTTACCCTTGGTGTTCTCTTGGGAAACCACATGTATGAGTGTATATGGGAAAAAGAAATGGTTAATTGCACGAGTGGATGAGTTCCTGGATAGACATGAAGTAGGTTCAGGTGTGGCACGAGAGCATGCATGTGCGAGGCTCATGGGACACCATTGGTGTTTGTGAAACCCATTGGGTTTCCTTATTTTCAAAATATTTTGTTAAAGGAATTTTTTTGGTGAGTTAGTTAACGATGACTGTGTGGTGTGTCCTTGTGTTTTGGAAATGTCGTATGTGAGGCGTTTTGAGGCGAGTATCCTTTTTGAATGAATTATGTCCCGAGTTTGAATTATTTTTTGTAAGTTGGTATGCCAGCATGTAGTTAATTAGTTCTTTTGAAAAGTATAGGGGAGCCCTTGCAGTGGTCCCCCCTGCACTTTTCGTATTCCCTTGTGGTATGTCTTGACCATCAGACCTATTTGATTGGGTCCATAGTTCTCCTTCTTGGATAGTGTACGACCCAATAAAGAGTCATTGTGAACATGACGTGCGGCCACAGATAGTTCGCCATTGGCCGACCCTCTAGTTGATTAATGTTAGGGATCTCCCTTTTGAGTGAATTTGTTATGTCTTTTCCTTTATCCTTTTGGTTAAGTAGATACTCTTGCATCAGGGTGACATATGTGAGGAGAACTGAAGGATGTTTTAGTCTCTTTGAGCGTCTCGACCTATTGGGTATGAAGTTTGATGTCGTCATGTTTGAAGGTTCCCCCTGGAAACGACGAAATGAAATGCAGCGAGGAAGGGTTAATGAGGTTCATAATTTTTAGTGTTGACCGGTGTCTTGATGGGATTTGTAGTATTTACATCGGCTACAAGGATCATATTTGGTGATGTCTTGCAGTCTGAGTTCTCTTTTATAGTAAAGAGTGATGTTTGACCACATTAATTTGAACGTTATGTTTGAAAGCAGTGAAGGAGATTTCAATGGGGAAAGGTGGATGCAGCCTGGATTGGTCGATGATGGCCACTATTCTAATTGACCTTTGGTCCTTCGTCTATTTCATTTAAGAAAGGTTCTACCATAGGCCACTAGTGTTTCAGACCTATTCACATGGGGATGCTATGGTCGATTGCAGGAATCACGTGTTGTTTGAGACTCAGTTGAAGTCCCTATCCGTATAACGTTCCTCTCAACAGAAATGGTCATGTCCATGTGATGGTTTGTGGTGTCGTGTTCTCATTCAGTGTGACAAAGGGTGATGCACATGCACCATTTCAGCTCTTGTCTTGGTGAATGTTCTGTGTATCAACAGTAGGATGTCATAATTTGCTGTGTCTGAAGGTTTTATCTCAGTTGCGGCGGGGTTTCATGTGACACCAAAAGGAGAAGCTCCGTTCGGGAGTCTTCCATGCCTGACTGCGAGGCAGATGATGCTTCAAACATCAGGGCTCCAGTCGTAGGCCTTGGAGTGAAGCTGTTGCGTGGTTAGGAACCTCGGGAGTGTAGGGGACCCCAACATTATTTCTGACATCGGTGATGAAATTAGAGGTAGTTTAAATTGTTTCTATGGTTTTTCCACTCTGAATGAGCCGTCTGGTTGCATAAGGTTTTCATGACCATGTGGAGGCGTGTTCTTCTTGTTGCCTTTATGTCTTGGGGATTGCGTCCCATTGGATTCAATCGTTTTAGTGGTCCTCATGGGAGTTTGTTGTGTAAATCTATCCCAAATCTGAATAATGATCATCCAAGAATGGGGAAATGATGGTTTGTCTTGGTTCATGCTTTTGATCCCCCGGTATTTGGGCCCTTCCCTCCCCGCCCCTTGTGGTGGGGTGTTTGGTCACCATCGAGATTTGTTTTTTCAAATTCCGATATCCTCTGTTCGTTATAATGGCGGCAAGACCCACGACAGGGCTCGCACAAAGGTCTCTAGAATAAATCGGTGTTGGCCTTTCCTTAATGGTGGGGAGTCCGCCCGGACCTCCCCATGTTGGTTTTATAGTCTCGCTTTGGGCGTTGGTAGGTTCTTAATGGCGGGAGACCCGCATTGGGTCTCACACGAATGTCTCTAGAATGAATCAGTGCTGGAATTTTCTATAATGGTGGGGAGTCTGCTCGAACCTCTCTGTGTCGGTTTTCCCAGTCTCGTTTCGAGCATCTGTGTCTTCCTAATGGTGGGGATCCCCTCGGGCCTCTCCATGTTGATCTTTTGCTTCTGTTTTTAAAAATGGTTTGGTAATTGGTGATGAGAGTGTTCCTTGTACGTGGTTTGAATTTGTTTTTTCATTCTAGCCGAATGGTGTGGTTTTCGTTTAATAGTTATTGAGGAATTTCGGCTTGTAATGTTGATTCTCGTGGGTGCAAGGGCTCATCTTCTTAAACAATCAACTGGTGGGTTTTCAGCTCTTTGGGGCGGGCGACACATATCAGAAAGCCTTTTTATGCATTTCTTGATGTTGTTTTTGCGTCACTTTCTCTGTGCACGATGTTTTTTTCCTCTCTTTTCTTGATGTTTGTGGGGATCCCCTTTGAACCTTAAGGGAGTGTAGTTTTCCACATTGGGGTTTGGTTCTAGGTGTGGATTTCCGGGGACAGAAATCATTATGGTGGGGAGAACTGTCACAACCGTTGTTTTTAAATTTCTTAGTTTATTAATTTCTGGGCATCAGGTAGTCTGTGTTAAGGCCCAACTTAATTATTGAGTTTTTATTTAACGAAATGCATGTTTTGGTCTTGACATCGTTCAGTGCACTGCGGTTGAAGCCACGCGACCTCGCCCGGCTCACCCCACAACCAGACATATATTCATGGAAAATGAATAAAATGTAATGAATAATAAAATGGGAATAAAATAAAAATAAGAAGTGAAATTAGATTCAAGGGACTATTTTAATGAGGATGATAATAACATTGTTTGAGAATATTATTATTGTAATTCATAATGTCAGGAATGTAAAATTTATTAAGTTATTAATATTATATGATTTGATATTATTGTTAAAACCAAATTAAGTTACTATAACATTTTTTTTTATCATATTTGGTTTTAAAATGTTTCGTCAAGGCGTGAGCTAAGTCGTAGTTGATTTTTTTGCCTTTGTCAAAAAACATGTTTTTTAGTGCTTGACATCATGCGGCGCATGAGCGAAGCATAATTTCAGACCCATGTGACTTCGCTAGGGCCGCCGTGTGACCCGACCATTGTTCAAATAATTAAATAAAATGAATTAATTATAATGTAATATAATTAAATGAATGGTAAAATGGAAATAAAATCAAATGAAAAAATGGGGTAAAAATTTAATGAATGTCTTTTTAATGATGATAATGATAATATTATTATTATTATTTGAAGATATTGTCATTAATATATTTATCATTATTATTATTTTTTATTATTAATATTATTAGTTTTAGTTATCATTTCCTTGTTATTTTTTAGTTGTTTTTTTTTTCTTGGCTAGGGTTACCCAACCCGTCGTCCCCTTTACCCACCCCCTCTCGGCTTGTTTCGGTGCATCTCCCTCTGCTGCACCCCTTGGCCGCTCGCCCTCTTTCCCCCTTCTCCCAATCACCCCACACCCACCCCCCCTACGGCTGATGGAGGACTCCCCATTCCCCTCCTCCACATTGCACGCAACAGCCTTCTCTTTGAGCACCCCATCGCGAACCGCCACCACTGCTTCATCCCAGATGCATCGCAACCCCCTGGTCGTCTAGCCCATTTCCAACCAACCTCCTCGCCTCCAACTGCTGGGTGGACCCCCGCCTCGCCCTGTCCGGGCCTCCCCGACCCGCCGACCTCCTTTCACCGATGACCGGACCTTCCCCCCCCCCCCCCTTTTTTGTCGAGCCTTAGCTACACCACCGCACCATCTACCCTCTCTATATGAGTTTTTAGTAGGTATGGGTCCATATTTTGGGGGTTCTAACCGAACATTTTTGGATTCTAATTCATTTTTTTGGGTTCGTGTTAGGTTCAATGTGGTGAAAACGGCACACGATTGAAGTTGGGCGCTACAATATGATGTTTTCACTCAAATTATGAGGATTTATACATGTCGGTAGGTGGTTCCCTGTCTAATTGTTATCTGATGAATTAATTTGCAATGTTTAAATGGTTTCTCATATTTTTAACTAAATTTTGATGTGTGAATTGATTTTTATTTGAAGTTTGATTTGCATTGAAATTGTTTATTATATTGTTCATATTATTGGGTGTTTTCTGCTAAGAACTCTATTAGTAACTTTTGAACAGTGCGGTTATCTTATTAAGTCGGGTAAGTGGTGCAGACTGTTTTTTTACATGGTATCGAGTGAATTTGGTCGTAACAGAAGTTTTTGCATGAGGTTAGTGGTTAACGTTAAGCGATTTATTTTGATTTTATTTATAAGATTTTATTTTTGGCATGTTAAACTATGTGGTTTATACAACGGTGTTCTTCATATTGTGTAAGGGTTTTCCATCAAATATATTAGTGGTGTAGGTCACACTTTTATTCTATTTGAGTTCATGCAATGTCAGAATGTGTTTTGGATTTATAAGTGGTTACTTTTGTGTGTGTAAAACCATGTGAAATTCCTTTGCTATTTTTTTTATAAACTTTTTAATTGGTTTATTAGATTATGTCAATAGTGTGAAGCATGTTTTGAAAAAAAAAATTAGTGAGTGTATTGTTTCAAATGGTTTTTATGTGTGAAAATGGTTGTCTTGGCTTGTGTAGTATCTTATTGGGATGAACATTGAATTACTTGAGAAAAAACAGGAAGCCTAGGTACTAGGTGGGTGGACTAGACTAGCGTTCTAGTGATACAAGAGTGGCATCGGCCCAACATCACCTAGTGGGATTGATGCTTACAACACTAACTAAACACTTGATGATGACTGGAGACCACTATGGTTGGAGGTGTTTCCCTACCAGTGGCTCATGCATGGGAATGTATGATATGGTTCACCGAGACGTGAGGTTCTAGGGTCCCACTTCTCGGTAGTATGTTTAGGTTCTCTCCCATGTATTGTGATCTTCCTTTGCTTCTTGTTCACCTTCAGAACACGGTTTGATGTTTGGGTTACCAAGAAAAGTGTGCATGCATGTGTACGTGTGTGCGTGTGTCTGCATGTGAGTGTGCATGAGTGGGTGTGCATGTGTGTGTGTAGGTTAATTTAAGTTGTTTTCCATTTTGAGAAGTTTCTCCCTAAAACTAATTTTCATTAAAATTCTTTGAGAACTTATTTACTTTTATTCAGTTAAATTGAAAATGTAATTGTCTTTTAATAATTATGTGAGGATCCTTTTCTCGGTGGCATATTACTGGGCTTTTAGCTCACACCCTACATACACCCTTGGGTGTATGTAGATTTGGTTTCTTCAACTTTCCAGGTTGTGACTTTGTGCTCAGTGATGGTGGTTCGGGTTGCAGTTGGACTTCTCATGCAGGGTGGTATCGATGTGGCCTCACTTTTGTTGGGTGGTTTGAGTAAGAGTTTTTGTTCCCACTATCGTCTTTTCTTTTTAGTTCTTGGTTCGAGTTGTAGACTTTAAAAATGTTCATAGTTTAATGACGTTTTTGGTTATCTTTTTTCTAGTTTCAGTTTATTTATATGGCTAGTTGTTTTGATGTCTTTTATTTCAGGTAAAATCGTTCCCACTTGTTACATTCGATACTCGGGCACTTGTGCCAGACCGTGGGGATCATGAATTCCCATTGGGCCTTTCCGCAGACCAGGTCGGGCGCCGGGTCGGATGGCGACCCAGCCTGGTTTGTGAAAGTGTTTCTATCAGTGAGGTTCAGTGAACAGTGTTTCTAATGGTGAGGTTCATTGAACAGTGTTTCTATCGGTGAGGTTCGGCGAACAGTGTTCCTATCGGTGAGGTTCAGGGAAAAGTATTTCTATCAGTGAGGTTCAGTGAACAATTTTTCCAGAACGGTAGGTTCACAGTGTTTCCAGAATGGCAAGGTCTATAGGTAACCTCTAACGGTGAGGACTATCGGTAACCTCTAATGGTGAGGTCTAACGATATCCTATAATGGTGAGGTCTATCGCTAACCTCTAATGGTTAGGTCTATCGGTAACCTCTAATAGTGAGGTCTATCGGTAACCTCTAACGGTGAGGTCTATCAGTAACCTCTAATGCTGAGGTCTAACAGTGAACTTTTCATTCCTTTGTCAAATTTTGAGTATGGGAACAGTGTTTCCCACTTCGTTCCGTTTCACCCCTTTGATGATTCCTTTGATGTAAAATACATTTAAAGCCTTATTTTAAGGACTCTTAATGCAGATTCAAAGACCATAAATACTATATTATTTATTCCTAGACCTAGGGATGTTTTTTTACTTTGTCTAACCACGTGGGGTAATGAGATCCTCTTTTAATGGGGAATTATGTTTATTTGAAACTGGCACCCTATTAAATCATCAATAGGGAAAACATATCATCCTCCCTTTTTCATCCTCTTTTTTCTCGGCTATGATACGCTAGATACATTCAGTCCTTCCAATAAGAGTTTCATAATCATACTTTACTCTTCGGATTGGTTCTGCTCTGTTTTGATGAAACCGAGTTATATTGGTCAATATTCGATATATGTTGTCGCGAGATGATGATCATGACATGTTGTGTGGATAAATTACGTGAGGAACTGTTTTGGGTAGGGATTCATTGTTTCTATTAATTTTATGTGCAACTTTATTTTTATCATGTTTAATCTCACTAGATGACAATGGAATTAACATAATTAATATTTTAACCAGATAAATAAATTTATATCGACCATATGTTGTTGCCTCTTGTTTTTCTAGATAAAATGATATATATGCTTTCTTTGCATAAATTCTTATTATTGATGGAAATTGATAAATAACGTAAACCGGGATTAATTGATAATTTTTGGCTAAAGATAAAGAGGTAGGAAAAAGGATCTGGTACTAGTTGTAATTTGATGTTAATCAAATTAGTGTAGTAAGCATGTTTATTTATTTATGATAAATTACGGGTCAGGATTCCCAAATTTTGAACCATTGAATAATAAATCGGTTAATCGATGATGGATTAATGAACTCGTGACTGATAAAAGATAATTGATTGTAGGGTTCTAAGTTAGCCTCTTGTTTGTTTAAGCGCCAGGAGCCCAATTGTGAAGATGTTTTTCTTACTACATGTTGTGTTTTAATGTGATCTTGGATGGTTATGGTGATATGTGGAGGCATGAAGTCCCTTTTGGCTGTGGCAGCATATGATGCCTAGAGTGGCGAGATGCATCGGTTTATGCCTGTGGGTGATGGGGAGGACACCAAGGATGATGTAATGGTATGGATGAGATTGTTTGATGCTTGGTAATTTTGATTGGTTGTTTATCTACTTTACTTTTCCCCACTGATCAAGGCAGCTGGTCTTATATACCCTTCTTCCGAAAGAGACGAAGACACTTGGGGTATGCCACGTGCTTTCCGTGATTAGCATCTAATAGAAGGATGGGTATATTCCCTTTTTATATGCGGCAAAAACTCGACGGGTAGTACATCTACTCCCCGTGTTGATCTCCCTTGTGTTTCGAAGTATGTAATTTTTTTCTAGAATTCTTGGGAATGTGGGAAAGTATTTCTATAATGAATAATTGAATAAATGGTGTTAACCCATGGGGATAGAGATGCTGGATCATAATGATGTGGTTGTAATTTTTGAATTAACGGTTCACTTTGGGTGTTACACTAATGAAATTTTATGTGGAATTGTTAATGGTTAATTAATGTTTACAAAATTAATTAATATACAGTGGAACTGATAAAAAGGGAATGAAATAATATAATAAATCTCTTTAAATGGTTGGGTATTTATAGGATATCTAGTCTTAAATGTAGCAGCCTAGATTCTATGAGATGATATCTTTAGTTGTGTCTAAGATTAGGTAATTCCCATAGTGTGGTTGTGAGATATAATATATCCTGTACTTTTTGTGTTTCTATATGCTACTCCACCCTGTAAGAAAGGGAAACTGATACCCCGAGGATTTTGAGCCTTGGGGGTGTTTTCCCCAACATTTCGGTGGGAGGATGGATGGCTGACTGCCCCCCTTTGGCTCGGCTCTCATATCTTGGTAATTACTGTTTCTAGAAGAAACATTGGTTAGTTTTCCCCATATATGTGTGTAGAGGGCTATAATGGATTTTAGATAATCACACACATATTTTCTGGATATAGTTTTCTATGTACTACTATACGTGTAACATGTATAGGTTGTGATGTCTTGACGATCCTTACTCGATGTATGGGCTGTAATGGATTGAGGTATAATACATGACGTATGACACATGTTATGCGAGATGTGGTGGATCCATGAATCTACCTGGTTACTTTGTGGTGTGGACGATGTGGTTTTGATGCACGAGGCCCATATTGTGGTGCCTTGACCCTGTGTCTGCAGGTAAGCATTTTTCGAGAATGATTCTCAGGACGTGCGGCGTTGGGGAAAAGCGGCAAACTAGCAAAGAAGTACTAGAGGGGTACCATTGTTATTCTTTATTATATGATATATTCTTGTATGTGTTACATGGTGAGAGTATCCATGGTGAGGTTGAGAACATAGTATACCAGTTTAGGTGATGAGTTAGTTTCACTTGTTGTTCACTGTGCTTTATCATGCTCTCTTTACATTTTCACGAGAGGATTCGGGGAGGACCATACTGAGTATACTGTTATACTCACCCTATGTATATCTAAACTATTTTTCAGATCACTTGGATCTGGTTGGAGATCAATATTGTTTCTACTAGCTTGGGTTTACAGGAGCTTTTCGGGATGGTGGTTGATGTTGTTTTTACATTATTTTGGGTACTTATTGGTTTTCCTTTTTCAGTTCTACTACTTCTGTATGGAATTTCATATGTCTACTTGGGTTTTCGTTTATTCTGCAGTCTGATTTTGTGTTGATCGGTGTTTATCTTATCTCTCTCTTCTGCATGTGTTCTCTTAGATGGTAATGCCTCCCATTTTGGGTGTTACTATACCCTCGGTGTTAGTTACAAACCCGGGGAATACTGGAGGCAGGACTCGGGGGTCATTGTCTCCCTTCTCGCATTATCGGCCCAGGAGTGGTATACTTTGTGGGGAGGTGGTCATGACAGAGTGGTATCAGAGATATAGTTGAGGGATATGATGGAGTTTGGAGTTAGGCACAGGTGATGTTCCATGGGTTGGTAGGGAAACATTGTCATTAATGTTTTTCATGTGAGGTAAAAACTAGAGACTGGCTGAGACATAGGCATTTAGGGACCCCTATGATCTGATGTACGCACTTTTAAGTTTATAATGGATACTAAATAGGGTGATACTAGTTTCAAGGTAGAGACATAGGAAAGGATCATTCATCATTCTTTTTTTTTTGTTTCAATGGGTATACCTTGGGAAATGTTAACCTAAAATGAATAAAAGAAAATAATTAATTAATTTAGGTTGAGTCTTCTATATTCCTGGTTTAGGAGATCTAACGGTTTTTTATTTTACAAGACTATCTCTTGGTCGACATCCTCATCAGGCTTGCGTAGAAAATGTTTAGTAGGCTACTCCAGATGATCGCTACATGGTAGAGGATGACGACGATGACACATGGAGGAAGTCATTCTGAGAGTTTCAACACTAGAGTCTTTAGATGTACGAGGGATCCATTTCAGATATAGTCACAGAAGACTAGTTAGAGGAGGTCGAAATATTATTCAGTTCAATACATGCTTAGAAGGAGCACTGGGTTTCCATGGTTGTGACAATGCTACGTGGAGCAGTGAGGCAGTGGTGGTTTTTGTTCCCCGGGGATCTTGTAGAGTCAGCAATCTCATGGGAGGAGTTCCGAGATAGGTTTAGAGTCGAGTTTATTTTTTCATCTACGAAGGCATCCAGTCGCCAGGAGCTTCTTCCCCTTCGATAGTGGAGCTCCAGTGTTCTAGTGTTTTGAATCCATTTCAAGAACCTTTTACAATATGCTTCAGACCTGTTTCCAGATTAGGAGGCCAGGGTAAGACATTTCGAGGAGGTATCACATCCAGAGATACAGTGCCAAGTCACCCCATTTATGCTGAAATCATATCTTGAGGTATGATTGAGAGCAGAGGTTGCCAAGAGGCCTTTGTCCAGGACATGATCATCACGAGAGGGGAATCAACATGGTTCCTCACAAAGCATATTTGTGGTCTGGGGTTCCCGGTTTTTAGGGTAGAAGGGTTCTCGTTCAGTTGGGGGTAGGCCCCAGCCCTTCACATCTCGTTTCTCTAGATTCGGCAACTCTCAAGACTATGCCAAGGGATTAGGTGTTTGTTATTCTTGTGGTAGTCATGGTCATCAGCAGCGGGAGTGCCTGACCCTTCAGAGAAACCATCGTGCACAAGGCGCTATGCTCATGTTTCCTCCTTTGAGAAAGTTCCATCTGAGGCAGCAGCAGCCGGTTGCACAAGCTTTATATCAGTAGAGGGTAGATGAGGCAGGTAGAGGAAAACCCCATGAAGTTCCCCTCCCTCATAGAGTAGAGTTCGGCCATGGTGGTGGTCGTCATCATGGTTAGACAGGCCATGGAAGAGGTCGGGGTCAGCTTCATGCTATTACATTGCCTGCTCCATGCAAGCCAGACGGCGTTCGAGGTACCCTTTCCATGTTTTCTACCATGGTGTATGCCTTGTTTGATTTAGTAGCGACACACTCCTTCATATCACCTACCCTTGTCCATGCTTTGAGACTTGAGTTAGAGAGGCTTCCAGTGCCTATGGCGTTGACAATGCCAGTTGGAGGACTAACTGACTTGTTTGATGTAAGTAGAGAATGTGAGATAGTTTTGGGGAAACACCACTCTTGGGTAGATTTCAAATGATTACGAATACAACCATATGATGTAATCCTCATCATGGATTGGTAGTATTCGGTGCAGTCTATCATGGATTGCGTCCGGGAGAAGGCTGTCTTCATTGGTGCGGATGTAGGGAAAGTGGTATTTGTTGGTGAGCGAGATCCTCTGATTGGTCATAGGTGCAATCCATCAGTATAATCCATGATGGATGATATGATGTTGAGTTCTTTATAGGTTCTGCAGTTGATGTTTCCTTGGGTTGTAGAGTAGTACCCTAATGTCCTTCTGGAAGAGGTTGGTGCATTACCCCCTCAATGAGAGATCATGTTTGGGATTGTACTATAGCCAGGAGTGTCTCTTATTTCTATGTATCCATATAGGATGGCCCATTCTAGGTTATGAGAGCTACATATACAAATGATGGTATGTAATAGTGCAGTTTTTTTGGACAAGTGTGTCACCATGGGGTGCACTTGTTTTTTTCGTGAAGAAGGTCGATGGTAGTTTGCGGTTGTGTGTCGATTATCATCACTTAAACAAAGTGACAATAAATAATCACTATCCTCATTTGTGAATTGATTATTTATTCAATCAACTGAAATGTTCAAGTTGGTTTTCAAAGATCGACTAGTGGTTGGGATATCATCAGATGCATGTGAAGGATGAGGATATCCAAAAAAATGCTTTCTGTTGTCATCATGGGCATTATAAGTTTGTTGTAATAACATTTAGAGTGACGAATGCTCCAGCTGTATTCACGGGATTGATTAATGTTGTGTTCCATGAGTTCATAGAAAAATTCTTGGTAGTTTTTATAGACGAACTCATTGTGTACTCCACATCTGAAGAAGAGCATGCAGAGCATCAACAAGCCATTTTGGAAGTTCTTTTCCAACCTCAGCTATTTAGGATGTTGACAAAGTGTGAGTTTTGGGCTCGAGAAGTCTGTTTATTTGGGCATGTTATGTCTAAACTGGATGTATCTATGGACCCATCGAATATAGAAGTAGTTGTATCATGGGCAGCCCCCATGAAAGTGTTGTAGTTACGATGTTTCCTTGGTCTCGCAGGCTACTACAGGTGATTCATAGCCAATTTATCAGGAGTTGTAACTCCACGGATAGCTTCGATGAGGGATGATCATGCATTCATATTGACTTATTAGTGTCAGGAAGCTTTCAAGTATCTAATGGAGAAGTTAGTAAGTTCTACATTCCTTTGGCTTCCAGCTGAGGGATTTCAGTTTGGTGTTTTATAAGATGCTTCACATCTGTGGTAAGGCTGTGTTCTCTTGCAGAAGAGGTCAGTTGTTTCTTATGGGTCTCGGCAGTTGTGTCCCCATGAACACAACTACTCCACCCATGATCTTGACTTGGTAGCAGTGGTGTTTGATTTGATGTTGTGTAGACATTACCTCATTAGTGAGAGATTTTTGGTTTTCACCCATTATAAGAGTTTAAGGTATTATTTTTCCCAGTGTGACTTGAACAGATGACAACATCAGTGGATGGAGTTCTTGCAGGAATATATCATCGAAATATCGCATAATCCTGGAAAAGTGAATGTTGTAGATGATGCACAGATCTAACTGTCACATAGTGATGTTGTGCATGATTCCAGTGATTCCTAGAGAGTAATGGAAGAACTATCAGCATTTCATCTTGATATGGAAGAATTTGCGGGTAGAGGTTGTATTTTTTATATGATTGTATAGTCATCCCTGATATATATGGTGGAAGAGTTCAGGTAAGGAGATCTAGAGGTGGAGGTTTGGAGAGAGCGAGTTTTTTATGGTGAGGCCCCTGATGGTTGGTCGGAGGATGAACAATACTGAGTGTTGTATCATGGAAGGCTTTTTGGTCCCATGACAATGCGTGATCAGTTCTCAAGGATTTCCACAGTTTGCCTTCAGTAGTACATCGTGGTGTGACAATGATGTATCAATCCTTGAGGATTCAGTTTTGGTGGCCTTGGCTAAAGCGTGTGGTTGAAGAGTTTGTGTCTCAATTTTTAGTATTCCATAAGGTGAAGGTTGAACACCGTGTTCCAGATGGTCTTCTATAGCCATTAGAGATTCCTCAGTGGAAGTTGGTGGACATCTCAATGGACATTGTTACTGGTTTACCTCAAGCTCCAAGAGGAAATGATGCTATTTGGGTGGTAGTGGATCATTTAACAAAATCAGAACACTTCCTACCAATGAAAGAGTTAATCTTAGTTGATGTTTGGTCGAGGAAGTATCTAGGAGAGGTGGCGAAACATCATGGAGTCCCTGGAATGATCATTTCTAATCGAGATTCTCATTTTACATCTAGGTTGTGGAGAGGTCTCCAACATGAGTTTGGTTCTCAAATATTCCTTATCACTGATTTTCATCCTTAAATGGATGGTCAGACAGAGCAAACTATCTAGACTCTAGAAGGCATGTTACACTCTTGTGTTCTTGATTTTGGAGGTTCTTGGATGAGGAACTTACCCTGGGTGGAGTTCGCATACAATAATAGTTTTCACTCCACCATCAGTATACCACCGTTTAAAGCCTTGTGTGGCCAGCCTTTCCGTTCTCCATTGTGTTGGACTGGGGTCGGAGAGTCAGCAATTCTCAGACTAGAACTAGGGAAGAATACAACATTGATGGTCCATGTGATTCTTGATATGATGAAGATATCACAAGATTGTCAGAAATCATATTATAATCAAAAGAGGAGATGCTTGGAGTTTGATGTTGGGGATCATCTGTTACTGAAGGTGACTCTCTGTCATGGGCAGAGAATTTTTGGTCCTGGAAGTAAGCATTCACCCCGGATTTTTGGGCCTTTCGAGGTGTTAGATCATGTTGGAGCTATGGAATATAGAGTATCACTTCCCCCATGGATGGGTAAGATACATGATGTTTTCCATGTATCACATTTCAGTCGTTATCTTCATGATGACTCTTACATGATCGATTGTAGAGAGAACAATTTTGATGATGATGAAACCTTTGAGGATCGACCAATGGAGATCCAAGACCTCAAGGAGAAGGTGTTACACGGGTGTTTGATCCCCATAGTTTGTGTCTTGTGGCGACATGGTGGAATGGAGGAGAGTACCTAGGAACGTGAGTCATATATATGTGCTCATTACCTAGAGTTGATTGATGTTTAACTCCTTTCATGTAACAATGTTTTTCCCTTTGGGATTACACCTTTCATTTTTTTTGGAATTTATTTTGTTGATTTTGTGGCTTTTTCTCTTTTAAGAGGTATCTCGATGGGTGGTTGTTCGGACCTGATTTCTTTTTTTTTTCACTTTATGTTGGTTTTTGAATTCTCAAGGATGAGAATGTTTTGAGTGGTATATGTTTTCATGGACCAGACCTCTTAAGTCCATTACATTTTTAAAATATGGTATTTGAGGTGTTATGGAAGGTCAAGGTTACTTATCCCCAGTAATAATTTTTCCAAATGTCCAATTTTGTGAACAGTTAAATTATTGAATAGTTTTTCTATAGGTGAGGTTGATTGAACAGTGTTTCTATCGGTGAGGTTCATTGAACAATGTTTATATCGGTGAGGTTCGGTGAATAGTGTTTCTATCGGTGAGGTTAAGTAAACAGGGTTTCTATCGGTGAGGATTAATGAACAATGTTTCTATCGGTTAGGTTCATTGAACAATTTTTCTATCGGTGAGGTTCAAAGAACAGTGTTTCTATCAGTGAGGTTCAACGAGCAATGTTTCTATCGGTGAGGTTCAGCAAACAATCATTCTATCTGTGAGGTTCATCAAATAGTGCTTCTATCGGTGAGGATCAGTGAACAGTGTTTCTATCAGTGAGGTTCAGTGAACAGTGTTTCTATCAGTGAGGTTCAGTGAAAAGTGTTTCTATCGGTGAGGTTTAGTGAACAATGCTTCTATCGGTGAGGTTCAGTTAAAAGTGTTTCTATCAGTGAGGTTCAGTGAATAGTGTCTCTAATGGTGAGGTTCAGTGAAAAATGTTTCTATCGATGAGGTTCAGTGAAATGTGTTTCTATCGGTGAGGTTTAGTGAAAAGTGTTTCTATTAGTTAGGTTCAATGAATAGTGATTCTAGAATGGTTGGTGTACAATGTTTCCAGAACAGTGATGTCTATCAGTAACCTCTAACGGTGAGGCCTATCGGTAACCTCTAACGGTGAGGTCTACTAGAAATCTATAATGCTGAGGTCTATCTGTAACCTCTAACAGTGTGGCATATTGGTAACCTCTAATGGTGATGTCTATCTGTAACCTCTAACGTTGAGGTCTAAAGTTGTCTGTTTCTTTCTTTTGTCAAATTTTTAGTATGTGAACAGTGTTTCCAGCTTCCTACATTTCACCCCTTTAACATTTACATTGACATAAAATACAGTTATAGACTTATTTTAAGGACTCTTAAGGTCGATTCAAAGACCATAAATCCTATATTAATTTTTCTTATGGCTCAGGATGATATTTTTAGTTGGTAATACCGCGTGGGTTAATTCGATCATCTTTTAATGGGGAATTAAGCGTATCTTAAAATATCACCCAATTAAATCTTTAAAAGGGACATGATACCATCATATCTTGTTCTTCCTCTTTTTTCTCGGCTATGGGATGCTGGAACCTTACAATCCTTCTTGTGGGAGTTTCACAATAAAACATTACTCCTCGGATTGGTTATACTATGTTTTGATGCAAACGATCTATATTGGTCAATCATCAGTATTAAATGTCGCTAGAGGATCATGAACCATTGTGTTGATAAAGAACGTGAGAAACTATTTGATGTAGGGGATTCATTTCTTCTCGTTCTTTTACGTGCAACTGTGTTGTTAGCATGTTTAATCGCACTGGATGACAATGGAATTGACATAATAAATATTTTAACCGGATAAATAAAATGATATTGATCGTATGTTATTGCATCTTGTTTTTCTAGATATTGTGATATCCATTCTTTTCTTAGCTGCTTGTTCTTGATGGATATTGGTAAATAACGTAAACTGGGATTAATTGATAATTGTTGGATAAAGATAAAGAGGCGTGAAAATGAATCATGATCTTATTGTAATTTGATGTTAATGAAATTAGTGTAGTAAGCTTACTTAATTATTTGTGATAACATACCGGTTAATTTTTCTGAATTTGGAACCATCGAATAATAAATCAGTTAATCCACGATAGATTAATGAACTTGTTTTTGGTAAAAGATAATTGCTTGTACGGTTCTGAGTTACGCTCTGGTCTGTTTAAGTTCCAAGAGCCCAATTGTGAAGATGTTTGTTCTTCTGATGCTTGTGTTCTAATGTGAGTCTGGATGGTTGTAGTGATATGTGGAGACATTGAGGCCCTTTTGGTTGTGGCGGCAGATGACACCTAGAGTGGTGAGATGCATCGGTTAATGCATGTGGGTGTTGGGGAGGACACCATGGATGATGGAATGGTATGGATGTGATTATTGGATGCTTGGTAATTTTGATTGGTTGTTTATTTTCTTTAATTTTACCCAATTATCAAGGCACCTGGTCTTACATACCCTTCTTTTGAAAGAAGAGAAGACACGTGGGGTATGCCACGTGCCTTCCGTGTTTAGATTCTCAAGGAATGATGGGTATATGCTCTTGCTATAAGAGGCAAATACTCAATGGGTAGTACATCTACTCACCGTGTTGAGCCCCCTTGTGTTTAGTAGCATATAATGTTTTACTAGAATTCCTGGGAATATGAGAAAGTATTTATATAATGAATAATTGAATAAATGGTGTTAACCAATGGGGATGGAGAGGGTGGAACATAATGATAAGGTTGTAATTTTTGAAGGAATAGTTGACTTTGGGTGTTATGCTAATGATATTTAATGTCAAATTTTTCACGGTTAATTAATGTTTAAATAATTAATTAAAATACAAGGGAATTGAAAAAAATGGAATAAAGTAATCTAATAAAGCACATTAAATGGTTGTGTGCTTATAGGATACCTAGTCATAGAAGTAGTAGCCCAGAGTCTGAGAGATGTTAGGTGCTGTTGTGTCTAGGACTAGGTAATGACCATAGTTTTTTTGTGAGATATATTATATCATGTACCTTTTGTGATTCTATATGTTAATCCACCTTGTTATTAAAGGAAAATGACACATTTAGGATTCTAAGCCCTGGGGGCATGTTTTCCCCAACATTCTGGTGGGAGGATGGATAGCTGACTACCCCCTTTGGCCCCTCTATCTTCTCTTGGTAGTTACTGGTGTTGGTAGGCACATTGGTTTGTCTTCCCCATATATGTGTGTAGAGGGCTGTAATGGATTTTGGTTAATCACACACATATATTCTGGATATAGTTTTCTATGTACTAGTATCAGTGTAACATGTATAGGTTGTGATGGATTGAGGATCCTTACTCGGTTTATGGGCAGTAATTGCTTGTGGTATAATACCCGATGTATGATACAAATTATGAGAGTTGAGGTGGCTTCCAGAAACTACCTGGTTACATTGGTGTGTGGATGTGGTTTTTTAGTTGCATGAGGTTCAAATTGTGGTGCCTCGCCCAGGTGTCTGCGGGTAAGCCTTTTTGGAGAGAGATGCTCAGGACGTGTAGTGTTGGGGAAAAGAGGCAAACCAGTTAGGATGTAGTAGTGGGGTACCGTTGATATTCTTTATTATATTATATATTCTTGTATGTGTTACTTGGTGAGAGTAGCCATGGTGAGTTTGGGAACTTAATATACTAATTTAGGTGATGAGTTAGTTTTACATGTTGTTTACTGTGCTTTATCATGATTTCTTTACTTTTGAACGAGAGGCTTTGGGGAGGACCCTACGGAGTATACTGTTATACTCGGCCTCTGTATATCTAAACTTTTTTTTAGATCACTTAGAGCAGGTTGGAGATCAAGCTGGTTTCTACTAGCTTGGGGTTTCAGGACCTGTTTGGGCTGGTGGATGCTATTGTTTTTACTTTCTTTTGGGAACTTTCATTTTTTCCCCATTTAGTTTTAGTAATTATGCATGACATTTCATCTGTTTACATGGTTTTTCATTTAAACTGTAGTATTAGTTGGTGTTTATTAGTTTCTATCTTATATCTCTCTTCTGTATGTGTTCTCTTAGAGGGTAATGCCTCTCATTTCGTGTGTTACTATACCCTTGGTGCTAGTTGCCAACCCGGGGCCTACTGGAGGAGGGACTCAAGGGGTTATTATCTCCCATATCACATTCCCAGCCTAGGAGGGGTATACATTGTGGGGAAGTTCTCACCACACCTTATCCTCTAGGAAAATTAAATTAATATGTTCTGAAAGAATCTCCCCATTATTTCAAATATTTTTTTAACAATAAAACTAGAGGTCTTAAGAAGTCATTAATATATGAGATATGTAGGAAACTCATCTTTACATATATTCCAAATGATTTTTTGGAGTTCAATATAGCTTATTGGATTTACTACATTAGGCCCAGGTGGGGAAGACTCTCCCAACATAGTTGTAAAAAATGAATTGAAGATCTTGTACATATATTGTACTCGTTCTCTACATAGAGATCCCAAAGGTGATACATTATGATATATTCAGCAATTTCTTCATATTTCATCAAATGATCATTTGACATGGATAATACAGTAAATAAATGAACATTTTTATAATCATTCAAATGTTTCTCATATAGAGATATCTTATCATCACATTCCTCATTAGTAGGCACAATTATCATATTTTATACTAGAACATTAAATTTCAATTCATGTAAAAGGATAATTTGTAATAGCCATTGCCACTATATAAAATCTATTCAGGTGATAATGTTATCCTTCTGATGTACAGATCTCTATGATATGATTGAATTTATTATAATGTTATTTCTAGAAAATAAGTTGAGAAAATTTTATATACATTATCTGATAAAATTTAGATAGATAAATAAATATACAATTTAGTAGTCTCCCACTCTTTTATCAGCAACCAATATCCCCCACCATTGGCTTTAGAATGTCCTTCTTCAAGGATATTATAGTGTAAAGGATCAATATTCACATTATCATTTCCCCAAAATTGGTTGGAAAATCATGTCAAATGGTCATAGGAAGGCTTTCCAAATTCCAATAACATTAAATCACATTTCATTGATTTTTTTAGTGGAATACCCAATACAGAAATAATTAATCTAGATTTCCTCATCCTTTACCTCTAAGTAACACCATTTCCTTGTTTATGAATTCATCCCATGAGGTAATGTAATTTATTCAATAAAAAACATCATGTTAGAATTCTACGATAACTGAAATCACAACAACATTTTATTATCATGAACATTGTACTAGGTTTTGATTTTATCTAAAATAGTGGATGGTTATACCGTGACAATATATAATAGATGGATTTTATACATTTATCTATAAATTAGATTTTATTATATGTATTAAATTCATTTTAATATTATGTTTATGTACTTAACTTACTATTTATGCGTAAATAATATATACAAATAAGAAAATTTATTTTAGCTCTATCTGGAAAGATCGTTATTTCCCTTAATTCATGTGATCAAAATAGAACATCCATAATGAAATAACCAAGAAACATAATAGTAATAAAATTATAATATGGTATGGTCATGAGAATTTATTAATGTCCAGTTTATCTAGCAGGTGATAAAAAACCATTGACCTATTGGGAAAACACCTTGATAGAACTATGGATTGTGTTGTAGCATTCTGCCAAAACACCTATGTGTCTCTCTTGGATTCTATTCACCTCAAATACATACAATAAATTCTTCCACTAACATGGGAGATCCATCCATTACATATATTATTACTCACACATAGGTGAGGTGGAAAATGATTACATAAAAGAGAACATGGGAATTCAAGTTGTTATATAATAAGAGGACATATGGGGAACATGACAATAGTATAATTTAATAATAAATTCAATGACATGAGTTTCATATAATGTTCCTTTATATGCTCCTGATATTTCACTTGAAAGTAATAAATTATTCATTTCATAAAACCATCACATGATTCTTAAGTATTAATATTTAAGATAAATCATGATCAAATCAATTAATTCATCAATTATTTATCTTCATTCACATCCAAATTTCTTTGATATTCTCATCCTGCAATTTTTAAGCATATTAAATAAATTAATATAAATTTAATTCTTTATATTAATGTACCATGGAGGAGATACTGGGAATGACCACCTGATGATACCTAATATGTTTAATATTTTTATATTGTTTAACTCCAATGATAAAAGGAATTCATGACTTATCAGGTACTTTTATGACATTTTATTCATGGATGATTACATGAATTACATGATTTTTCTATCATGTGTTATGCTTCAATGCACGTATAGTGACAACATGAAATACGATTCATACATGAAACACAAAATTGAAAATTAAATAGATATTAATACAAAATATATATATATATATATATATATATATTAAAACATATAAAATAGGGGGACATATCTCTATGACCACATTAATGTACATGTCTAAAGGTTTAAACCATATAATAAATAAAATTTAAATCTGCATAATATTTTAGAACTACATGGAATTCGTAAGAGAGAACATGGTGTGTGTGGATCTCACCGTATATGAGTGGAACATTCATGTTTATTCAGGGCGTAAATAATATCTCATAAACTAGAGTACAAAACCTGTACAATTTTCTATATTCTATATATACTATGAATTACATGGTCACCAATTAGGTAAGCCATGAATTGAAATAATTTTCCCATCATTGACTAAAATGGACTAGACACTATGTACATGGGCTATATGACATAGAATCTAGTGGATTGTGTGCCACCCTAGCCCAGTCGACATGTGTGGTATGCAATAAATACACCTAGTGTCACGAATACACTCGGTCTGGATTAATTTCATAATTAATTACACATTCCTTCTATGAAAATACAAGATGTGTAACTTCAGTTACATGATTTGTAATCCTGTGGTACCCAGACTGAATCTTTGGCACCTCTAGGTGAGATCATAGATTTTATATTATTCCTAAAATTTATCATATTGATTATATATAATAGAAATAAAGGAGGAAGAAATATATGTCCCAATTAATATTAAATGAATTATGAAACATGAATCAGAAAACAAAATATAAATTCACAAATCACCAACAATCATTAAATAATTATATATAAATATTTTACCACTTAGATACCAATTTTCGGTTTCAAGAGTTGTGGAGGCAGGTGGTATGTCGTTCCCAAAATTTTATTTTCCAATGATCGATAATTAATTCAAAATATAACATAATTTGAATTTCAAGATCAATCATATTAAATAAAATAAAAATATAAGGGATGGAATAATTCATCCAGAGATAATATCATCACATATTATTTTTATTCAATTTAATTTAGTAAAAAATTATATTTTTTGAATTATTTCTTCATTGATGAATCTAAAAACAAAAATTTATTGCATTATATTTGCATTTTAGGAATCAAAATAGCTTCCCTATTGAAATTATTGACACATTTTCTATGAATATCAAGATATCTAGAAAATATTTATGGGTTCTATCAATGTAGATCATTGTGCATGCATTGTCCACCCAAAATTTCCATCAGAACCACATATAATGAATTATCTAAGATCTTGTGGATAAGGCATAATATAAATTATTGGTATTATTATTAGATAAGGTTTCATTCTATGTCCTGAGAGGAATCTCCAAATTATTTTTCCCCAACAAAAACATATGAATTTTCTTCATGAGAAATAAAAAATAATTATTTATATATCCCTAAGAATAAAATAAATTAATTTCAAAAGTTACCTTATTTTAATATTTAATCCTATAGAAAAACGCATGTCAAATAATATTTTTATTATTATTTTTGAACATGAATTTACCAAGAGATTTAGAATTTAATATTATTTATTCAAATAATATTCAGTAATTATAATTTTCTCACTGGACCATTTAAACTCTATCCAAAATTACCCTACAATATTTATCAGGCATTGAATTATGTGTAAATATTTATTAAATAAATATCACTATATTATTTTCTAGAAAATAAATATATATGATATAGAAAATAATAGAAAATAAATATTTTTAAAATATTCCTCTAAATATGTATTCTCTCAACTATTGGGACATAATATAAGAAATTATTAAAACATGAATTACTATTATACCACATACGCTAATAATATTTATCCAAAATTTAATGTAACAATTGAGAAAAAATTTTGTTTAACTTTGATTCTGGATACTTTTAGTGTGTGTCCCATTATGCCTCTTTCATAGTGTCATTAGGCTATGCATCCTAAAGTCCAAATCTAGTGTTAGAAATTGACTAAAAAGACCATTTATAGATTTTTAATTCTGTAATGACATGATACCTCATTTAAAAGTATACCATGTAATATAATCCCATTATCATTATATCATTAATCAAGCAGGTTTCATGCCAATTCCATAAACCAACATTCTTGATGACACATTCATTGATTTCCCAAAAAAAGAACAGACCTTCATAACAACATGGCCATGAATTTATTTAGGTTATATCATTTCCATCAATGGTATTGACATATCATCTTTCATTAATTAATATAAGGGAACAATACTTTATCTCATTATTCATTAATTTAATATCAATCATGATGCACCGAAAGTATCCTATATCACCATGACCATTTTTCACCACAATTTTATTCAATAAAAAAATACCCCCAGCTCATAACACTCATAAATAATAGTCATAAATTATATGGACAAATACACATGTTCATAGATTGGAACGTCCAATGTCACATTTTAATGTGTATTCCCTACTATAGGGTCTCTTTCTCATAATAGCATACAATATATTTCCAAATGTGTACACCATTAGATGTGTCATTAATTTTCTTTAGTGTCTCCACCCATTATAGTATGTATCATCTATGTGCCTCAAATGATATCATCCTGATATATAACATATATTCAAGAATCATGTCATTGCACTTCCGGTATCCCATCATATTATTGAACTGATGTGAACTTTTAGTGTAATTTTTACTCATAGGAAATTATTACATAATATGTTACATTGAAGTAAAATATTTATGTAATAAACCATTTATTTATATTAAAAACCATGACTAAAAGTTATCATAATGTACAACAACATTGGTTCTAGGGAACCAAACCTATCAAGGGAGTAGTTAAAGTTTGGACTCCTGGAACGAGTGGGTCCTTCTCTAGTATACCCAAATCTGACAACCTATTACCTATGTTTTATAATAAATTGATGGAATTCAAGTTCATTATTATTATCATCATTTCTATGAAGATTGACTGAGTCAATAATTTTAATGGAACAAAAGACCAACTCATAGTCCGAAGAATATTTTTTCTAACTAGTCGACTCTTATTATAATGTTTTCTGGGGCAGAGCCCATTCTTTTGTGAACATATACATGATTTTAGACAAGGTAAAGGATAAAATTTCCATTGAAAAGTGAACATATTAATTAAATTTATTCCTAAACATCTGGCCATGTCACATTATGGTAGAATTTATTTTTGGAAAACGGAGCAGTCGATGACATTGGTTTCATTGTAGCAGAAGAAGTCATTGGTAGATTCTGTTGAAAATAATATGCCATGAGGACAAAATTAATATGATTTTTCATTTTACTAAACATATATGTAATAAAATTATGAAAACACTCCCAATTAACTTACATCCATTCATTCTCCTCCTCTGGATTATTAACAATAACATACACATCCTGATAAGGTGAATTATTCATCTTCACTTTCGAAAAGTCGACCTTCATTTGTGGAGTTATTTGAAAACAAATAAAACCAAGATATAGTGACCCAAAATTTTATGGTAGTATAAATAGTTTGGGAGATCCTATTATCCTTATTTACTGTACTTCCCGTTCATTTGAAAATTTACATAGTTGTTTTCAAATGTCGACATGAAGTCAATATAGAAATGGTTATTTTGAAAAAAAGAACTTCTATTTCATCTTCTCAAATAGTTTGCGCCTCTAATCTCTCCAATCATACTGATGTGGTGGGTGTTTTTTAATGCTTGGGAGGTGGATCCACATGATATGTTCTGGGTTTTTAAGTAGTAGTGGGGATAAGGGCATGATTATGTGTAATAATTAAAGCTTTTTCCAGTAGTGTTCTCCATCCCTTTGTCAATGAAATTACTTAGTAATTATCCATAGTCTCCGTAATAGAGTATTCTTCCCTTTGAAAAATTGTCAAATGGTTTAGAAACCATCCTATATATTTCACTAGAATCAATAACGTGTGCATATTGTAAAGAAGAATACCTATATATATGAGCAATAACCCACCATGAGTGAGTGGGGGGACTAATGATTATGTCATTCCTTTCCAAAATGCAATGAAATTTGAGACCCTTTAATTCTATCATTGTTTTTTTTCACAAGAGATCAAAAAAAAATTATTCTTAAGCATTGAGATGAACTAAAATAAAAACATCTGAATTAGGTATTCCCATCTAGTGATTGACCGAGTATATAGACTCTTGTACCGTACAATGCCTTTCTGCTAAAACGACTTCACCTAGAACCAATGATTCATGGCCCCCATTTGTTCATGTGTCCCATCATGGGATCATATACAGAGATGAACTAAATTAAGTGATTCTATGAGGCTCTTTAGTATATGAATATTCAAAATATTGGACTCCCAATGTTTGGGGGGGGGGGATTTTGATATACCCATTTGTAGAAAATAATTATTTTCCATTGTTATCATCACATCCCATTCTTACATTGCTTCTTTATCAAGGTATTAATGACTCAATACTGATCATAATAATTCAATGTATATTATGATGAGTTTAAGCCAAAAAAGGTGTGGAGGATGGAGCTAAAACATATGCGGTGACCCCTAGGACCAATAGAGATGATTCTACTAGTATCTGTCATTGGTTATCCCATATGGGAACACCTGTAAATGTATCCATAAACATGCTCTAGGTGAATTCCTAATGTTTCAAAATCATGGTATGCTTTTATGGGATCTAAATATATTGATTGTTTGTATGACACAATGAGGGGATGTTCTGGACCTAATTTAGTATCATCATAAAACCCTTCTTGTTGAGATTCACTAGTTAGATTTTTGATTTGAGGATCTATGAGATGAAAATATCTACTATAATGCTTATCACAATGTACTATTGAATTATCTGTTCTTAATTAATCAATATCTAACTCTTTTTAATAAAATAATTCCTCTACAACAAGGAGATTAACCACTCTAAAAAGAAAGTTACATATAAATCAAATCATTTCCTTTTTTTCTATTGAGTGACATTCAAGGAGTTAATGTTTGATTTTTTGAGAGAGTTGGAAATTCTAGTGTAATAATATTATTTTTGGTAAGTACAAATCCTTCAATTTTTTCATGGTGGACCACATTATGAACTATAAATTCCACTTATTACCCCTCTGAATTGGTCCCATGTTATGTAGAATCTATAAGAATGACATTGATAACATTATATAATTTAAAATTAATTGCATGAATAAAATCAAAGTCTTTGTGAGAATTTATTATTCAATACCCTACACAAGGCATTGTACTATCCTTGTTGATTATCAAGATGTTGTGTGGGTGATAGTGATATGATGGGAATCTCAAACCGTTTGGTCACACGCATCTCTAATAAGGATACAAGATAATAGGATGGAACAAACTAGGAGGATTCACACTACAATATTTTCCCTAATATAGAGAAGAATGATTCCTACTAAAGTGGAGTTTGTTGAGGTGAAAATCCCCCAAACCATATGGTTTGAATTAATCCCATTACAATGTCACTTTTCATTAGTTCAGGTTCCCTAACCTCAATGGTTCTATTAAAGTGCCTCTAGCATTTTGGGATGGGGTTTTTATTAAACTGATGTGGCCACTAAAACCATGGTCTCCCTTCCAATTTTGAGTATTTATTTCTAAACTTGGGTTGGAATCATTATTTAGTATGCACCTAGATCACCCATTTTTTAATACCATTGTTCTATTTTCTATCATTTTTCTTAACTAATAAACTATTTTTCATTAATCATTGTCTTTATCAATCATTTAATATGCTTGATGAAATTTTAACTCAATAAAAATCACCTTTTATCCCAATGTCGATGTGAGTCACTCAATGCCTCTTATTTAAGATCTTGATATCAATTGTGAATATACTCTTTTTATTTATACTGGTCTGAAGCTATAACATGTTATGTTAAACCTGTCAGTAGAAAATGCTGGTTAGGAATCACGGTTAAATGAAATTTTCCATGTTCACCCCAACATATAATTAAAATACAAGATGGGGTATCAGGGATTATCTATATCAATCACACTATTGTGTTGATCCATCCACATTGAAGGGAACCTTAATGCTTCTCATCTATATATGTCTTGAATTCAAGAGTTTTGCCAAGTAAATTTGATGTTTCAATCGTTATATTTCTTTGATGTGACATTGATACCCATCATAAATTAATACTTTTCATTCTAGTTATGAAGTGTATTCAGTATGCTTAGGAGGATTTCGTGCACACTATCTTCCGATAATACTTTAGAAAAAATGTATTTATGGGTGGAACATGTCGAGAAAATTATTGATATTTCATCATTAGCTAGTTGCTTCATTATTTTTAGCATGATATCTTGAAATTTTTCTAGATAAAACTCTATCTATTCATTCAATAGTGGACTTCTTCCAACTATCTTATCATTAGTAATTGGATTGGTAGGGATTTCCTCTTTTAAATTGGATGGAAAGTGACCTAATGGTGGTTCATAGGATGCCCATCACCTTCAATTGTACTCTAGTTGAGAATCTACTTCGCCTACCAATAAAATGGAATCATACAAGATGATTCTTGATATTTTAATTTAATAATGATATAAGAGATTCTGCGTAAATATATGTCCAATTGAATAATTCTATTTAAAATATAAAAAAAATATTTATAGAACTTTTTTACTAAATACCATCATGATGAGGAATAGCATAGTAGGTTAGTGTAAGAGGATGACCATCTTGATCCGTGATATTCTAAACATGTGTAGGATAAATAAAGATATCATCAGGATATGGGCACTCAAGGTCAATCAGATTGTAGACATGAAGCGTGAATTCATGGTGACGTTTTCATGGAAGACCTTATTAAATAAAGTTACTTATCCTATAATTTTATAAAATGATGGATGGATCCTAATAATCCATTGAAAATAATATGAGGGCCTCAATAAATCTATTAATTAGTATAGGGTGATCATAGTTCAGATTATTTCATTCCAATTGACTTTAGTGAGGACTATTTATTTGTTCTTTCTTACAAGCAACTGGTGAAACATGCATTGCGAATTGGATTTCATTGAAGGTGTTTATGACTACCTTGGAGTGTCCATTGGGATATTCATGTTATCTCTAGTTAGATAATGTAAATGTTCATGTTATGGTTTTTCATATATTTTGGTGTATTTTTACCCATGACCCTACTAGATGGGATAGGATGTGTGTATATATTATGGGGTGACATTCTGAAGAGCCACCCCACTTTTGGTGATAAAATTAATATATAATCCCCTATGTACAAATTTCATTCTTGATCTGATGTGTTGGAAAGTCTGTTGGATGTTGGATGGGATTTTTTTATTTTCCTTTCACCGATTCTTGGATATGCATCATGGAATCTGTTGTTGGAGCATGTATATATTCTGATTCCTTATTTGAATATTGACTATATGATTACTATTGTCTAACCTTTCATACCATAAAAAACTAAAAGTACTCATGTGTGGGGATTGATTGATAGTTCTACCCCCTACATTTCATCAAGTCATTTTGATGGGCTTTTTTAGATACTATCATATGAATGTACTAAAAGACAAGATGAATACATTGAGTAGTGTATACTTGTTTGTGGATATATTTCATCTTTTGTTTTTTTTAATTCTTTGGGTGCTACCAGAATTGTCGGGTAATATGCTTGTTGGGTGTATATAGCTGTATGTCTCTACTCACGAAATGAAAATAGATGTGAATGATAGGATTCCATGAATGTGGAAAGGTATGTCTACTGGATGGATGAATTATCAATGGAGTGGGTGTGTTCCAACTCATAGTTGTCCAGAAAATTGGATCTATGTTCTTCTCAATATGTTTAAAATTTAAGACCAGACACCATTGATCCAAGTCTCTTCCCATTGTGGACCATATTTCAAGCATAGATCTATATGAAATGGGTCAAATGGTTTAGGACAAAACCATAATCATATTGACGGATCACTATCATGTGGAGTTGGTGGTGGTCATTTTTTGTATAATACCTTATTAAGGAAAAATGTATCTCTTTGTTTGAGAACATGTGTGTCGTCTTGTTCCACCTCCTGGAGGTAAGGTAGGGACTGGTTATTTGGTACATGGGACAAGCTCCCAAAATGGTGGATGGTGGTGGTAAGCATGATTTGTGTCACGAAAATTGATCATCACCGATGGGAAGTTCTTTTGGGCTTATTGTGCAAGAGGACATTTCGGGAGGCATCCAATATAAAGATAGTTCCATGTTGATAGTACTCCTCTATCAGTTTGGTAGAGACCAATATATGAAGATGGTTGGTCAATGGTGGAATCCTCCTCGTGGATGATGATCTAACAAGATCATTATCCAGGATATGAATTGGTGAATGATGTAAGGATTTCATCTGACTGAGGGGAGTTCAATGAATGAAAAAATTAGAAATACAATAAATAAAAACAAGAAACATCATCATTGAATCATCGCATTTTCCTAAACAAATACAAGATTAATTTTCTGGTCTATACCTTTTTCATTTTAAAAGATAAGGTACCTAGATATGTGGGTGATACAATCATTTTGGATAAGTATTAACTTCAAGTTTACTGTTGTTTTATAATGAAAAAATAGTTCTCTATATTTGAATGGTTCATAATGGTTTTTATTCACAGAACTGGATATACCAAATGCTTCTACATCTCTAAAATAAAGTTAAAAATGTAGGGTTTGTCTAATTAAACTCATGAACACAAATTGTTCGAGAGGATGAGATGTTAGGATCAACACACACATTTAGGGTAATTATTTCCTACAATTGGATACTATTATAGATTTTATATTTTTTTCACAAATCCTTTATTAATTTACAAGTATGATGTGGTTCACCACAGATATAACAGTCAATTATTAAAATGTTTTATGTTTAGAATCATATTGATTTATATGTGGATCTTCATTAATAGAGTAATTTTTAAATGTCAATTTTATACATCATTGGAATGCCATTCTATAAATATTAGACATTCTTGGGTTTTTATTAATTAGATGTTCTTTATCTATCCACATAGTTGGGTTCTCTAGTGTGTATCTTAAACTAGATATATTAGAGTTGTTTGGAGGTTGGGATCGAACCCATGTGATGGGCTTCCTACGTATCCTTATAAACTGAATGATATCCTATGTAGTTTGTTATAGATTAATAGGGAACATCATTACATCTAAGATAATGTGATAATGACAAAAAAATAACGTTTACGGTAATTTTTCTATGATTTATAAGTGAATGGTGATTATTCAATTCTATCTGTGGGACATATGATAATGTTTCCCAATTAAATTAGAAGGAATTTGGATTTCCTTGTTGAATTAGCCCCTACTGGTCTTATGGCCACACAAGAATTATTTTGATATAGGGAATTGAGTTTGGACATCATCGAGGCTTCCTGTGTATACCAATTGGATGAGAATCGATTCACACAATGTTAGTTTGATCTTGATGGGAAGTGTGTCCCTTTGAGAAGATTATTTTGGGGATTAATATTGAATAATATGATCTTATGTTTGATATAGGGATTAATCCCATTAAGGATTACCATAATCAGTTTGGGGATTACTTTTTATGTGGATTCCATTTATTATATATTGGGGATCAAACCATGTAATATGACCATTGTTTTGGTGTGATTGGTGTTTACCCACGATGAGTATTCCCTTTTGATGGGTTGGGATAAAGTGGATATCATGACCACCATCAACACTTCTGCCCATGTGGTTCACAATTTTTGGTAGAAATAAGAGGAAATGGATGATCTATGAAACCACACAATCATATTTTCCCTGAGTTTGGATACTTTTCTCTATAGAACCACACCTTTTGAGGCTCACTGAAGTAAGGATAGAGACATGTTAAATGGATTATCCTCTTCTTAAACAATCATTCGTCTACATAGACACATATATAATGACTATAGTTTCTTCCCAGATGCATCAAGATGAGAAATAGTTTTTCAGAAACCATCCTATATATTTCACTGGAATCAATAACTTGATCATATTGTAATGAATGATACCAATACATATGAGAAAAATTTCATCATTTGTGAGATGTGTAATTTAAGATTATGCCAAAACATTCCAAAATGAAATGATATTTGAATCCCTTTAATTGTATCTTTGTTTTTAGTACATGGGATCAATGATATTTTACTTCTTCAGCATTAAGATGAACTAGAAGAAAAACTTTTGATGTAGGTATTCCCATCCAGGGATTGACCGAGTATATAAACTCTTATACCATTCAATGTCTTTTCGCTATAATGATTTCACCAAGAACCAGATATTTACGGCACCCATTTGTTTAGGTGTCCCCATCATGGGATCATATAGGGAGATGAAATGAATTAAGTGCTTCTCTGGGGCCCTTTATTAATTGATTATTTAAAATATTGGACTCCCCATGTTTGGTGGGGGTGGATTTTGATCTACCCATTTGGGGAAAGGATTATATTCCACTAGTAATAGCACACACCATTCGTCCATTTATTCCTTTCAATCTATTAGTGACTCAATAGTGATCATAATAATTCAATGAATGTTATGATGAGTTGAGGCCAAATAAGATATGGAGGATGGAGCCAAAACATATGCGTTGACCAGTAGGGCTAATAGAGATGGTACTACTAATATTCGTCCTGGGTATCCCATAGAGATCAACAGTAAATATATACATAAACATTCTCTAGTTGCATTCCTAGTGTTCCAAATTCATGCTATGCTTCTATGGATCTAAATATATTGATTGTCGGTAACCCACATTTAGTGGATGTTGCGGACCTACATCAGTATCATCATAAATCCCTCCTTGTTGAGGTTCACTAGATATAAGTGTGAGTTGAGGATCTACATGAAGAACATATCTAATATAAAGGCTATCGCAAACTACTATTGAATAAACTATTCTTAATTAATTAATATCATACTGTTTTAGATAAAATTATTCCTCTACATAGAGGGGATTATCCTCTCTATAAAGAAGGTTACATTAAATTTGACCCTTCCCTTTTATCAATTGAGTGAAATTTGAGGAGTTAATGATGGATTTTTTGAGAGTTTTTTAAATTTCAGGGTATTAATATTATTTTAGGTAAGAATAACACCTTCATTTTTTCATTGTGGACCACGTTATTAACTATAACATTGTAACGACATGAAATTTTGAATAAATCATGTTTCCTAATTTTGTGTGTTATTTTATTTTTATACTCAACAAAACTGTTTCATTTGATAACATGAGTATAATTAAAATTAGACCATTGGGTTTCAACTGTTATATGACCATTAGTCAATATGACCGTTGGAAACTAAATGTTGTGATTATTGTCTCTAAATACAAGTGATCTTGGATAATTATTATAGAAAGAATATTCGATGCTAGAGTCTCCCTCAGATTCTCTCACCTTATCACACATTACACTTATGTCCTATACTGGGGATATAAGGGTCTATGTAAGGAGACCGTAACTGCTTTGTGTAATCTTTTGAGATAAATAAAATTGTGTTTTCTTATTACGGTGATGTTTGTAAATTTTTAAATGTCTGGATAAATGTAGGATGTATATTATTGATGAATTTGAAAAAAAGTTATTTTAAAATATTTTTTGTAAACCGTAAATAATTAATGATGTGTAATGAATTAAAAAAAATGGTCTTTTGCAAATGGGTTCAGTATGAAATCTGGAGTCTAATAAGATCAATTTTATTATGAATAGTGATTTTTCACTTAGGATTAGTAATGTGTCCAAATAGATTAGTAATCTCACCTAAAAAATATATTAATATAATATAGGCACCTTGATTAAGTAATGCGATTAAATAAAATAGGCATATAACTGTTTCAAGAATTATTAGTCAAGTATTAGTTATTTCAGGTGAATAGTGTTTTTTAATTAAAAATTAATTTATAAATATTTATAAAATTATTTTTATAAAATGGACATTATTTTTGAATTAAGAACATCGATATTATGTTAAGGTAATTTTTGGGGATTTTTCTAAAAAACTGAATTTTCGGTGAATAGTGTTTTTATTTAAAAATTAAATTAAATATATTTAGAAAATTATTTTTTAAAAATGGATTTTATTTTTGAATTCAGAGCACTGATATTATGTTAAGGTAAATTTTTGGGAGTTTTCTGAAAAAATTGAATTTTCAGTGAATAGTAAAAATACACTTTTAGGGTTTTGGTATGTTTAATGGCATCATAACTGAATCATGGTGATGTAATGAGATATTTTAAGGGATTTTCGACTTGTCAATTGTATGATAAGGTATGAGGTGTCCTAAGTGGCCAAAACCATGAGGAAATACCACATTTTTTCCAATACCACCAATGAGGTGTCCCTTGGACATTAATGCCTTCTCCCCTCACTTCCCCTATAAATAACAAGTCATTCTATCATCCTTTCCACTCAAAAATCCTCATTAACAATGTTATGGTCTCCTTACCTCCCATGTATTCCTTCCAATGTTCCCTTATGCCTCCCAAGGTCCCAAACTTCAAGATTTCGAAGTTACTCTTCAAGGTAAGGGATCCTACCTCTCTCTTTCTTTCCAAGTACTCTCTTTTATGTCATATCATTTATGATCCATGTTTTTGTGTTTGAGTATGTTATTATATATTCATCCTACATTCCTTTTCATTTTCATATGATTAGAGACCCCCTATTACTCTCATAAATTCATTTTAATAATGTTTATGTGGCGCAGTTAAGGTGCCAAAATTTTAAGGAATTCTTTCACCCTTCTCATTTTCAAGATCAATTTTCATGTAAAGTCTTTCATGTTCATTTTTATTATGTTAGGGTATGATCTATATATCTATCATACAGATATTTTATGTTCATATGATGAGAGTCCCTATTTTTTCTCATCATTTAATTCTGTTATGTTTTAAGTGACGTTGTTAGGCTGCCGAATTTTCATAAGAGAAATCTTATTTTTTTCTTCCTTACATGTTTTTAATTTCATATGGCATGTCTTTAAAATTTCATTAAAATGTTCTTATATCCTATATATTCTGTCTCTATTCTGTTTTATGGATCATTTATAAGTTGGTGACCCATTTTCCCTTTCTTTTCAATATTTTCTAAAACCCTATAACATAGCCGTTATGCTGCAGAATTTTCGCCTCAAAATGTCTCTGTCTTTTCTCGAATTATTTTATTCTATTAAGTGAATACTCAATGATCATTATTCTATATGGGTATTAAAAAATATATCAAAATGACTATTTTATTTCTGAAACTTACATACATGAAACCAACATTCCTTTTTCCGTGGGATTAAAGTGACAAAAAGATCATGTCTTTAAAGCAGTTATTAAAATGCTATGATTATGAAATGAAACCCATTTCGTTTATGCTATATTGGTTATTTATGAAATTTTTGATGATGATATATGTGTCTCACATGATAATAAAGGCAAATTTAAGGTTTCACCCTAATAGTGCTCCAATGCATTGGATAAAGACTTAATCTCTAGAGATGACCATTTTTTTAATGATACCTTGGTGAATAACCTTAGTAATTTTTAATGACATCTTGAGGATGGACCTTGGTGAAATAGAAATTTTTTTATGTTAAATGTTATAGCCTCAAATTAATGTTATGAAACATGTTATTTTTATTATGATATGCCTCATGATCTCTTTCTCATGCCTTAATGTAATTTTTCATGACTTTTTGATATATCTCAAGTTCACATGTAATATGTTTCCCTTGTTTCCCTTATAGGGACTTCGGCTCACCCATTCCTTTTATATACGCTACCAGGTTATGAGATAATGTATTGAACTTAGGATAAACAATTAAGAAGATCATCAAGTGTTTAAGAAGAATGTTTTATGTTTTCATGTATTATGCTCCTAGTATCCAAGACACTAAACCTTAAGGATTCTTATTTTTGTATAATGTAATGAAAGTTAATGTGATAAAAATGCGAGATGTTATAGTTAGTATAAAAGGATGTTTTAGTTATTTATTGAAATTAGGATATGAAAACATTAGGAATAACCCTATATATAAGATTAGAAATAGGAAATTTTCTTGGTATTGAGTAAATGGGTTCCAAACAAATAAATCCTTTTTTGGATACGAACAAGTAGAGGTGGCTCTGGCACAGATGTTCCTAGGAGTGAAAACTCTAACAAGGTATTTTGGGCTTGACCCAGGGTAACCTGGTGCACAACAATAGGCCTTTCTACAAACTTGGTTTGACACTCCCGGGGGATATGCTTTGGTAAATTCATAAGAACTATATGAACCATCATTATAGGGACAAAGTTTAAATAAAATAATGATTCACATAAGAATATATGATCATGGAAAACCTATATTGGAACCTAGGGGATCACATGGTAGGGTATACTTTTCTTCTACATTTTTATCCTTCTATGCTTTAAGTTTCCTTTTCATGATTATTGGATAAGTATTTAATCCCCATAATTATACTTTCTTTTCCTTATTAATGGAGGGAAATTGAAGAACATGTCCCAACAACCAATGTGATAAAAAATGTGACAATTACCTTATTAATATGATAGAGATGACGAGAGAACATGTTGAACATATTATGATTATGCCAAACTAGCTATCAAAAATCACAATTTATAATTGCTACCTAGTTGAATGCCCAAATTCATCAAGGAAGAAGAAGACAAAGTCTCAACGATGTTCATCTGATAAAGATGATTAGGGAAAGAAGACCCAATTTATTTTGTGAAAAAAGTGTGGAAAGGGGAACGAAGGAAAATGTCAAAAAGCAACCGGGAGATGATTTAAGTGAGGGGTGATAGGGAATAAATTAGCCAATTGCTTTAAAAAAATGGAAAATGTGATGAATAAACATAAGGTTCGATCTAATGTACCTTATTCCTTTCAATGTCATAAACGTGGAGAAGTTGGAAATTATCCACGGCAATGATCTCTTGGAAGTGATAAGAAGCTTGATGAGCATCAATAATCTTCATGGATAAGGTAACAATGCAAGTCCTATGCTGAGAGGGATCATGATGACTAAAGTACATGTCACTTTTCAGAATAATTGTCTATTTCATGTTGTATTTTATTTTGTGAACTATGATCATATCTTTGATGTTTTCTAAGATCATAGAGTCACTAACTAAGATGGGTTTTTATCATTAGGGAAAAATCTATTTTTATGTACCACATTTTGATGTTCTGAAGCTGTTCTTCTTGAAAAAAAATGATTAGGGGATTAAAATATGGTTATTATTTTTGAAGACGTTCGCTATTTTGGGAACCCTATAAGATCGTGGTAAATAGATTACTATAGTGTTTTCTTTGAGGAGTAATGGTTGACTTATATTTTGAAGAATCTATGAATTTAAGGTGAACTTATTGTAATTTTGGTTACATATGGAAATGATTAACCGATCTTGTGGAAAATATGTTTAGGTTAGTTGCATTTTTTATAGGATTTTAGGAGTGGTTGATGCTATTTGCTGATGAATGATAAAGTTTATCTTGGAAAACTATGTTATCAAATCCGTATAATATTTGTTTTTCAATCTTAGTTTGCATTATTTTGATAAATTTTAAGGACAGTTCTTTATAGAATGGTCTATGATGAACATTGGGTAGTACCGTGGATCGTTGAATATTTAAAGTCGTTTCCCTTCCTATGGTGTTCTTTCTTATTAAAGAGTTGTTTTATCTTACAATTTCTGTTTTTGGGATAAATTATTAATGATAGATAGTTATTCTTTTGTGGATTACGTGATTCTCTAGAAGTTGATTCTTGTTCTTTGATGAGACCAAGTATTTTTGAATGCTCATCGTTTGGAAAAAATATTTGTCTTCGTAGAATCTTATTAAAGGATGAAACTCTACTTGAAGGTATGTATATTTCCTTGTGTTTTTATTCTATGTAGTAAATTAATTACTCAAAATTATTAAATGAAGCGTAAAATAAAAATGTTTTTGGTTTAATTTTCCTACTGAGTAATCAAAGACCATTTAACCCATCGAATGTTTGTGATTTTATGGTGGTTAACATTCTCTTAGACATGTTTTCAATGACTCTCCATCAGAACATGACCATTTATTTTCTCCTCCATATCCATGTTTTCCTACATGGAATCCTAGTATGGGTTAACTCGGGTGACATTGTACTTCTATTTCTTTATTTTAATGTAATAGTGTTACTAACTCTTTTTACGATGTGGTACATTCAATGAAACATCCATGCCAAATTTTAAAAATTGCGAGGACGCAATTTCTTAAGGGGGGAAGATTGTAACGACCTAAAATTTTGAATAAATCTTGTTTCCTAATTTTATGTGTTATTTTATTTTTATACAATACAAAACTATTTTATTTGATAACATGAGTATAATTAAAATTAGACAATTGGGTTTCGACTTTTATAGGACCATTAGTCAATATGACCGTTGGAAACTAAATATTGTGATTATTGTCTGTAAATACAAGTGATCCTAGTTAATTAATATAGAAAGAATATTAGATGGCCTCTTCTAGTAGTCTCGAGCCAATCAAAGCCCATATTATAGAAATTGGGAAGGAGGTTGCACCACTGGGCTTTTTCTCTGGACCAAACCCAAGACGAACCTCATTGTGTGAAGCTAGAATGGAATCGCCTTCCTGAGAAGTACAAACAGATAGAAATTTCAACTCATGTAATGTTGGCCGAGCCGCCCTCAGATTCTCTTACTATAGCACACCTTACACATAGGTCCTATGCTTGGGTTATAAGGGGCTATGTAAGGAGAACATAACTACTTTGTGTAATCCTTTGAGATAAATAAAATTGTGTTTTCTTCTTATGGTGATGTTTGTAAATTTTAAAATGTCCGGATATATGTAGGATGTATATTATTGATGAATTTGAAAATAAAGGATATTTTCAAATATTTTTTGTAAACCTTAAATAATTAATGATGTGTAATGATTATAAAAAAATGGTCTCCTGAAAATTATTTTAGTATGAAATTTGGAGTGTAATAAGATCAACATAATTTTTGATGAATAGTAAACTATGAATAGTGCTTTTTCGCTTAGGATTAGTAATGTGACCAAATGGATTAGTAATCTCACTTAATGAATGTATTAATAAAATATAGGCACCATGATTAAGTAATGTGATTCAATAAAATAGATAAAATACAATTTCAGAAATTATTATTCAAGTATTTGTTTTTTCGGGTGAACAACGATATTTTAATTAAAAATTAAATTAAAAATATTTAATTCTTTTTTATAAAATGGACATTATTTTTGAATTCAAAACATCGATATTATGTTAAGGTAATTTTTGGGAATTTTTCTGAAAAAATGAATTTTTTGTGAATAGTTTCTTTATTTAAAAATTAAATTAAAAATATTTACAAAATTATTTTTATAAAGTATAGTTTATTTTTGAATTCAGATCATTGATATTATGTTAAGGTAAAAAATTTTGAGTTTTCTAATAAAATTGAATTTTAATTGAATAGTAAAAATACAGTTTTAGGGTTTCTGTATGTTTAATGACATCATAACTGCATCATGATCATGTCATGAGACATTTTAAGGGATGGTAGACTTATGAATATAATGATAAGGCATGAGGTGTATCATGTGGCCAAAACCATGATAAAATACCACTTGTTTTTCCAAAACCACCAATGAGGTTTCCCTTGGGCATTAATGCCTTGGCCCCTCACATTCCCTATAAATACCAAGTCATTCTCTCATCCTTTCCATTCAAAAATACACCTCAACGAAGTTCTAGTCTCCTTACCTCCCAAGTAGTCCTCCCAATGTTCAATCAAGCCTCCCAAGGTCAAAAAAATCACGATTTCGAAGTTACTATTCATGGTAAGGGATCCTACCACTCTTTTTCTTTCCAAGTACTCTCTTTTATGTCATATCTTTTATGCTCCATGTTCCTATGTTGTAGGATATTCTTTTATATTCATTTTACTGTCCTTTTCATGTTCATATAATGAGATAACCCCTCTTTCTCTCATCAAATTATTTTAATATTGTTTAAGTGGCGCTGTTAGGCTGCCAAATATTTAAGGGATTCTTTCACACTTCTCATTTTCAAGATCTATTTTCATGTCATGTATTTCACGTTCCTTTTTATTATGTTGGGGTATGACCACTATATCTATAATAATTATATTTTATGTTCATATGATGATAAAACCTATTTGATCTCATCAATTCATTTTTTTAAGTTTTAAGTGATCCTGTTAGGCTGCCAAATTTTCAAAAGAGAAATCTCAATTTTGTCTTCCTTTCATATTTTTCATTTCATGTGGTATGTGTTTCAAATTTCATTAGAATGTTCTTATATCTTTTATATTATGTCCCTATACTATTTTATGGATCATTTATAAGTGTTTGACCCATGTCCCCTAACTTTTCAATATTTTCTAGAACCATATAATATAGTCGTTATGCTGTAGAATTTTCGTCTCAAAATGTCTCCCTCTTTTCTCAAATTCTTTTATTTTATTAAGTGAATACTCAAAGATCATTATTCTATATCAGTATTAACACATATATCAAAAAGTAATGTTTTAATTCTGGAACATACATACATGAAACCCACTTTCATTTTTCTGTGGGTTTAAAGTGCAATAAATATCATGTCTTTTAAGTAGTTTTTAAAATGTTATGGTTATGAAATGAAACAAATTTCTTTTATTCTATATCAGTTATTTATGAAAATTTTTATGATTATATAAGTGGATCCCATGATAATAAAGAAAAATTTAAGGGTGTGCTCTGATAGTGCTCTAATTCATTGGGTGAAATACTTAATCTCTTGAGATGACAATTTTTTAATGATACCTTGGTGAATAACCTTAGTAATTTAGAAAGACACCTTTGGGATGGACCATGGTGAAACAGAAATTATTTTCTATGTTAAATTTTTCATCCACATCTTCATGTTATGAAACAAGTTATTTTTATTATGATATGCCTCATGATCTATTTCTCATGACTTAATGTTATTTTTCATGACTTTTTTATGTATCTCAAGTTCACATGTAAAATGTTTCCCTTGATTCTCTTATTGGGCCTTCTGTTCACGCTTTCCTATTATGTATGCTCCGAGGTTATGAGATGCTGTAATAAACTTTTTATGAATAATGAAGAATCTTTTCAAAGGTTTAAGAAGAATGTATTATGTTGTCATGTATTATGTTCTTGGATTCCCAGACACTAAACATTAATGATCCTCAATTTTGTATAATGTAATAAACGTTAATGTGATAAAATGGTGGGATGTTATAAACATCCTCTAATGACACTTTATAATTGGTCCTTTATCTTGTAAAATATATAAGAATTAAATTTATGGCATTAACAAATTTGAAATAAATTACATGAATTAAATCAATGTCATTGATAGAATTTATTATTCTACACCCTACACAAGGCATTGTACTCTCCTTGTTGATTTTCAAACAGCTGCGTGGGAGTAGTGATATCAAGGGAATATCTAGATATCTTGGACATGTGAATCCCTAAGTAGGATACAAGATCATAGGATGGTACAAACTAGGAGGATTCACTCTACAAAAATTTCCCTAATATAGAGATGAATTATTCCCACTAAGGTGGGGGTTGTTGAGGTGAAAAATCCCACAACCCATATGGATAGAATTAATCCAAGTACACTATCACTTCTCATAGGTTCTAGTTACATAACCTCAACGGTTATGTTAAAATCCCTACAACCCTTTGGGATGGGGTTTTCCCTAAACTGGTTTGGTCACTAATACCATGGTCACCCTACGGATTTTGAAGATTTTTCTCCGAACATGGATTGGAATCATTATTCAGTATGCACCTGGATCACCCATCTTTGAAGACCTTTGTTCTATTTTCTATCATTTTTCTTATCTAAACAAGTATTTCTCATAAATTATAGTCTTTATTAATTATTTATCAAGATTTATGAAATTTTAACTCAATAAAATCACTTTTTTATCCAAATGTTAATGAGATTCAGTTGATGCCTTTTATTGAAGATCATGTTATTGATTATGAATATAAACTATTTATTTATGTTGGACTAAAGCTATAACATTTGATGTTACACTCATATGTAGACATTTCTATTTAGGGATCATGGTAAAATTTAATTCTCCATGTTCACCACATCATCTAATATAGATACAAAATGGGGAATCATCGATTAGAAATCTCCATCCCACTATTGTTCTGATCCATCCACATTGAAGGGAACCATAATGATTCCAAATCTGTAGTTTTCTTGAATCCAAGTATGTTGCAAATTCAATTTTTTTGTTTTGATAATTATATTAACTTGACCTGACTTTGATACCCATCAAAAATAAATATTGTTTTTTCTAGTTATGAAGTGATTTTAATATGTTTACCAGGATATAGTGCACACAATCTTCCGATAATACATCATAAAAATTGTATTTAGGGGTAGAAAATGTCAAGAACATTATTCATATTTCATCATTACCAAGTTTATTCCTTATTTTTAGCATGAATAATTCAACATTTATTAGAGTATACTCTAACTATTCGTACCATTTTGGTATCTTCCTACCATCTTATCATTAATAATAGGATTGGAATGGAATTACTCTGTTACACTTGATAGAAAGTGACCTAAGGGTATTTCAATGAATGCATATCTCCTTCAATTTTTGTCTAGTTGAGAAATTACTTCACCTACCTATGAAAAGGAATCATAGAAGACAATACATGATTTTTTAATTTAATCATGACAAGTGGGATTCCTCATTAATATATGTCCAATTGAATAATTCAATTTAAAATATAAAAACAAATGTGGATAGAGATTTTTCACTATATACAAACATGATGAGGAATACCATGGTGGTTAGAGTAAGATGATGATCATCTTGATCTATGATATTATAGGCATGTGGATGATAGATATGGATATTATCAGGACATGGGCACTCAAGGTCGATCGGATTGTAGACATAAAGCATGCATTCATGGTGATGTTTCCTAGGAAGACCATCATAATTAAAGTTAATTATCCAATAATTAGGTAATAGGATGGTAGGATTATGATCATCCATTAAAATGAATATGAGGTCCTCAAGAAATATAGTAATTAGTAGAGGGGGGGTAATATTTCAGATAATTGCATTCCAATTTACATTGGTGAGGACTATTTTTTGATTCCAACTAATTATTGATTATTTCCCTTAAAATAGAGTGTCTTATCATTAGTTTTTTGTGGATATATATCAAAACCATTTTATTCTAATCTTTGAAAGATTTACATATAGAAGATGACATTGAGAATCATTCCAATGAGTCTTATGATCATGATATCTATTTCCATGCAACCACTATTATATTCTTTATAGATCAAGATTTTCTAACATGAGAAGATATTGTTAATATTACACTATCACTAAATTTTTCAAAATGAAATTGATTTTTTCTAGATTCAGTATAAAATAGATTATTGTTTTGGGGATCCCAGTTACGTAGAAACAATATCATTTTTGATGTCCAGTGGTAGATCCTAGATTCCATAATCATTTATAAATATGTATTGTAATTCATAGACACTTTTCGAGGGATTAGACACATGTTTCTCATTACAAGATTGATTTAATTATTGGGGAGTGTACCTAAACATTACTAGAATGTGTCTTACAACATGTGTTCCTCTCCATATAAACTCATTGAGGATATTTTATCAATGATTGAAATAGTTGAATTTACCATCATTGGAGTAATAGTGTGAAGATGGGGAAGTCATATGACTACTCAGAGATGATCCTACTTCTACTAAATGAGATGAGGACAACTAAGGAGGTAGTATCTTTTAGGGTCATAGTGTCTATGGAGTAGGATCAGGTCTATTTAATGTTTTTTTATAGGTCCGAGTGAGTCATACTTCATTGGTGGTGCCATTTTATTATTTTATACATGGATTCATGCCATGTTTGATCATGGAGTTACACAATCTATCATATCACCAACACCCATCCAAGATTTTCTACATTATGCGATGATACATACCATTCCATTTGTATAGACTACACTAGCATTTGGTCTTTCTTAGCTATAAAATGTATGTTGATATAATGATATAGTATTGGGGAAACACTGATATTCGAAACACTTTATATGATTATGGATATGTCCATATGAAATCATCCTTAGTTTGGGAAGGTTTTATTTGATGAAGGAGGTTGTGTATTTCATTGAGAGGTAGATTTTGTTCTATTATACAGATATATAGATATCAATGTTAATGGAGATGGAATAACATAATATACACTAAAGCTATGATCATTTCTAGTATTACTCTATGGTTGAGTTGTTGCTAATTTCGTCACAGGTTCTGCTGATGGTGTATCTTGTATATTAAAAGAGTTTTGTGTTGTATTTAATTTGGTGTTTATGGTGTTACACCATGGATGAGAGATCATGTCTTGAATAGATTTTCAACCTTTTGTTTCTCTTATCTTGATACCACCCTATCGAATGGAACCTTCACATTATATAAAAAATTGGAATAACTCAATAATATAATGATTAATGTTTTTTTCAACCAATTGTGTAACCTTGGTGTGAATGGTATATGTTATTAATAAAGATATATTTTATTTTTCATCTATGTATCGACTATTGTTACATGATTATAGTAATTTTTATAAATCAATATCGAATTTCAGGTATTTATGACTTATTTTATTAGATGAATGGTGATTATTCGCTATAAAATATTGATATGCGGTGAGGATATCATATGATGTAGGTGATGGATGTGGATATTTGGATGTCTAATTTTAGATGTCTTTTTGGGAATTAAATGTTCATTTTGATAGAGTTACACAATATAAACACTCTAGCTATGTTTTTAGGTTTTATGAACGCATCTTTTGGGGTGTTTTGGATAATTTCATTGGGATTTTCATCGATTACCTCATTCTCTATTTAGTTTTTGATCAAATGACTGTAGAGAATACTATTGATGTTTTGATAATTCATCATCACTATCAGATATTCTGGATGCTAACAATGATTGAGTTATGGTCCAATGATGTTCTTTTAATGAGTAATCTCATGGAAAATCACAGACTACCCATGGGTGTTTCAATGGTAGACGATGTAATTTCAAGGGAACCCCTTAATATTGTTGTAGTTGTGTGGAGTTTCCATGGTCTTATAGAAAACTTTTAGATGGTAATAACATATTTCTCATAGGTTATGTCTTATCTAACATCATTGAATAGAATTAATTATGTGTTTCTATGGATTGTAAAGATTCATTTATCGTTTTAATAACTAAATTTAATTGGGAGAACAATCCATCCAATTTTTTGTGAGCTAATTGAGTAAGCATGATTTTTTCTATGATTATTCAAATATTTTTATGTAATATTGCCTAATGAAGTTCATATTAGTTATTTCTTATTTTTATTAGATGTTACACATCCATGATTATAGTTAGGTCTCTCATGATTTCACATTTTTATTTCTGTTTTCCATCATGTTGTGTATGCATGACCCCATTAACGGAAAATTTGTGTGTTTTGAAGATTATTTGAGTCATAGAAATGTCTTATCCAAAAAATTCATGATCATGTGATATTGGCGGTGGATGAAAATATTATAGGATTATGAAATTATGATTTCAATTACACGATCCTTGTGTACTGTTAGGTTTTATGCATTAATTTTTATTCCGAATAGTTATTTCATTCATGAATATGGAGATTCATAGATATTTGTGGAAGTGAGTGCGGTGATACATCTCGATAATAGTTCATTTTTTGGAAGAGTATTTCTTTTTTGAATTGTGGGGTAGTAATTTTTTTATAAGGATGTGGTGGCCATATATTCTATTATTGAGGATGGTATTAACCTATTTCTATTTAGTGACACCCCTAAGGATTTTTATAATGATTATCTACAACATCTGCTACTCCAGGTGAGGATTTATATCACATGATTGATGAATGAGATGGTTATCCATGAGGTTATTGTATAATCTTTTGCTGTAAATCCTATAATGAACAATATATAACTTGAATTGAGAGGTATTTTTTGGTATCTGGGGTTGAGGCATGTTTTCATAGGTTTCATATCTCAACGAATGGTATTCTATAATGTGAAGGATCAATAATGTGTTCTTGGTGGATTTCTCAATCCATTATACGTTCCTCAGTGTAAGTGGGTGTAAATCTTGATGGATACCATTACTAAATTATAGTGTTCTTTGGGATCATTTTGTGCTTTATGAATTATATGGGATCATAAAATTAAATCATATCACATTATAGAATCCAGCGAGTTGATATCAATATATTCTTCATAGAGGTAATATATAAAGGTGGTTGTGATATTCCATGATGGCATGAGGATGAATAAAAAAAATATTGATCCTCATGATACCTCCTTATATTGGAGTTTACTCATGAATTATTTTGAATCTTTGTTAATCCTATGTACTTATTTTAATCCGAAGACATATATTCAAAGAGATAAAACCCTTATGAATCAATATAACATTTTTCATTTTGTATCCTATATTATGGATGTTCCAAGAAGAGGGGCCATAACTTTTTTAAATTTTCATACTATAATATATTTTCTCTACAAAATTGTTATAGAACTATAGAAATATTTGTATAGATGATTTTTCTATTCAGTATTCTGATGGAATGGAGATGAAGAGTAAACAATTTTTGCGAAAGAGCTAGTATTGTACAAGACAGTGCTGGTTCATGAAATTTCAATGAAGGTTGAGAGTACAATCAGATTTCTAGAAGAAAAATGAGGACAATAAAAGGAGACTTCTGGAATTTAATTTTGGATATTATGTGCTACTGAAGGTTCTCCCTCTTCATGGGAAGTGATGTTATATTCATGGGAGTGTGATTTTTTATTGGTTTATTTGTAAAATTATTATGTTTGCTCATATTGGTGTCATGGTATATCAAATAGAACATCCCCCAAATATGAGATTGATAAATGACATGTTTAGTGTGTTTTAGGTCCATAATTACCTACATAAAGACTCTCACATCATTTTCTGATGTGAGATAGATGTTTATGAGCCTGTGTCCTTCACAAAGAATCCCATGGTGATATAAGTCTATTTGGATATGGGGTTTTGTGGTTAGGTCATTCCTTTGATTTTTATCTATTGGTGAAATAGTAGTTTCCAAGATAGTACCAATTAATATTATTAGAAGATACTCACTAAATACCCACATGTTTTTGTATATCTATTATCTTGAACAGATTTTTTGTTGTTGTTTTACCTTTACACAATTACAATATTGTTTTATCTATTTACTTGTTATTCCGTGTACATCATTATGGTTTATATCTCCCTTGATATTTTTTATGATAGGTTTTTTTGTTACATTAATCTACATTGATTATGTGATCCATGATAGGTATCTCTTGATGTAGTTGTTTATAGAACCATTTTTTTCATGCTCCCCCAGTCTAGTTCTTAAGGATGGGAATATTTTGTGAGGAATAAAATGTTATTATTATGATCATGGGGTTCCATAAATTGATATTTGTTGGTGTTTTAGGATCCTAGAAAGATTTCCTAGAATTGTAGGAGAGTAAATGGGGGTAGTTGATTCACGGTGGCTAGTAATGGTGTAGGCCCTTCCATAGTGGTTGATAGATGAGACATGGTGTGACATTGATGCAACAATTTTTTTGTTGGTATTTTTTCCTAATTGGGTCCCATTGACCCATATGTTCCCTCTCCCTAGGTAAATAAGATCCAGTTGGTCCTATATCATTTTCCTTAGAAACACAATTTGACTATGGGGGCTATGACATGGTCAATTATTTTTCACCATAGTACACACTTTTTTCGGTAGATCCACAATATTTTCATAGTGGATAAATATAGACCTATAACAATAAGTCTATATATTAATACCCGTATAGACTATAAACCACTTTTCTCTTTCTATATCCTACTGAATCCTATGCACACAAATGTTTTTTTAATTATTCGAATTACTTTTTAAAATGGATTGATCAATGACATCGCATGTTCCATCTATAGGATCCAAGGTGAGTGCTACTTATTATTATTACATTTTACCTCTGTATGATCTTGTTTTCTCCCATTAATTGTATACATCTTATAGAAGAAAAAATATATCATTCAAATTGAGTTTTAATTCTAAATTTTTAGTGAATTCATAATATTAAACCTGTGGTAGATCATTGTTTCATTGTGGGAATGATGATAGGAGATCTGTATTACTATTTTCCTCTATTCAAGAATATTGAAATATTATGATGTAGGGGATTTTTTTCCACACTTATATTTACATGATATAATAAATTGATCATACATTAGTTTCATTAGTTGTTGGTGTATTGAACCAAATAAAGGATATAACATATTAAATATTACTTTTTTACGGTTAGTGATCACAATTTATTTCTTATTTGATAATGGATTTTAATATGATTTTATAGATAATTTGAAATCTTTGATAATTAATGTTTTTCATGTAGTTCATTCTTTTATTAGCATGTTTTCTATTTAAATTAGTAAAATAATGTAAATCCAATTAAATTGATAGAAATTTGAAGATGTGTGTTTAATTAAACCATATTTTCATGTAATTTGATTGAAATCAAATTGATGCAAAGTGATTATTTATTTATTTTCTTTTTCAATACATGAGATAATGGAAATGGAAAATAATTTTTTGTCAAAAATATTTCATTATGATAATAATAATATAATCCATGTTAAATGAGAATTTTTCATTACAAATTTTTTTCAAACAAGAATTAATGCCAAGGTGCTTATTTAAATAAATGAATAATTTTTAGTGATGGTTCCTTAAGATACCAATAGTTGTGATTTAAAATAATTAAATTATTTAATTCAAGTTATAATAGACATAATTTTTAAATAATGATAACTTTTTAGGTCTTATAGTTCTGATTTCCTTATGATAGACAACTTCTATATTTAAGCGCCATGTTTACTGAATGAAAATATTTTTTTTGTTACCATATATATTTATATTTATGTTATCCATAATTTGATATGTGAAATGATACTTGTATGGATGATAAGATATGTGTGGGGTGGTCCAATATTATGGTAGCCATTAATAACTATAATGGAGAGATACATGGTGATATTCATGACTGTTTTTGTGATAGAATCTGGATGATGTAATAGGCTGAAACAAGGATTACTCATTGTTTTAATCAACATTGGTATGCATTTTTTGTAATTTTTTGTTTAAATTTATGAACGATCATTTTTTTTATGTATATTCTTTTCCGAAATACTTGATGGAGGTTGTTGTGTATAGTTTCATATAGGTTTATTTAATAATATGATGTTTTCATAGAGTACATGGATCATGGTATGATAATTATCTATGAAAAATGTATAATCAAAGGGGATGGTGTAAAAATTCCAAGTCCCCTAAACTAGAGATTACAAATTCTTTATTAGATTGTTATAGATATAAGGGATTATATTCTAATATTCTCTTTACTTTATCTATTTAGTAGAACTAGATTTATACATGATACAGAATAAAAAATAGGAATATAAAATAAAACATTTTAATGGAAAACATTAGGAATGCTTGAAGTTATTCAAATTATTCTTATTCATATCCAATGGAACAAAATAAAAATTCTTATGAGCTCATGTTCTCCTTAAGGGATCTGTTTATCAGAATTTGTTAGAAATCATTAAGGAATAATCAATATGGAAAATTAAATAATAGATAAGATGCCCCAATTAAATAATAAATTACTATTATAATTAGATACTATGGCATCTATATGGAATGGTAAAAACAAAAAAATGTTATACAGTATAGTATTATTAGGTATAAATTAATTCATAGAAAATATCAATAAAAAATTATCAATGATAATAATAAATAAATTCACTATGAATGAAATTACAATTATTTTATTTCATGGTAATATAAATTATGGAATATATATTTACAATACCTGTCACAAAAAATTTAAAAACAATTTGTAAACATCACATTCAATTTGGAAAACAAAATTGACTCATTAGACATATCGATACATCACAATTCATTATATATATTATCCTATACATAACAATATATATAATAATTTTATAAAATATCAAATAATAAATTTAATTCATGAATAACATTCCTTATCACCGAATACATGTAATGAGTTAAGAATATGTATTGATTGATATTTCTCTAGTTAATCATAGAAATTTCATAGGAAAAAGAAAATCTATAAAAGGTCTATTATGTATGAAATAATACTTTTCATTTATTTAAATCATATAGATATTTAATATGTAGGTAATTTATGATGAATAATATTATAATAAATTGATTTTCCTAAGAGAAGTTCTGGAATCACAAAATTGATGATGAAAATATGCTGGCAATCATTTTTTCAATAATATAGGTTACCACAAGAAATAATGTATATTGGAAGAATACAATACTAAAGTGAAATATTAAAATAATATTTCATAAAAGGTTTTTCATAGTCATATTATTCAATAAATGTATAAGAATACATATTTATTAAAATGGTTATGGTGGTGGGGCAGTCCATTATCATCGCATAAAATATTAAAAAACATCCTTCAATTTTTTATGTAAACATGATATTTTAATAATAGTATAATTATTTCTATCAAATCATTTATAAAATTCAAGGATCACATAAAGTTTAATTAATAAATCATTTTTGTATGAAAATTTACTTTTATAAAAAAATTAGAAAATTTGGACATGTAACAACATATGTCTTGTTTTGAAAGTATGAAAATTCTGTTTTTTAAACATTTCATTTATTGAATATCATACTAATGAGAGGAAAAATTATAATAAAATCTAAAAAATCGATAAATATCGAGATTATTAGAAAATTATTGGGTCATATTGAGGATTACTGGTATTATACATTCAATTATTATAAAATAAATCCCAAACTATTGTGAGAGTTTATAATATATTATTACCTCATTGGTAACATTCAAATTGTAACCCATTTAATCAACAAAGTTGAACTGAAAAATTAAAACAATCAATAAATAAATTTTATTGTTAAGTAAATTAAATGGGTAGTATATAGGCCATATAAATGTGGACAGGTTCATAATAACATATATATATCAATGGAATGGAAATTGAGACAAACATCATGACCTCACATATTCCTTTAGTATAGTACACATTAAATTATTTTATAATATTTTTATGAAGGTAAATATTTTATACTATTACGGTAATTGAATTTGTAATTTTATATATTATCTTCCTATTATTTATTACCACATGTTTTTTGATTATATTTCATTATTTTAATTGTTTTGGGGGTTAATTTCCTTATTTTCACATATGTGTTTTTTGGTGAATTTTATGGTTCATGTAAAAATGATATAAATAAACCAAATGAATAATGATACTATTATGACAAGTAAATTATTTAATCATTAATAAAAACTAGATCAATTATTAAATGTTTGACATTGAAAATTATTTAATTCACTTTGTGGAGATTGAGGGTCATATGTGTACACGAGCGTCGATATCGTACCCCTAAAGGGAGATAGCGTAACAGTGTTGATGGTAAATAAATTTTTTAGAATAAATATCATGTCATATTTATCATATATATTAATTTTTTCATTCAATATGACTATCATTGTTAGTAGATCACTGACAATAAATACATCACTTCACGAGGCGGTGGTCTTCCAGACACATTCTCAGTTAATTTTTACCCAATGTATTGAGAAGGATACTGATAAATACAATACTATAATTATAATATAATATCATAAAATTTTTTATACTTATATTATTATATGTTATGTATTAATACATAATTTAATGTTTTAAATGATGAAAGAAAAATAATGTTCTTTATAATGATAATTTCTTTCTTTTAGGGATTGCACCTTTTGATATCCTCTTATTGACCGCATGGTTTTTCTTTTGGGAATATTAAACAAAAAAAATTGGATAAGGATGTTCTAGAGGTATTTTTTATAGTGTATAGACCAACCAAATTACTAGAGTGTTGTGACTAAGATTTTGGATGGAGTTACATTTTATAATTGAGGATGAATGAACTTCTCTAAATACCCAAAAAAAATAAAAGGAAGTCAGTATCACCCAATAATCCTCCCTAATTTGTAATTAATGGAGTATAAGAAATTTAATGTCATGGAAAACCTCCACCAGATGATATTATTTTGAAATATTTTCATCCCTTATCCCATATGTTTACCTTATTATAACATTTTAGATTTCACCATGGTAACTGGTATTTAACCGTGGTTATTTTCCATTATCAATGACATAAATTATAAATTATTATAAAATTCAAAACCATAAATTATAAATATTAAATAAAATTTACATATGGAAATTATATGTGTTGGGAAAATAATATTGAACACAAGAGCATGTAATACCCAATATCCCATTTTATCGTTATCCATCTTAATAAATTTATTAATTTGTAAATAATCCATATAAAAAATTGAATCACATAAACAATTATTAATTAATTATTATAATAATATATTGAATAAAATTTACAAAATTAATCTCACAGAACTTGTAAAAATTAATTTTATATAAACCTTAAAAACATTAATAAAACTGTGTTTTAAAAAATTAAATTACCAGATTTTGATGATCATGTATTAAATATTTGACTAGTAATCAAGAAAATATTATACTAACAGTTTTGTCTAGACATTATAATGACAGTGATCTCTATAGAGTTCCATTCATTACAGATGGGATAGAGGTCATTTTTTACATAAAATAATCATTTTAATGATATTGCGCAATTTTCTCTATAGGTGCAAAATATTAAAAAACTGAAATATTATAAGTACCATTATGGTTTGCGACATAATATAAGATTTCAAGTATTAATGATGAAGCATTTTAAGCATTACAAGATAACACACATAGATATGATGTTCATGATGAATAATGAAACAAAGGTTGCGTATTCTTCTCTTATCATCCACTTAGTTTTATAAACAATGGAATACAGGGGAAAGAAATAAGTGGAATAATCGTTTTAGGATTGGTGGTGAAGGATCATAGTGACATGCCTCCTCTACACCATAAATAATATCAAGTACTATTCCACTAGTATATTATCATTATGTTAACGATGGGAACACCCATAATTATTAAAATTTAATGGAAAATATGTGGAATAAATTTTCTTGTTATTTCCATTTTATGTTTTTCTATTAGGATATTTCAAATCCACATTATTTTAAATTACCATTAGCTCTAACGTATACTAGGGTAAATTGAATTTTAATCAATATGATAGGGATCATTCCATAAGTCTTAGTAGTGAATCACCATCATGATGATCATTATTTTCTACAGGGTGTATATATCTGTCTGGAGATAGAGTGGGAAACCATATTAAATACATATTGAGTAGTTATTTAATTATTCGATAAAGTTTCTTACCACTCATTTAAATCTGATCAATTTTTTGATATTCCTGAAAATTCAATTGTTCTCATTTCCATTGTTATGATGTTAGTCAATCCACTTGGGTTGAAGAAAAAATTATAGGTTTTGGTCCACTCAATATTTTTTATTCATATCTAATCCCCAGTCTGTCCAAGATTTCTCCATTCTCATTATATTTATATTTGAATTAGTCATCATGATGGAATGGATTATTTATAAAAAACATATTGTTGATTTTTATTATTCACATGGATAACTTGTTGCACGTAACGGGAGAAATTGGAATTTTAGTTCGAGTGGGATCGAAGGTATGGTCGTGTAGGACCTTCCATCCCATAAGTCATGAGTTTTTTTTTCATATGTATCAATTGAGACCAATGAAATTTCTCCTATGGATTATCATGACACTATATTTTGGAATTTCCATATGTTGTACTAGAAAATTTATTTGTTCTTCATCTACTGAGGTACATAGAGTTTATGATTGAACTACTACCAAGTACGCAACTGAATTTTATACCTTCTTATCATATGCAACAAGTAGTGATTAAAGAGGTTATGATTTAGGTGGATGGCCTATTATAAAAGGGTATTATTCTCTATAGTGTTTCTCCTTAGTCAGACTTAGTTATCTTTTCCAGTAAGGAATATTGTTCACTATGATTTTTTTAGATTAAAACCTAAAATAATTGTTGGTTAATAATATGTATCATTATCAATGTCTAGATGGATAGTTTGATCTTTTTAAGGATGAAGAGAAGTTTTCAATGATTAATATTCATTTGGGATATTGTCATTTTGTTCTCTGGTGTGTGATATACCAAATTCATATTACAACAATTGGTATGTTCATTACAAATATATAATGATTCCATCTATTTTGACTACCTTTCATGTTCTGTTCATATTTTTATTGAGGGGATATTTAATGAGTATCTTCAACCATTTTTGGTAGTGCTAATAGATATATTTTTTTATTTTATATCAGAGCATGAAAATGGGAACCATTTGGGTTTGGTTCTAGAAATAATGAGGTGTCACTCTTTGTAAAAAAATAATTATAAGTATAATTTTATGATTCAAGATGTGAATTTTTGGATCATATGCTTTAAAACTATGTATTATCAATTGATCCTAAGAAGGTTATATATATTTTTCATGGTAAGATCTGTAGAACAACTTTTAGATTTATATAATCCTTGGTCTTACTATATAATATAATCAGTTCATTATGGATTCTTATATTTTTTATTCATAATTTATTATTGTTATCATGAATGGGTTAATGTCCATTTGGGATGATAATCTTTCATCTTCTTTTGACATACAAAATTGAATACTTACACCAGCTGTTATTCTAATCATAACAATGATCGGTATTGCGATGTTGTTTTTTAGGCTTCATGTGATTTGTTGGTTTGAATAAATATACAATACGATCGTGTGGTGTAATATATATCATATAATAGCTGACTCTACGAGATTAATTACACCACTCATTATTTTTAACTTACCATGATTATGCATTGGGTTATGTATTTGAGGCACTGATATTTTGGGGATAGGTTCATTGTATTTTCTATATATAATAACCTGAGATATATATTTTCCAAAAAATAATTGAATCTCAAATAGATGATGTGTGTGGAATACATTTAAATGTTTGAATTTGATATCACATACACCCTAGGTAAAGGGGATGGATTTATATAAACTCTTAATAGAAAATTACAACCATAAGATGTTTTGGAATAAAAGAATGAGTGGAGCCCTATGGTAATGTTCACTTAGTGTCTCCATGTCTCTAAAGATAATGATTCGGGTATGGTATAGAACAATTCTTAATTATTTTCATCTCTACTTGAGTATATGCTAAAATGTTAGCATTATAAGGATCTGTTCAAATGAATTTGAGTTACACTATATGGTGGGGAGTCCATTTATGGTTATTCACCATCATGATAAAATATAATCTATTATGATGATCATATTTTCATCCTAGCATCTTTGAGGATCATAGTTTTCTTTTAATTTCATAATTATTTATATTTTGTTCATATGGGGTAAATAAGATGTATTCTAAAATGATTTGAAAATTCTAGTGGTCGTTTATAAAGAATGTAATGAATGATTATTTTTATCATTGTTACACATTTCAATATATAATGGAATACAATATAAATCATTTTTATTTTCTATATCCTCTTCCTATATAGTTTTGGAAATGGGATGAGGTGACCATGGATTCGATTTCTGGAATTCCACTGCCACATCATGGAAAAAATTATATTTATGTGGTGAATGATCGGTTGAAAAAATCACCTCATTTCATTCCATTCAAGGAAAACAATAATATGCTAATCATGGTAATATATATGTATATGTAATCTTATGGTTTCATGGGTGTCCATATACAATTATTTCAGATAGGTATCTTTGGATTACAATGATGTCCTATAGGAATCTCTAAGAGGTGATTGGAACTCACATCATGATGAGTAAAAAATACCAGCAACAGAAATACAGTTAGATAAATATTGTTATTTAGATCCTAGAATATATTATCGAATACTGGTCTATTTGATTTTTGGTGATCATGGGAATCCATCGTGGACTGGTTCAGTTTCTAATAACTAAAGATATCAATCATTGACCAAAAATGGTTCCATGTGAGGATATTTATGGTCACCCATGTTGGTCACCATTTTGTCGGGAAGAGCTTGGTGAATCCTCATTGGTTGTATCATGCCCTTTCCAAAAGACACAGGTGAGAAATCTGGATATAAATCAGTGTAATGTTATATCTCAAAGTTGAGAGAAATAATATGCATATCATTAATAATAGCCTTTGTTATTATCCATAGGCACCCATGTTTTTAGGAAAGTTTATCCTTGGTATGTTTATCATTTTCTTATAATCATATAAATTTTAATTTGACAAATGATGGACCATTTTATGTCACTACGAGGTTTGTGATGGTTTTATGTCAGTTGACATTTCATTTTCAATTGATGGGTATTCATGATGTTGCTCACATATCAAATATCAATAAATTATGTACTTATACCTATCATGTATTGTGTATGAATTATATTGAATTAGATCATTCAGTTTCTATTTTGGATCATCAATTAGTGATAATTGACCCTAATATGAATGACATGTGTCTTATTTCAATTTTTGGTAATAGTGTTATAGAGATAAGAATAATATTTTCATGTGACATAGGATTATGAGTTGTGGATGTGGTTTTATTAGCCTATCCCATTTTTCAAACAAAATTCTTCCACATGACTTCATGGGGGTGGAATATGATATGGTGTGGACTTTTATATTCAAATTCCTGACATTCCAGTATAGAGACTTTTATGGGTGGTTATGAGTATTCTGTTGGAAACTGAACTTTTAATTGTCTATAGTATAAATACACAACATGTAAATGAATTATCCCCAATGTATCAGTTTCCATAATGATACCATGAACTATTATAAGGAATAACAAATTTACATGAAATTTATTTTGAATTCACATCTTGTTTTGGAAATATCAGGTTTTTAAAAAAGCTATGGGGTTTTCATCATATTTGTGTATTGTGGATTAATAGATGTGAAAGGGGGTTTAACATTGTGTAAATTCCATGGGATGTTTATTTAGGTTTCTATATGAGTTATCTATTATTTCATCCATCTATTAGATTCTTACCCTTCAACAAAGAGTCCATAAACTATGATTTTGGAGAGATCATGCCATTTTAAATAGATTTGTTTATCGATTTATCATCATTGTGGTTGGTGAGCATTTTTACAGGTGAGTATTCATCCTATTTTTTCTTTTTCAATGATCATTGTATATCTATTTCACTATTATTATGTATTTTGTTATCTAAAATTTATATTATTATTGATCGTTTTATTATCCATTGAGTGATCTTTCATTGGAGGCTATCCCTTCTGTTGGTTGAATTTTCACTCAGGGTTTCCCGAAAATCATTTTGTTATATATCCTCATCCGAAAAACATTTTAAAATTTGAGTTTATTTTGTGTTTTGAGGATTGATTATAGGTCCAACATTTTAATTTTTGTTTTCATCCCTATAGGTGGAACCCATTGTGGGCATGTACATCAGGAATTTTAGGTAGGTGGTTACATATCTAGCCTATGATGGATGAAATACAATAATATGGTTTGTAAATCTATTTATATTGTAAATGGATTGATTGATTGGAGGGTTTTTGTATCTAGAATGTGTGTTTTTAAAAAATATTGTTTTTATCATATTTAGTTAATATGAAAATTTATTTTCAAAGCAATGTAAAAAATATTTCCAAAATGGTTTTCAAATCACGGTTTTAATGAAATGGTTTTCTTGGTAGGGCACATGGGAAGCCTTGGGTACTTAAGTTGATGATGTCATAATACGACTCAATCATTCATCAGTGGGAACACCCATGGGGTGTTCCTCTACCCTATAGGAATATTATTATAGTGACATGGTATTCTTGTTGGGAGGTTCACATTTTTGGGTGTTCCTCTACACTCATGATTCTTTGAATAGATCTAGAGGCACTATATACATGATTTTATATGTATTTTTATGAAATTAAAAGTTATATTTTACTTTAGTGAACCTTGGATTGATGTTATATGTTCTCTGGATATTTTTTATTGTATTTTATAGTATAAATTCAATGGTTTTTATGATATATAATAAATAATTTTATTTTATATGTTCTATCTTCATTGATATATATATATATATATATATAATAAATTAAAATTTAATTACCTAGATAATTTTAGAAATGTGGGGAAAAAGAAATTTTTTTACAACGCCTTCCAAAATAACTATAAAATATTTAACATTCATTTTTTTATATAGTTTTTATCATGTTTAGATTATTATATAGAGACATGTTATTGAACCCATGGTGGGATACTATATATCATATTATCTTTCACCTGATGTACACATTCAATAGTATATTGAAAATTGAATGTATGTTGATTTAGGTATTGAAATGGCACTATATTGAGGTGGTTGGGTTTTTGTATTATTTTTCTCGTAATTTTTGGTGATATGGTGTCATATTCCACTTGAAATCACATGGATTAGTCATTTTTTCACAATAGTAGTCCTTTGATGTTTTCCATTTACATGGCATGTTATATCAATATTTTAGTTGTATCATTTATGTTGTATTCATTCAGCAATGGAATGTATTTATTTCATTTATTTTTTCCTATATAAAATATACATATATAAATTCCATGTTGTTGATGAATTTCTATATATATTATTCTTTCAAGTTTTTTTTTGATTCCCATGTACTAGACACCAGACTATGGTGATGGGTAATGCCCTTAAGGTATGTGGTAGATTGTGTTGGGTACCAGTTTCAGAGCATATCCAGGTTGGGTTCATCACTTGATATATAATTTATGGTCCCACACATTAATACATGCCTTAATAATTCCTCATATATGGACTATTCATTTTAATTTAGGAAAAAATTTCATTATCTGTAAATATTTGTATGGTGTAATATATATATATTTCCCCTCTAAATCAAATAACACTCACTATATAAACAATATGATAAAATGTTATATAGTTTTTAAAATAATAATATCCATGATATATACAATATATATATATTAGAAAAAATTAATTATCAATGAAAATTTATATTTAGAATGTGATTTTCTCATAATAAACAAAACAATAAATAAATTAATTAGAAAATAATAGGTGGCCATCATTTCATCTAGAATATAGGTTTTTAAAATAAAATCATGTCCCTTCAAAACATAATAGAAAAAATATGTGAAATAATAAAATAAAATTTCTTAATTTATGATTCTTTTTTAATTTATTGGAAGCACGTATATGAGGAACATTTTTTAAATAATTTATTATGGCAAGAAATTCCATTATCACCATATGAATTTATAAAAATACCCCTTCATAATTTTTATCGAAAACATTGCTTTTTAAAATATTATTATTATTTATTTAAATCCCTTTTAAATGTAATAGATAATTAAAAATTCCATTAATAAATCATGTTGTTTTATAAAATTACTTTATGAGAATAATTCTGATGAAAATATACATGGATGAAAATTATATATTATATAATTAGAGTAAAGGAAATCCTATAATATTGTGATTTTATAAAATAGATTCATAACACTTTATGAACATTAATTTTTTAAACCCACTGAACCAATAAAAATTAATTCTAACATTAAAAGTCATTATTAAACTGGTTTCATGATAAATATATCATAGGGGAAGTACATTAATCACATAAAAGTGAAAGGTTCATATTACCTAATATTCCTCAATAGAATGGAATGTGTGATGATATACCTCACATCATGGTTTCTTTTAGTTAAACTTTTTTTAACCTAATGTATTATACTTTTAATAAGATTATTAATTTATAACATACCCATATTCATATTTATAATAATTTATATGATCCTTTAATAACATTTTACCACCCCATTGATAATAATATTTCGTTATATTAATTGTTTTAGGTGTTAATTGCCATTTTTTCTCATCGATTTTTTCTAATGAATGTTATAATTATTGTTTTTAGGATATAAATCCATCATATATAGAATGATAATAATTTTAAAAGTATAATATTTTCACAGTAGATACATTTTTTGTATGATTTTTCAATATTCTACAAAGTAGTGTAATTTCATCGCTTCATGGGCATGGTAGGTCGTACGTATATATGAGGGATTAAATTATTCCATTATTTGTTGAATGGTAAACTAATTGGATATATTAATAATATTAATCTACTAAATATCAAGTAATGGGTATTATACATATTACTTATTTCCATTATAATGAAAATCCCTAAGAGTCCGTTATTGGAAAAAATTACATCGGTTCATGAGACGATAGTCTATCACGCACTCGAGTAATAGATTTGGTTCCTAAATAATGAAGTAGAAAATGGATAAATATTATTCAATGAACCTAGAAAAATATAATTATAGGGGATTTAGATTTTTTTCTATATTGGAAATTTTATGACATAATTTGTGGTTTTAATAGAATAATGAAAATGAATGATCTTCATTAAGATTAATATATTATCATAGATATACCTCTTTATGATATAGTCATAAGGGATCTATGTTTGGTCTTTAAAAAAAGAACATATAGAATGAGTTGATTTATTTTTCTAGATATATCTTTTCAAGGGATAGTTGATTCAAATATCATTATAGGTGTGATAATGTGAGTGGTGGGAGTTCAGTTTGATAACTGAGGACGAGATTCACTTTTCGAAATACGTAAAACAATTCAATAATTGAATCTAACTTTTAATTTAAGTTTATCATAAAATTATAAATAATGTATTGGAATAATTTCTATGTCAATATAAACCTCCAACATATAAAAATTAACATGTTTTAAACATGTTCTTATTGTACCCTATACATTTACTTTAACTATTTTCGTTTTCAACATTGTAACTAGTTATAATATAATGTAATTTATCTATTATAAGTATATTAAAATAAGAGAATTATATTTTTTTGACCCACTAATTATTAATATTCAATCCAATTTATAGAATAATTTTTTTCATTAAATATTAATTTTATCACGAGCACATATACTGCTCAAAAGATCATTTTATTCATAACAACATTAATTTATTTATAACTATTTATACTAATCATTATGATGAAAAATAATTTTGAAAATATTACCTAATATAACATTTTCATATTTCTAAAATTTAATTTATTCTATAAATTCTTCTCCAATAATATGAAACATTGATTTTAAATTAAATTAAAAAAGGTGTTGAGAAATGGGTTTCGAGAAATGAATTTTTCAATGAATAAGGTGATATTTTATTAACAGTGAGACTAGTAATCATCATTATAATGAATTAAATTCATATATTTGGATTTAAAATCTATTCATTTAAATGAAACCATTTATCATTAATTTTTATCATAATTATTTAAAATTGACAAACATTATTCCTTTTTAAACTAGACCACTTTTAAAAAAATGTTCAGTTTTCCAAAAGTTATCCCATTTAACTCAAAATAGAATGATCATTTTTATATAAAATTGGTATGTGATAATTTTTTATTTATGAATATTGTTAAAAATTACTATAAATAATAGTTGTAATATTATAAAACATCATTTTTTTAATGAATGAAAATATTAAAAAAAAATATCAAAAAAATTTGTCAATTAATATTTTGACAAGTATGTTCAATATTTATATGCATCCAATCAAATAATAATTTTTTACATGAAATTCTTAGATTTTCAATAATTTATAGTTTTATTAAAATAACATTTTCATTTTCTATAGTTGAGTTTTGGGGGGTTTGTTTAACGTATGGTATCAGTAAGATTGAATTTTGTTTAATGAGAATTTATTATAAAGTATTGGGATGTTATAATTGCTTCTTAGAATGATCATACGTTGTCATAACCCGACCTAATCCATGAATCAAGCCATGACTACCCCAATACATCCAATATAGGATAGGGGGTAGGGATATGTGAAAATTTCACAACTAACTCAATGATGCCTTTTCTTTAGTACCCATATGAACACACGCAACCATCTCAATGTAGATGTGTAGAGGGAAAGTGTAAAAAAGAAAAATAACATTAATGTAAACCATTAATTCATAACCTCTAAGGAATACCAGATTATTATAGTTCAATGTGAAAATTAAATAAGAAAAATACAGGCCCAACTAGAAATATGTCCCAACTAGGAAATTCTAGAAAAGTAAAACTGCTAAGAGATCACAGGACCTAAATCCCAAGCTACAATCAATAGATGTAGTACAAAATACCCAGTACCCCTAAGAAACACAAATGTCATGATCGACATTTCCATCATCTACATAAAAAATGACTCGGGCGTTAAAATATAATATAATGGGCATTATAAATATACACATTAAGATTCATTGAACGCTAATAGGGGAGCATAATAAGATATCATATAAATAAAATTATTGTCGATAATATACAAGTATAATGAAATAGATATGATCAACCAATACTAAGAGTGTAATTAATCTAATAAAAACACAGGGGGATCCACATGGTGAGTATATGTTGTACCCAATGAGTCATCACCACATATATTAAGAGAGTAGTCTCATCCAATAATGAGAATCTATACCTGGAAGGCATGTGTCATACCCCATTCATATTTTACAGTCTTGTAAAGAGAGATACAAATTTGAAGGTGTGTTTATAGAAGGATATATATATATATATATATATATATATTCTCATTCAATAATTACCTATTTTGAAATAAGGGATATCCATCTCACACCTCAGCCCAAGACGAAAAGTATCCCACACTACGAAAATTCAATAAATGATGCTCATAATATCACACATAAAAATATAAGTAATGGTACATGACCATTCATTCCCTTTTAATGTGCCAAATGATCTCGGAACAAAAAAACTATATAAATGGAGACCATTACCTAGTACAAGGGGAGGTCCCGCATAGTTAATTGTTGAGGAACTCCACTGACCAACCCATATTGACGGTACCCTCAGAAAAGGTCATCGAGGTAGTCCACTACATAGCCTTGTTTAATACCACACTCAAATAAGTTCATCAAGGAAATCCATTTCACAGCCCTGATAGTGGTTATTCTTGGAAAAAGGTCATTGGGGAACTCCATTCCCCAAACCTCATAGAGGGTACCATTTATAAGGTATCTTGTGTTCTTTTGTGTTAACATTTATAATTGGATGAAACCTATATAGGTTTCATGAGCATAAATTTTTTCATCGTAACACATAACCCACGATGAATGGAACTATTTCATTATATATGAAAAATAACCCAGGCTAGGTTACATGTGGGTAAAATCATAGTTCAAATGAGAGAGATATTGAAGATCAATGTCTATAAAAAATGAGGGATATGGAATAATAGGTAGATGCGCAGTGTTTGGCCCTACTTTTCTATCTGGGAATGACCATTTGAAAACAAAACATTCAATCCATATATCACAAATCTATGTATGTGGTTACTACATGACATCTCTCAGACAAAAACATAACAAATGCATGGGGTACATCCCTAGTCTGAGGAAAAAAACCTAATTTCACTCAAATACCTCTTAAAATACCACGATATGGCTAGTTGTGTCGCATCGTTGCGATCCTCATTTTAAAAATCATGGGATAGACTATTAAAATTCTTCAATTGGACAACCGATAAAAAATTTCATTTCACCACATCATGCATAAACAGGGTCTAATAGGCCTTAGCCACAATTCTGAATTTTGTACCCAAAATTTCACTTTAACCATCTACCTCAATTTCAGGGTCATGATGTTGCATACGGTTCTTCATTCCAACATTGTTTGTGGGGGATATGTTTGATACAAGACTCTGAAAAAATAAAAAAATTATTATTATTATAGGGTGTATCATGGACTAGAGTAAAAATTAAAAAAACATTACCCAACATTAATAATAAAATTAACATCTTAATTTCATCATTCCACAGGTGGTGACGGAATGTCATTATGATGACATGTGGGAGAGTTAATACTAAATAATGTTTTTGATGACAAAATCATTAAATAACAATATTTTTGTATTACTATTAATATTTCATCAAACACCTTATTCTTTTCAAATGATTCATGTTCAAGGGTAATATACTATTATCTATAAACCCCTCCATAAATGGATCCCCTTACATTATCAATAATTTAAATTCAATATAATTATTTTTAATAGTAATTAATTTAAAACTCTACATGTTACTCAACTAAATATTAAAAATAGTACAAAAAAGAAAATTTAATCAAATCTCCCATGTTAGTCTCACCACCAAGATCCAATCCCTACATTAACCTTACCCTTTTTCTATTAAAACCATATCAAATTTAATTTTTTACCCTAGAAATGGATATTAAAATACATTTAATTAAAAATGTTTCATTTAATTAAAATCATTTAAATAAAATAGTTCATATTAATTAAATTGAAATCATTTAATTTAAACAAACAATCATTTTATGACTCCAATATTATTATTTTATATATATTAATGAAAATTAATCCTTTATGTTTATTAATTCAAAATAATTATTGATAATACTAATAATTATTATTAATGCTTTCATGTGTTACCCATGTTCGACCATCTTTTGGGAGATCTGAATATAGAACGACAACATCATATCCCAAAAACCACTAATAAGAGACCGCACACCCGTTCTCCACTCGAAAGTTATCTTGTTGGACCACACATCATCACCATGCAATAATTAGTAAAACCAGTATCCTTGATCTGAACATACACATCTATGATCACTATCCCTCACTCGTGGTACTAAACTCATTAGTTCTCTAAAAATAATCATACTCATTGATTAAACATCCCCCAAAATTTCTATTTTCACGCTTTCATTCTTAGACTAAGAGTTTGGGGGTTCAAAGTTTCCCGATCCTACCACAAATAGTCAAATTATGACTCTATAGTCCAACGATGAAGAATGAAATGAACAATTGGAGAAATAAAATAATAAAAACGGTGATAAACCCATTAGGCCATGAATTTAGGGAAAAATATTTCATAGGGGGGAAACCTAGGTGAAAAACATGGAATAAAAATGAAAAAAAATTAATTAAATAAATTTATTTCGAATACGGATGTCATGTCAAGAACTTGTAATCTAATAATCAAAAGAAAATAAAAATTTAGGAATCAATATTATAATGGAATTTTTTAGAACCAAAATTTATTATGCCTACCTTGATTATGGATAATTCTTTTTTTAAGAACACATTATCAAACATTGAATATTATTTTGCATATCTCTTACATGTAAATTAATCTTGATCTAGTCACTTATCATTGTTCGGTCTCAATTCACAAAAGAAGAAGTGAAAGAAGCTCTTTTCAGTGATCCAATGTTTATATCAGTAAACATGGTGATTTTCAATATAATATTAATTATTTAAGTAATAGGTTATGTTCATTTAATTAGAAATAAATAAATTATTTTATTTACACATACCCGTCAACCATTTCCTTTAGAAGACATCCCACATTGACTATCCTTAGGTCGAACCTAGAGTAAAAATGATTTATCAAAAAAATGGTATCATATTTTCAATCCGAGTCGCATTAAGTGAGTTATTGTGTATTGGTTAATTTAATAAATAATTAAATTTAGTTTTTCTATCCAATGAACAAACTGACGGCCACCCCATCAAAATGTACCACATCAACCAATATAAGTTATTTCCTAGGGTAAAATATACTATCCAGCTTCATATGCGAACTGATATTTCTTATAAGAGACCCAATTTATGAGATATTCCACTATAATATGAAAATTTTGGATGGAAATTAAAATTTATTTAATATTTTTATAAAATTAATTCTTGGATCACTCGGCTATAGGATCACTCTCCGTCTCAATAAAAGGGATTGATAATATTCCTACAATTATTCTAAATTATTTCATTGAAAAAATAGAGTGTCTACATTATTACATTCTTCAAGGATCTTCATCACATAAAATAAATAAATACCGGAAAATATTTGGATAATAAACCCACATTTAGATATCATTTATATCTTCCATACACTAGGATGTACAAACAGTATATAATTGTGAAACTACCTCATCACCTCCTCTTGTAATGTGACATGAATCATAGAATGTCCATGAAAAATGATGACATGATTACGTAATTTGAAAAATCCATCTGATAGATCTCCTAAGGATACCAGGTTATAAAATATCTCTCAATTAATATCTACATGTTGTTCCTCCCAAAATTTCTAAGGATTCGTAGTGGTAACACCCATTTATTGGAGGAATGACTCAAAATTCTCACCCATAAGGGTTAAAAATATATATGTAAACATCCATATCACCTTACCAGAATACATTGGATAGAAAAACTCACCATGATGGTCTTCTTACCTAACCACAACTTTGACTTCCCTCAATCTTACAATGAATCAACCATTTTAGGGCCCATTATCAATCTGATGTCTGAGAAGACATACCCCAATATGTGGACCATCAAATCTGGATTTAACAATATGAGGATTTTTATATGAATACCACTCATGGAATATATCTTGGTCCATCCTAATGTGTATCATGTGCTCCAACTATGAAACTGAGGTCATGAGGTTTCTGTCACAGAAGAAAACCACATATCCATCCAATAAAAGAAAAGGATCCTTGTTATATGACATGTGAAATTTTATGTGGTGTTAAACACGTCAAAGGGTATCACCAAGAACTCAAATAACCCACAATGGCTTTAGGAATCCAAACTCGGTACATACACCTCTTGAACGAGGAGCTCGTGATAACCTATCTTGAGGTTTTCTTCTAAGATCCACTTAACCCCAATCCATTGGACAAAGAACAAAATTATTCTTGTGGTGCATACTGATCCTCCCATAACCAAGATGAAGTCATTCCATCCAAAACCTGACATTAAGCATTTATTTTTCACTCTGGAAAACAACTCATGGGTGCCTATATGAACCAACTAGTTCTTACAAAACCACTTCAATGTAGACTAGTTAAACTGCACTATTATCCCTCTCATCAATAGGGGTTTGTCCGATATGCAAGAATATATATCGGTTCATCCCTAGTGAAAGCCTATACATAAATAAAACACTCTATGATGTGGTAAACCTATAACATCCTCGAGAAGGCATCAACAATTCTCATCAACCATCACAAAAAACTATGAACTCATAGAATCTTCTATTCCAAGGGTAATACATGAAAAACCATTGAATCATCCATAACCCCTTGAAAAAGTATTCATCTTTCCCCATCCTTGGATCACTATTCATTAAGGAAGAAAATTCCCTACCATAACCTAGATTCAGTACCATATCACTAGTACAAATATATGATCAAGTGTAGTTCATTAATAGTTCTTTAATAGTCCATAATGTAGGTAACTTTCTAGTATCTCACTCTAGCTACAAACATATGTGGCATGAGGCTATCTCAAACTACAGAGTAAGGTGGTCCCATTGGTAGGAATGAACAATTATCATTCCTATCTAAAGGGCCTACCATATAAGGATCGAGTAAAAAGTGATTCCTCTAGTATATATATTCATGTATTATGGGATACTCATTGGTATATTATGATTTTAACTAATTTCTCACAACTACAGCTTAAGCATTAGGGACATAGGTCATACCATGATCACACACGATCATCATAGCTAGAATCCCAATATGCAGAGAGCTTATCCATTCCCCTACATCCAAGATCTTATCGACGAGGGACTTCAATAACACCTAATCTAATCCTCTCATCTACTAAACTCATGTGAAATTATCTCTTCCACCATATGTCGTTACTATCCTTTTTGGTGTGACACTGACAGAGCCTCAGAGTTTTAGATTACTACATAACAATGTGTCCTAATGTGGGACATGTCCCTATTTCTTTCCTATGTGATGCCACATATAACATCACTAACACATGGCTCCACCAATTCCTTACATAACCATGTAGAAGTCTATAAGTGAGGAATAATGTAGAAATGGCTCCCATACAAGTGGGATATCAAAACCAAATGATCGGGCCTAGCCTTAAACACCAAGAATGTGAGTTTGTCTTAATAAAATGCCTTGGATATTTATGTTCTTAGATCCATCCATGTAGATTATTACCTATTTTATCATATTAAAGTTCAAGAGGACCGATTTAAAACTCTATTAAGGGAATTGGCTACAAGATCAACCATTTTATCTATTAGAATATGCAATAGTTTAAAAACTGTGATCACCCACTCAAGCCAATCATCTGCAGATTTGTGCCATCATGAAACATCATCATCATTTATTGTAGTAACTCATGTAGCTATCTAAGCCTTCACATATCCTTGGCCTAATTTTTCCATACAAATTATTTCATGACATGCAGGGGTGATGCTATCGGCCCACCTAGAAGAAAATATCTCACTAGATAGACCCTTTATTATGGCCTCATCACCCATCAAATCTTCTTCACAATCCAGAATTCAATAACCTAAATGGCTATAATCATAGAGGCATTTCAAAAAAATTTCAATCATTCAATTGTTATATGAGTATAAATAAATAAATAAATATATATATATATCTGTGTGTGTGTGTGTGTGTGTCTGTATATATATCAATAATGGAGATTTATCTCAGGAATGATTGTCAAAGACTAAATCCAATATGACGCAATTACCATTGATCCCAAAAAATAGTGTCTCATAATTCCATGTTAACTAATAGGTTTACATGGTAGTATTGAATCGATATGCATGTTACCATTGAATTGACTAGATTCCATGGCATGAGAGTCTCACTAGAGAAACATTGAAACTCTTGGACAAAACCCAACCAAATATTTCTATAGGAACTAGTCCAAACACCAACCCTGGGAATATACTTGCTCTAAGACAAATATTTCATGAAATTACTCATGCTAGTGATTTGGCCACCACAACCCCAAACCCACCTCCACAGGCCAGGGGTAGAAAAAAGAATTGAAGCTCTATCTAACATAGGGAGGCCTTCTCTAATGTAATTGTATGCACACGCATAACCCTCTCAATACATAAGTGTAGAGGGATAGAATAAAATATGTAGCTCAGTTAGAAATTATACCATGCATGAATAACCTCTAGGATTTATAGGATAATGACAATTAAATATTAATAATAATAATAAAATCACATGCCTAATTTGAAATATTTCCCATGTAGAAACAAAACTAGAAAATTAAAACAACTGAGAAGGAATGGATTGTAATTCCCTAGCTATAACAACCATACATGGTCCATATCTCCTAATATCTCAAAGATCCATTGATTTCATGGTGAACCTTCAATCTTTTTAATAAGAAAAACATGTACAGGCAAAGGGACTTTATTGGTGAGTATATACATACCCAGTTAAGTGCCCCAAAAGCTAACGAGGGAGTAGTAAAAAATAAAATAATAATATAAATACTATAGATAGTACACATGTTTAGTGATAGAGGGAAGCACAACTATAAACAAGAGTTGTAGTAACCTAATTCAAACAAACTGTGCTCAACATGGTTAGTATGTGAACTACTCATTGAGTATTCTCTATATATAATTGGAGAGTATACTCCTCCAACAATGAGATGATAGATACGAGAAGATCATGGAATATATTTCACATATCTTTCTCTCTTATAAGGAGAGTAATCAAATCGAACATGTGGATATATAAGGATACATATATATTCTCGGTCAAAGCATCTCAAACGAGAGAGTATGGGGAAATCCATTTCATATATCTACATAGAAACGTAGTATACACTAGTACCAAAATATATCTATGATGCCCAAAATCTGATGTGTTTTCCATGAAGTATTTGTTCAAGTCGAGGGGATAAAAACACTATGTAGGGATCCCAGGCCTTGGTATCATTGGAGGGACCCACTCTGCTCGTTGATGAGGAACTCCTCTTCACACCCTATAAGATGGTACAATCATAAAAGGTCATCAAAGAAAGAATTAGAAATCACTTATAGAGGGTTACATAGGATAATGTCATCATGAAATTATTTTGTCCATCCCATATTGAGGGTTCTCCCTGAGAATATTATCGAGGGAAACCACATCCCAGCCCTACAGGAGTGTACCTTCCAAATAAGGACATCAAGGAATTTCACTGCCCATCCGCACTGGAGGGTACCATTGGAAAATGGTCATCATGGAACTCCCCTACCTATCCCTGTTGGAGGTTAATTTATGATAAGGTCTCTCTAGTGATCATACATGATAACTACCATTGTCTGGAAATGCCTAGCTAGAATTAATGGCCAAAAAAATTAATATCCTTAAAAATCACAATGTATGTAAATATAACATTATATTTAGAAAAAAATCAAGATTGGAAAGCCATGATAAAAAATAAATTTTCAATAAATATAGATATATAGGGTTGATGTTTCCAATATATGAGGTTCATGGATTGTTGGAGACCCACACGACGTGTGGTCCTACTCTTTGGTCAAGTTGATTCCTCACGAGAATAAGGAATTCTGGATTTGTAGCAGTAATCCAAATGTAAGAGTACAGCACGATCTGTCTATGCTAAAACCCCAAAGAATGCATGAGGTTTGACATTGGTCCAAGAGGGAAAAAATGGAATATCCCGGATATACCTCTTCAAATAGCCCAATATGGAAGAACAGAACACACCATTTTGATCCTTAGGGAAAAAAATTATTGGGAATGACTATTCACATTCCTCAATTGAACACCCAATAAATATTTTACATTTCAATGAACCTCGTACAATCATTTCTTTGTGCTGCTGAGCCACAACTCAAAATTGAATACCTAAAATTCATCAAGGTACATTTTCCCCAGTTTAGAGGTTGCGATATCCCTAACAGTAGACCTTTATTACAATGCTTGAGTGAGATATGTTGGATACATGATTCTATAAAAATAATAATTTTTTTATTATGTATTATTTCGTTGACCAATGGAACGAGTCTGAATATGGTTTCTATCATCAGTATTAAAATAATCGTGTCAATATTTTGTTCATAGTACCACTGATGGAATTTCAATTTGAATTCATTTTGATGAGTTATGATTGAATAAAATTTTCAAAAAATAAACAAAAAATAATTTTTTTTTAAATATTATTATTTTTATATTTATATTTTATATCCCTTATGAGCATCACTTGATTCTTTGTCAATGGGATCCTAGATCATTATTTCCCTACAAAAAATAGACCCCCAATTGTTAAAATTTATATTAATTGAACCTAATTGTTATTAATAGTAATTAACTCAATCAACACCCATGTTACTCAAATATATGTATATTCCTAATAATTAATGACATGGAAATTAACACAAATTTCTCTTATTTGGCATGCCACCAACAGGCACACCCCACGTTGTCTATTCTCTTCTTTGAATAAAACATTATTTTATTTAATTTTATTTCAATAGAAATGATATTAATAATAATAATTTAATTAAAAATATTTACATTATTTAAACCCATTTAATTAAAATGGTGTTTCACTATTAAATGAAAATAATTTACTTTAATAAAATATGAATTTTATTCCAACATTATTATTATTATTTATTGTGTTAATAATAATAAATACTAATTAAAATTTATTAACATTTCCTCATTCATAAAAATAATAATAATATTTCGCACTTATCTACATTAACCACATCAGACCACCTCATCAAAGATCCGATTTTGACAACTAACACATCATCACTAAGTAGCCTCCATCACGAGACCCCACACATAATCTCCACTTTGAATAAATATCATTGCATTGAATTTCATCCTCGTGTTTATGCCATAAAATTGAGGTTAACAGATTTGATCTGAGATACCTTCGATTACAAAACCACACCCGCGGTACTGAACTGATCTATTCACTATACCCAGCCCTACGTATTTATCAATCCAAAAAAACATGTTGATTCTCATGTGATTCATTCTACTTCCACAAATATGGAGGTTCGACCCTGCTCGAATCCACCCCATAATGTCGAATCATGACATCATGGTCTAACGATGAAGAATACAATGAATAGAGGCTGAAAAGAACTAATAAAAATAGTGATTAGAAAAATCGGACAGTTTTTCATGGGTAATTATTTCATAGTAGGGATATCAGGGTGATAAAAATGTCATAGATAAGAAATTTCATTTAATTTATTTCATCTACAGGGGTCATAGAAATAACATGCAATCACATAATCCAAATAATATTTTCATCCATTATTCAATACTTTAATCAAATGGATAGAATCCACAATTGACTTGACTTACCTCAATTATGGATCAATTGTTATTAATGAACACATTCTTCAGTGATGTAGATGACCTTATACAGCTGCCTCTTGAGGATTAACCAATATCTGATCACATGTCATCATCTGGTATCAATATACTATCAAAAAAGGGTGGAATATCTTATCAATGATACAAGCGTTACACAGGTTTTATTGGTGATTTTCTATTGAATCTTATTTATATAGGAATGTTGATTAGGCTAATTCATTAAAACAAATTCAATAAATTATCAATTTTCATTAGGAATAATTGCAAATAGATTCCTTTAACAGTTGGCCCACACCGACCAACATTAGGTTGTGCATACGGTAAACACTACATTCGACACTAAAATGTGGTCATAGATTTCCCATCCAAGTCTCCAACTATGTGTTATTTTTGTTATGGTTAATAAATTAATAAATTTAATTACATAATTTTTCCAAGGAACCCACTGATTGTTTCCCCATCATATCACATCCTAATGGAAAAGTATAGGTCATTAATATGGTAAAATCTAGATCCTAGATTCTACCATGATATCATATTTTAGAGTAGAGACTCCATTAAAAAAAATTCAATTTTTTCAAAAAACAATTCGTGCCCAAAAATATATATTTAATATTAATATAAAACTAATTTTGTGCTCACTGGTCCTAGGGATAAGTTGTCATCTAACTTCATAGATCAAAAGATATTTTTGGAAATATTCAAAAGTCTTACATGAAAAAAATAGATTTTATAAATGTCGATATTCATGAGATACTACAGAATTGGTTAGATTAATCATGGGGAGAATTGTTTTATCATGAGGATAATAGATTTTATTTTAATAAATGTTATTTTATAATTAAAAATATATAATTGGGGTAAAATTAAATAAATGTGTTATGAATTAATAAATTTATATTGAAATATGATAATTTTTGGATTTAATTTAATGTAATCTATCTGTAATTCTTGTGTTCCAGTAGGTTGTCTAGTACCTATTAGTAGTCATTGAGGGTATTATTGATGATAGATATAACCAATCCAAGGAATTGTTTATTCACATAGTGTGGATTTCAGATATAATATGTAATGTATGTTTTTTTAATCAATATGCTACAATCACCTTTCCATATAGCATGATTCACTACCTATAGAATCTTGGAGGGTTATTCCATCAACATCCAGGTTAGTGAGGGATGGATGTATGACACCTTATCCCCATACTCTTCTCATGGAATTATAATATTAGGGTATGCATGGTATTTATCTTCATTATATAGGTCTCTAGAGTAAAATAATTTTTTGTGGTTTTTTAAACACATGTATCTCCAAATATAGCATCCAATGAATATTTTTGGTATTACATGTATATGATATGATGACGTTAGGTATAATAAATCATATAGGAAAAACATCATACATGCTATGGTTTCTATTAGAAACTAATTAGTTACTATTAAAAGGTGTGTCATGTGATTATGTGATGTTGTGATTCATGAGGGTAATGTTATGATACATTTCTTAGGTATCATAGGGATAACTTATTTTAGAATGAGATTCCTTACGATATATAAAATTTTTCTCACGTGAAAACCTAGTGGGTAAGATATAGTATTCTACCATTTTTGATTAATTATAATATAATGATCTCTTTTATTTGATACGTAATGGGAGATGTCCATAGTGAGGATAGGAAAATAAAATTTTGTTATGTGATGATACAATTTTACATATTCTACATTTTGATTTAGTATGATTTCAATATTATTTTTAATAGTGGATCTAGGGAAGATCATAATGATTATTACTATTATGATCACCCTATATATATATATATATATTTCTAGGTTAGTAGGAATAGTTTGTTGATCTGGTTGGATTATACATTCTTGTGGTTTTGTAGGATATATTTAGGATATATAATTTCTGATATGTTTTACATTTTTGTAATTATAGAATCCATTTTTTGTTATAATATTTTTGTAAGACATTAAATATATGTAGTTGTGAATGGATTCATCAATTTAATTAGGAGTTAATTATTTTTTCCCACATATCTCTCTCTTTTGTGTCTTCTTATTTTGGGAAATGCCTCCCATTTGTATGTATGATACACCCTCAATACTTGTTTTCATCCTAGGTCTAACCAGATCTGTGACATAGGGTCCATTATATCTCCTCCACCATAAACACCACAGTAGGGGTGCCATTGGGGGGAGGTTTATTGGAAAAAATGTGTTGTTATTTCAATATGAATTATATTTGGAATGTTAATTATAAATGTTTTAACCATCATCCATACTTTCAATGATGGTTTGTCATCTTATTCTCTCTTTTATTGACATAGGGAATGGTGTGGGAATTTGTTATATTTCTCTTCTAAGACATATGTAATTTGGAATAATTACTACGTATTATTTATCCATCCTACTTATTTTATCATAGGAATTATCATAATGTCCCCTATTTAATTGAACTACGGAGAATTATTAGAATTATATTTCTTTTTATTCCAATTGAGATGTTAGTTATAAATGATGATTTAGATTTTTTATTCATTTTATAATATAATTAATACATTTCACATAAAAATGGGATGGTTGAGGGCCAACATTATATAGCCCCACAATGAATTAATTGGTCTCATGAAACAAACTTGTTTAGGTATTTTTTCATGTTCCTACCTAAAACAAGATGATTCCTAAACAGTATTTATGTGATGTCTATGATCATGATGACTTGGATTAAGTCATGAAATTATCTATAAATTAATTTCAATTTCATCATAAGGGAACATATATTTCTTATTATTTTAATCCTTTTATATTCATTTATATTTATTGATGTATATTATGATCTCCATTTAAGATGAATATGGATACATGTTGTTTATAAATTTCTATCAAAATCAAATATGTAATGTTTCTATTATGATAAATTCTAATATGTTTCAACCCTTACTAAAAATGTTATTTCACTAACATTTTTTCCATTCCGCATGGTTATTAGTTGAGAACTATGTCTAATTATCTGTGATAATAAAGAATGAATGATAATTTTTTATTAATTTATAATATGATCAATATTATGCATCTAACTATAATGTATTATTATATCTAGTCATCCAACACTACAATGTTATTTGAAAATTCATGAAATCTTGTATTATTTATGATTAAGGTAATATAAATACTAGCACTACATTATATATACCAGACTCGTTCATATTATATTTCACTTTTAGTGTTCAAAATATTATAAAAAGAACTGGAGATTTCAAGAAACAATTTAAGAACTGAAATCATAAATATTATTGAAGGAGGGGAGTTAATACCAATTATAATGATTTTTCAGAAATATGGTGGTCATAAATCAACATTTTTGGAGGTAAATGTGTTTTTCAAAATATTGAAAATAAAATATAAAGAGTCAATATACCCATTTTTGAACTGTTGTAAGGGTTGGAATACATTATAAATGAAAGAAACTAGAAGTCATGATATAACACTGGATATTTTTCCCATTCACTAGATAGAAAAATAGTCAATATCACATTTAGAGTTATTAAATTTTTAGTGAATTATTTCTATCTTCTCATATTTGATATAACACTAGATATTTTTCCCATAAACAAAAAACTATCTCTCTTATCTATGTGACTCTTTGATTCTATAGTTGCATTATTTTGTTTGTGAATAGAAAAAATATAGAAGTCCTGATAGGTCTAAGATTCTTGAAATATATTATATGGGTTGTGACTGGCCATAATAAATTTAGGGTTTGTCTCTTGTTATAACTCCACAAGAGAAAGTATGTGTTGTATTGGGTTATTATTCCCCTAAAAAATAAGGTGGTTAAAATCAATATCACCTTGATTAGTTTTTTGTAATAGTTGAGTATGTCCACTTCGAAATGAACCACTCTAAAGGTTACATTGATACATAAATTTATTTTTTATTGAAAATTATCTCTTTCAGTTATCATTCATAATTAATCCACCACATTTTAAATTTTAAGAGAAATACATTCACCCCCACCATCACAAGACCTTCTAAAATAACTATATCCAACCTAACACAAATACATGAACTCAATATTCTATTTCCTAAAATCCATTCGTTATGAATATACATTAATACCTACTGATAAAAGCCAATAACCATAAACATAACATGGAAACATTATATATATCATTTCAATATTAAAAAAATATAATATTCTCTTGATCTTTATAGATTATTAATATATAATTATTATTTTTACAATCTCAAAATTTATTTATTATATGAAATTCCAAAAACAATAAAAAAATCTAGAAATAAACCTATATAAATTTACCTTCAGAAATAGTGAAATATAAGAAAGGAGTTATAAAAAATTATAAATATTATATAAAACAATATCAATTCAATGTAAAGGATTTATCAAAATATAAAAAATATATGATTTATTTGATAATGAGATAAATGGAATGATTAAGGGATTCAGATAATGAAATGTTAGGAAGTAAAAATAGTCCATTGTGGGACTAAAAAATCTAACATAATCATAAAATATCCATTGATGGAATAACAGTGCAAGTAAGTAATCAAATGGGTAACAATAATAGATATCATTATAATAGAAAGCATAATATCAGAAATCAAAATCATTCATCCCGGGCTTCAAACTATGAAATCACAAATAATTGGTCGGTATTCTCTAATTACCCTATAATAATTTATCTCATACATTCTTGTGGTTTCATTGATGTGATATATAATTTTTGTCTTCATGCATCATATTATATATATAATGAAATAATAATATAAAAACAATGATTAAATAATAAAAATATAAGGTTGCTTATGTAAACACACATATCAACATGAACTTGAATTGAATAGTAATTTATATAGAAAATTTTATATGATGATTATTAGGTTTCCTCTATAAATGATCTATTATATCATTTTATGTTAATATATATCAATAAAATTTGATACTAAAATATTATAACAATTAATTTGAGTGAATAATTATGGAATGACATCCAATGAAGTAATTGGGCAAGTTACTTTCAGGGTATATGTTTATAAATAATTATTAATCACTAAAAATAATTGTTGTTAATTTTTAGTGTAAAAAATTGTAAATAAATATAATTGAATATAAGAAATTTGTTTTCCTATTAAATAAAATTTTAAGGCTTTCATGGCTGAAAACCAAAAATTGAGGATAGAATAATGGGAAATTTACAATATTGATAAATAGTTTTAAATATTGTTAGATAAGGGTCTTATAAATGTTCTGTTAATATGGTGAATTAATTAATCACCATATAATAGATATGAAAAGACCCATTTGAATCAAGGACTTGATTTATTATTCACATTATGTGTGGTATTTATTTTGGAAACCCATAGTATACATGATAACCCCTACAACTTTCTAAAAAATTGCTCTTTCTGACTACATGTCTTACTATTCCCTCTATATAAAGAATTGAAGACATATATGGTAGTTTTTTTTCTAATTAATGGAGTATATTAAAGGATAATTATTTATTCATTATCCTAATAGACACATTATGAAAAGTTAATAAAAATTAAATTAATTATTAATTTTATAAATGTTATTTAACATCAACAATATCATGTATACATACAACCATTGGTAAAGTGTTAAGAGATTATTTTTGACCGATGACAGTTAATAAAATTGGAATTATGCCAAGAAATGGGATGTATATCATTGATCATAAATTCAATAGATAAGAAATATTCAAAATATATTAATTCAAAAAAATTAATTTCACTTTTAAAATAGCGTATTAACAATAATAACAAATATAAAATAAATATTATGGAATAGGATACCCTTCCAAAGACATCCCATCATCTTATAAAAATGGTATGATTAAAGGAAATGTTTAATATTTCATAAACAATATTTCAAATGAACGAAATTAAAATGAAAATGTATGTATTAATGAAAATATAATATATTATAAAAATAGGATAAAACAAATTAATCAAAAATAGGTAATTATGGTTATGGAATAAGATATCCCTACATAGAAATAATATAAATTTAAGATAATTTTGTGATAGGATTATATGTATAATAAATTATAAATAATATATCAATTAGATGATAATAAAAAACAATTAATTTTTTTAAATAACTAATGTTGTATTAAAATTGGTTTCCATAAAATCACTTTTAGCAAATGAGGGGTTTGACATGATGGACATATTTTGTTATCATCACATCTTATGAAAAAGAAAGAATGAGGCTAAATGGATAATATATTATTATGATTTTTTTAAATTAATATTAATATAATAGAAATATTATCATCATCTAAGTTGACATAGAGGTTTAAATGATATTATAAAATTATAATCATAATTATCAAATGAAGATACAGGATCAAGTAACCATTATATTACATGAACCATATATTTAAAAAAAAAACCCTTTTGGAAATAATAAAATAATACAAATGGAAGAGAGAACTCATGTTTATGTATCATGATTGAAATAAATAAGATAACAATGGAATTTTTTATAGATCATGAGTTATAGATGATTCTTTTTATAGGTAAAATTTTGAGTTATATCAATGGACACATTTGGTGATTGAAGGGAAATCATGGATTCCCAATGGAGCTATGGATTTAGCTATGTAAGGTGACATTGGTGAGGAAATATTTTTTGAAATGATATAATTTATATAAACACCAAAAAATGTTTTATATGAAGAGAAAATAAGATTTTAATTATTAAAAATTCATGTCTTGTCATATTATTCGTTTTTAACATATTATATATATTTTATTTTTATCATTGTAATTTTTAAAACTATGATACAACACAAACCATATTAACTGTTGTATATGTGTTAATTTAAAATTTTATTTCTATTTTTTAAAATTCATACTCTAAGAATTCTAAATTTATCATTTTTATAAATAGACTTAATAAATTGGAAATTTTCACATCAAATGAAAACAATTATTTTCTATCAACGAATACACTTTTTATTTATACATTAATTATTCTATTTTTTATATTAATTATTTTATATTTTAATCATATTTTATCCAATACAATATATATAATAACTTATACATAATTTATTCTTTAAAAAATATTAGTAATTCCCATGTATTTTATAATTACTAAATGATGATAATTACCATTATTGATTTTTTTCTTTGAATCCCATAGCTGATATGGTAAAAAAAATTACAATGAATAACCAAACACAATCCTAATATTTATGAAATAATCCCAAATAATTTATAGTTTTATTCACTCTTCATTCTATCACAAAAATAATTATTCTCAAGTTACTCTTATGCATCATGATTTAAACTAACAGTCACATCATATCGGTATGATTTTCATTGAATAAATTATTATTTGTTTCAATAAAATTATGTTTTTATTTAATTAAGTGATAAATAATGTTTATATTTTTAATATTTAATAATTATAATTCAATGAATACATTTATAATCAATGTCTATCAGTTTTATTTTTTTATATGAATGAAATTAATTCAGTATAAATTTCATAGTATAATTTTATTCCTAATAATTTTAATGGAGAAAATATTATATTATATTAATATATAATCTATCCAAAAGTGTGATATTATTTTTTGTGATTTAAAAAATATGTTTTTTCTATTAAAAAAGGTAAATCAAATCTAAAACATTTAGATGTAATAAATATGTATATATTACATAATTAAAACTAGTCATAAATAATATTTTTATTTAAAATAAATGCTTAATAAGGAAATTATGTAACCAAACAATTAACTATTAGATATATATGTGATAAATAATTTAAAAAATACATATGACATCACATTTAGTTAATTGTAGGTGTTTTATAGTTTGTTATATAGTGTATAATTGTCAATTGTAGAGAGATTCATTGTCATTTTGATATATCTTCATGATCTATTATAAAAAAACTCTGGTATGATTAGGCCACTATAAATAGATATATTTTGAGGTATTCATTGTCAATCATGAACCTTATTCTCAATAATTTATGTTTAGTCCACACAGAAAAATGTATTCATGAGTTTTATATGTCTTCATTGTGATTTTCCCTATTACACAAAAATAATAATTTAATAAAAATTTGATTTATTTCATCAATTGTTTTTCTTATAATGAAAATAAAGTCACAAATGTGGTGAAAATGAACCTAATATATTTAAATGTATAACCAAAAATCACAAATTTTTTGAGAAAAATTTGAAAATTACTAAACCAGTCATATACATTTATATAATTATCTAATAAATTATGTTATCATCTTACTAAAATAATGTTGATTCATTTTCCTAAAAAATACAAGAATATTCATCAGAAAACCTAATAAAATTACCTCACTTTTTAAAAAATACCATGTAGAATGATGATGTTGACAAAGGCATGGTGGATGATTACTTATAATGAGTTCCATTATAATGAGGGGAGATGGAAAGACCATTCAATTGAATTATGGAACTTAAAGATGAATTATTTAGAGATTTATTGGACAAGATAGTGATGATAGAGTTAAAAAATCAAAGTGGGAGACATTCTTGGGAATTATTTTGTATCAAAATGTGCTAGAAGGTGTTTTAGAATACGTTTACCTATAGTTAAAAAATTGTATAAGAAATCATAAAATTGTGTAACAGAAATAAAAACCATTTACATAGAATTTTTATGGGTAAAAATATAAATATTCAATAAAAAAATGAAATATTATTGGAATAAGGTTATTACATAATAGATTGTGAAGTAAGATATTGAACATTTCACACTTTGTCATGGTTAAATGAATCCACACCATGGTATGGGTGACAAAATAAATTTACAACTTTTTATAAGCCATTAAAATATCTCTCATATAGATCAAATATTTTATTATTTTACTTTAATTTTTATAACAATCCTTATAGAATATTCATCTACATTAAAACATATAGTTCATATAAAACATTTATCCAGGTACACTAATTCTTTCTATTTATGATATTGAACTAAAACCAAATTATGAATAGTGATACATGAAGAAAAATGTAGAGTTTGAGAATTCTATAATTGGATAATATTTGTGTTGTGTATATTCTAAAATGTTAGAATTTATTTCATGGAGACACGTTGTTTTTAGTCAATAAAAATAGATAATGACGATTTTGTTCAAGGCAAAAAAATCTACAATGAACTTGTTATATTTATTTATATATTTATATTTTCAATGAATTTGAACTATGTGAAAATTATAGAGGGGGAATTTATCCTTGAGTTATAGTGAGACTATATAAATACATTTTCATCAATTAATTTCTATTGTGATTTATCTATGATGGAATTTAGGTATTCACTATCTATTGGATATTGAATATATAATATGTGTTGAGTGAGTAATTTCATGTGTGTACATTATGTTATTTATTTACACACATGTGAAGGGATTATTATAGAGAGACATACTTATTCAAAGTGACCATATGTACATGAATAAAAATAAAATGGAGTATAAAAAAGAATGAACTCAATAACATAATTCACCCTCACACTCTTAAGCTATTTCACATCAATGAAAAATAATTTCATTTTAAAAAAATATAAAAAAATTAAAATAAACAAAATATGTTATACATTTAATCTCTAATGAATGTTTGATGATCATTTTTGCGTTATCGAATATTTTTCTATTCTAATTATAGCATAAAACATAAAAAAGATTAGTGTAAAAAATAAAAAGTAATTATTTTGATCATTATTTACTTTTTACTATGTAATTTATAATTTTAAAAAATTATATATATTATATATATAAATAAATAAATATTTATACGGACATCTAGAAGCATTAAAATTTCACTAACCCAAATTTATCAAAATTAACTCCTTATAAATATTACAAATCATTTAATCATCCTAAAAATTGAATGTTTTGAAATTTGGGTGTTATTGTTGGACATTGGGAAATTTGATCATTACCTAGTGATGGGATAATGTAAAAAAATTAACATCGAGAAATAAAATTAAGATTATAACTAGTGTGTTGGTTACCATCTGGTGGATCTTACATGACCTAGTTTAGACCCATTTTTGTACATTTTCTATTTTAATTTTTATTATTTATTACATATAGAGTATTATTATAGGTATTTGATCATTTTAGGGGTATAATAAAACCAATTACTATATGTGGGTGTGGGTATGTGTCATTTTATATGACTTATGTCCATGATTCATTTCCATTCTATTTATTATTATAATAATTATTATTAATATAATTATAATTTATCCCTTAAAGATCATCCATATGGTTTGGAATGTACGATGTATCATGAGTTTCAAGGTATTTATCCACCCTAGATACATGTGTGTGTTTTTATTTATAATATCCATATCCCAAGCTATTGATAATTATCGTTTGTATTCTTTTAATTTATTTATAAAAGATTTATTATAATTATTATTATTGAAAAATAGTCTACCCAAAAATACTAGAAAAACTAGACTTGTTCCCTGTATATTATTATTATTATGATGTAAAAATAATAATATAAAGAATATTCCTTCATTTATATGTGTATAAAAATTCATCTTTCCATTAAAAATTTAAAAAAAAGTAAGGAAAAAATTTTGAAATACAATAAATATTTTAAAATCAACCTCATGAGTCATTAATAAAGTGTAATTATATATATATATATAATTGAACATAAATTAATAATAATAACATATGATATGAATAGATAAATATATATAGAAATATATTTATTCATCCTTTAGACGTATTAATTATTCATATATAAGAACATAAATATTTAATTATTTTCAATATATAAATAGGATTGTATATAATAAATAGAAAATAAATATGTCATATACCTCTTAGTAATCCTTTCATTAAAAAGAAATATTTTTCATCATGATGTACTCAAAACACTTTATTAGTTGTAAAAAACATCAATAATCTCATGAAAAAAAACACTAATGGAAAAAAGAGTGGATATGATTAGATTTTTGAAGAAAAATGGAGGGATTTTCCTTCTATTTATGATAAAATTATCATTTCCTCATAATAAATTATTTTTTTATAAAATATAAGAATATTTTAATGATATATAATTAAATTAATAATTATATTTTTAATACCTTTCACCAATAATCATTTTTTTCATCGATATTTTCATATTTTATTACAAATCATTCAACCAAACCAATAATTTATAAATAAAAAAATATATATAAATTTATAAAACATTCAACAAAATTTACAATATTGTGGAAAAAATTAATTTATAAATTTAATATTCTTATTTAACCATATAAAATTTTTAATAAGTTACATTAATCATATAGATATACATATCAGGAATATTGTGATGTGTAGTGAATGATAAATCAAACTCTTCTTTCATTTACACTATTAGCGCATCATCAAATTTCCTCACCTGATAAATTAGGTTTGTTTATACCATCAAGATTGATACAGGATTACCCAATTATTTGATGGGTGAATATATTGATTTTTTAAACATAATTAAAATATTTTACAAGCATTAACATATATATTGGATTTTTTATGGATTCCCATAGTAGTGGACAATAATGATTTCTTTTACACAATTCAATGGAACATGGGTCCATGTATAGATCATATGGTTGACATAATTGTGGAGGTTACAGACCAAGTACATGTATAAGAGTGAGTGTATCTCATGTGGGTTTCAATAGTGTTCTGATGTGAGGAGAAGGGAATGGATTGGTCTCCATGTCTTCTAAATACTATTTATGGTCAATTTATTAGGTAAGGATTGTGTGATTTATGATTTTTTTACAATCATATAAATATCATACTAACATGGATATAATATTTTCATTGTTTCCATTCCTAATTAATTGCATATTCAGTACATTAATGTGATTAATGTTTTTTATATTATGTTATTGTGTGTTACTATGATTATAAGAATATATAATATAGTTTATCACCTTATTTATCAGAGCCTCTCTTCAAATAAGAATTATTTTCATTACTTTTTGTAATTATTGGGGTTTTTTGACCCCTTATCTCAGTCTAATATTTTATGGATGACTAAGGATGTTACTAAGTAATATAAATGTATTTCTTTATTAGTCTTACTATTTTGGGTATTCTAGATATATGTAGGAAAAGTAAAATCCAAGGATAGAATTTTGGTTTGTAACTAGACCCTAACTATATGTTATTATGATAATGATTCTATGTAATTTTTTATTACTATTTATACATTTCATTTTTTTAATTGGTTTATTTTTTTAAATGGTTATTTTTTTTGTTTGTGGACTTTTCTATTGGATCCTGGACAGGGTGTAAAAGGGAAAGAATTTATAAACCATGTTAGCTTGAAATATTAATGATTTTATGTAGTTGATGTGTTGGATATTCAATTAGAGATTCAAATATTTAAATAATTACCATATTATTCATTTTATGAATTTTATTTACTAGAATTCCACATAACAGGAATTGATGTTTATGAATTCCCCAATACAAATCTTTATAGGTTGTTGTTTTTTAGATGAATATGGATGTGGAATCAATCAATTTTTGGGGAATTTTGTAATGTGGATACCCAATGATTATTAATACAATAATGTGAATATATGGCTTTGGTTTGGGGAAACCCAATATGTATAGAAACTATAGTATATGTTTTTCTTGATGTAATCAATATTATGGTTTCTATGATGGGAGAATTATGAATTCTTTTCTATTATAACATGTAGGGATATACTATATAGAGTAGTTGGGAGGTCCTAGTGATGATAATATGTGGCAAATAATTATATTCAATTGGGGTATTTCAGCTGAATAAATGAGATCTTTGACCATTATTTCTTGTAATTATTTGTAATATATTAGGGTAACCAATGTTATTGGCGACATATAGGGTAAAATTATATTCTGGAATAGATGTCTTTATGGGGAAAATGACACACATGATGGGTTTCATAATGATATTAATTATGAATAAGGGACTGACAGGGTGTGTATGGATTTAGAAGCACAGTTGGTGCTTTGTACAAGAAAATATTTTAATGCATAATTAAAAGGTTATTTGTTTTTATTGATTATTTTTACTATGATATTGTTGGAGATGAATCATAAAATAATGATTTATGAATTATATTGGGGTATCACAAGGTAGTATTACTATTATGATTCACGATTTAATCCTTAATGGGCATAATTATGTGTTGTTTTGTGGTTTATTAGATTATCTCATACCATAATAATAAAAAATTTGCTCAATATATGTTTTATTGTTTTTGACATGACATACTATTTTATGTAAGGAAATGATATTGGTTGTTAGTTGGGCATCATCATCCTAGTTTGTCAAAATTGAGTTGATAATGGGTGTTGTTTGGATAATTTATATGATAGTGTTACTGGGATTTCAGATCTACTTAACTAAGATAGGTATTCCATGATGAAGATTATTGAAATGTTTTTGTGAAGTGAGATCCATCCTAGTATGAGTATTTGTTTAATAGTTTTTATTTTTTTGTGCGAATTAAGTTATTTTGTTAATATTATATAGATGACAATATTGATAGGTTCCAATATATAATTTTGGGGTATATGAGTCCTTTTAAAATAATTTTATCTTGGTTTTAGACACTAATGGTACTATAGGGATGATCATTCCATGGAAGAAATATGATATGGGATTCACATTGAATAATATGTGAGGAACATTTATATGATTTGGGAATGGCTAATAAAGTCATATTTTTTTAATTCATTATGCTATATTAGTATGATAAAAAACATCATAGAAAACCATTAATGTTTTATTGGTTATAATTACTATTATATTGAGATGTGATCAATTTGGGATTATATCTGTCCATGTTGGATGAATAAATGTCCAAAGGAAAATGATATTTATGTGAAAAAAAATAAGACACTCAACTCATGATAGTGATCAGTTGTGACCCCTCGATGAATATTGAACAAGTCTAATCAAATAATAAATTCTGTGATAGTTCAATTATCCGAGTGGCTTGGGAGAGTATCACAATAATGAAGTGATGGGTTTTTTTGACATTATAAAACCACCAATGGAAGTGTAGAGTAACATTAATTATAATCAATGCTAAAAATAAGGGTTTTTAGGGTAGTATGATAATTAATCCCGAGTAATACCATATGTAAGATAATGAATGGTTGTATGGTTAGCATTTTCATTTTGATGATAATGGAAAATTTAATGGAGATGAGTACAAATTTATGATTCTAACTATGTGGAACATATTTAGAGGAAATTTTTTTATTGAATGGGATAATATGGTTAGTTGACATAACATAGAGGTTTTTTAATTTTTCTGTAGTTCATGGATGATGGTGGAACGAATATTCAATTTAATTGGAAAACAACAAATATGTTTATCCACCATCAGTGATTATATTGATTCAACTCTTTTGGTAACTACTGACCAAGAGTTTTGAGATAGTATTCTCACGGGATGATCGAGTATGTGTTGGGGGAGGGGAATAATGTGAATTATGGGCCTAAATAATATAAATACATATAGAAATTATAATATCTAATACAATTGATATGTGTTATAGGCATAGTCTTATGAAATATTGCACTACAGTGTCGAACATTTATACTTTTGAATAAACCAGTGATAACAAATTTAAGATTGTAACATCACTAAGTATTAGACATGTGAATGTTTTTGATATTTATAAATCATTGTAGAGTTTTTAATAAATAAGTGTTATTGTTTTTGGGTCATTGGGATCTGAGATAGTTAATTTTTGGAACATAATTTCATTATAATATTGATACCAAATTGATTTTTATGTGTTTAAATCAATTTCTGATGAAGATGTATAGATATAAAATTTAGTTGATAGGGATATTTTCATCAGTGAAATCAAGGATGTGTCATGGGTGGCGGGGCGATCACATGTAGTTTTTCAATTTTTAGTAAGGATATGTTAGTATGTGAATTTTTAACATTATTATTATTTAATATTAATTGTGTATTTAACAAAAAAATTATGTCTACTAGTAAGTTATTATGATGACTAATGGATGAGTTGGGGTGTGAAATTACATATATTTTTAAAAAATTTCTCGTTCAATTATGGGGTAAAAGTGAGTAATTTTTAATTGAGTAATGACTATATTAAATTATATTATTATATGGTTTTGATTTTATTTTTTTTATTTTTTATGTTTTTATGTGGTTTTTAGAGAGATCTAATATAGACCAATGAGCTGGTATTCATACATATGTGATGTGGGGGTAGGGATATTATTAGAAAGTTATAGAATCTTATTTTTTCATTTATTTTGGTTTTTTCTAGTAATTTCTATACTATAGATATGTATGTATTGGTTTATAAGGGATAATACCCATATGTTGGGATGTGCCACTGAGAAATCAAACTACTGACCCAAGAGAACGTTACTTGATAAGAAATTCTCATATTTGGTGATTCCATGATATAATATTATGAATTTCAGGAAATTTTCTACTTAATGAGCATGAACTAAGTTTATTTTAGGATTACATATAATCTAACAGAGTTGAGATTTTCAATTTTATTGAGTGATATGTATAAAAAATAATAATCATGATAGGTCTTATGAAACAATTTTGTTAATAAGTGTGAATTTATGGACACATCCTATCACACGGATTCATTACCAAATATTTCTTTTTAAATGTAGTTATTCCTATTGATATCTTGTGATTCCTAAAAATCTGAGTCTAAATTATTCTTAATATAGTAAATTATTATAACCTAGATATTACATTAGATGTTATGACTAAGGCATATTAATATAAGAAAATTGTGTGGCTTAGATATATGAAAATAATTTTATTGGTTATATTATTATTATAAATAAAAATTAAAATCGTTTGAATGAAAATGTAATGTCTTCTTAAATAACTATATTTTTTTTATAAAAAGTGTATTTTTTGTATTTTCAACACATACCATCAATATTATATTCCACTCGGATTATAAAATATGAATTACATAATTATATTTATTGTTTAAATCAAAATTTCAATAATAACTTTTAGTTATTTTTTTTATAATTTTCCAAAAATATTAATTTTTCATTTAATTGTGAAAATTAGTGGTTTTTATTAAAAACAACTATTTTATTTAAATCATTTACATGTTCAATTTTATAATAAAATTGAATACAAATTAAAATTAGTTATATAATATTTTATTTAATAAACATAGGATCATTGGAATAAATTGTATAATAAATTTTAATATAATTATTGTTATACTGGTGATGACTATTCCTTTTTAGAATTGTTATTTTATCACATATATTGGTATGAATTAAAATTATATACAACTAATTATATGAAATTAATATTGTAAAATTGATTTTGTAATTGTAATCATAATACTTAAACATATATAATAATTGTTTTTTACTTTTTTTTATAATTAATTGTACAAATATTGTCAATTAATTACCACTATTAAGGAAAAAACATGTTTATTATGGGTTAAACAAAAAACTATAAGGGATAAAATTTCCTAAAAACATGTATAATACATATTTACATTGAAATTTTGGAACATATATGTTCTTAGGATTGATGATGATTCATTTTGATACAATAAGTATTTTTAAAACATGGGTTTAATTTATTCTTTTAAAAATTTCTAGGTGTTCCCTTCCCCCACTTATTTAAGGAACCATAGACTCCTCTAGTATCCACACATCAAATGAATTTTTAAAATCCAAATTCCGTCTAGAATAATTTTATAAATTCCATCTCCATGACATAAACTCCTTGGATTGACTATAAAATCATTATAAAATTGATTTATCATTAACCCTATAGGGTTTCATGGGAGAAGGGGTATAGTTTTTAATAATGAATATTCATTTTATTTCATCCCCTCTCCTCTTAAAATATTCTATTACTAAACTGTCAATTGTGTTTACGAAATACTCCAACAATGGGAACCGAGGTAACTCATATTCTAACAAATTCTATAATAGATTGATAGAGATATATAAATAATGTTTATATATGTTAATTATGAAATAATTATATATCAATAATAATAAAATCATGTATATATTTGTACTTATTATTTCATTGGAATAAGATAACAATTCTTGTGCATGCGTTTGAATTACTAACTCTATGAAGTGATGTGATTGATTATTATAATAAAGTAGGAATTGATGGTAGAGGAGATATTAAATTAATATATATAATATATATAATATAATTATTATTATTTAATTTTTAGTTACCAATTATCATATGTTAATTTTATTAGTCAAGAAGTCAAAAAAATGTTCTTGTGTATGTATGACTTACCATCTCTAAAAATTGTGTAAGGAATTTCCCTCTCTCTAACAATTCTGAAATATTAAAAAAAATTATATTTGAAATATATATGATATTAAAATAATTATTATCATTCTAGATTTGGTGGATCCATGGTAAATGTAAATTTATTGAAATTAATGAACCAAATAATTTATCTAAAAATGTAGTTATTACAATAAATTGTGATTTTAACAAGGAAGTGTTAACAAAAAATGAAAAAAAGTTATACATAAATAATATATGTTATGAAATATATGAGTATGATCCTATAATATATTTACAAAGAATATATATTTATTATATTCGAGTTTTTTGGAACATATGAATGAACAAAAAATGAGGAATAGGTTTTCAATCTCACATTAACTTCAATGAGATATATTCTTTATTCACCCATTATTTATTTATATAAACTAAGAGATACACATTTTATACTAAAATTATATTTATATTTAAGGTATATAAATCAATATTTTATTATTTATTTCCTGGGGATTATGATTCAAAACATACCATAGTGGGAGGTTTTATGTCACAATCTCATCATTAATCTAGATTTAAGTGTTAAGTCTACCAAGGGGGAATTTTTTGTGTTTATATTTCAAACACATTATAATTTATTATCATATATTTATTTATGTAATTTTTATCTATTATTATAAAATCTCCCCTCTTTAGTAATTAATATTTGTAATAATTGTTTTTTATAATAGATGACATTATTTCACTCTTTAGTAGAAAATCATTTTTCTTCCATTTCCATGATTTGAAGGTGTGTTTTCAAGATTTTTTTCATTATCGAATTATTTTATTAAATAATGTTTTATCCATTTCAGAGATATTTTTAAAAATTAACAAAAACATATTATCGCTTTTGGAATGTGGTATATTTTTTCATTTTTCAATATATGTGAGTGATGTTTTATTTTTAAATTATATGACATATATAGAATTATCAGCAATCATAACCAAAAATTTATTTATATATTCCATTTCATATATACATGATTCATTAACATGGATTATTTTCCAAATATTTTAACTTATTCTAAAAATATAAATTTAATATATAAAAGGTTACTTTCCTAATGAATATTTTTAATAAAACTTTTATGGTATTTTTATTCACAATAATTAATTTACATATTTTATATTACATATGTGTTGTAATGAAAGCATACTTATTTTTATTTTTGGTTCATTTATGACCATTTTGATAGGTATGTAACATTTTTTTTTACAATTATCCATTTGACATTTCATGGTTTATGATTATATATATCAATTAATGGATTCATTAACAAATCATTTGTCATATTTGCAATATGGATTTTTAAATAAATTAGTCTTCCAAAATATTATATGTGGAATACATTTTAATTAGTATGTTATGGGTGTTCCACACTATATCCCCTTTATAGATCAGTCATTCTCATAAGAAGAACTAGGTATGGTATTTTGATGAGGTCATAACCATTTATGTAAGATTTATTCATATGAGGCCTTTAAGGTATTTTTATAATCATTGGAATCATAAATCCCCTCAGTGTTATATTTTTTACCTATATTTATATTATTCTTTTGTTACTTATGATATCCATTGATAGGTTTCAAGATTATGTGACTAGTTATATGAAATTATTTGATCAGAATTAACTTCTATCATCTTATTTTTTAGTGTAATGTTTTTTATTAATTGATATGTGATTTCATTTATTTATTATTCTATATTTATTGTTGCTTATGTATTCTTGACATATTACACTTTATGTATTCACATACTGAGCATTTGAGCTCAACCCATTCTAATGTTTCTTTTCCCCACGACCCGTAAAATGTATTATGAGTAATATGATGGGATTTGATAAATGGAATAGTTATGTTACAACGAAAATATTATGTGTAATTTTAATTTTTCAAATGTATTGCCACATTAAATTATTTATCTGGTTTCCATGAATAAAAAAATATTTTCTTCTTCGGGATTCAATTACTTGTATCTATATTAAATGTAATAATATAACCACATACACTAGCCTAGTAGGGTCTTGGTATTTATATTTGGTAACAAGGTATGTTTGGTAGAAACATGGGTACAAGATTTAAGAAAACATATATAAGATAATATTTACCTTTAAATGAAATTGAGTAAAATACTAGTTATATGATAAAATCTAAATGGTTTGGTAAGGATGATTTGATGAGGATTTTCTAGAAATAAATCATTATACAGATACTAAAAGAGTATGTTTCTTTAGAACGGTTTTATTTTGGGGTAATAACTCCAAACAGGGTTCATTGGACATTGAGTCGTCTGTCACCTAGTAACTAATAATGATCCCTAATACACACCTATTTTAGAATAGATATGTAATATGATTTTGAAAATTAATATTTTTTTTATAAACAGTTATGGAGGGATTAGAAATATTTTTATGATTTCAAAACCATCCCAATGAATACAATTTTATAATTAACATATTAAACATTAAAAATAATTTCAATTATTGTTATCTGTTTCACTATATTTGTGATAACTCATTATGTATTGTAATGTTATAATTTCACCTATTAAATACCATTATTTAGAAATATAAAATAATTAATGGAATGGGATCTCTGTTGGTGTCCATTTTCCATGTATGTATTTATCTCATGAAATTTATAATGAAATATGATATAGAGATCCAGAAAGAACTGATTAAATTATAACTATACATGGGCATTTAACTCAGAATATTACCAATAACATTTCTTGTAGGGAGATTCAAACTATTCGAAGATGTATTCAAATAATATTATAAAAATTTTATATTAGAAACATCCATCATTTAATAGGATTAGTTATTAATTTTTAACTAGTAAATGAAAAAATTACATAGAGAATATATTTCTCAAACATGGTAAGTAAACAAAGGAAGAAGGTTTTCAATGTTGTTTATCATCTCCTAGTTGATGAGGATCAATGGTGGTCATTAATTTAAAAAAAATATAATGAGGTATAATATATTGATAATACAGATTGGAAGGATCATAAGGTACTAATATTGGAAAAATATTCACTTCATGTGCTATGAGAATATATAGAGAGATAATTCCATAGTATACAGCAAATGGATGGTTAATATATATCTATATATGACGAAAATATTTCAATGTTAGAATGGAATTCTATAAAATAAATAAATAATCGAAATAGAAATATTTATATTTTCTAGGATTGTTCTAAACAAAACATTTGATTGGAAATAGTGTCCAAAAGATATCTTCATATGAGAAAAGTTTATAATGTACTACCATTAAAGAGAAATTATTATTAAATCGTCATAGATTTGAATGATTTAATGATAAGATAATTAATGGTGAGAACTCTGGATAAGAAAATATTGAAAAATGGAATATGTAAATATTTTAAATTTTATCATGTTATAAATGGAGAACGAATCATAATAGAATATGATAATTTGAAATGGGAGGTTTCTAAAATTGTGGAGAGAAATTCAACCTTGATCAAGATTTACTAGGAAATGATCAAGATTCAATTTTTCAAAGAATAAACTATATGAATACGAGACACTATTAGAATGATTATCATATGAATAATGGGAATTTCCCCAAAAATTCTTGGGGAGAAAGGATAAGATTTTTGGTCACAACAACTACGGATAAAATCTATAATGATATTGTGGAAGATTTGTTTGTCATATACAGTAATTTAACTAATGGTTTTTATGATTTTTTAAATTTTCAATACATTATATCTTCAATATTTTCCCTGAAAAGATGATATTTCCCTTTCACCATAAGAAGTTATTTTTTAGTCAAGACTTATTGTGGCTGCATCTCCCCAATAAGTACGTTCAAATTAGTTCCAATAATTATACATAAATGTTCCCTATATTCTAGATTCAATATTATAGCTACTTCTTATTTTTCTATAATTCATATTTTGTATTGGATTTAGAAACATTTTATAAAAACTATTTAAATTAGATGGAATGTATGATTAATGATGACGATGTGAAATTCATTATATACATATAGGATAGACCATCATCTGTGTCATTTCTAAATCCACCCTAGTATATATTTTTAATGATATTCTTGTGGAATAAGAATTTACACAAGGAATTTATGCAAAATAAGATATAAATATTGATGATGTACTTATATAAATTGAATATATTATTTTATTTGTCGAGTATATTCTTAGACATCTTCCAATGTGATATGTTGTGGAATCCATTGAGTTAATCCATAATGCAATGCCAATTTGGAAGTCTTCCTATAGAATGGACACAATATGATTAGTGGAGCTGAGGAAAAAACTACAAGAGATGTGCCATAAGTTCGTTACACATCCTACTATTTCATATAGGGGAAACCATATTCTATTAGTTATGATATAGAGGGATATAAAAGGTAGTCCATTGATTATATGGAAACCAATGATATTATGATAAAAAAATATGTATCTTCTACCTCACATTGAATATTTATTAGAAAAACTACCAAGAGAACCATATTTATGAAATATTGATATTCTTTTGGGGTGTCATCAATTAGATGTAATGATAGAATATATTACGAAGATAATATATCAAATGGGGTATGGAAATTATGTGTTTGTTGTATTTACATTTGTATTGGCAAAGGCTTACTCCCTCTTCATGGATCAAATGAATATATTTCCCAAATAATATCATCATAATTTTTTAGTTTTAATTATTTACGGTACATTGGTTTACACTAATACCTATTCATCCCAATGGAATAACGTCATGATCAATATTGAGACAATTATATTAAAAGGGATATATTGGAACTATAGGAGGTGTGAATTATGAATATGTAATGATTCTTTCAATGACACTATTATCTCCAAATATGTAATATCATTTTATCCTATGATGTAGAAGAAATTCCACAAATGGCCTTCACCAATGTAAATATATAAGTTACATAGTGTCTCTATTTTTGTAGTTTACTATTGAATTTTTTTTAAATCATTCCACAATTATATATTACTTTAACAGATCTTACTTGAACAAAATATGTATATTTTTAGATAAAGGAATGTAAAAAAGGATTTGAAGAGTTTATGTGGATATTGGTGAATGAACTAATTTTTAATATACCACAAAGAATTTAAGGGATTATAATATATAGTGATTCGCCTAAAAAGAGACATGGTTGGGACTTTATATAAAATGTTAATGTCAATAACTATGTATCACATAAATAAAAGGTTCAAGATCAAATCAATCTATCCCATGATCTAGAGATGGTGGTTGTAATCATTGTATTCCAGATATAGGTACATTATCAACGTGGTTAAAATAGGTAGAGATATAATAGTCAAGAGAGTTTTGAAAACATATTTTCTCCAAAATATATCACAATATGAAAAAAAAATGGATAGATATACTCATGTTCTAGAATTTATGAATACACTACTACTCAAGAAAGGAAAATATGTTAGTAGATACACTGATCTAAAAAGATAATGGATACTTGACCTAAATAGGGATATAAAAGGATAATTTGTTAATTGATTTAGTAAATATGGATCTATGAATTATTAGGGATTTGGAGACATCACTGTTTTTTCAAATAATTTCCAACCCATAATTTTTTAAAATAAAAAATGTACTCATCATGATGATGAGATTCATTAAATAAAAAACAATTCCATAAATGATTCTGAATTGGAATAAATTATATTTTAAAATGGATTTATAAAATTTGGAATGATTATATGTGTTACATATATACCTGAGTTGAAAATGAAATTTTTGGATCATACTCATAAAATATATTTCACTATAAAACAATATATTTGAATTATAAACAAATATTTTGATGAATTGTCTTTTGGGATAGTATGATGCATAATATAGGTGATTATGTGTGAAGATGTTTGGTTTTTTATTAGGTGAAGTAAAAGTGACCTCATCCAAGAGAATCTATGATACATCGAAAAATTTTAATGGTGAAATGGGATGACATTAACATGTTATTTTACATTGTATTAATATCTACTCCTTATAATAATGGTGGAATATGGGTTATTGTTGATATCCATACAACATATTCAAATTTACATTTTATAAGGGATGATTTATCTCTTCAAAATATACACAAATCTATATAAATGATATTGTAAGATTTTATAGAACAACTTATTCAATTTTTTTAGGTCAAGATCCAAAATTTAAAATGAAATACTAGAGTAGTCTTTTTGAGGATCTTGACACTGATCATCATTTTAGAACCACTTATCAACAACAAAAACATTGGAATTATGAATGTACTATTCAGAAATTATAATATATGTGGATTTCAAATTCAATTTTATTTCCTTGTTTGTGTGATTAGTTTTTTACTTCTCATACTATTCACTTATAAAAAAATCATTCATGTTTTGAAATGTTCATATATGAATAATAATATTGTAAGAGTCATCATACTCAAACATATTGCATGGATGTATAGGAATGGAAGCCTTTGAGCCAAGGACATATGATGGAAACAATGGAAAAGGTAAATACTATTGAAATACACACTAAAGAATCTCAACAATGTAGATGAGCTATGTTGATAACTTCATGAATGGTTTTAAATTTCAACTAAGAGATTTGATTTTCATGAAATAATATCTTCTAAATTCTATTACAATGTTTGGTAAATATGTATGACTAATACCTAAAAATATTATACCTTTTTAGATAATAGAAATAATTTTAGTGGTGTATTTCCAATTGTAAATGCAACCAATTATCTTTAAAGTGCCTTATATTTCCATATATAATTATTAATGAAATATATGCATAACCCAATGGATGTGGTTACCACTAATGAGACAGAGTAAAACCTAATATATATGATTATTAAAATAATATCTTGATTATATACATGATGAAAAAAGATTCGATAAATCGTACAACATGGATAGTAAAGTAATTTGGATCAATCAATAGATATAAGAGGTTACATGGGATTCTGAGGTAGTTATAATTAAAAACTTCACATATCTATTCATCAAGTGACATTCTAGAAATTACAAGCATTGAATTTTTTTCTGGGTGGGGGATGATTTTGATACACTATTACATTACAATATTATAATTCTTAAATGAATTTAATCGCATTGATATATTATGATACATGAAACATAGATTCTAAATGAATATTAGTATAGTATACCATTAAAACCATGACATTAAATTCATAGTTAAGAATATCACTTACTAAAATATGAAATTTTTATGTTTTACACATTTAATAAAAAATTTATTTGTCATAATATTATTTAAATATCAAATAAAAATATTTTAAATGACAAAGAAATTATTTTTGAAAAAACTACATTTGTTTCTAAAAAGGGGAGATATTTTGTTTTAAAAAATTATTTAAAAATAAATTTATATTTATTATAAGAAATTTATTATAAAAAAATAAGATAATTTTCGAAATCATAATACAAAAATTATCTTGTAGATATTTTTTTAATAATTTTCAAAAAAGATTTATTTAATGATCAATACTTAAAAAATAATAGTTCTTATTAAAAAATGCATTTTAAGTATAATAATTATGAACATAAATTGGGTTTTAATATTTTTTATTTAATGCAATTTTATCAATTATAACATAATTAGTCATATATTGGTCATTTTATTCAATATTATGGTCAAAGATGATGCAAGAACGTTTTATACTTAATAATACATTAAATTTAGAGACAAATTTTTTCGGTCATGCTACAGGTTTATTTTAAATTTTTTTAACAATTATATGGAATTAATTATTTAAAAATAAATTTCATATTTTTCATTAAATTATTTAATATTATGCAATATTATCAAAGAATAATTTTTTCCACAAACCTTATTTGAAATATTAGAATCTAATTATCGTTTTTTTGGTTACAACAAGTTTAGCATTTGTTAAACTAAGAAGCATTAGGTTAAAATGATTGTAAAACATGTGCAATTCATAATTAATGTAGATATATATACCATTTCTCACCATGTAATGGAGAGATATAAACATTTATACTAATATTAAATGAAATATTTGTGTATAGATTATTATTTTCATAAATTCCTCACGTGTCCTTCCACATACACATAAAAACCCCCCCTATCATCTCCCCTTAACACATCCAAATCACTTTTCATAAGTCCAATACTTATAAAAATCAATTAATTACATCCATCCCCAGGACTAAGATTCTATGGAATGATCAGAAAACCAATCTATTAATGCTTTGGGTATAATCCTAAAAAAATCTATCTAAAATAGTTATAGTTCATAAACACGCATCTTATTTTTATTTCATTTTAAATTAAACTAAAATAACATACATCTATTATAAATTAATGAAACCATTTTTTATATACTAAGATATTATTATGTTAACTTCTAAACTAATATCCATAACCACTCCCTACCAATGAGAAATAAAATCATCTGTCGTCTGTATGGAGAACTTCTCCATGATGAACAAAATTAGTTTGTTCTTAATCAACATAAATAATGGATTCATGTAATATCTATATATTATATTTAGTATGTAATTAAATTTTTATAATAATAATATAACATCTACCATGTGACCTTCCAATATATAGTAAAATGATAATGTTACATGTGTGTATGTGTGGACTACTACCTCCATGTTGTGATGTTTTTTCTTTTTTCATATTATTTTTCAAATGTATATATATGAGGACATAAATTATTTATATATATGGTCCAATAATTATTTTTTAACATTTAATTAATATTTTTCTTTTATTTCCTTCTATCTATCTTAATGCGAAATTAGCATTCTTGTGTACATATGTCATACCATCTCCATAAACTATGTAATTCATTTTTCTATTTATAACATTTATAAAATATTTAATTAAATATATAATTAATAAATTTTATATTTATATAATGATTAAATTTCTTGTGATGATGGAGTTATGATCAACATACAAGGACCAAAACATTCAAAATCAAAACATATATGAAAAAATAAAAAATAATTACCTAGAATAGAATTTTAATAATTCATTGTAAATAAAATGGAGATAAAATGTTTTTAGACAAAAATATATGATGTGATATATATTTTTATGGTTTTTAATAAATTTATAATAAATATATTTTTCATACATGTGGGTATCATAACCATACGATTGAAATCATACATGGGGTAAGGGATTCCCTTCAATGTTTTACTTCTATGAGTCATATAAAATATTCAAACCTTATTTATTTTGTGTGGTGTATATACTATCACATTGATATTCTATTAAATTAATATATTTATCATTATGTTTTTTATTTTCCATTTTTGTTATTTCTTTTTTTAGGTTTATGATTCAAAAGTTAGATTAATGGAAAGGGTTTATTTTACAGTCTCATCATTATATGATATTCTTTTTGTCGTAGTATCCCATTAGTGAAATGTTAGATAATTATTTCATATACATAATATATTATCATCTAATGTAGTTATTAATGAAAATATCATGTTACATTAACATTTTATTTCTCTTTGATATATAAGATTATAGATGAATATTTTCAATAAAAACACTGTTTATGTATCTCTTATGTTGAAAATCCTTTGATTACAATAAGTTGTAATAAAAAAACACCACCACAAGATTATCCATGTGTCGAGGGAATATTGTTTTAATCATGTAAAAAACACTATTCGTGCATTCATCATCCCACTCAAAAATATGAAGAAATCATAAAGAACATATATTATGATGAAAGAACTAGTATCCCATATTGGAAAAAACTAGAAATAAAATACCAAAACTAACGAAAATAATATGACATGCCAATTTAGGTATTAAGTCTATAAATTAAATCCCAAAATAAATACATGAATGAGTTCCCCAAGTGGGTGTTAAATTATGTCTCGTTCCATAGTCCATGCTCCATCCCTTGTCATCCATCTAACACAATATCATTCCTCTTAACATATGAAAAACATTTTTTTGGTACCAATCAGGAAGCCTGAGTAGGGTGTCAGTTAAACTTAGTAGGGAATAAAATCGAATCTAAAACAATATATATTCAATAGAAAGTGTATGAATTTTTATAATTAAATAATTACAATGAATAAGGTAATAACCATCACTTTATCATTTAATCTATATTTAACAACATATACCACTTGGTTCCCATTGACACTGATTCCCTATCTCCTGCTTAACCTCATGCGAGATCCCAAAGTATGATTAAAAGACATAATAACTTATTATTACATTATTAAAAACAATTTAATTAATACCTGAATTCCCATGGTACCATTCACACGTCACATATTAGAATGCCCATGTTCACATTCATTAATTAATAACTAAATGACCATGTTCCCATTCATGCCATACACATTATAACGACCATGTATTGATTAATTATTTAACCACAAAATGGACATGTTACCATTATTTAATTAAAAAAATGACAATGTTATTATTCATACATTACACATTATAATTACAATGTTCCCATTCTTTATTTCCCAAAAAAATTACCATTTCACCATTCATATCTTCCACATTATAATGACCATGATCCCATTCGTTATTTCACAACTAAATTACCATGTCACATTTTATAACACATTATAATGACCATTTTCCAATTCATAACTTGTAATTAATTAAACATATAATATTAAATCAAATATCTATTACTAATTTAACAATTAAAAAAACATAACAATTCCATTGGATAACTAAACAATTAACTAATCATATTCTTAACATTAATTAATTAAACAATTAATTAATAACATTGATTCCTATAGTAAATTCATATATAAAATACTCTAATATAATTTCATATTAATTCAAAATTTAGTTAATCAAATTAATCCACTTAATTAATTCTTCAATTAGATTATTACATTAAACGCATTAATAAATTCATCGATTATAGAATCAGTATACATAAACTCTAAATCACATAATTAATACACAAAATAATAATCTCAGTAAAAATATCAATATCTCATATTTTATTCATTAATTAATAATCTCAAATAAAAAAACTCAATACCTTATAATTAATAACAAAATTAATTATCACAATATAAAATTTCAAAATTTCAAAATTTCTCTTTTTCTAAATTAAATACTTTACCAAATTATTTCATTAAATCAAGTACAAAAGTTATAAATATATAATATAAATTCTATATTTACATAAATTTAACATATATATTGAATTTGGGATATGATTTTTATAACACCTACCTCTATTTTTTGATTGATGATTACACAATATAAATCCATAAATCAGTGGACTAATGATGTAGAGTGATATATGTGTTGAAAGAATAAATAAGGATCAATGAAAAAAATCTCTGGAATATATATATATATATATATATTATAATATATCATATCAACTATACTAGTTCTTGATCGAAACAGAAATAGGAAGTACAACCCATAAAAAAATGATAGAAGAATGGGAATGTAGTCAACAAGAAACCATTTATCCTAAATGGTAAATGCCTTATAACCAGACATTGATTCTCCATGAATCAAGGTCCCAGGGCCTTGTAATGTGTCATTTGGGATCTTAAATCATTAAATAACATCCAAGGTAGAGTTGGGTTGATTTTTGGGGTTTATTAAATTTTAAAAAAATATTATTTCTAATAAGATTACTACTCTATGTTTGTTGGGCCTTGGCACATGGATTCCCTTAATGGGGTTCATAAGTTACATTCCTCTTTAATAGTGGTTAATAGTTACAAATAAAGATGTATATGTATTGAAAAAACATATTAATCTATGAAAATAAATACTTCTCAGGTTTCATGGTTTCTTGTGCTACAACACACAGTTAGGAAAAACCATTTTCAAACAATGCACTTCCCTATTTCTTCCATTTTTTCACAAATTTGCACACAAAACACCCAAAAATTAAATGAAAATGAAAATTACTCCACATTAATCAAAATAATATGTTAAATAAATCAAGATTAATCTCCATAAATTGTTTAGATATTAAAAACAAGGATAAAAATAGGTACAATAGACTATTAGATGAATGTCCCACTAAGTAAACATAAACAAAATCTCTAGTAAAACTGTGTATCATATACCTAAGAATCAATTATAACTGATGGATAACAACATAAAATTAACAAAATTTCCAAATCCTTAAAATAATTAAAATATTAATGTTATATGATACTCATTTTTTTAATCAAATGGATGGAATAAATCTAACATCATATTTGGGAAAAATGTATAAAGAATCAACAATGATCATATCAAAAAAGAATAAATATTATTGGTTTCAAATGATTGTAACTTTTTCAGGTGACTATCAAAAAGAGACAAAGGAGATGAAAAATAAAATCAAGGTATGAATTTCACATATAATTGACCACCCAACATCAATGATTTGACTATATAGTGGTAAAGAATGTGTATAATTGATCCCCCAAAACATGGGTTAATGACAAAAATCACCATCCAAAAAATCTGAATGAATGTCATTATAAAATAAATTATGAATTAAAAACTATTGAAGTTGGCCAAAAATATGAATTAGTGTAAGGTACATTCCATATCCACTATATAATTTGTAATTTTCTATTCTAAACACTATTTTATATCATTGATGTTTTGCAACATCATTAAATACATACCTCAAAACAGATAATAAATTATTAGTGAAAACTCAAGGTAATAATGATTTCATTCCATGTCTGTAACCCCACTAAATTTATGGGGTATATAAATTTCATTTTATAAAATCTTATTATACTCAATTTCATGAAATTTTATATGATTTTGAGAATTAATTTGATTTTACTCTTATAAATCAAATTAATTGAGGGGTTGTGAATTAATATATAATGTGTCAAATAATAAAATATCCATTTATTTATTAATTAATTACTATGAAATCCATTATTTATATATTAATTCCATTAAACATGTTTTCATACACAATCATGTTGAGTATTTAACATACATTTTTTGAATGAAACACAATATTAGGGTCATTCTTATTCATAAAAAAGAATTTGAGGAGAAAATATAATTATAAATTATATCTTTAGTCATGTTTATTATATGTATACCATTGAAGTGTTATATTACTATGCGATAATCAAAATTAGTAGGATGATTTTTTTAGTGTGAATTTATCACCTCATTTTTTATTATATGTTTCTCCAGTAATAATTATTGACTTATTAGCCTATTTAAAAAACAACTAAAAAAATAATTAAGATACCTTTTTTAATATAAAAATATAAAAATATTGGATAAATATATTTCAAAAATAAATAATTTAAAAATTATGACAATTACAATTGAAATGAATCAAAAAGGTAATTAAAATACCACAAAAATCATTATTATGATGGATCCATGAAGATCCTAACCTTGACTTTAATTATGGAAATTATTAATATAATTATAAAAATATTATAAATATTTATAGATTGTAAAATTACGTAATTTATTTTTGAGTATATATAGTAATGGTATTTGATCATTATATAAATGGGTATTGGGGGGTAATAAGGTCATTATTTGATTGATGTAATATTAACATTAAATAGGATGGTATAAATATAAGTTGTAAAGATCAAATGTTTTAAATGGATATTTCCATCTTCTAATTATGCTGTATAATAACACGAAATACAATCATAATTAACTAATAAGTTATAGGTGACCCTTAAACATAATTTTGTCACTTCTGTGATTTGAATATCAAAAATCTAACGTACACGATTGCAATCAGTATGTTATTTGGAGTTCGATAACAAAAAATATATTTTATTTAATTGTAACCTACCAATATTAATAGTAACATAACCTTATGAATATTTTGATAAAATAATTAATATTAATCTTACCTAAGATACTATATAAATAAAATTCATGTGAATGTAAGATATACCTATATCTAGGAATAAAAAAATAAATGTTTTAAAAATGGTATTATTCAAATAAATTATGATATTAATTAAATATAAAATTATTCATATTTAGAAAATTACTTTTGAAAAATGGGTTCCATTTTTTTATTCTACACATCATAAAAAATTTGGGTGGATTTTTCTAAAAGACATAATTTTTTGATGAATAATAAAATACGATAATTCACAATAAATGCTAAAACCTGAATTTATATATCATGCTTCTATCATGGATGATGTAAAGGTCTATTGGTTTTAAGTCACAATAATTTATTACTATTTTATATTATGGATTCATCAATATGGGTTTTCTTATTGGAAAATAATAAACTAATTATTTTAATATTATGAAAACTTTCTTCCCCTCCACTAAAAATACCACCCAACCCTACCTCTTATCTTAAATCCTCTCAAGCATTTTTCATTGATAATATTTTTACCAAATATCTCCTAAAGATCCTACATCATATCCATAATCCCATAGTCTATTGAAAATACCCAAAACACTTTCCTTTTGTAGGATCTCACGTAATTTTTATTCAAGAATTTAAATTCCATTTTTCTTTTCTTTCTTTTACATTGCAATTTCATTTATTTTCTTTTATATACTTACCAATCCTCATCCTAATGTTATGAAAACTCATGTACCTGAAATGTAATTTAATTTTGTTATTATAATGGAATATGTTATCATCATCCCCCCTTTACTCTTATTTTATTTTAATAGTTATGACAAACTCTGAGGTATGTTTGTTTACCACATTCCAGGATGATGGGTACTCAATTTCAATTACCGTCTTCAATTAAAGTCAATTAACAATTTTCATGGTCAAAACATATAATTTTAAATGTATTATGTCTGATATTTGTTTCTAAAATTGTTTTGTACACATGGTTTTGGGATTATAAAACCAAATATGTTCTTTGTGGTAAAAAACTGCCAATAAACCCTAATGGTCGTCACTAATGTTTTATATAATGATTAAAATCCACTCTAGGTAATAAAATTAAATTTTCAACCATGTAAACTTTTGTATGATAAATAATATAATTTAACATAATTTTTGGAAGAACACCCCTGTCATGAATGTTTTTCTAAACATGAACAGAGTATTAAAAATAATGAATGCAAACAGACCCGAACGATGAAATTGAACCATACAACCAATCAAAAATATCATTAATGAACACAAAAAGGTTTTATTAAATCTTTTAATAATCGAATAGGTTCTTTAATAATTAATTAATTAACCTAATTTTATTATTTAGGTCATTAATATCATGTGGAGAACACCATCAGACTTATGGTAGGGGATCCTCTCCATTTTACTTTTATTGAATTATGTCCTCTATGATATGTCATTTTATGTGTAATACCCAATGATGGGGTATGATTTATCACATCCCCCTTAATTTCCTCATGATTTATAGGTGATTAGAAACCTCTTTATCTCCCATTAATCCCACTTAAGTGCACTTGATATGATGCTAATAATCCGTATGGAATTCTTCCTGAACATCCTTTATTCCTTCAGGTTGGACTATCATTTATTTTTACCAAAATGAAGTTGTTTTTTATTTTTATTTTCAACCTCTATATGATATATAAATTCATGAAACATATTCTTAATGATTCCACATTCATTCTATTTATTTTGAATATACATGATTTTATGTGAATCATTCCTCGATACATCACGATAAGCAAACTCGTTTTAAGGGAACTTCCCAAATTTTTATGCAATTTGAAATGAATTGTATCCTCTATTTTAAGTCTCCATTGTCTTTATAAAATCATTATTTTTATTATGAAATCCTTTTTCACTTATTTTTTAATTAAAAATTGTGTTCCCATATCTATTTCAAATGCTCTATAGATTTTCCAAAAAACAGCACAAAAATGTTTCAAATTCTAAAATTTATGAAATAAATTTCATTCATGCTGTCACCTATATCTGAAATCACTTACCATGATATATTCCTATTTTACATTATGAACCTCCTTGTATGTTCTAACTCTTTTCTTCTACAGAAACTATTATGGTACCCCCATTGGTTATGCTTTATGTCATGATTGAAGTAACAAAATCATTCCATGGGTTACCTTTATGATCAAGTAATATTGAATATTAATGATTCATTATGTGGAAAAATATTCATGAAATGTATGATGGGTGTGCCCAAATAGATCTTCAACGTATTAGGTAATGTTTAGTATCATGAGATGTTATGTGAAACGGTCTTGGTGGTTAGCATTGTCTTGTGCTACTATGTGAAACAATTATAGAGGTTAGCCTTGGCTTGTGAAACATTGGGAAACAATCTTATCGAATAGCCTTGACTCATAATAAATCCTTGTTTTATGTTATACCACATTTCTATGATTGCATGTTTAAATGAACCTATGATTATATGTTAGGATATGTTACATTCCTTTTAATATCAGAATGTCATGGGTTCTATCTGATGTTCTAATGCTTTGTTCTGTTTGGTTGTTCAAATAATAGGCTTTTAGATCATACATTTGTTTTTTCAATCCCATTGTTATCAAATTCTTATGTATCTGCACAATGTTATATAGTTTCTAATTATGGATTTTAAATAAAATGTAGTTTTTATAATGTTAGATTATGTACCTAGTCATCCAAGATAATAGACTTTTCGATCCTTATATTGTACTCTGATGTATAATTATTCAGACAACCATGTAATGTTATATGTGAAAAGGATAGAGTAATTATTTTTGGTATTAGATGATGGTCTAGTTAATTTTGGAGATTGGGAATAGAGAAATTTAATCTGAACCTTAAGGATGAGATAAATTATGAAAAACATCCCTAAATTTGTGTATGTTTATAATAAGTGGTTTATCAATAAAATACATCATTTAGTGGATACAAATAGCTAGTGGAGGTTTTTTAATAGATGTACCTAGGGGTGAAAACTCTGAAAAGGTGTTTTGGGCCTGACCCAGGATATCGTGGTACACGACAACGAGCCTTAATGTACTCTTGGTTTGACACACTCAGGGGATATTCCTTGGTAATGTAATGATATTAGTAAAAACCATTATAAAGGAAATAAAAAATCCCATAATAATATATGTTATGAAATAGATAAATGATAACTTAGATTTTATCATAATGAATAACATGATATGATATACACCTCCTCTAGAAGTTTTTCCTTTTATGTTCATAAGATTTCTTATGGACAATAACTAATTATTCAAGACCTATAATTGCAATTTATTTTTCATAGTTAATGGAGGGATATAAAATAACACATTCCAATATCCAATGTGATAGGAAATGTGAATATTTCTCTTATTGTATTATTTATATGATGGGAATGGGTGATCAAAACTATATTAAAATATATTCTCTGCTAGATCATGTTACGGATAATTAATTTAATCATGTGAATCATCATCCTTCTCCATGTAAAGGGAAGGTTCTCATAGAATCCATAATGTGGAAAATTCCTCAAATATTTAGCATATCTATAGATCCCCTCTTCACAGAACAATGTATAACACCATTGAAATTCTATTCATATTCCTCCTATTCTTGGAAGAATGCAATGATGTACTGGCGGTCTATCATTTTGATGGGGAAGCATATCATTGGTGGACACTGATCAAATATATTAATTCCCAAGAGGAAATTTATTCCATTTATTAAGATGAATTCAATAGGATGTTTTTCAATAAATATTTTCATAAAACCCTCCATATAAAAGATGTAAATAGAGTCTTTGGTGTCAATAAGAAGGAATACGAGTCTATTAAAGTGTAGGGAGAAATCATTAAAAGTCTTACAAGGTATTCCTCTGGATTTTTCATGAACACGAAAATCAAGGTGGGTCACTTCTTTGACAAGATAATGCTGAGTCTACGAAAGGTGTTAATGATTCAAGACATTTAAAAATATGAGTAGATTGTCAGCTGTGCCATCGTAGATGAAATAGAGATTTGGTACTATCAGTGGTTTCATTGGATCGGTGACATGAAGCGAAAAATGGAGAACAACATTGGTGTTTCAACAAAACAATTCCCATGATGGAAAGAAGCTCGAATATACCACTTATAATATTTTTGGATAAAGCATCTAGTTATCTATCATAAGTCAACCATGAATTGATAAATATGTGCAAATCTAGGACACCTTGTCAAGAACTAATGAAGTTGTATGAAAAAACCTAGTAATATTGAAGAATAAAATATGGTTCAGATCAACACTCAGCCAGTGGAGTAGAGTTACAACTATAAATATCTTGAGAATTATGAAAAAAATTTCCATAATTCAAGGTTTTTCAGATTAAATCAACACCAACCTCCAAGGAAACAATTATGGTAACATGCTATCACTATTACTGAGGTGGATCTAGATATTGATGTGTTGACTGGTCTTCTAGTTATTCATTCAATAATAAAGAATGTACTGTTTGATTCTAGTATTTTAATTTTTTTATCATAAATTTTTAGTATAACTATTCAAACACCACCTCAAAATATGAAGGATATGTTATATGTGCATGCAAATCATTTTTTTCCATTTTTAAAGGCCGGTTTAAAGGGGGACTGGTACCCCAACATACAACCTGCAAATAAGAAAGATGAACCTTAAACAACATAGAACATGACAACATTATAGATCATAATATCCATAATTGTCTCCAAAACCCATGCAGGGTTCTTCTTCTCCCGTAGATGACTCCCACTCTAGATGCCTAAAAAAATTTGAACATTGAACCCGACTTCTAAGCTGCTCCAGTGCAGGTCAGTCAGGTGAAGCATCTTTGACAACTCATCCCTTTTTCAAAGTAATAACCATGGATTATAACACCACATTGGTAAATTATTTTAGGCTGAACCTCCCAACAAACCATTTCATACATCCTTTAGTGGAGTTTGGTGTTATGTTGGGCATGGATTGGCTATCATTATACATATCCCACATCAACTCTCAGGAATGGGATATCTATCTTCCCATATTGAAGCATTGTATGATTCATTACTTGTGTAAAGAGGAATATGACTCTCCTATAGAATCATCATCTCATGTTTGTATATTACTGCCTTATGAGAAATAATATCAAGCCCAAATTATTTATACAAAGGAGAGAATCATTCTTGAATACATGAAAATCATGATGGATTACAATAATGTATTCACAAAAGAGTTTTAAGGTCTTCCTCATGAGCGAGAGGTTGATTTATCAATTGGGAATATTCCTAGAAGTCTACCTATATCAAATACACCTTATATAATATCCACCATAGAGATGGTGGAGTTGAAGCTGATGTTGAAAGAGAATGTGGAGAAGGATATTATATGATGGAGTGCTTCAACATGGGGGGCACCAGTCCTCTTTATCAAGAAGAAGGATGGATCAATGAACGTCTTCATTTATTATCATGAAATAAATAAATTCATGATAAAGAAAAAATATCACCTTAAACATATATTTGACTTGTTCAATAGTCGTTGTGGGTCCAATTACTTCTAAATGGTAGACATTCGATAGGGATATCACTAATTAATGTTGAGGAAGGGAGATATTCCCAATACTACCTTTCGAACATGGTATGGATAGTATGATTTCATAGTGATTCCCTTCAGACTCACTAATGGTACATCAATTTTCATGGATTTAATGAATAAATCATTTTGAGATTACCTGGAATAATATATTTTATTGTTTGTTGATGATATTCTGATGTACTCCATGAGCTAGGATGAACATGAGGATAATTTTAAAATTGTGTTAAAGACATTATAAAGGGGTAATTTGTATGAAATGTATAGTACATGTGAGTTCTGGAAGGAAGAATTATCATTATTGAGGAATGTTATCACCATCAATGGGATATTTTTCGACTATTCTAATACAAAAAAAATGAAATGTTGACCTAGGCTAACATATTAAACAGTGATATGTAAATTTTTGGGTCTATCTTGATTTTATTGATGATTTGTGAAGAACGTTTTAGGATTTTAAAACCCAGTGCCCAATTTTTAATTAATAAAAATCAAATTTTTTGCCATGTGAGTTAAGTACATCCTGGATATTATTTTAATAAATGAATATTTCAAAATATGCCTCTACTCCTTTCATTATATAGATCTTTCCACTAGTAAATTCATCAAAAAACAATACCATATTTTATATAAAAAACTAAAACTAACGCTAAAAATTTTTTAAAATAATAAAGGTTTTTATATCAAAAAAATCCCATAGATGAAAGCTTCAAAATAGGAAACATGAATCATTTAAAAGGAAAAACTAATTGTTTTTACAGTATTATTTTATGTTTTATTCATATTATACATATATAAAATCTTATATAATAATACTAATATAATTAAATAGTTATTGTTAGTATAAATTTAATTTATAATGATTATGGACTTACTATTATCTCCCATCCTTGGATTCATTAAAAAAATCCCCCATGATGCATGTGATATATTTCCTCAATGAGAGACATATTCAATTTTTCTTCAATTTCAAACATGAATAGTTATTTGACTGTATTTAATGAAAAAATATGATATTTATTTCATAATTATAGTTATTTTAAAATAAATCCATAATATTAATTATATTATGAATATATGCTTATTGTAAATTTTATTTATTGAATTGAGTATACAGAAACTCTTTTTTAAATTTGAATCTAAATTTTACGACATATTAATTTGTTTAAATATTTTGTTATTTTAATGAAAAATTGAATATTTATCATTATTTTGGATATGATGATATATTTATATAACCCCAATAATCATAGCCAATATTCTGTTGTTTTATCGATGAATAACACATAGGGTCCAAGGAGTGAAAGTACTATAAAATCAGTGAATGAAATATGATAATAAATAAACTGTAAAAATGAACTATATTTTAAAATTTTCATAAATAAATTATTTTATTAACTTGTTTTTTTTATTCAAGAAGATATATTCAAACTCTAAGTGAGTTGGTAATTGTTTTAAGGGTTTCTTATTATTGATTATTTATACAAGAGAAAATTTAAATGTACATGTATAGTTTATTATATATATTTTATGAATTTACACATCAAATATTATATTACAATTATATTTTACTAATGATAATAAAATTTTCAATTCAATTTCTATCATCCAAGTTGTTAATATACAAATGTTAAAAAATTCATAATGATTTTTTAATCATAAATACACTTAATTGAAACATGTTTCCAATTTAAATATATATATTTAATATTTAACTAATATAATTCATAATTTAAATTTCACATATTTAATATATATATATATTAATTTAATTTTATATTTCTTCCAAAGAGAATAAGAAATTGGATTTTATTTTAAATTGTGTAAGGAATTATATTATATATCTATTTTTAAATGTTTTGAATTCATATAGAAAAATATTTTTCAACCATAACAATATTCAATATATTGTTTCAATTATGTTTTTTGAGAATTTAAATGTTTTTTAAGAATAAATTTCAACAATCATTGAATATATTTAAAAATGTTTTACATGTATCCTCTAAACATTTTAAATGTATGTCACATTTCATTTTAATTATATATGGGTGAAAATATTTTTCATTAAATACATATATATTGTTCACATTTTCCATTATCATGTATGTTATTTAGTATTCTTATTTGATTCCTTGTTTCCATGGGCCTTCGATGAAAATAATATTCCCATTTATTATTTGATGTTTTCATTTTGTAAATGTTACCTAATGAAAATGATATTTATTCTTAATTTTGAAGACATAGTTACAATGCTTTTATGTAATTATCTTTTATACATGAAAAAAAATATTAATGAATATTATGATTCACTAGGGTTTTGTTCTACTATTACTATCTATGTTATTTATTTTTATTTCATGTGATAATGTTTTGATAGAATTTTTAGATAATTGTTTATCATCAATAGGTTAATATACTGATGCAGAAATAACTAATTCTCTTATTTTATTAAGAAATTAATAGTTGTGTTATTTCCTTATATAATGGGTTGGGTTATATATGACCATCAAATACATCATTTAGTTTTGTTTTTATAATGAGATAATTATAGAAACTTTTTATGAATTATTTATTTAATATCGAAATCATGTTTTCATTTATACACCCTTATGTTTTAAAAATAATATAGTGATACATGATCAAATAATTTTTTTAATATTATTATGAGTGTCCCACACTATTATTGCATATTCTTATGTGTATTTTGTTATCTCATGACCTGTGGTTATTGATTCTATTATGAAAAATTTAAATTTTAAACTATTTACTTCCCTAGATCATACTATATTATATTTATTTTTGGTATAAATATCATATACATTGTATATGAATATAAATAATTCTCTCATACCCTTATTTTCATCATATGGAAGCATATGAAGTTTGAATTATCTCATATTTTTACACCAATTAACCATTTGATATCTCCCTTATAATGATTCCATTTCCCTATGATATGAATAATTTAATTATATATGATATTATTATAATTGAATAATGTTTATAGAATTATTGGGAGACAAATATGTCTTATATATAAAGGATATATTTTTTGTTACAATGGTCAAATGACCATTGGATTCAAGTTTTGTTATTTAATTAAATTTATTATATCTATATAAATATAAACCAAAAAGGTACTAGGTATGAATGTGACTCAATAATAGTTAGTAATTTTTTAATTATAAATGGTTAAATTTGTGGTTTCATTAGTTGGTATCAAATCCAAAATTATAAAAATTTAATTTTAGTGATGAATATTCATGTTTGGGTCTGGGATGACTCATATAATTCGCATTTTCATCCTTGTGTTGTATGAAATATTTTACCCCGTCCACTCAAAATCTCTAATTCTATTATATTGGTCTAATGGGGGGTATTATATATGATAATTATAATATGGGTTGATATTTATGTATAAATTCAATTAATAAATCAAGAACATAATAAGAATAAATATCTAACAACCCTTATAGGAATATGTTTTAATATTCCCTCATAATGAGATGGTATTTAAATATATTCCTTTTCTTTATCGCTTTCATTTGAGAAAGATATTCATGCTCTTATTTTAAGAATATAAGTACATGAAAATGATATTCGAAATTAGATTCATTATTCTCTTCAAAATTTCATATGAACAAATGATGATTGGGGCTATGGAATGGTATTTCCCTCTGATATAATATAATGGTTAATCTATATATGGATATTGGATCACTTTTCATAAAAGAAGCAAATTAAACCAATGATTTAGTAAAGATATATTTTGGAGGAATATTCCGAACAAAATTTAATGGAGTATGATTTGAAAAATTTTGGAGTCACAATTACAACAGTTCGTGTTCTCATAAATAATTCATCCTTCTTATATTAAGGTGGTTTTTGAGTATATATATTAAATTGTGTGACGTGAAAGAATATATAAAACTAGATTATAATATCTAATTTTATATTTATTAATTATTTAATATTTTATGTATCATAATTATTTATGAACCATAGCACTAGTGATATCATAAACATATTTCTCATATATTTTATTATAGTATATTGAAGTCAAATGTATCAAAACAAACATTTTCTTAGTGTGTTGTCTTATAGAGTGTCCATAAGCCATTTAGTTGAAATTTTTTGTATATTGGGATGATTGAGTGAAATGATATTTCATTATAACTTATTCATTGATTTTTCTTGTCACTTTTATATATTCATCATGGTTTCATACATTTAAACTCTTTAAATATATCTCAATTCCATTGACTGGGTTTACAGGGTGGTTCTTCAAACACATGTGAACAGCGGGAAGTTGAATTATTTTTCTACCGTGTTATTTATCAATCAAACAACATTAAATTAACTCTAGTAGTCCTTATATTTAACCATTAACATTAAAACATTTCTAATTAAAAATATGAATATATCTATTAATGGAAGATCAAATTATTTCATCATATATATAAATGTACAAAATGGATATATCTTTATGAAGACAATATTTTAATCATTTAAATAAATGTTGAACCATTAATTACTAGTTGATAATGAGGTTACTTATAATTAATGAGTTATATAATTTTCCGCATAATACCCAATTGATTTTTACTATCATTATATAAGTTTAATTAGATAACTCTAAATTTTAATTCAATGATTTTGAGAAAAAATAATTATTGAAATATATTTTATTGAATTTTTTTATACTACTAATCAATGAAATGCATGGAAATTTTTTCATTATTATATTCCATTACATATCATCTTCACGGTCTAATAAATAAATGAAAAAGACTTATTTGTCTTCCCAAAATAATTAAATTATTGAAAATAACTCATAATATTAATATATTCATTACACTATGAATATTCTCAGTGAAAAACAACAAATAGATGATTGTATTTGTCACATATATGAATCAAAATATTTATATTCCATACAAATATATGTATGAAACTCTATATAGTATTATTTAATAATCAAAAATTTCATCAACTGATCTTGTTCCACTCATATTTCTCAACTCATACTTTGTTCATATTATTAATCTTATTTAAAAATTCAATAAATTACTATTCACATTAGGTATTAAAATTATTTCAAATTAATTAATAATAAATTAAAATGTTACATATGAATATATTTTAATTAATATTCAAATAAATATTTTCTATGAACATGGAACGAATAATAAATAAATCAATAATATTTCCAATATTATTTTCATTGATGATTCAAACTATATTTTTTATTCATAATATCCTATAATTATCGATAAGTTAATTCCAAAATTGAAGAAAACTTTCACGAATAATTAATAAAATAACCCATATATCATAAATATAATATTAAATCATTTCATACATATTAATCATATAAAAAAGTGATAAATATATAGGTTTATTATGTTTATGATACTTTCATCATTGTGAAACATTTTTTAAATAAACTAAAATATATTTATTTTAAATATTCAAAATATGATGATTCATATAATCATTTGATTATCACAAAATGGGATTCTGTCGGGACATATAAATGAACTAGGAGTTAAAAATACCAATTAAGGGGGTAATTGGAAAAAACATAGGGTTGAGATATTATACGGGCCAATAATCACAAAAATAGAATCATAAACGTAAGGGTATATAAACTATTACATTGAAAAAAGGAAAAAGATAAATTATAACATAATAATATTTAAAACATATAAATTATGTATAACAATTAAACATGTCATCATAACCATATGTTAAGGTTTTCTTCCATAAAATCTTAAAATAATGTGTTCGGATAACTACACATGCACCATTTATAGTATCCTATGATAATTAAGAATTACCCAATCTATTTATAGGGATTATAATTATGATTCCACCCATTTCATCATAATATTTCATATATATGTGTATTATATATAATAATTAAATAATACATAAATCATAAATTAGGAGTAAACCCTTTATAAATATAATAGTTATAGAATAGTGTCCCACAACTTTTAAAAATATTGTATGATATATGTTGGAGATAAATTAATTTTGATAAATTTATATTCGAATAATGACATATGAATCCTGAATACATGGGTCAATAAATAGGAAAATCATAACAAACCATAAAAAATTTGTTATGAAATTTAATCCAATAATAAAATTACTTTGATGTAGATTTGACGCACATTAAATAAAATAGATGATTTTTTCTAAAAATCCAAAAAATGGATAACTTATTTAATATTTTTAGAAAAAATTTATTTATAGATAGTTATTTCATACTTAATGTTTAATTGAAATTAGTTTTTTGATGTTTATAGATGATATATTTCATTCTAATACTGATGAATCAAATATATAATCAATAAATTTTTTAATATATCTTAGCAGTTTTATTATTCATAGTATTTTGTTTCTTATAACCTATGTATATTATAGAAATTTATATTTCAATAATAAATATTCATTTTTTAGATTTTATAGGAATATAACCAAATAGAAATATCATTTCATTGGAAATCATTTTGTTTCATATTCTTGTTATGAACAATAATCAGATTCCTTATTTAAAATTAATAAATAATATATTACAATTTGAAGTGGTTGTGATCATGTCTTGTGGATGAATCACACATTCATGGAAATTATATATAATTCTAATTATTTAATTATCAGATGAGACAACACTAGTTCCATCGATATTTCTAGAAATCCTGTAATCTATTTTAAAAACATGAAAAATGATTTGGTAAAACATTTATTTAGATATCATATTATGAATGTATTTTATATCACATTATTTTGATAACACTGAACATAATTTGGAAGATTTGTTCATTAATCTACTTACTTTTAATCATTACTTATTTCTTAATTGATAGTTATGTATATTTTAATTTTAATTAATTCTATCCATTTTCATTATTCATTTTTTTAAATGTTTTAAATGTTATATAATTAATTTTTAATATGACATACAATGACACTAAATATTAAATTGGACTAGTATTGAAAAATAGAAAAAATCATTTTTTAGGAAATTTTAAAAAACTAATATATAATATTTTTTTAAAATTATCTTCTTCATTTGATATTTTTATTTTAAATATTTGTTGTTAACATTCATTTATATTTTATTTGATGACTTAATCCTTTTTTAAAAAAATTATCTTTTAGAACAAAATACTAAAATCTATTGAAAGAATTAGAATACTTCTTTTTAATATCTACGTATCTAGACCTAAAATCTCGATCATAGAATCAATTAAAGGTATGGATAAGTGAAATAGTTTAGATATAGATTATTCTTTTATGTGTGTAATGAAACAAATATCATTTGATTAAGAGAGACGAATCTTACTAGGTACCAAAATAGAATCGTGAGAGTTAAACAAAAAAATATTTTACATATGATATGTATTGGTTTTCAATAATATGTGTAAATGTTTGATGTGAATATTGGAACCTGAATATTATATTTCATTCAAATAGTTATGATTAATATAATATTATCCTCAACTAGATTTAATGAGCTTTATTTAATATAGATTTATATACTCAATTAAGTATAATAAAATGGCATCATACGTGTTTCATGAATGGACACATTTCAAGGGGTGAAGAAACATTACAAATTCAATTCAATCCATTTATGTTGTGAATAGAATCTAGAAATAGGATCGGGTCATGGAATTTTTCCATTATTAGATATTAGTATATTATAACATTTATATTCATTTTAGGATTATTTTATAAATGTGAAACGTCTAATAAATGTATGAAATGAGTCTACAGGTATAGATTTTTTATAATGTTTTATTTGATAGTACATTGAGAGAAAATAGATGTACGAATAAATTATTGGGGTTGTATTAAACATTATATCATTAGGGGGTATTACCAAATTATGCACCCATGATGAGACAATATCGATGTGCATGCCTTGATCAACATCTATACTTTCCCACTTGTCATTCCATGGGTTTCTACACTATACCATTCCTTTCATTATATTCATTTATACCTTTATCCATGCACAATCATCATTGAAAACCACACCTCAGGAAATAACCACTACTATACATGATCCACATGTTAAAATATGTTATCTTATTACTCTTTGTATGATAAAGGTCTTGTTTTAAAACTATCATGCCAATAATTTTATCACATTATATGTACCTCTTACTATCCCATTCCCAGGTAAAACCATCTAGTCATATATATAATGTTAATAGACTTGGTCATAACATTTTCGACTATGGAGACATACATGGGTGTTTGAGATGTTAACTTCCAATGCTTGTTACTACAACGGAGTATTTGTTATTTGAGGACCTCCTGACCCACACCTCCAGAAGAATTTTTCGGACTAAAGTGTGAAATAATTTTGGAATGATTTCAAACATGTATATAGGGATAAATTATTGAAAATAACACTATGTAATGTTAATTCATAATCAATGCCTTACGATAACATATACGAATTGGTGTCCATGCTCTTATATTATTATTTTTCCCCATCGTCCAACAAGCATTGAGCCAAAAACATAGGACATAAACATGTAGACACTGTATAAACCAAGAATCATAATTCTTTGGTGACTAGATCTATCAGTTGTAACATCTAGAAATTTACATGTATTTTTTTATTTATATTTAATTATTTCGATACCATGAAATCTAATTCCTTGTGAATCTGATCCTCGGAGTTCGTAGAATGATCTATTTAAAAAATTTAAGCTTTAAATAGCATGTTTGATTAGATTTCATGAAAAAGTGGAATATCACATAAACGAGTTCTTGAATCAGAAATCAGAAATCACTGTTGCACTAAGAATGGTGGGTTTACCATAGGCGCGACTTAAATTTAGTTAGTGCATGCCCCCCACTGAGATAACCCAAAAAAGGAATACCCATATATAAAATAGTAAAGTAACGTTATGTTAATTATCAAATTCTTATAACTCATACAGGGTGACTCAGATTAAAAATATGAGACCACCACTAAACATGTATGTGTATTCTTTCATTAGGAAAATACAAACATTAGCCAGCACGGGCCACAAGGGGATGTTAGATTTTGGTCGTAAATTAAAATATTTTCTATTATCATGGATTTTATTATTTTTTAAACTTTATTTCTTTTTAAAATAGGGGTTTTATTTTAAATGGGGAAATATTGATAAAACTGAATCCTATAATTTGTATGGATAATTTGATAAGTCATATTTTTAAATAATGTAATCTATGTTTTCATAATTTTTTTGACTTATATTGATGGGTGGGGGTTGATATACCCCTTCAAGGAATCGACGAGTCTCATGAGACAAGAATGTTAGAGATAAACCCTTCATGTTTTTTCCAAGTGGAATGAGATGGCTTTTTTCCCACACACCGAAAATATCTTCATGGAAAAATGTTTCATGTGAAAAATACTCTAGGTCCAATGGTTAATCATTTTCACAATTTATTATTTAGTTATTAGATTCCAATATAATTTCACTATGAAATATATTTACAGATGTATTTTAATTATCAGTTTATTTGTGGAATGTGTTTTTCAATTTTTTAAATTAACAAAATGACTTGTTGAATTATTTTTACTTATTATTATTCAAATAACAAATGCTATGTGTTTGAGCACACAAATTTCTTTTTTTCATTCAAAATGTTTTGATGATTAAACATTTGAATAAGTGATAATAATTATTTTATTTTCACAAGTTTTGATCTATTTTTAAATACCAATGTAAATAGGGAATCAATTTTGAATCCAGTTTCTTCAATAATACTAAACAGATCGATCCTTGGTGATGTGGTATCTTATGTCTATTTCAGTATAATAAAATGTCCAATAACTCTGGAGTACTAGGGTCGGGGTTGTTACAGTGTGAATTAGAGAATATTTAGTAAAAACATAAAAAACTAGCTTATAGAACCCAATCCAAATATTCACTTTAAGGATATGTATAGAATAAAATACATTAATTTTGGTATTGTAGATAATATGTAGGGTATTATTATCAATACATATGTTTATGCTTAATATAATAGGATGGGGTTCGGGCATAGATGTACTTATTGGTAAAAACACTGACAATGTGTGCTGGGCCTGACTCAACGTAACCATATACATGACAATGAGCCTTACTAGGCACATGGTTTGACACAATCCTTGAATTTTCATATGATAATTCAAATTTTTATTACAACCCATCATGAAATATTTAAGTGTAAATATGTCACCAATGAAACCATGTTTTTGATTTTGATATTATCTACTCATAAAATCATATATTTATGTTATATATTTCCCTAGTTATGGGATTATAAAATATTTTTATAATTTTAGGATCTAATCTAGTGCATTACATTATTTATAAATTGATCTTAGTAGGAATAATGTGATCCACACTAATGCACGTGATATGAAGAGTAATAATGATAACTTATTTCATGACCTTAATCTAATATTTAAAATTGAAGTACTCTCCCAAATATTCTTAATGTATGAAAAAAAATATAATGTTATAAAGAAATATAGAAAGAATTATACAAGTCATATCCCTTAAAAATGAAGAAAAAGGTAAATTGGGTAGCTTAGAAAATTAAATATAATGAGAAGAAGTTAAATAAGTATTTTCCCACATGTGATAATCGTGGAAGGAAGATCAAATATCTATTATTAAGAGGAAAATTGGTTTCCATATTGTGTGGAGAAAAAGTCCTCCATTCGTGTAATTAAACGGAAATGATAGAATCTTATAAAACATATTTATTCTGTATTATGATATGGGGAACAATGGAAATGAATTTTCAAAGTGTAATGGAAACCAAACTATAATAATGTAAAGGGATCAATTTCAAGATTATGTTGTTATTATAGTAAAAGTTTTATAATTAAATTATTTATGTTTCTAGATTCAAGAATTATGTTACGATATTTTGATTATAATAATTATGAGATATATCAGTATTGTACTGAATTACTGCATTTTTATAGATTTGGAATCAAGATTTTTTTCATTTTGATTTTATGGTGTCCAGGTATTCATATATTCACTATGTCGGACTAAGGGATACATTATTTTTATAATCCTATGTTGTGATGAATTTAAAATTTTTGTGAATTTCATTCATAAATTTTTATCTCTGAATGTCGATAGACATGTTTTATAAAATACTAGACTGTTTAATTGTGAAATGGATCAAGCTAAACATTGAAATTTTTTGTTCATTGATATTATGTGATAACATTCTTGACTTCAGTAAAAATATCCAGGTCTTGGGAATGACTTAATGGCCATATGATTCCTTAAATGTTATTATGGCATGATAAATTCTAAATGAACATTCATTTCTTGGTTTAAGGGGTAATGTGAAAACATACCAAAGCACAAAAATGAATTAAATTATGAATATTACATTGAATGTAACCATGTATGGTTACTTTTTGATATTATTATATTAATACTGAAATAATCCCTCCATTATAGGTAAAATATTTTCTTTAAATGATATCCTTTTAATTTACATTCTGAGAAATCAATGCTCTTTTAACAAATCACAATATTTATGGTTTTTATGGTAATCATTCCAAATTATTTTACAATAATAAGATATGAATCAATCAAATTTTTCACATTAAAATTCTAAATGTAGTTTTACCACATTTTGATGGAACACATGTTTTAAAAATATATTATTTTACTTTTATAAAATATATTGAATTATTGAAACATCATTTTTGAAATCAAAATTTCAAAATTAACTTAGGGATGAAATTTAGGTATTTTTATAAAAATATATAATTTCTATTGAATTCATGATAAATCTAGATTTTCATAGAACTGTCATTTTAAATATATTAATACTTTATTTATGAATATAATAGTAACCTCACCAATTAAATAATAATGAAAATTGGGGTATCTTATCAATGATAAATCATTTTATTTATATAATTTAATTAATAAATAAATGTTTAAAAATGATAAATTATGTGTCAGTATCTTTATAAAAATCAATGTTTATTTATAAATTTATAAATCATATAATTATTTGAAATAAAATTTATTTTAACAAAATATATTTATAAATTAATATTTTTTTGTTATATTATTATAAGATAACATTATGAGACCTTAATTAATTTTAGAATGTTTCATTAAATTATATATAATTTTAAAATTGGTATTTTTTGGATAAATGATGATTATAATTAAAAATATATTTTCTAAAATTATGAAAATTATTTTAGTAAAATTGATTTCATTTTTTAATTTTACTTGTTAAAAAATATTTATAGTTTATTTTGTTCTAAAATGTTTCAATTTTTGGTGAATTTTAAAATACCATATTTTATGGTATATATACATTAGAATTAAAATTTTAAATTCCATGAGTCATAAATTTTGTAATAACCCTAATATTGAAATATCCTTTTCCATTTAATTTGTTAGTTATTTTAATCAAACTATTCATAGTATGTATCCAAAATAATATACTAATGTTTAAAATAATAAAAAAATACACCCTTATCACCTATTCTACTCATACCATAAAGCCTTGAAGATTGTATATTTTAAGATCAATTCCTTTATCATGACACTTCTACTATCAAATATAATTTTTTCTCAATTAAATACCAAACCAATTTCCCTTAAATAGGTTCTCATGTTGAAACATTTATTTGGTAAACCCCATAATATTTCCCAGACATTTTTTTATGTTCTTTTATATTATTATCCTTCCTTCACCTCCTCTATACACATGTTAATTTGAACTTCATAATATTATATACAATGTAATTTTATTATTTTAATGGAATAATCCATCATCATTTCTCTTCATATCCCCATTTGTTCAATAGATATGAATCATCATTCAATATGTGTTAATTTATCACATTAATGGAAAATTGGTTATAAATTTTGATTTCAACATTAATTTGTCATCAAAAAACCAATTGTATGGTTAAAAATATTATAATATATGTATTATAGTTTATTTGATGTTCTTCAAAAAATCTTTATAAATAATATTAATTAATAAAAAAATCTACTTTGTGATGTTTGAAAAAACAAAAAGATTATATAAATGATTATCAATAACATTTTATCTAATGATTCATCATCATACCATATAACCCAATGAAATAAATAACCAAAGAATAATTTTTATTTGCATTAATAGAATATGGTTTCAATTCTGGTCAACTATTATCATTTTACATTATTTAACTTACATATATACAAGTATACTAATCCTGAAAACCATAGAATGCGCTCGAATGATGAAATTGTATATTCTTATTCATAGAATATTATATAAATGAACATAATAAAAAAAATTAGATATGACTATGAATTAATTAATTAAAGGATTCTATCTAATTACACGGGATATTATGATAAAGTGAAGAACATATTCAGACATAAGCTAAGACACTTCGTCTCAATTTAAATTTAATTGAGACCTACTTGGTATTGTGTGTATAATCATTTTTATGTGGTGTATCATCTAAAATTTTGATATAATTTTTAATTTTTAATTATATTACTCTTAAATATCCATATTTTATTATATTATCGATTTGAATAATGTCTATTTTAATACAATTTTTACAATCATTTCTCACATTCAATGTTCAAATATTTATATATTTTTATCCTCTAGTCAACTCTAATACATTTATGAGTCATATTTTTTCAGGAAATGAGTCTATTTATGAATAATTAGATAGAATTTAATTGATAGGTGGGGCCATTATATTCCCCTATGCCTCAACATGTCTATTGATACAAACAGTTATTTAAGAAACATTCATATGTGTTTCAAGGGAGAGTCATACATGTTTCTACCAATAGAAATAAAATTATATGAAAGTATAATGGTTCATGTGCCAGAGACATGACATATAATGATTAATTATTTTCTTCATTTATAAATTAGTTGTCACTTCACATGATATTTTCACAACAAATAATATGTGGATGAATTTTCAGTCTTAATTTATTAACGGAATGTGTTTTATAGTTTTTTACATTCCGATTAATCCTTATTGACATTTTATAGCTTTTAATTGATTCACATAACCGAACATGAGCATTTGAGAACACCCAAATCATTTGTTTCCATTCTCTTGGTTCAAAAGTTGAAAGAATTGAATAATTGAAAATAAGTACCTCATTTTCATTAGTTAGGTTATATGTTTAAATACCCATGTAATAATTGAACAATGTGTATATCCAGTTTCTTCTAGACTATTAAATTAATCAACCCTTAGTGATGTGATATCTTATATCTATTTCATTTTAGTGACATGGCCACTGACTCTGGGATACTAGTTTTGGGTTATTATATTGTATACTTGTGATATTATAATATCATGATCGGATGAGATTTTATATAGTGTCAAGAAGAAGTAATATGAAAATGATTATTTGATAATGATTCATCTTCTTCATGGAATGTCATTTTTTGCACGAAAATACTTCCTATGATGGAAATGAGATCAAGAAATGGTCAATATGATGTTTTAATGGTAGTATTATAATGATATTAGAAGATATTTTCTCATCCAAATAGTTATGGAAGAGTTAATAGGGGGTGACAAGGGGTGGGAATTTTTAATATTGTGATAGGTTGCATGTACAATTTTTTAAAATAAATTATTACACCTATGATATTATTATCTCAAAATCCTAAAAATTTCATCATTCCCAACCACTAATGGTAATATGGTCAATATATGGACATAGAATGGTTCTTGTAAAAGGTGGTAGATCATTTTAAATGATTATATTTTTATATTAACACAAGGTAAATCCTTTTTTACCTTAACTGCTATAATTTAATTTTGTTGATTTAACTATTCAAAGTGATCAAAATTTGAGTTGAACATATTAGATAATAATAATTATTCTAATTCCAAATATTTTATCAATTATTTTCTAATTCCTTCTAAAAAGTGACAAAATTTAATTTATAATTATACCAAAAAACACTACTAATAACCGGAGTTCAAATGAGGAAATTATCCTAATTGTCAAAAGTTTAAAAAACAAAATTCAATGTGAAATTGATTCCAATTACCTATATTGTATTTAATATTATTTGATTTCATTATTTTCACATTAAATAAAATTAAAAAATATATATACCACTATGAAAAATTACAATTATAAGATAACATAAATTTAAAAAGAAGTATTTTAACTATTCATTGAAAATGAATATTTTCAGAAAATCCCCCTAAAAATCATCACAAGATAATTTTGATTTCTTTTCAAAATATAGATGTCATTTTATGAAATAAATATTAATAAATGTTAAAAAAATTTAATTATTTCTGCCAAAAGTAACTCAACCGCCGTTTAGATAAATATTCTCTTTGTGGAAGCATTTCATTTACTTTAAAATGATTGTTATTATTTTTTCTAGTCAAAATATAACTAATTAATATGTGCATAATAAATAATTTTTATAATTAATAAAAATCCACTTAATATCCACCAATTTATTTATAGGTTATAATGTCCATTTTTTTAATATTTTAATAGTGTATCGTGTTTTATTTAAAAATGGTGTTATGTTCATCACTAGATATCAATGAGATTTAATATATATAGTAGGACATAAATTTCAATGTCCCAAGGTGTTACATTCATCCATATTATAAAAATCTCATCCTTTAAAATTCATTTATAATCCATTCTAAAACGATAAGAGATGTTCTTCTTTATGTCATCCCCTACTTTCTGTAACAACCTGAGATTTTATGAGAAGTATTCTTTTTAATTTATGTGATGCCTTGTGTTGTATGCTACACCATGATTATATTGTTCTATATGCAACATCGTATTAGCTTGCAGTATAAGCAACACTATTTTGGATCATGTTACACAAAATTTCAGGTTCGTTTGATAGAACTTATTCTACAAAACATTGAGTGTATATATTTATATATTCAATGTATAAAATAAATATATTTGGACCCAATTATACATGACAATAAAGGAATCGTGCACTACACGCAACCCAGACTTGGCTTGCTTTACACGCAATCGCAACCTTCCACGATAGCGTGTGTTGTTCGCAATACTGAGTTTTACTAAACAACAATATGCTATTAAAATATTATATAAACTAGCCATTATGAATATTAATACCAATTTTTTTGAAATTTTATAAATTTTATATTTCAAAATGGACATCATTTTTGGATTCGGAATATCGATATTAGCCTAGGGTGAAATTTTGGTATTTTTCTTAAATCATTCAATTTTGATGAATAGTGAAAACACCGAGTTATTGGTTAAAACTGACTTTTTATTTAAATAATAATTTATTTTGGGTCAAAATAGATACATTATACTTATATAAGTTCAATGTAATTTATTGGAGTCATTTTATAATAATTTTAGATATATAAAAATTTAATTAACTTTTCATCGTCTTTTATCCACCTCATATAAGCATTTTCAATTGTACATAAAACATAATTTTTCCTCTTCTGTGAGTTGAATTTCTAAAATCCGAGAGACAAGGTTAATATCAAAGAGTAAAATGTGTTTCAATAAAATAAAACTAATTTTTGGTGAATAGTAACTTTTTACTTTTATTGACCACAGTTGAAAGTAAATAGGGTAATTAGGGGTAAAAATGATATTATTATTAACCTAAAATATGTCCTAATTCTATTGGATAAGTTTAATTAGACAAAAATAAACTTAGGAATAAAATATTACCCTTCAGGTCCACTTGGATTAGATTAGGACAGTAATTATTATTTTATTTAAAGAAGAGTTAAAAGAGTTAAAATCAATGTTTAATAACTAAAACCTTTTTACAATAGGGTTATACATAAGATAAATCTGACTATAAATATTGATTAGAAATATAAAAATATTTAATAAATAATGGTATATTATTTATAATTTTTAGACATTATATATTTTAATTTATTTATGACACAATGATGATGCAGTAATTACCTTATTAATGAAATATTAACATAATTGATGTTATAAATACCCAAATAAATGTAATTTGAAACTTTTTATGAATTCCAATAATTTTATTGGATAATATTACATTTTATTATTGATTTAATTAATTGTGTTCTAACTAATCAAGCTGTTATAATTTTCACAAAAATCAATTACCAAATAGTGTCAAAATTGACATTAAATAGTTTTTAAAACAAATATTATATTATTAATTGTTATTCTATTCTTAAAAATATAAGGTTTGGAAAAATGAAATAGATAAGGTTATATATATTAATAATGAACCACTTGGGGTTCTTTTGAATTGTTATAGTATGTTTATTAACAATATAGTGTAAGAAACAAGAAGACATGGTAAAAGTTAAATTATTTAACTTTGAGTTAAATCTAAATTATACAGTTAAAATAGTAACCTAAACTTATCTAAAACCTATTGGTTGAGAGACATTCAACCCATCCCCAAATTAGCTTTGAAATAATTAAATTTGGAGCTATTATATGACTAATATTAATTTATTATAACATAATATTTTAAGTTTTTCCTAAGGTGCCCCTATCCTCCCTTATTAAAGGGAACTTCCTCCCTCTTATCTTAACACGATTTGGAGCATTCATGCTCGTCCAACCCCTGACCATTTCCCTTATAAACATCCCTAGAAGCAAAATAGAGGTTCTTTTTATAGCAACCCATCATTTTCTTACATTTATACTACATCATTTCAAAGATAAACAACATAATAGTATTATACATAGAGGATCCAAAGGTTTAGTGTCTTGGGAAAACTAGGACCATACATAACAAATACAACATCAACCATAAACATTTATTTAATTTCTTATCCACTAGATTCTTAGTGGCACTTTTCCTCTCCTTAGTACATGTATCCATCTGAGGATATACATCAAAAGGGGTGAGCTATAAGCCCAGCAAAGGGATAGATAAGAAAAATATAGCATGGGGTGAGCATAATCCTGACATAGGCAAAAGATCATGAACATGAGAGGAGCATAAACAATAAACTTGAAATGTGGAAATGCATAAAAATGAAACATTATGTCTTAGTTGTTAACTACCACACTTACTTGTGAACAAAGCTAGAATCTTTTTCACACATCATTTCACATTTACTCATGAGATTCATCACTTTACCCAATGCATTGGAGTGCTGTATAATTCTGGGTGCACTCGTCACATTTAAACATTCATATTGCGCTATATAATTCCGGCCGCACCCATCACATCATAACATTTTCATTATCATGATTTCCACATAGAAAACATATAAAACATATAAATAAATAACCCATTTAATGTAATGGGTTTCATCTCATAATAACACATTCATAAGATTTGGGTTCCCAAAAGGAAGAGGGAACAACATACTTGATACAAGAACCATCCACCTTGAATGAGAGGTAAAAGGTGAGATCTTAAAAGAAGAGTTCTTTGAAAAACATTTTTATGGACATAAAAACCAATGAAAAACATGTATTTCCAGAAAAGTATAGTAAATTATCAAAAAATCATCTTTGAGGAGTAACCATATCAAAAATGGAGTGAAAGAGGGAGAACCCGAAGGAAGAAAATTGGGTTCGAGATTTCCCCTTACATTGCACTCGAATGAATCCTTCTCTTTAATGTCCTATATAATGACATTATATTAATTAATTATTAATTCCATAACCTTTTATACATTAATAGGGTTCATTCTGGTTTCATTATTTCATATTAGGTTCCTTTGGATGACTTATAGAGTTTGAAAACATTGATCGAGGATGTTCGTTTTCATGGTTTTCTTGAGTGGTCCACTTGTATTCTTAAATTGATGTTTGGGTAGATCATGGGTAAAAATACAAGACTGATATTACATGTTATTAATGATATTAAAGAAGATTTAATGATTTTATAATGAGTGATATTAGATCCATGTGGACGAATCATTAGATAAGAATTAAATGAAGATTATTTTGGTTAATTTGAGCGATTTTTGGATCACAATGAAATCATTTTAACTTTTACATAGTAATTTGGCCAAAGGATATTTCCAGAACTTAAAATGGAACATAATAAATATAAAATATTCTAGTTCTACCATAAAAATGGTTTCATGACCAGATCTGAAGGTAGAAATCGAAGAAGAGAGCATGTTGTTTTTGAAGGTGATAAATTATCACCACATGAACAACGTTCCCTTAAATAAAATAAAAGGAAGAGGGAAAGGGGGTGGGGTGATAAAATATCCCATTAGAATCATAAAAATACATTATATGTATAATACTGGATTTAAAAAACAATTTGGATGAGTATAGGTGGGGAGATATCAAGAAAGGAACTTGAACTTGAAAGGAAATTAAAGGAGAAGAGAGAGAGAGAGAAATTACCTCTAGAATCTTCCTCTTGAGATCCTCCTTAAGGAAGATAGGCTTGGTATTTTGATGAGATCAGAAGCTTTTGGACGTGGGGGAGTTTATAGGGAAGATTTTTGGGCAGAGTTTAGAGAAGGTTTGGAGCTTGAGAGGTGTGAGGAAAAGAGGGAGTGAAGGGTGGCTTTTATAGTGGAGGGGAGAGGGGTTTCCTTAATATAAAATTGATTAGTTTATTAATTTCACCTAAGACAAGTAATAGTGAATCTTGGAAGACCAATAATAGTTATTTTATAATGTAATCCCGAACCAAGTGGGCTTACATCATCAGAACATCATCAGTGACTCAATTAATACATTATTTAGCATTTATTGTGAATTATCGGATTCCACTATTCATCAAAAATTCAAGTATCTCAGAAAATTCTGAAAAATTTACCCCAACCATTTTTCGACGTGTAGAATCTAATAATGAAGTCCATTTTTCAAAAATAATTTTCTAATTATAATTAATTTAATAGTTTATTAAAATCATAATTTTCTTAAAAAAACATTTAAAGATAAAAACTGATTTTATAGTTCTTTCAAAAATTACGTAGGTTATTATAAAATTATCTAAAAACTATTAGAAATTGATTCAATAATTTATGAATACATTCCAGGGAAATTAATATTATTTTAAATTAATTATTTTTTTATGACTTATAAAACACAAAAAACGTTTACTAAGGTCTAATTGTCACTTTCTAAGATGTCTAAATTTTTTTTTAATATTCATTGGTAATGTTACTCTTATTTAATTTTCATAAGGGACATATTACTATTTATAAGGGTAGGTTACTATTTATAAGGGTAGGTTACTTTTCACCAAAAATTATTTTTGTTTCATTAGACTCAAAAAATCATCCTGAACACAACCGTGAATGTCGAATTTTCAAAATTCAATCCATAGGGGTGACAAAATTATGTTTAAAGGTCACTTATCACTTAGTAGTTCATTATTTTTTGTTTTCATGACATAAATATAAGAAGGGAATTTTCTATTGAAATACTTTGGGTCATTACATTCTTCCCCCCTTAAGAAATTTAGCACCCGAAATTTCACTATACACAAACAAGTGAGGGTACTTCTCCTTCATTGCCTCTTCTGGTTCCCAAGTTGCTTCCTCAATCTTATGGTTCCTCCACAACACTTTGTCAAGGTGGGTTGTCTTGTTGCGTAGAAATTTATCACTTCGGTCAAAAATTTTCACTGGCTGCACCTCATAGGAGAGATCATTTTCCAGCTGCACCACCTCTGAGTTTAGTACATGTGAGGGGTCTGGTATGTACTTCCTCAATAATGATACATGAAACACATAATGAACTTGATCCATATTCGGTGGAAGTGCCAGACGATAGGCCACAGTTCCTATACAGTCAAGGATCGCAATGGGACCAATGTACATTGGGCTTAGCATCCCTTTCTTCCCAAATCGCATGACTCTCTTCCATGGAAATATTCAAAGGAAGACTTTATCTCCAACATCGAACTCCAAGTGCCTTCGACGATTGTCAGCATTTATCTTTTGCCGACTTTGAGCATCTTTGATGTGTTTCTGGATGACTTGAACCTTCTCGGTCATCTCTTGCACAAGATCAGGTCCATGTAGCTTTCTTTCTCCAACTTCATCCCAACAGGATGGAGTTCTACATCGCTTCCCATAAAGAGCTTCTTACGGAGCCATCTGAATACTCGAGTGGAAGCAATTGTTGTATGACAACTCAACCAATGGGAGGTGATGATCCCAATAACCTTTGAATTCAAGAGAGCAGGCTCTTAGCATATCTTCAAGCGTCTGAATAGTCCTTTCATACTAGACATCAGTTTGGGGGTGATAGGACTTCCTGAAATTTAATTCATTACTCAAATCATGTTGAAGTCTCCACCCGAACTTAGATGTGAACCTCAGATCACGGTCAGAGACAATCGATAGTGGAACACCGTGCAGTATCACCACTTCCTTCACATATATCTTTGCAAGTTGTTCAAGCGATAGGTCTTCCCAAATTGTGATAAAATGGGCAGTCTTGGTGAGTCGTTCAACCACAACCCATATCGCATTATTCCCCTTTGACGTCTTCAGGAGACCCGTGACAAAGTCCATAGTAACATTTTCCCATTTCCACATGGGTATAGGCAATGGCTACATCATACCTTTGGACTTTTGTCGCTCAGCTTTAACTTGCTAACATACCAAGCACCTTGATATATATTCTACAATCTCCTTCTTCATGTTATCCCACTAGAAGTGCTCTCGGAGATCATGATACATCTTTGTACTTCCAGGATGGATAGAGAAAGTTGAGCTATGTGCATTATCCAATATCTTCTTCTTTATCCGGGTGATGAAGGAACACAAAGCCACGTTCCAAACCGAATCACACCATCATCGTCGATATGGAACTCTAGCTGCTTCCCTTCCATTACTACATTCACCCTCTTTTGTATCTCCACATCATCCCTTTGAGCTTCCCTAATCATATGTTGGATGGATGGTTGCGCAATCATTTGGGCAAGGTAGGATGTATCCCCTTCCCTTACGATTCCCAAATCCATCCTTTTCATATCCAAGAAGATATGGTCTTTATCAATCCTCAACATGGATAGAGTAGCAGGTTCTTTCCTGCTTAGAGCATCAGCAACCTTGTTAGCCTTTCCAGGATGATAGTGAATATAGTAATCGTAATCCTTTATTAGCTCTAACTATCTCCTTTGACTCATGTTGATCTCCTTTTGTGTGAATATATACTTTGGGCTCTTGTGGTCGGTGTATATGTCACACTTCTCGCCATATAGGTAGTGCCCCCAGATTTTCAAGTCAAAAATCACGGCTGCCAGCTCTAGATCATGCGTTGGGTAGTTCTGATCATGGATCTTCAACTATCCTGAGGCGTAGGCTATCACATTATCATTTTGCATGAGTACACAACCCAAGCCTTTCATTGAAGCATCGATGTATATCACAAAACATTCTCCACTTTATGGTAGTGTGAGTACAGGTGCAGTGATCAGCCTTCTCTTTAGATCCTTGAAGCTTCCCTCACATTCATCCGTCCAGACATACTTTACCCCTTTCCTTGTTAACTTAGTTAGCGTGCTTGACAATCGTGAGAAGTTTCTCACAAAACGTTGATAGTACCCAGCTAATCCAAGAAAACTACGGATTTCTGTTACACTATAGAGCCTAGGCCATTCCTCAATCACCTTTGTCTTTGAAGGGTCCATAGAAATTCCCTCACATGTGATCACATGTCCCAAGAACGTGACTCGATTCATCCAAAAGTCACACTTGTTGAACATGGCATACAACTTCTCCTTTCTCAATGTCGCCATCACAAGTCTTAGATGTTCTTCATGTTCTTCCTTTCAATTGGAGTAGATGAGAATATCATCAATAAACACTGTCACAAATTTCTTGAGATAATGTCTAAAGACTTTATTAATCAAATCCATGAAGATTTCAGGGGCATTAGTAAGTCCAAAGGGCATCTCCAAAAACTCATAGAACCCATACCTTGTACGGAAGGTAGTCTTATGAATATCTTCCTTCTTCACCTTTACCTGATGATATCCAGAACGAAGATCTACCATTGAGAATTATTGAGCTCCTCTTAACCGATCAAACAATTCATAAATCCTTGGGAGAGGATACTTGTTATTTATGGTGATCTTGTTGAGTTACCGATAATCGATACACAGCCGCATGGTTCCATCCTTATTCTTCACAATGAGAACTGGCGCACCCCAAGGGGATTCACTAGGGCGTATGAACCCTTTGTCCAGATGCTCTTGCAGCTGCTTCTTTAACTCAACCAGTTCTATAGGAGCCATCCTATAGGGGCACTTCGAGATAGGAGTAGCTCTAGGTATGAGTTCAATTGAGTACTCTGCCTCACGATCAGGGGGGAATTCTGGGTAACTCTTTGGGAAATACATCGTCATATTCCCTTACGATGGTCATTTCCTCAAGGATGGAAATTTCCTTCGACTCAACCATTTGGGTGAGGTATGCTTCTTCATAGGGAGTCAATACCCAAACCATTGAAGGATTACTCAATGGAGATTCATGATCTTTATTGAATTTGTAGAGGAGCATGGGATGGTTGGGAATATGAAAATATATTTCCTTTTCCCAATAGTTGACATGTGCTCTATATAACGAGAGCCAATCCATTCCCATTATAGAGTCAAATTCCACAAAGGGATGTATTACAAGATTTTCCGGAAGAATATTCCCAAATACGTCAACAGGAGAAGAGTCAAACACATGGTTTGCAATGATTGCACCACTTTGTGTTTTTACATATATCTCTACTTCAAGGTTTCGGGGCATTGATTCTATAGTACTAGAAAACATGCAAGATATAAAAGAATGCATAGAACCAGAATCAAACAAGACTTTTGCCATTCTTGAGTGAATAGGATGTGTACCATGTACAACTTCATTATCATGATCCACCTGCGCAGTAGTGATGGCATAATTCTTCCATTGTTCCTTTGGCTTTTGTGGTTGCTGGCGCTGATTACCCTCGAGAGCTCGAGGTTTAGTGCACTAGTTTGAATAGTGCCCTAGCTCCCTATAGTTGTAGCATTGAACCATGACTGGTTCTATCCTTTCATCAGCTACATTATCCTTCCTTTTCATGTCTTTTCGACACTCGTGAGCAAGGTTCCCTTCTTTCCCACACTTGAAGCATTTCCCGGTCCCTTTGAGGCAGTTCGCATGGTGTAACTTCCCACATTTTTGGCATGTGGGTTGTTTAGTTTTCATCCAAACATTATCACATGATCCTCCAGCTTGAAACTCCATATTTCTTTTCTTATCACCATATCCATCGGACCATTCTACAAACTCCATCTCCACTTTGAGATCACACCGAACAACTTCTTTATAACACCCAATGTCTCGAATTAAAATATCCTTTCGAAAATGTGGTTTTAATCCACAAAAGAATCTATCAATTTTTCTAACATTATTGATAACAAAACCTGAACCATAACTTGAGAGCCTTGTGAAATTTTATTCATAGGTTGTGACAGATTCTCCTTCTTTTTTCTTGAGCTCTATGAATTCTCTCTCCATCTTCGTACGAAGATTTCTTGGGATGAACTTATTATGAAACATTATCTTAAAGTCCTCCCATTACATCTCTTCAATTTCTTCCCATTGTTTGGTGTTCTTAATCAAAGCCCACAATTGATCAGCTTCTCCATCTAGACGATAAACGGCTAGAGTCACCTTATCCATCTCGGAACAGTGAGGAACAGAAAATATCTTCTCCATGGAGTTGACCAACTGTTCCGCAACTAGTGGATCAGAAGATCCACAAAGCATCAGTGGTCATTGCCGCATAAAACATTTGATAGCTAGTTGCTCCCTCTTTCTTGAAGGGGGATGTTCCCCATTATTATGGTTATTATTCATAACCCAAGATAATTGGGTAAGAATCGCCATGATGTTTTGAACTCCACCTCCAAAATCATTGGGGATGTCGTTCGGGCAATCGTTGCATTGGCCCTCGCAAAAGTTGTTGGCCTGATTTCTCCTGGTTCCCACCATTTTCTAAAATAGAAAATTATAGAACAAAACATAAGTAAAAAATTCATGAATAACTTATTCATTTAAACAATTATACCAAAAACATAACATATGGGATCCCTAGGTAAATGTTCTTGTGTTTGTGTTTGTACTTATTCTTATGCTAGAGGTTTTCTGTAGGGTTTACTAATCCTAATTCCCAAATTAACTAAACCTTTCCTTTCATACCAACTATAACAACCCGGCCTTTTCTTACATTACTATTACATAATTTCAATGATAAACAACATAATAGTATTACACATAGAGGATCCAAAGGTTTAGTGTCTTGGGAAAACTAGGACGATACATAACAAATACAACATCAACCATAATCATTTATTTAATTTCTTCTTCACTAGCTTCTTTGTAGCACTTGTCCTCTCCTTAGTACATGTATCCTCCTAAGGATATACATCAAAAGGGGTGAGCTAGAGGCCCAGTAAGAGGATAGATAAGAACAATATAGCATGGGGTGAGCATAATCATGACATAGGCAAAAGATCATGAACATGAGAGGAGCATAAACAATAAACTTGAAATGTGGCAATGCATAAAAATGAAACATCATGTATTAGTGGTTAGATAATACACATACTTGTGAAAAAAGATAGCATCTTCTTGACACATCATTTCACATTTACTCATGAGATTCATCACTTTACCCAATGCATTGGAGTGTTGTATAATTCCGGGCGCACCCGTCACATTTATACATTCATATTCCACTATATAAATCCGGGCACACCCGTCACATCATAACATTTTCATTAACATGCTTTCCACATATAACACATATCAAACATATTAATAAATAAACCATGGAAAGGAATGGGTTTCATCTCATAATAACACATTCATAAGCTTTGTGTTCTCAAAAGAATGAGGGAATAATATACTTGATACAAGAACCATCAACCTTGAATGAGAGGTAAAAGGTGAGTTCTTGAAAGAAGAGTTCTTTTGGAAAACAATTTTATGGACATAAAAACCAGTGAAAAACATGTCTATCCCAGAAAAGTAAAGTAAATGATGAAAAAATGATCTTTGAGGAGTAACCATATCAAAAATTGAGTGAATGATGGAGATCCTGAAGGAAGAAAATTGGGTTCGAGATTTCCCCTTACCTTGTACTCGAATGCCACATTCTCATTAATGTCCTATATAATGGTATTATATTCATTAATTAGAAATTCAAGAACATTTTATAAATTAATAGGGTTCATTCTGGTTTCATTATTTCATATTATGTTCCTTTGGATGACTTATAGAGTTTGAAAACATTGATCGTGGGGTTCGTTTTCATGGTTTTCTTGAGCCGTCCACTTGTATTCTTAAATTGATGTTTGGGTACATCATGGGTAAACATACAGAACTGATATTACATGTTATTAATGATATTACATAAGCTTTAATGATTTTATAATGAGTTATATTAGATCCATGTTGATGAATCATTAGATAAGAATTAAATGAAGATTATTTGGGTTAATTTGAGTGGTTTTTGGATCACCACAAACTCGTTTTAACTTTTACATAGTAATTTATCAATAAGTTATTTCAAGAACATAAAATGGGACATAATACATATAAAATATTCTGGTTAAACCATCAAAATGGTTTCATGACCAGATCTGAAGGTAGAAATGGAAGAATAGAGCATGTTGTTTTTGAAGGTGATAAATTATCACCACATGAACAACGTTCTCTTAAATAAAATAAAAGGAAGAAGGAAAGGGGATGGGGTGATAAAAAATACCATTAGAATCATAAAAATACAGTATATTTATAATAATGTTGTTACAAAACAATTTGGATGAGTATAGGTGGGGAGAGATCGAGAAAGGGACTTGAACTTGAAAGGAAATTAAAGGAGAAGAGAGAGAGAAATTACCTCTAGAATCTTCCTCTTGAGATCCTCCTTAAGGAAGATAGGCTTGGTATTTTGATGAGATGAGAAGATTTTGGACGTGGGGGAGTTTCTAGGAAAGATGTTTGGGCATAGTTTAGAGAGGTCTTGGATCTTGAGAGGTGTGAGGAAAAGAGGGAGTGTAGGGTGGCTTTTATAGTGGATGGGAGAGGGGTTTCCTTAATATAAAATTTATTAGTTTATTAATTTCACCTAAGAAAAGTAATAGTGAGTCTTGGATGACAAATAATAGTAATTTTATAATGTAATCCCGAACCAAGTGGGCTTACATCAGTAGAACATCATCGGTGACTCAATTAATACATTATTTAGCATTTATTGTGAATTATCAGATTCCACTATTCATAAAAAATTCAAGTATCTCGGAAAATTCCCAAAAATTTATCCCAACCATTTTTCGACGTTTAGAATCAAAAAATGAAGTCCATTTTTCAAAAATAATTTTCTAAATATTATTAATTTAATATTTAATTAAAATCATAATTTTCATAAAAAACAATTTTAAGATTAAAACTGATTTTATAGTTCTTTCAAAAATTACATAGGGTCTTATAAAATAATCTAAAAACTATTAAACATTTATTCAATAATTTATGAATAAATTCCTGGGAAATAAATATTATATTAAATTAATTAATTATTTATGACTTATAAAACAACAAAAAAATTTACTAAGGTCAAATTGTCCCTTTCTAAGATGTCTAAATTTTATTTTATTTTTCATAGGTAATGTTACTCTTATTTACTTTTAAGAAGGGACATATTACTATTAATAAGGGTAGGTTACTCTTCATAATGGTAGGTTACTGTTCACCAAAAATTATTTTTGGTTCATTAGACTCCAAAAATCATCTTGAACACAACCGTGAATGTCGGATTTTCAAAATTCCAACCATAGGGGTGATAAAATTATATTTAATGGTCACTTATCACTTAGTAGTTCATTATTTTTTTGTTTTTATGACATAAATATAAGAAGGAAATTTTCCATTGAAATACTTTGGGTCGTTACACTTTTCTCCTAAAAATACCAACTCTAGTGCCTTAAGAGGGTGATTAAAAGAGGTGCGTCGAAGAAGAGGTAATCTCTTCTACCGATTATTTCCAGTTTTATTTCTTCTTCAAATTCTTCTTCATTAGTTGTTTCATTATAAAGTAATAAAATCAGTATAACTATTATACTTATATGTTATTATAAATATGAAACAACCTCATTTCACCTTCTATCAATCCTATGGAAATCGAAATCACCATGCGTCCGAACGTATGGAATACCGTCTCCACGTTGTGGTGTAATCTGTTTTTCCACCACCAACTTACTTGGATGGGTATAATGCTGTAAATAATAACTATATATAGTTATTATAACATCACACTGATTCTGAGATATTATATCATCCACTCTAATTCAATTATATAATTATGGTAACGATATCATCGCTCATGCATACGTATGGATTACTGTCTCCACGACGCGATGAGATTCATTCTCTATGTTAATCATTAAACAATGATTATAAAGTATATATAATGAATAATAATGAAATATATGACATGATAAAGCTATTGTATTTATTTATATATATATATGTCATTTACTTAGTTCCTTTCATGTCAACAAGGAAGGGAAAATAGTGTTCATGCATACATACGACCAACCGTCTCCATGAACAGTGTATTTCATTTCATTTATCTATATATTATATATATATATATACTTAATATTTATGATATATAAATCATTATTTACATTCCTTAAGTAAGTAAATCATTATATAAGTAATAATAATATCAAGAACATCAAGTCCAAACACGTACGATAAATAAAAGGATTTTACCCAAAACGCTACTTTAACATGGAATTTACAAAAGAACGGGTAATATAAAGTCATAAGTAAACCATATATGATATCATAACAATGAATATGATTCTTTAAAAAGTCAATAAAATTATTTAAATAATTATACAGAAGGTTAGGATACGTACGAATCATATCAGACCTTAGGTAAGGGATAACTTCTCCAATCATGTTTTTATCCATGATTGTTTATTCGTAATCATTTACTAGGGTTACATTTATCATCCATGTCTTTGTTTTATAAAAATGGATTTATGTTTGTTTAAAGTCCTTTATATCCATTTTCTAATTTTACTACATGGTTTGTAAGGAATATCTCTTTTGTTTACCATTCGAGGTTCTTTTTGAATTTTCTGGAAAAAGTACGAGAAGAATGTTTTTTTACTTATACGACATGAATGGATTTTTTCAGTTTTGTAACGCATTATTTTCATGTAGATTACTCTAGAATAATTAATGATTATTTTCAAAAAATCCTTTTCTTTTAAAATTTCATGTCATTTTTTGAAAATAAAATGTTTTTGAAGAAGAATGGATATTTTTCTCAAGAATTCATTTCATGTGTTTTATCAAAACCATTTTCTATATATAATAGAATTATTTCATATGTGTATGTTTCAAGTATAATGTCTATATTATGTACATGGATTCACTTTTTTTATGATGAAATGATATCCATTTGATTTATATGGGTAATGACATGATGGAATGATGTTTATGAAACCCATTTTATTCATTGGGTTATTATGACTGATTTATGTTTATGTTGTGGAACACTTATGAATGATTTAATAATGAGATGAGTGGGACCTATATCACCCTCCAATTAAATTGGTAAAGATTTATATCTCATGATATAGACATGGCTGGAATGGTAAGTTAATCTGGTTCAGTGATACATGACTGGAATAAGGAGTAAACTCAATTCAGAAAGGGACTTCGTCCACTATGATGGACTTGGAAACAATGCCTTGGCTACTATGGAAATCATATCATAGTGTTAATGTTTTTCCATAATTAAATTTCTTATTCCGATTCTATTTTTTCATGAATGATGTTATTTTATGATCTATGCCTTACGTACTGTCATGATTTATTTCACAACTCCAGATTTTGATGTATACATTTTATGTTCATGTTTTGAAAGTCAATTGTATATGGAGTGTTTTATTTTCTCCATGCATACCCTTACTGAGCATTTGAGCTCACCCTTTATATGTTTTCTTTTACCCAGGATACAAATAGTCGGTTTAGGTAATAAAAAAAGGGAAGATCTTTATAGGAGATGTTGAAGATCTTTCACCAAGACTAGAAGATTATTTTCTGAGTTTCCAAAGACACTAAACAATTACAGTCCTTTGGTGTCTATTTTCTTATGTATTCTGTATTCTACAAATGTAATGTAATGTCAATGTATGTCAAGATTGGGTCTCTACAGTTCCCATATTACATCATCGACATATTATTTCCCCAAATTACTATTACAAAAATATTCATACTATTTCACAATACATTCTATGAATTATCAATTATATATATTCTTTATAATTTGATATATCATGTTCAATTTCTAATTCATTAGAGGTGATACCATGCGGGTTGTCTGCAATGTACTTCCCTAACAATGATATACAGAACACCACATGTACTTTTCAAATACATGGTATAATAGAAAAATGATGACCAATAGCACTAGTTATTTCATTGATCTCAATTGCTATGTTGTAATTGGGGATAATTTGACCATTCATACAGAAACATACAACACACATCCATATAGATACATTTTAGAATACATGATTTCCCACATTGAATGCAAAATCCTTTATCTTATTGATTACATAATGTTTCTTCATACTTCAACATTTATTAATTATGATTGAATAGCTGTTAAATTTATTGTTTTCCCATTAACAAGCACTATTCCTATAATTATTCCTTCACCAGATTCATTTCAACAACTTGGAGTATGACAAACCTTTCTATATAAAGAATTATACGTAACCATTTCAATACATTAATGGAAACTATTATTATTGGATTACTATTCAAAATGTAAATATTGATCCCACATACCTTGATATTAATATGATAATTACCTAAAAATTCTTTCTACCATTTGAATCTTCCTTTCATTCAATCCATATAATTGTTTCTACTATGCGATGATTCAATAAAGATCATCATCAAACACCTTTTAAATAATCCACCATAGTTTAGATTTAAAATATGGATCTTGATCTCACATGATCGAATATGGTGAAACCTGATGTCATAAAACTTTATTATTATAGATCCATATATGGAAGTCAATACATAAATTTCCTCATATAAAATATACATGTGCATATTTGGTTAAACAATCAATCATAACTCATTTTACAACACTCATTCTAGGATTATTTTATTGTCCTATGAATAAGTACTCATAAATTTCCAAAATTTCATCATAATAATATGAAGAGGATTCAAAAATTATATACAATTATATCTTACAGATTTCACATGATTACAAAACAAGAATCTAGAAACATAACCAGAAATTCCCCAGTTAATGTTATCCCACCAAAAATAATCCCTCATATACATACAAATATTTCAACTAGTATGATGTATATAAAACATTAAGCTATAACCATCATCTAATAATTATGTTTTTTGATCTGGTATATATCGAACATATACCCTCTATCCAAATTTTTGGACACATTATTCACATACTATGTATACCAATTTTCCATCATTCACACCATTAACTTTCTCTTAAATGTTCACATGGTTAGATAAAGACTTTATTATCATTTCTATAAAAAATGGTTTCACAATCAATATAGAAAAGAGAGATTTATATCTTTAATAAATTCCATATCCTTAATTAATATATCCCTGATCATAGGATCTCTAAATAATTGTTTGGTTAAAAATCTATGATATTTACTTGTCTATGTTTATTATACCTTATATCCCTCCCATGGTTGGTAGTGTAATGAGAAATGATAATTTTTGAGTATGTCAAGCCATATACATTGTCTCATATTGAAACTTTTCTATAAAAATATGGTTTTTAGGAATTTATAATTGTAATTCCCTGAACCGAGTTATCCAGAGTCAGTTCATTATTACATAACATTGGCATGATACAAGGAAATCATGTCCCAAAATACCGATCAGTTTAGTAGCCATCGGAATCATCCAAGCTTCCTAGATTATGCTTGCAAGTCACTGAAAACATACTTCTTTACATCCTGGGAAAAATAAAACATAGAAAAGGGTGATCTCAAATACTCATTAAGGATAAAAATATGGCGTAAACTTTCATAAATAATCATAAACATTTAACGCAATTCATATCTAAAACAAAATCGTTTTAAACTTGAATTTTAGAATAATATAGAAAAAAATAAAATGAATTAATGCCATTTAATTATTCACATTGATATTCTACTATTCGAATAATCAAATTCAATATCAATAACCACTTTCATAATGATGGAATGCATAATTCAAGAATATCATAACCACATAGTCAAGGCCTTGTGCTAAGACTACAAATAAGATTTTGTCAAGGACTTCGGCCAAGACACTAGTTTGTCTCATGAGACCTACCGATGCATCGAGGAGCCATAGTAGGCTCCACCCATCACTTACTATGTTCAATGCATTCCTCATATGAAAAGTTGAAACATAACATAATCATTCGTATTAATACTATCATACGAAATGTCAATACATTTCCCACAAACAAATAATGGTATAAAAATAGCACATCCACAGTAAAATCTAACTCATTCAATACAATATAGAATATTTTAGTGTAACAAATTAATCTCAATCAAGAATAATGAAGGATATTAACATAGGAGAAAATAATCATCCAAACTCTTTGAGAGAAATATCCCCCTTTTTTCCTGAAAACATTTAAAAGTCACACTATTTGTCAAGAATCTGCATAAAAATAGATTTTTGAATAAATATTTCCCATTGAACATTGAAAAACTTAAATGGAATTTAAATTTTAAAACATTAATTTCTTTATAAATAAATACTTCAAATCATTTTAAATCATGTAAATTAATTAGAATGATTTAGAATAATAAATCTTTGAAACATTTAAAATGATGTTTTAGTTACGGGTCGTAAACAAAAGAGATACACTTGAATACAAATAATTGAGGTAATAAAAACATTATAATATCATGAGAATAAAGGGATTCATAATATAATATGTCAATATACATTATATACACCATATAAAAGTGGTTTGGTGTATAACAACAAAGTAGTCTCAATGGAATGTAAAATGAGATGAAATGTCTTATAAAGACTATATCCTTAGGTTAAAGATAAATCAACGACATAATTATGTGTGAAAAATATAAAATCACTAAATATGATTGGATATTTAGTGTAAATCACTCAAATTACATTCACACATATTCTTGTAAAAACTACACCAATGAATTGGATATTTAACTCAGCAAATAGAGATTGGGTTAAAATTACTCTTATCAAGTTCATATTGATTACTTGAGAATTTATCAATGGTTTAATTATCTGCATAAAAATTATATCCATAGAATGTGGAGTTGGAATTATTTCATAAGAAAATTAATAGTGATTCCACACATAATCAGGGAGTAAAATAATCAATGAAGTATGCGTAAAGCCGAATGAGTGGAAATTGAAATTTCAAATTCCCTTATTGATTTGGAAACTTACCATACATACAACTATGAAAGAAGGATCATACAATGATGATGTAAATACCCATAAAATAAATTATATTACACAATGTATACAATCATAGGCAGTAAACCCACCACATGAAATAAATAAGTGGTGAACAATGTAAATCTTACGGAATTAAAAGTGAGATAAGAAACCCCTTACCTCAAGTCCGAATTGTCTTGTGTGTTCCTTGTTCTTCCATAATAATAAACATAAGATAATTTCTACTTGATTAAAAACACCTTTTAATTTTATTATTTATTTTATTTCAATTATTACCTTTCCATAGAAATTAGATAATTATTTGAGTTCATATTGGATATTTTATTGATGTTTAGAACTTGAGTCAAAAATGAACTCGTTATAATTACAATTTGTCCATGTGGTAAAAAGTCAATTATCTCTAGAATGATATTAATGATTTAGATATCATATATATAATATATATCCAGTATATATATGTATTTATAATAGTACATAACATTTGGAGATAAGAAATGAAAAGCACCTTTCATGGAGACGGTAAGTCGTACGTATGCATGAACACTACTTTCATTTCTATTTTTTATTTTAATGGAATTAAAAAATAATGATACATAGGTATATTATTATTCCATTATAATATCATATGATATATGATTTACATAATTTAATTAACTCAATCGTTTATATGTTCCCTGAATTCCATGAACGAATCATATCACCTTGAGGGGGCGGTTGTCCGCACTTCCTCAAATGAAATTATGGTGGTCACACATATTGGAAAGCATATTGGTGTGTTTTAAAATGAAAATTATAGAAGAATAGAGAATAAATAAACATTATATACATAATATATAAATATAGTTCCAACATAATGTCCACCATAAAAGGGGATAGAAGACAATCGGATAATCATCATTTCATGAGACGTTAGTTTTCCATCCACAGAAACATTATGTTCTTCACCCATTAGATGGAGGTGTGTGTAAGTGTAGCTCCAATAATTCTTATAACAACATCCTAGTATTTTTAACATACTAGTATTCATATATGATAACATTATTATTTTTTATTAGAAAACTATAATTTCCCCACTCAGATGTGTAACTATATATAAAAAACAACCATTTTCATATGGTATAATGAACATATAGGAATTATTGAATCACTCTATTATGTTCATAAAAAACACGTTAAATTCAATTTTCCAAATGAATGTAACTCATTTACATGTATTTATAGTTAACGGGTTATCTGATGAGGACAAATTTTGAATGAATTGCCAATATAAACAGAAAATCCAAAGGACAATAAACAACACATTTATACTAATTTGTGTATAAAATTTTCTTCCTACCTATGTATTTTCATGATCAACACTACATCAATCCTTGGATTGATTATGAAAATGAAATGAAAATTCATTATTGTAAAATCACCATTAATTAATTACCCATAATCAAACATTACTATTAGTGACTTGATAATAATTATCAATTAATTCATATGGTCCTCATAGATTTTTGAATTTCCAAAAAAACATCAATTAATTCCTAAGTATAATTAATTATATATATATATATATATCATGAATCAAAATTTATTTCTTTTTGAAATATATTTTTTCATCATATTTTGATTGGAATTTCATAAAAATGATTATCTAAAATAAATCCATTGTTATGATAATAACGTAACAATATAACGTACGTTTATGATGCATAATGGGGACTTCCAAAAAAAATATTTGTTATAGTGAAACATACACTATTATTTTTGGTTGAAAACTCCCTTATAAAAGTTCTACAAAAATATATAATTTTGTTTAGAACCATGGAAGATATATAATATTGAGATGATCCCGAAACAAATAAATAATTTTCTAAATTTGATAATATGATTACTGAACATACCAAAACATCATTAGAATGTTCCACCACCCAGGTATTGATCACATTATATTTTTCATCTCTAAATTAAAACTACTATGGTAGAATATTATAATGATCGTGGAATTCTATTTCATGTTTCCACATGATTCATATAGCTAAATCATTTTATAAAAACATTCCTTTTATTATTTTTATTCATTATCTATCCTAATTAACCTTATCTCCATGTAAATAATAAACTATCCATACCTTCTATAATTTCCCTAGATTATATTTAACATGTTATCACATGGGAAAAAATTACATCATTACCTTCATATTTGGTGCATTCCATTTTTCATAGTGATCATTGAAAGTCATATTTTCTTTATTTCCCATGATCATGTTAAATCATGATAATTACTTCACCGTTTTGATGGAAAATAAAACTATTTCATCAAATAATGAAATTTTTAAGATAACATCACCCTTAATAGAGTTTTCCAAATCCCTTTAATTTAATGGTTAATCATTCACTCAATGTTAAATATAGAATCTTCATTAAAACTAACTAACCTTGTATATGGTTTATTATACAAAATTAAACTTTGTTTCCCCTTTTTATATTAGATAATGAACATTATCTTCATTTCATTTTGTGTATCAATAGGAAAATATGTGTCCTAGAATATTTCCTTAGAGTATTTTCATTTTGTGAGTTCTATTTACAATACCTCACAAGTATTCTAGATCAATAACAACCATTGATTAATATAGTATTTGAGATAATAAACTAGAACTGTAAACATCTCACATTCATTACATTCAAAGGACATATATAGCTTCTCGAAATATTTAATAAATTTCTCAAACTAATTGGATTAGTAGTCCCACTAAAGGATGTCGGATTAAATTGTATAAATAGTTTAATGTTAGGAAGTCGCGTGGTAAATAAAGTTGTTTATCTACCCATGAATGGTTATTTTCCTTACCCTAATTATGTTTTTCTTATAAATCCCGGATATGTATAGTTCTAATTAAAGTAATATTGGATTTCTATGTTGGTTATTTGTATAATGGAAAAAATTATTGATAACATTAATAATTATAGAATCCATTTATATATAACGTAATATTCTAGCATAAGAAATAAAATTATGATTTTTATGGAATAATGCATTATTCAAAAAATGGTGTCACCCATAACATAATTTTTTTTAAAAAGCATTTTTATATCTCAGAATCAAAAAAATGGTTTATTTGGGGAAATATATATTTTAAAAGGAATCATAATGTTTTGAAACAAAAATAGGAATTATTATAACAACATCCATAGGGTGTGTCAAAAATGATGTATATCAATGCCTACTCTCATGCACTAGGGGATGAATTAGTCAAGACCAATGTTCCCTTTATAGAGTTACTACAACTATGCACATCTTTTCTTCAAACCCAAACACTTTTTGTATCCATACCTTGGTGTGATTCAAGAAAAAAATAATGAGTATCATCCTTAACAAATTTAAGGATGTTCTTGTATACCTATCCTCAATTTCTATTATATGGTTTTGTTATCTAATCCATATTCTAGTTTCTAGGGATGCTAAAAAACATCCTTTGAGACTAAATATAATGACCACAATTCTAGTAACCTACAATGCCTAATTTATTACATTAGAATATATTCAAGGGGTTTAGTTCTTTATTGACCAATAATTTTTGAAGTTTTGGAGAACTATATACATTTATAGTACTAGTTTATATTTTGATAAATAACATAAAAATCATAGTAATGGGATATTTTCGAATCCTTTAACTCTTTACATGATTCAATAATTATATCATAGGCAATAAGCAAGATAAGGGTGATATAAAATTCTTAGTATGGGTTAAATGAAATGAAAAATTTCAGGAATCAATAATGTATATTCTACTGAGAAAGGTTTAAATATTAAAGAAAAATTAAATTTAATTAATAATAGGAAAACTATAATTTTTTAAAGCCTAATTAATATGTAATGGTGAATAACTTAAAAAAAATTACATATAATATATACGATGATAATTTAATTCATCTTCAGAAAATATCAACTAAAATTACATGATAATAATAATTATCGATGTATCAAGGAAGTAAATGCTTTATTATTCTTTGTCATCATTATAGGAATTAGGAAAAACTCTACTATCAGGTCCTCTGTAATGAAAATTTAATACATTATAATAATATAAGAGTATTTTATGCTTAAAATTTGATTCATTCTCATTTTATGCCTCTAACATTTATTGGGTAAATATAAAAATAGTTATGAAAAAAGTATTACTATAATGATGATAGTTATATTTATTCTTACTAATACAATGTATTGTAATTAACTACCATTTAAAATAATAATATTACTATATTATTTTTTGATATAACTCAATGTTGAGTGAAAAATAATATTTTAGAGAAACCGGATTTCTCATATTGAGTGTGATATCAAACAAAGTGCCCCATTTAATGTAAAATTAATATATAATTGAAAATATATTAATATATATATATAAAGGTAATAATATATAAATACTTGGTATCCTACACATGTAGAGTTAAAAAATGAAATCAATTTTATTAAAATAATTTTCAGTGTATTATAAATAAATTTTTTACATAAAATAATCATTTACTCAAAATATACCGATTTTAAATTTAAAACACATTTTACTACCCATTAAAAAATAGAATAAGATCTCATAAAATAATCCTAAAATTATATGAAAATAAAATATTAGTTTATAATAATATTTTATGATTTTTTTTGGAATCATTTTATTGTTTATAAAATGGTAATTACATGTTTATGTCTTTCAAAAAAACCAACAACTAATTGATAAATATTAAAATATTAATCTAATTACAATTTGATTAAAATTATATAATATATTCATTTATAAAATGCCTAAAATTTATTTATACTTTCATGGATGAGTTTACAAAGCATTTGATATGATTACTATTCATATGGGTTATATTACTTTTCATATGCTCAAGTTACTAATTCAATGGTATTTGTTCATTAATTCTAGAAACAAATACTTTTTCATTCATTCTTCATTTAAATTTTTTATTGTGTTAACTATGTGATTTATTTTGATTTATAATATATTAAAAAACTATAAGATGGTAAATCTCATTGATATAATTTCTAATCGTTACATGCACTTTTCATAGTTAAAACACGTATATTGTTCTATAAGATATCCACATCCACTTGTATATCCATTCAAGGATGTTTTGAATGAAGAAATCACAAAATATAAACATTATCAATAAATTTAAATTTTCCACTATAATTATCCTCAATTTCGACTATTGGGTTCTCTCTTCTTAATAGGTTTTCTAGAATATAGTTCTAATGGATTCTATTAATTTTCCTCTAATATAAAATTTATTGACTCTATCCCTATAAACCTGGAGCCAATTCATGTTACCTTTAAAATTAAATAATACACACGGAAATTTCATCCCAATGGAATAAATAGTTTATTAGAATTTTAAATCTATATTAATACATGATTTTTATATTACAATTTAATATAAAGTTTAAAATATATTTTTTTTGAAAAAAACACTTTTCAATTTATCAATTCCCTACATATCAGGTGTAGTAAGATTCTAGGAATCATAGGGAATAGAAAAATAATAATGGTTTCTCAAATACAATATACAGTTTAAGTACAAATTAATCTATATTAAGGAAGTAGTGAATAATCAATATGGAAATTTAAATAACTGATCACAAATTCCATCTAAATAACATGATGTGTAATAATAAATTATTTGGGTTAAATAACTAAACAAACATTCCATTTAATAATCTAGATAAGGCATAATCAATATGAAATGGTGTATAACTAAACAAAAATTATATTTAAATTACTATAAAATCCATAATCAATATAACTAGGTAAATAACAAAAACAATTTTCATTTAAATAATAAATTAACAATGAACAAAAGCCATAAATTTTTTCATAGTGAAATCATAAGGGTAATCATAACTATATCTAACTAAACTAAGTCCAAATTATTGGTCCTCGTATTTCCTCGGTAGTTGATTCCTTTACTGTGAAGAGATATTCTACATATGTTTAAAAAAGGTTGGGTATACACCCATTTACATAAATCAAACCAACTGATTCGTCTGATGAGACTACTGATGTATCAAGGGGATATGATTAACTAGTACCCTCATTTTTATTCAGGGCCAAATAATTCCTCATATATATAATAGTTGTTTTAATTCATAAATAATTTGACTTTTCATAAAATATACATATTGATTATAAAATATAAATTTATAAATATTTCCCCATATATAAATGGCATTCAATTTGAAAAAAAGTTAGTCTACATGATATATAGTTTCAAAAATGAATATATAAATGGAAAATAATATGTATATTTATGAGAAATTTAATATACAGTGATCTCTATAATGTGAATATTTCAATGGGAAGTTAATGACTACAAAAACGAATCAAATTACTAATTTTCAATATTATCCTTGTTTAAAATATTCCTAATCCATCCATATATTGAATAAGAATGGTGTCAATACAACTTATATCTCTTATTGATTATGTAATATTAAGGGTTGTGGTTTTTTATGAATATAAATATCATAAAAATATCTTTATAAACATTATTTAGGAAAACATAATTTTCATATTAATTTTCTTAATATAATTTCTTTTGGAAAACAATAATAAAAAAATTGTTTTAAAATATCCTCATATTTTTTCAAGGTAATATTCAATGAAATGAAAATCATGTAGGTAATTTTGTATATTCCATAATGAACATTCCTTTATAAATAATAAAAATTCTAGAAATGTTAATAATTCAGATAGTGATAAGAATATTCCATTGAAAAAATATGTAAAATAAATAATTTATAAAATGTATTTAATAAATACTTTACAATTGTTAAAAAAATATTTAAAAAAATTTCTAAAATAACGTGGTTTTGAGAGAAAACATATTTCTTACTAAATACAGAAAGGAAGTCAAGTTTTCATAGAAATATTTTCAAAAAATATTTAACTTCTAATGAATAGAAAATTTTTAATATAAATTAAAGAATATATTCAATAACTAGTGTTGAAGAAATTAAATGGGTTTCTTAAAATTTGATGTAATAATTTATTTTATGTGAATTCCACAAATTAAACATCTTTATTATATATATATTAGGAAATAAAACCTTAAAATGATAATAATGGTGAAGTGAGAATTAACCAATTAATTGATTGACAATATAAACTATAAATGCACAAAAAACATCAAATATAGAAAAAGCGAGTCAAAAGTAATTATACAATTAATCATATGATACTAATGAAAAAGAAGAAGTAATATAATCTAATTGAATGAGATTGATTAATGAAATTTCAATACTACATGGTAACATAATGGTCAAGTCCCCTTAGATGAAATAATTCAAATTTAAACATAAAATACCGTGATGCATGATTTATTAATGAAATTACAAGAAACATTGTACGTATATACAACATATAGAAGTAATTAGGTGAATGACACTAAAATATGCACACGGAAAAGAATTTGAGATCTAATATTGTACATAACACTTTCTTTTTTGTCATACATGATTTTACAAATTTTATAGAAGTTTTTTTTTAATATCTTATTCTTAATCAATATTAATGTTTAATAAATAATATATGACCATTTTATTACATAATATTACCCAATCCTTGATAATCATTCATTATTTTTATTGTTTTGAGTAATAACGCTACTTTTTTGTGTATTTTTTACATCGTATTTTTTTGTTCATATTAAATAGATCATTATTTTTTCATCTCTAGAATTAATAACATTATGTAAGTATCATATATATTTATTATATATATTATTAAATATACCCATAAAATTTTGTGCTAGTAAATGAAAAACATCATTCATAGAGAAAGTGTGTCACATATACGAATGAATGATATGTCCAATTTTTGTAATATTGACTGAAATTAAATTTATTAGTATATATATTTATTTATTAAATTATATTTTTTTGATATATATTCTATATTATTTATAAACACATCATTACTAAATTAAATGTAAATCAAGAATGAATGGAATCTCTTCACGAGGCTATAGTTCATTATATACACGAGCAATGTTATTGTTTTCTATTTAATTATAATTCATGAAGTTTTGTTTGATATAACAATTTAAAATGAATAATAACTACATATATATCAAATATATCAAATATAAATTATAAATCCATCACTATTTTTAATCTTGTAAGGTGGAAATGCGAAAATTTGTGACATTTGTTTGGGACGTGGTAGTCCGATAGACACACAAACAATGATACTAAACTCCATTTGATGGAAGTGTGTGTATTTTGAGGTAGTAAAATTTACAAAAAAAATATATGTATATTGATTATAATCAGGATTTTATATAATACTTTTATAAAAAATTAAGGTTGTTGATAATGAAATAATATAAAAACGTTTTTAGAAAAACATTAACTCTTCTTCATGTATCTTATTTAAGTTTATACAAATGCATTTATATATTGGGTTTCTTGCCAATATACGTAATATTTTATTAATTAATTGTTTTTAGAATATAGTTTGGTTGGTACTATATTAACTAATTCTTTGGATTGATTAAATAGAGGGGGATTCTCTTATATAAGTGCGGTGATTGGAAAAGTTGAAAAAAATTTAAAGATAAATTTATAAACATGTTTTTTTCCATTTTAATTCCATACAATAATGATAAAAATATATAATAAATGTTATAATGTCACCATATTTCTATTAAATGTATTATGGTGAATTTTCTATGTCACTTATGCCATTATGTTTAAATATTAATTGCATGAAAAAATCACTTTTCATTTCATCAATGAAAATAATTTTTATTTATTTCACTACTAATTTGGATTAAAATTAAGTTAAAATTACTATAAAATATATATTATTCTGATAAAAAATATTCAATCCATTGTTTCAAATTCATTTCACATTATTGGCTAATATTAATTAAAAACAAATCTCACCGACGAGTCGAGAAAGTGGGTTTTTAAAAAGAATATATTTAAAACATTCCAATTTTTTAAAATATAATTTAAATATTTAATTTATTACATTTAACTAAATTGAATTTATATTTAGAAATGTAAAATATATTTACATTAAACTAAATTAAAATATGAATTTAACTTTATAAATTTTTTCGATGAAATATCAATTTTCAATTAAAATTAAATATTTTTTCATCATTAATAAATGAAATGTTTAATGTCAATTAAAAATATTCAATCTATGATAAATTTAAAATTTAGATCTCAAAAAATATTTTTATTTATTCAAATAATATTTATAAAATTCTCAAAATTTACATTCAAAATATGATCACCATTAAAATGTGGTAAATGTTCATTTAGAAAAATACCAATTTTTGAGTAAAATTGTATTTGATATTTTTTTATACCTATTAGATGTATGTGATTAATTTAATAACATTTTATTAAATATTTTATATATAAATTTCATCAGTATCATTAAATAATTGAAATTTATTTAATTGTTTTTTATAAAAATGATTTTGTGCATTTTTTTTAAAAATCCATTTTTTATTATTCAATTTCTTTTTATTTTCAATTATAATTAATTGGTTACTAGAAAATTAAAAAATGTATTTATATTAGTTAATTATTCATATTCATAAATTCTAAGGCAATTTCTACGAGTTTATTTCATTTTTAAATAATGATTTTTATACAATTTCTTAAAAATCAGTCTTACTTGTAACAGATGAAATCGATGAAATTTGTTGTTGTGAGTAACACATATTTACTTGGTGTTGTTTGAATTTTTGGATATATCATATATTTAATTTATTTAGTTTATTAAATTAATGTAAAAGTCTTGGTATTTTATATTATTTTCTATTATTAGTGTTTCGTTTCATAAATGTACCCAAATAGGATGTTCATATTTAAAACATTAGTGGTATTGTACTATGAATTTTGAAACTATAATATTTCTAGGATAACCTAAAATAAATATTTTTTAATCAATAGAAGAAAATATCCAAAAATCATATAAATTTTTTTATCAAAGGAAATTTTTATCAATGAAAGAAAAACAATTTCATATTCAGAATAATTATTATAATCATTATTTAAAAAATGTATATATTTAATATCATTAAAAATTTATAACATTTTAGAGATAAACTAATGTATTTCATGAAAAAATTACCTTAACTAATGATGAATAAAAAGATCCTGAATTTTATTAAAATATAAAATATTGTACTACTCGTAATTTCACTTAATTTGAATAAAAAAAATAATTTTTATATTTAAAAATAAGTTTATGTGACTCAATGGAAGAGTTCATGAGGTACACTGAAAGCTCAATTTCCAAATTTTCTCGAAGTGTTGAAATATTATTTTGTATGAAAATTAAAATTTAATGGGATAATTTTTTTTTTGAAAAAACATGATAAAATTTTGAATGATTAAGAATATATTATGATCAGTATGAATGAGTAACTAAGGAATGTTCTCCCTGAAATATTTAATGCTCAATGAAAATTACTAAAAGTTAAAAACCTACATTTTTTCAGTTTCTGATTCTTTTTTTGGTAGTTATAGAATATTTTTTGATTAATTATTAGTTTTAGATTTCTCTCATTATCTTTATATTATATATTAATTAAATGTTAAAATATAGGGTTATACTATTATTGTTTGAATTTTTCATTAATTCAATAAATATAAAATTATTAAATAAAAATTATTAATGACTAATGATTTATATTACCAGGATAAAATGCCTATTCGATTAAACATTTTATAGATTTATACAAAAAAAATTGTTTCAATAACAACCAAGATCCATATACCGCTAATTTTATTACTGTTTGTGAAAAATTAATCAAAATTAAATACGTTATTATCAATAATCCTTTATTCTATAGAAAATTTCTTGAATCCTTAAAAATATTATTAAAAATGTAGTTTCATAGACTATATTGAAAATTTTATATTAGGATAATAATCATTGATGGGTTGAAAATTTCTAAATAATAATACAACGATTAAGATATGGTGTATTCATGAGTTGTTACAAAACAATCCTGATGTGTTGGTTAATTATAGTAACATAACCAGGTCATTCATTATCATCTAATGAAAAAAATATGAAACATTATCAGAATCATAGTGAAATGTAATAAAAATTGAATAATTAAATGACATTTTGTTTTTAAAAATTCTAACCATTACAATAAATGAATCTATTAAAGATATGATTATATTTATAAAAAATTTAGGTCATATCGAAAATTATTGAAATCTGATTAATCTATTAAAAATGAAATAATTAGAATGTAAGATATAATTTTTTTTCCATACTGTATCAATTTTTATAAAATTATATTAATGAAATTGTAAATATTTTAAAAAAATTGAAATAAAATTATATCAGTTCGTTAAAGATTATTATGTTTTAAATTAAATAAAGGAAATGGAAAATGTTTATGGATATATCTTATTTTAGGGTTATAATGTTATTCATTATTACATAAATGCTGATATTATTTCAGTATTGAATATATTTATAAAAACATTGTATCAATTTCAAACTAAAAAATGCCCTAAAATTGTCCATTGAAGAAGACAACCTACCCCTAAAGATCAATTGAAAATTATTTTTAGTCCACAATATTGTTGTTAAGATAGTGATATAGATGGAAATCATTTCTAATTCATAACTGATGTGATAATATAATGATATAATAAGACAAATTATTATTAGGATTAACCATATATGACCACATAAAAAACTCAAACTACTACTATATCCTCAATATAATAAAATGTAGTGAAGAAAATTATTCTAGAGGACATGTATAACTAGCATTAAATAATTTATATTTCAAAACTCATGAAGAAAATATTTGAAACCATAGTTATTCATATATAAAAAATTTAATTTAATAGTTTCACAAAATAGATCTAGTAATTCTTGAGGGACCCATGATTTTACCAATGCCAATGAACCCCAATCCAAGCAAACCTATTTCTAAAATAGCTGATAATTTTTTTTTCCAAAAAAATTAATCAAAATAATGGTTTTTTGAACCATGGTCGATTTATAAATGGAAGGAGGAACTTTTTTCATTCCTATTTATATAGATACATTAACTCATCATTAGGATAATAATTCATGAATATATTCCTTTAAATAAGATATTAGTGGAATTATATTCTAGAGGGAGTGTGAAATATCTATATATTTACCTACAAAAAAATTTCAAAACAAAATTATAAGTAACATAATTTTACTTTACATTGATTCATTAAGTATTAAAATAATTGTATTTTGATGATTATAAACGAAATATATTCATCTTATCTTATAGATATTGGATCTAGAAGTGTTTATCACGACACAAAAAAAATCCCTTGAATTAAAGAGAGAAATTGCAATCCCAGAAACATATGCCTATATTTCTTCATAATCCATGGATTAGATTTATGATATTAATTTTCTTTAATAAACATGTAAAAAATTAGAACAAAATACTTCATCATGTGATTAAATGGATAAAAATAAAGAAGATGTATAATGACAGGAATAATACTAATATGTGTGATCAAATATCCATACATTCTTAATGATTATTTGAAAACCTCTAGATACAATCATCCACTTTAACCTTGTGTAAATATGTTCCAGTATTAACAAAATCATATAATTTTTTAATTATGAGTATATTTCTATAGATCTGGGCCACAAAATTTTTTCATTAAAATATATGTTATTCGAGAATGTCATTAAAATAAATTTATTCTATTTTTTATTATTTAAAGACACTTAAACTGTATTAATATATTTCAATAAAAGAAAAAACCACAATATAGAATCTAAAACACATTATATGTTTCTATCATATCCTCAATTATAGAAGGAATTGTTGTATATTACATTTTCTAAAAAAAATGTGTTGTTTATGAGTAAAACTATTGAATGTCAGTCAAACCCCAAATATTGAACAATATAATTTAATAAAACATATAATATAAAATAAAATGAATTAGGCCACAATTTATAATAATAGTAAAATTAATCCTTTGGATAATAATCATATAATTCTCATTGACTTCATATTGAGTAGAATTGTTAATGGGATTTTAATTTTTCTACATTATGGGTGGTATGTTTTGAAAAAGAAATGAATGTTGTCCCATTGGATTCAATCTCAATAAATGGTGTTATTAAATTGATCCATGGTTTAGGGGAAATTTTGACTTTATAAGATTATATTTATGTAGGGATAGGTGTCCAACAACGCTTAAAACTGTAGTTAAAACCAATTGATAGTGTAGAATGGGTATTCATGATTTATAAGGATACATGATTTTTTTTCATTCAATAAAGGTTGGTCTATAGAATTTTACAAAATCATTACAGTGTCACACCTTCTATATTTTTTTGAATGCATCCTCATGATTTTTTTATTTTGAAGTGTCTTGGCCTATTTTTGTTCTTTGGATGAACATGGTGTATTGGTGGGTCCTCAGCCGAAGCACACCCAGCATCCATGACTAATTTTTTGGTTGTCTTTAAGTGTGATAAGATGATTTCATTGGGTAATCTCTTTATAATATACTTCCATAATATTTTTATGGAATCGTCCATAATTTTTTAAAATTTAATTTGTTATATTTTATCAACATAAACCAAAACATATTGGAAATTTATATGATCGATGGGGTTTTCATGCATCCTTACTAGAGGTTTTTGTGATGTGATGACCAAATATTAACATCCATTATTTTATAAATGGTCTAACAAATCATGTTTTTAATCATTTTTACATTTAAGTTAATTTATTAAATGATTTAATTAGGAATTTATATTGTATATTTCACATAGTGAGGGTTCAAGGTTGTCCCAGGGATGGGTGGGACCATATTTCATGGGGATTAAATTATTGATAGATGACCGAATGGTTTTCATCATATATTTTATTTTTGAATAAATAGTTTATTTATTTGTAATATGTGATGTATAGTTAATTCAAATGACATGGGGGGGGGATAAGTTCCCTACAAGGATATTTTTGACCGGTAGAGTTAATATGAGGTTAAGAGATCATAGTTAGTAAATATCTACCAATGGTGAATTAATGGATGAGAAACTGACAATATCATGTGTTTCTTGTACAAGAACTATGTAATTTACGAAATTTTTTATGGTTTATGGATTTTGTAGACACTAAAAAAAGGTATTTGAGAAAAGTAATTTAAATATTTGTGGAATAATAAATTTTTTATTTAAATTTTTTCTCCCAATAGAACAAAGCTATATGGAATCATATTGACATGGGAATTATCTTTATCCCCCAACCGTTGATATTGAGGCCTCATATATTGATTTTCCCAAGATTTGTATACTTCATATGAGTTATGGAAATAATTTAAAAAAATGTGCATTAATTTTGAGTCTCTATTAGGTTCTCCTAGAAATTATTTTTATAGAATGGTAATGCATTGATAATTTTTTTCCCTGTGGGTTGTATCCTGACCATGTGATAGGTGAGTGACTGAACCTAAGGTACTATATAGTTCAATACATGATTTATACCATCTCATAAGATTTATTGCTATTGGATATACCATATTTAGTCTATGAGTTTTTTCCACAATTATTATTAGGAAATATATTTTCTACCACTAAGTGTTTATCATTTCCCCAAGTGTGAGATAGATTTGCAAGAATCCTAAGGATGGGGACCCATACATTTTATGTTAACATGAATGCAATGTTGTATTCCTTCTATGTTTTGAAAATAAGTAAACTATATAGTGTTCAACTCCTGTGAAATCACATTGGGGACCTCTATGGGTTCCCTGATGACTGGATAACCCAATATGGGTGTGTCTGTGAATGGGTAGGGATGGTAGTGTAGGTCTACTTATAATATGTATCAAACATGTGAGCTTTAGGGATTGTGTAATATGGTGATGAGTGTATGTATTCATCCAATACATAACCAATTCATTATACATTCTCTTAATTATATTTTTTTGAACTATCTAAACATGAATGTTTATCTTTTTACTAGCCCATGGTCTCAATCAAATGATTGTTTGGAGGATACCCTATGGCTCTTTATTGTATCCATCTATATGCCTTCATTTATACTATTGTGATATGTGTTAAATTTTATGACATATTTTTGGATAATAATCATGTATCCAAGGATTTTTTTGTTGGGACATGTGAAGAATATTCAGCATGTTGAGATTCAACCTCAGGTCTTCTTGGGAAGCATTAGATGACTTGATATCATATATTGTAATTGATGTCTATGATATAGAAATGTATTATTTTGGGATTATTATTATTATTTATGTTATTATTACTATATATTTAGGTCATCCATAGGTTATAACTAGTGTACACTAGTAAAATTGTGTGTTCCTGATTTGGTAACCCATGATTCCGAGGATCTTCCCAGTAGAATGTTGGAATAGGGATGTTTCTTATTCTGTGTATTCCTAGTCTATCTAGGAATAATATTTAAGTCATTTATTATACATGGATTTATTAGAGAGGAATATAATGATTAGGATCTCTCTATTGTTCCTTTTATTATTTATAATTTGATTTTTTAATTTTTTAATTAGGGAATCATATGTTTCAGCAAATGATATTGTATTTATATTGAGTCATATCCATCATTTCTTAATTTGAGTCACCTCATAACTGGTTAGGGAACACATGATCCATCAGAGTCATGGACCAAAAGATGCATCATTGGGTTTTTAAACTTTTTTAGGAATTATTTCATCTATGTGTGTCATATGAACTTATCACTTCATCGTTTTGTTATATAAAGGACATAATATATAGTTCCCTAATGAGTTATGAGCCATAACCTATCATAGGATTCAATTTCACATGGCTACCCAATATGACTCTCATAACATGTATATTCAAGTTAGGGAGAGGATCTAAATTGAGTTATCGAGTAGGTGCATCTCATGTGGGGATTATATATCATGATTGGGTGATTATTGTGGATTTTAGTGAATCCAGACTCATTTAATTTTTCAGAATTCATTTATTTTATTCTATTAGTACATTATATGTGACAGATTCTGTTGGAGATTAGTCATGATTGATTATATAGTAGAAAATCATATATTATCCCTTGTTTTTTTTAAATTAATTTCAATATTATCTCATATTTATTGTGTTTGTATGAAAAATAAATAGTTATTTTATAATTTATCACTCTTATATATGGGTATTGTCCCCTCACCATTCCACATTAGAACCCCATCACAAGTCAGCTGCAACTGTCACATGAGGTTTTGTTACAAAGTCCACATAATTTACTGATCCATTTATTATTCATAGAGTGATTTTGTCTAAGGATTTACAATTTTGTATCAGAGATTTTATTTAGTTTTACTATTTGGGCTATAATATTTTGTTGATACTAGAATGTATCAAATACTGTGATGGTTATTAGGATGGTACATCACAAACAATGAGTTTACAAAAAAGTCCATGTTACTAGGGGTTTGATAGTAATATTAATTGTATGTGATGATATGATTTATATTAATTTATCATCGTGTGACACACATAATATTTTTTCTTTATATTTTTATCCTTATATTTATATAGTCATTAGCCCTTTGGAAAGAATATAGTTATTGTATTTGGATCTTAGACTAGGTGGGATGAGGAATTTCATGCATCATGATTTTGAAACAAGGATCCAAATTACATGTATACCGTTTTTTGAAATTTTTAACACAGGTGATTGGATAAGGTGTATAATGTGTAAAAAATTTCCCATATAAAATTTTCCTATATACATACATGATGGGATTCCACTCAGTAAGGATGACTGGTATATTTTATTATTTATAATGGAAGCTCATGTTAATATGTGACAAGTTTTATGATGGTATGGTCCCATAGTATATGTGCCTTATTTTAAAATTAACTGATCATTATGAAAAATGGTTACTTAGTGGAAAACACCAATTGTGTGGTTATTTTTTTTAAGTGTTAGTAATAATACCAATTGTGTTTACCAATATTGGTAGGAATGAAATTATATCTAACTAATACTATTGTTTTATATAGTTATGATAGATCTTCATCAATGAAAAATGTATACATTATGCGTTCTGAATAAGATGTTATTAAATATGGAACATTCTTGTGTGAAAATTCCAATGAGAATCAGTTCTTTATTTGTTGATCACTTGGAATATGTTACCTGTAAAGATAATTTGAGAACCTAGATTGGGTGGTAAGGTATTTTGGGTGACATGTGTTTATGGGGTAGTTGTGTGGATGAAATACCATAATGTATGACCTATAAATGAGACATATTTTATAGTCTAGGTGGGAGAACATGGTGACCCATGCGATACGACACCAAATATTGTGATCCACTGACTAGTATGATTTATCTTACTAGTCTGATAGGAGTAACATGATTTTATGGTATTTCTTGCATATGGGAATAATATGTTGGTGTTTCATTTTATTGTATTAGTTCAAGTAAGGTGCAAAATGATATGATTTCTGAATTAATGTTTCTTATGCATTAGTGATATTAATCATTATGGTCCCTTCAATTATGGTGGATAGGATAAAATTGAAGGACATGAATATTTTGGGAGCCATAAGATACCCTAATAACTGAATTTATGTATGTATGAGAATGTTGGTGTGAAATCAAGACTATTAATGGAACTGTATGGTAGTAATGAATTTTAATGCTATGGAAATGGTTGAGATGTTGGAATTTTGGATGAGGATATTTATGATATAATTCTATAGAAAAATATCATTTTCTAGATTATGGTTTTTTTCAGTTGGAAGAGATTTATGATGATCAAGGCATGGATTATGAGTAAACCATACTTGCTCAGGTGACATGGGGGTGTACACCTATTTAGTATAGGTGATACTGATATAGAATGTGAGGGATATATGATATTTTGAAGAGTATTTATTTATTGATAGGTCCTGTGGAAGCTAAGGATCATTGGATTTTTTGAAATTATATTAGCATATTTTCCTGAGAGTTATAATTAAATGATAAATATCCCTCTATGGAAGGGGAAATTCTATAAGAGGCTCAAGTGTGGTGGGATTAATGGTCAATGTAGATCTAATAAAGTATTTTTCTTAAATATATTGGAATGGATTTAGAGGAATGAAACATTCACAAAAAAGAACCTATTAAAGTGTCACTTTAGGATCATTATAAGTATGGTCTTATAGTGGGGAGTGAAACATTGTATATTTAATGGTTTGACCCTCACTATAATTAGAATTTTAGTGGATTATAATGATGATATTACCATCATATATATATGGTCATTTAATGAATGATTATACTAAGTTGTCATATATTAAAGATTATTTCTATTCTGATCACTGTGTTTGATAATGAATAAGGAATGTGTTGTGGAATATGACTGTTTTTCTTCTGTAGGAAATAATAATGATTCTCATTTTTTTGGATTCATTATATCATCTAAGAGTAAATGACTATTCTATTAAAAAATTCATGGATATGGTGACACTTATAGCAAGATGGTCATGGTGATTAATATACGCCGATTTTGTTTTGTTAGAGGTAAATAACATATTTTATACATGAAATTAATTTTGTATAGAGTCAGTGTACTATAATCAGGCTTAGGGTAACCATGGTGTAACCTAAGGTTGATTTAGGATGAAAATCATGGTTCATTTTGGATTTAGGGTATATAACCTAATTTATGATATGTTTTAGGGGAAAACCATGTTCATGATGTGTTTTAGAGGGTTACTCAATATTTAAACATATTATTTAAATGTTTAATCATTTGAAAAAACTAATCATGTTTTCATGTTCTGAAAAAAAACACAGAATGTAAATAAATATATTATTTTCAGTCAATGTATGAGTGGGGAATATTGTGTGAGGCCATTGGATAAAATACTATGTTATAGGTAGGGTTCTGATTGAGGATGAATCAATTGGGACAGTTGAGTGGTTTCCATGTTAGACATCTTGAACATTTCTGAAGATTTATTTTTTTATTCTTAGACACAGTGAGAGTGGAGGCATGTCTTTATTGTGATTTGGGAAATGGTTAGTGGGTATTTGGACCAAGGTATATTCCACTAGAGAATATATTTCTAATTTTTTGGGAACTGTCTATCGGGATTATCCATTTTTAGATGTTTCATATGGTGGGGAGTTCCATGAACATTATTATGAATGTTTAGTGGAATCATGTCATCTTTGTGTGGATGGTTGAGTTTGGTAAATTACATGGTTTTTTATAATGGTTCAATGTGGTAAAATTTATTTTAATAAATATTTTAATAACATAAAGAGTCTTGGGATGGATGGGTTTCATGGAGAATACTCTTTTGTATTTAGTGATTTCTAAAAATTGTAGCTTAATTTTTTTGATAAATTATGCATCTCAGTTTTTGAGTTTCATAATGGATGATCATTTTGTGTTCATATGGGGAACATGTCCATTTAAATGGTAAATAATTAAAGAAATTGGTTGTATGATGTTTTTGGACAACTAGAAACACATTGTTAGGAATGATAAGTGTTATGTTAGATATAGTTTAATCCCCCATGTCAGTATGGGTTGGAAAATTCCTTCGGTAATTATATTTTTATATATAGATAGTTATTTTTTAGAATATAAATTATAAACATGGGTTCATGGATTGAATATGTAGACAAGGTGTAATGGTAATTGATTTATGGTTCTGGGGTCATCCCTAGAGTTCATGTGTAAATCAAGGAAGGTAAGGGGGATAAAGGATACTGAAAACTGTATCATGATCCAATTAATTCCATTAGTATGAGTTTCAGGGGGGGTCTTGATACCTCATAATGTGAAATCTGTTATCTATCTATGAAATTTTCCCATTGATTTTTTTAATTTATAGGGTGTCAACCACAATTTTTTTATTCAGATAAACATTTTGTATATAAGGATTTATGAAATATATCACCCCTCCATATTCACCTATTTTGGGAGATTGAATGTGTGATTTGATGGTGTTGATTATAAGTTTCCTCCTCCTATCCACTCTTATTTTATTTTATATAAATATGACCAGGTTTTGGTTTATTTTCTAAATGGGGTTTTTTTAATTTATACAAGGGAATGGGAAATATCCCCAATTGATGAGGCTTTTTTGCATTTTAGTTTCTGAATTTTTTGATATAATGTCTTCCTATCACAACTCAGCAATTCAACAATGGTAATTAACAATATACTATTTTATTTTAATTATATTTAAAAATAAATTTATTAATTCATTTAATTCTATGTGTTGGTGGGTTATTTTACCTAGTGTGGGTACATTGGTGTTCTATGTATGGTTGAAATCCCAATTATCATGTATTCTATGATCAAAGAATTATTGTTCGGTTTTTAACATCAATGATATTTTTGACCTTATTGTTCAATTATTCATTAAATATTTTTACAACTAATTATGGAATCTTGTTGTCAGGTCAGTGTACTAATTGGGGGTGGTGATGGTTAGAAGTGAGATTTTCTTGAGAGAACCAGTGAAGTTATCATCATGATGAGATTAATAACTTTAAAATTATGACTTAAATCTAATTGGTTATCATAATATACCTATATATTTTTAACATTTTTATCATATGGAATTGGATGTGTAGACATTACCCTGAGGGTATTAGAATGTTTTATTTAAATTATTAATGATTAATTAAATTGATTATTTAATTTCCATTCCTAGAATGGAATGTATTTCCATTGCTATGTTGGGTCATGTTCATGTTCCATAAGCCATAGTCGTCGAAGGACAGGGACTCGACTATTGATTTTTCTATGATGTTGATACCCCTAAAAAGGGTTTCATGTAATTTATTTTAACTGAACATTATTACAGAGGACCTTTTGTAGTTTCCCTTGGAACATCCCAGTAGATTAAGGCAATGAGAAAATGAAAGTTTTCCCCTGTTTATTTTAGAAATAAATTTGGTTGGGTAGGTTACATACCTAGAGTAACCATGGTGTCAGATACCTGATTTATACCAAATCATTAGTGGGTTTCCAATGTGGTATACCCTAGTTATCATCTAATGTTATGTTTTTATTAAGGGTGGGGGTAGTATTATGTTACCCCTTTGTTTTTGGTCATGTACCTTATGAGAGTTTGATTTGGAGGAACCCCAATGAGGGTGTCCCTACATTTTTAAGATCACATTAACCTAAAACATAGTATCCTTCCATGTATTGACCAAGAATACCTCGTATAGTGTGTATATATTATATAAAGTCCAAGGGGACCCCAATTTTTTCATCATTGACAAATTGAACCTATTCAAATGTACATGGAAATATGTATATATGGTATTAGTTAGAATATTTTAAGAAATACTAAACATTTTAATGTTAACATTCAATTTATATTTTATTATCTCCCTATTATATATGTGTATAGTCCTCACAAAATACCACCTTCAACCACTTTTACTATTTGGAATTATAGAGAATATGTGGTGCACTCTTGAGGTCAGGTAGTGAACTAGCTTATTTAATTTTCATTGAATGATCAGGTGTGGCGAATTGAAACTCATAATTATACATTCTCCAAATCTATAAACATTCAATCCTTTAAAATCAAATGACCATATTGATCATGATCAACACATGTGTTCAACAACAACCTTACAAGAATTAGAATCCCAATAAATAATAACTATAAAATAATTAATAAAACATTGAATATTTTTATAAATAATTTAATCATCTGAAAAATAATATATATAAAAAATTTATAACAGTTCAAAAATTTATCTTTTTTTCATTCATATATCTAGGATAATAATACCCATATAATATATTATTTATAAAAATAAACATAAATGTAATATAATATTTTTCTAACCCAATTTGGGAATATGAAATTTCTACCACATGGATCAAATATTTCTATATTCTAAAACTAGGAATTAAAAAAAACCACTCAATTTATATATGAATAAAAAACATATTAAAAACCAAATCACATAAAATTTTGATTATTTCTTAATAAATTTCTTCTTATATTTATAAAATTACCTTCCATCATTGGAATGAGTGTAAATTTGGTCACTATAAATGAAAATTCTAAGGATATTGAGTAATTTTATCAAATAATTTCCAAACACCAAGTAAAATATTCACCCTAAAACTATAATAAACTCATGGACCATTCCTACATAGATAAGTATAATAGTATGTATCCGCATAATCTCAACCATATATAATCCACCATATTAACGTGGTAATCCTCCTAGAAATATATCCTTTTATTGATGATTTTACCAACAATTGAAATGGAAAAAAACACAACAATTATATGAGACTATATTGAATGACTTTTAATGAATTAATTTAAACTCACATACTTTTTAAAACCTTACTCAAACAGTCATATGATGATGAAAATGATGTTATTTCATATATTTATAGTGGAATAATTGGTCTGAGAAAAAACCATTCCATAGAAAAATTATATTCAATGTTGTAAAATATATATAATTTTAATAAAAAATAGTAATCCATGATTCTCAAAATATTTACCTCAATTAAAAAATTCCATTTTATTTTCTTTATCACACAGAATAATGGAAATATTTATATGAAATAGCTCTAATTAATGATACATTCTCAACTACCAGGAAAAATATCATCTTTTAATGATTTTAAATTTTCATGAGATATCAATATCATTTAAATATAATGAATCAAGGAGATAATGTAAAAACATCCCTCAATGAAGAAAAATTGTAATTTTAGCAACCCATAGCCATACACCGACTAAACAAAACCACTAAATAACATATTCATGTTCCCTAGGAATAGAGTCACCAATAAAATTTCCTCCATATTATCTTCAGGATAACAATCATGAAATATGACATCTCTATCACACAATCCATTATGGATTTACATTGAATTTATTTTCCAAAAATACAAGACAATCAATATTTAATAAATATCATGGTAATGGTTAGATTAATTCCTCATAAAAATAGGGTGAATAATACTAAATATTAGGTATTTAATCCAAATACCAATAACATTAACTATTGTATACAATTTTATATAGATCATTTAGACACCATACCTATATACTTTTGAAGAATAAAGTACAATCTCTTAAAAAACATAAATGATAAAATTTATACTCTATAATAAGAACCTAACATAGAGAGAGACAAGAGATAATTTCAACAGAATAAAAAAAACAACACTTGAGATCCTTTTAATAGTATATACATTCCAATAAAATTATATAAAAAAACCCACAAATAATTAATGTACTCTTCTTAAAAGAGACACATCATTTCACATTCCCATACATCGTCACCAAATCTATTAAATAACACTAAATAAAATATTTACATCTATTAATTTAATGATATGATTAAAAATGATAATAAAATATATTATGAGAATAAATTATCATAAGAATATATTTCACTACTAATAAAAAATTTAATCATCTTATCTATTCATATATTATATTATTACAATTAATAAACCTCTCAAAAAAATCACACATGGAGAACTCTAATGGATTAAAACTCATTTAAATTTCCCCCAACATCATATGAAATTCCTTTAAGCCTCCTATATAACATAATATTGATTTTATATTTTCAAACAAATAATATAAAAAATAAATAAAATAAAATTACATGAAAAAATATGTTTTTCTCAATGAAAAGATGAATCCATATAGTAAGATAGCTCAGTAACTTTTTCTAGGTCTTTTGAAGTTATTTATGTGGTTCTACACCACAATGCATCTTTATTTATGACTAAACCAAAATATAATCACATCCACTATTATAAACAAATTTGTTACCTCTAAAAAATTTACCCACTATCTCTTCAAAATATTTCATTCATGAAAACATATAAAATGATAAGGAACTCAAGAGGTCTCCGTCCAATATAGACCATGATTAATAACAATGACAAATATAAAATCAATCATAATTTGAAAAAATAATGATTTTACCTAGATGATTTATATGGACCTATTTATATAATCCTAGTTTATATATATTTATAAAAAAACTTTTATCATATAAAATCATACTTATTAATAATTTCTTCTCCTAAAACAGTCACAATGTCTACTATTTTGATTATATACAATATAGAACCATAATTGAATCCTTAATAACTACTTCAAAATAATCCTCAATGATTCTGAAAGATAAAAATTAACTTATTATATAATAAAAATATTACCCATCTAGTAATATTAGTAAGTGAACTCCCCTTGAATATCACCATATATCCAAGGGACAAAGTCAATGGTTGAGGTAACCTCCCATGATATTGGGATAAATTATCTACATATATAACCAATCATTTTTTATCAATAAAAATAACATATTAAGATATATATTAAGAAATATATTTATATATATTCATAAATAAATAAAATACAATGGTATAAAGGTAAATGATTCAAAATGGGAATAATTTATCATAACATATCAAAAATATATACATTCCTAAAAACCAAAAACACATGGTTGTCCATCATAATGATATTTATATCTAACAAGTTATCCATAATATACAAATCTCTATTATCAATTATCATCAGTCATCAAAATAATCAATTTATTATGTATATGAGGTGAATTATGTAAAATTCAGAATTATGGGTGAGTTTAAAAAACACTTTATAGTTATCACTAGTATTGAGGTAACATTATAATCATAATGTTTACAGATTGAAAATAATAATTAAAGTGTAAGGAAACCAAATTCTCATGACATTCTCTGGAAAAATTAAATAATGATTATTTTTTCAAAATATTGATGGGTCGGTTTCATTACACTAAAAATTAACAAAATTTATTTATAAAATAAAATTATTATTATATGTCATCCCATTATTGGTTTCTCACATTATAATTCAAAATGAATTAACTAGTCATAAGAATTCAGTGGAAATATGAATCTCCACTTATCTTTAATTTTTTAGTTAAATTAATAAATATTTACATAAAGTTGTTACCAAATAATATTGATGTTAGTTGACAAACCCATGTGTAGAGACCCGTATCTTGACTTACGTGGACATTACATTACATTTGCGGAATACTTAGTACATAACAAAAACACACACACAAGGATCGTAATAGTTTAGTGTCTTTGGAAACTCGGAACGTAATCTTCTAATCGTGGTGAAAGATCTTCAAAATCTCCTATAAAGATCATCCCTTTTTTTTTAACCTAAAACCTTTCTTTATATCCTGGGGAAAAGAAAACATAAAAGGGTGAGCTCAAATGCTCAGTAAGGGTAAACAAAAGAGAAATCAATCACATCATATTCATAAGAACATAACTTTTGGAAATTTTAACCTGCAAAAGAGAGCATAATTTCATAACATGGGATAAATCATAGTAGTGAAATGAAATCCCAATAATCATAACATTAAAACATGAAACTTTGTGGCATACACACATAATCATAGATAATCATTTCTTGTTAGTCAAGACTCATTGCCAAGACTATCTTAGTGGACAAAGTCCCTTTCTGAATCAAGTAACCCTCGTTTCAGTCCTGTTTCACTGAACCGGTATAACCTACCATTTCAGCCATGTCTATCTCATTAGATATAAAATCTTTACCCAATGCATTGGAGGGAGATATAGGTCCCACCCATCTTATAATAAATCCTTTCTTATGTGTGCCACATAATAATAAATCTTACATCATCACATAACCCATGTAATAAAAATGGGATTCTTAAACAACATGACATCATAAAACAATTCATATAAGATAAAGGAATTCATAAAAATAATTCCATAACAACATGATCAAATCAATTTAATAATAGGGATAAAAACATAACCCTTTATTATCTTAGATGGAAAATAATTTTGATAAAACACTTGAACTCCATTCTTGAGGAAAATATCCTTTCTTCTTCAAAAACATTTTTCCTTTCATAACATGTCATACAACTTTAAAATAAAAGAAGTTGATTAAAAATAAACTTGAAAACTTGTAAAGGAAGCTTCTTGGAAATAATGTTTTAAAAATCCATTCATGCCGTATAAGTTAAAAAAACATTCTTCGTACTTTTGTCGGAAAAGTCAAAAAGTATCTCGTACGACAAAAGATTCCTTTCATACATATTTCTAAAAACTCACCGAAGGGTAAAAATGGATTTAAACAATTGTAGGTGGATGGAAATAATATTACATATTGATGAAACATGGATGTGGATGATAAAATACACCCCAGTGAATACTTACGAATAAACAATCTCAGATAAAAATGAGATTGTGATATTTCCCTTACCTTAGGTCCGATTTGCTTCGTAAGTGTCCGAACCTCCTCTTCTTTGAAGCGCCTCTTTGAGACCTCCTCTTAGGGCACTAAAATTGGTCTTTGAGGAAGACCAGAACCTCTAGGATGTTTCTAGGGAAGTGAAGAAGGGATTTTGGCAGGGGTTGTCCGAGCTTGAGTGCTCAATTTGGTGTGAGGAGGAGGGGGAGGAGGTGTCCTTTTATAAGGGAGGAGAGGGGCACCTTAGGAATTCTTAAAAATATTAATTTATAATAAATCTAACCCCACTTAAAAACCTCCAAAAATGACTCATATTCAAAGATTAGATGAGATAGGGTTGTAATCTCATCAACCAATCAAATTTAGACATGTTTGGATCTTATTTTAAACCTTATCATTTTGATTTATCCTTATTTAATCTATTTAAGTTTATTTGTGGTAATAAAATTCTAAATTTTAAATTATAACAAATAATTACTTATTTGTTGTGAATTTTCGATAATTGTTTAATTTATAACATTATAGACCATATAAATATAAATTTATAATTTTTAAATATTTTTGTGATTTTTAAACAATTTTATAATATGTTATTTTTGTAAAATAACAATAGTGTCAATTTTGACACTATTCATTTATTTGAATTTAAATAATATATATACAGAAGATATGTTCGAACTAAAAGCTTTAATATATTAATAAAAGGTCATATGTATCTATAAAATTAGTGTATCACATTAAATAGTTCATATAATATTTATTTTATTATTTTCAAAACCATTTATTTGGTTTATCTCTAAATAAAATAATTACTACATCATTTTTGTATAATTATTTAATATACTTATTTGTTGTATAAAAATTTAAAATAAAATCCTATTATGAAGATAAATATATTACCTTTCACAATAATACTTTTACTCGAATTTATCATCTTAAAATCACAATATTTAAATTGTTATATTTATTAAATTATGAAGTTGACAACTTTGGCATCATTTAAAATAAAATAATATAAGTGTCATAATAGCTTTTATAAGGCTCCAAAAGGTCAAATATTCGACCATTGGATGATTATAGTTTCCATTTACATGAACAATAAGTGTTGGTTAGGGTTTTCTGCCTTTTATGGTCACTATTAGTTTAATAAAAACTATATTCTTGATTTTTCAGTAGATAAATAATTTCTGCATCACTATTGTGTCACAATTAATGATAATTATTTAATCCCAAAAAATTCTAAATAAATTCTCTTGATGTAGATAATTTTGTTAGCTTTCTTGAGACTATTCATGTTCGAAATTTTATGATGTTTATCACTAATTTAAAATTATTATACATATAAGATTTATGAGAGTGACATGTTGTCACTTTCTTTGGTTTTAATAATAATTAAGTTACTTTCATGGAAAAATGTCCATTAAATGATTCTAATCCGACCCTTAGGTGATATGGGTCGACTTCTAGTCATCCAATAGGATTTTGACATTTGTTAGGGTAATTTTAAAATATTATATTTACCCTTAATTACCCGATTTACCTTTAACTATGGTAAATAAAATTTACCGTAGTTACTATTCATAATTCCCAAAAATAAAAAGTAGCTTATTAACATAATTTGGACCCACTGATTCCAAATATGGAATCCATTTTTTAAAATTCCATACACAGAAGTTAAACTAAAATTAATCCCGTTGTCGAATAAATACGGGTTTTTGTTTAAAACATTGCAAAAGATTGAATTGATTTAACCTACGAATTCAAGGTAAAATCAATGCTAATGACATACATTATATTAAATGGTAAAAATATATTATATTTATACTTTAAAACCATTCAATATTATAATTTAACCACATAAGATATTACGATGAAAAAAGTTTTTTTTTTAATTAAAATATAGCGTGTTTTTACTATTCATTAAAATGTGAAAGTTACCAAAATAATATGAAAAATTTATCCAAAGTAAATTTTTATTTATTGATTCCAAAGAATAATTTTATTTTGTCAAATTGAACTTATAAACATGTCAAAAACCAGATTTAAAGTTGGTGCGCCATCAAAAGGCGGCAAAACTGCATTTTTTGAAAAATACTTATTTTACCCGAAAAAATTTATTTTGTTCTTATACCATGTTCTAGAAATGTGTAAGATGAATAATAATGTTATAAAATTCAAAATTTAGTTAATACTATTCATAACGGCTAGTTCATGACAATATTATAATAATATAACATTGTTTATTAAAACTCGGTATTGCGTACAACACACGCTATCGAGGAAGGTCGCGATTGCGTGTAATGCAAGCCAAGTCAGGGTTGCGTGTTGTGAAAGAATCCTTCGTTGTTTCGTATAACAGAATCCAACCATATTTCATTTATACATTTAATATATATACATATATACTCAATGTTGCGTAGAATAACTATTATCAAAATTGTGTGTAACACGGTCCAAGAATAGGGTTGCGTATATTGCAAGCTAATACGGTGTTGCGTATAGCGCAAGGTAATCTTGGTGTAGAATACAACATAAGACATTAATGAAATTAAAATAATATTTTTCATAAAATCTTGGGGTGTTACATTCTACCCCCCTTAAAATGAATTTCGCCCTCGAAATTCGTTGGGGTTATAAATGGTTTGTTATTTGAAAGTTTCTTTGATAGAAACCCACATCGTAAAAAGGAGTAACAAAACTTGTCTTTAAAAACTTAAGTATGAAATGTAACGATTACCCAAATAAACTAATCACTGGGTTTCCACATAGGTGAAAATATGGATATGGAAGAAAAATCTAACCATCATGTTCTGATGGAGAGTGGTAGAGAACATGGCTATGGAAAAGCCAGTAATCACAAAGCCATAAATTTGTGACGATCTAAGGTACCATCTGATTCATCGGATATAAGGGCACTAGGACAACATTTTTTGGTTTTCAAGATCATTTCCCTAAAGTTGAAAATTTGAATTACAATAAATACTTACTTTATTTTGGTACAATCTCACTATTGTTCGTGCCTTGAACAATTTCCACTTCATCTCTTAAATAAATGAAGTTGAATTTGTTATTCGTGTAGTGTTAGCAGATCATGTGATAGAATGACGGGTCATTCCATCTGTCTCAAACAAAAGGTTAGCAAAAATTATATACATAAGTCGATCTATAGTGAGATTAATCATATATGGTTCCTAAAATGAACTTATACTTCACATATCATACTGTTTAATATAATAAAACTAGTTTTCTACTAAACAGGGACTTCCTGTAGGTCAGTGGTAGGCGATAAAGGCCAGTCGCACTTCGGTTGTGGGTTCGATTCCCATAGCCTTGTCCGAAGCGATGGGCTGTCGCCCGTCCTATAGGTTGTCCTTTTTCTAAAACTTCATTACTATAACATCCCATCAATAATATCAAAAAAAGAACTTCTATCCTTAAACAATACTATTTTATGTCCAACATAATCCATTCTAGTCTTTAGGATTATCCATAATACTGCAGTCCACTTTCATAACATAGTGAAAATGATTACCAGATATTTAATACCATCGTTGAACCCCATATATCATAAGATATGTTTTTTTTTATCATATTCCAAACATTCAAAGTCCTTAATCATGTATTCTCTTGAATACCCATTGAACCTTAGTGAAAACTTGAATGCAGTTAAAAGTTAACACTTTCCACATACCAAAATCCTCAAAATTCTATATACTCAAACCATGATATCACTTAGTCCTTATATCAATCATTAGCTCATGAATACAATCATACATCTCATTATCTTCTTATCCTTTCAATATGCACTTATCATCTACTTTCCAAAAGTATCTGAATAACCTTTCATGGTTACTGGTACCATTCATCATACACTTTCAAAACTTAAGGAAAGACAACAGTGTAACAATCCTTAGATGTCTCCTTATTCCATGAGATTACTTATACAATATTACACATGATAAACATATAATCATTCCACTACATTCTTAGACCATTGACCGAGCTTCAACATTTCTTTCATCTCACATATCATTTGTAGTTTCTTCATCATCATCAACATAAATACTTCCCATATGACCATACTGATTCTCTTCATGAGACTTTCCCTTAGGGAATTGGTTTGCATAATGCCCGTACATTCCACATTTAAAGCATTTAACCATTGTTGATGTCATAGCAATACCATTATCCTCATCCATGGTGTTAACTGAACCTTTTCCTTTGCACTTACTTGCTTTGTGTCCTTCTTTTCCACACCCAGAGCATCTTCCAGTTCCTTTGAAACATTCTCCTTGATGCCTCTTCCCACATGATTTACATAGGGGAAATTGAACTTTCTTTCCTCTATGATCATCATGAAACTCCATCTTTCTCTTATTAGCCGAGTCAGGAAACTTACCAAATTTTACTTTATTGATCATATTATGAGATTGCTGATTCGGCATAATAATGATGTTTGGACATCCAAATACCATTTCATTTGGTTGCTCATGAAGAATATCATTCCATTGTCCATCATATCCTCCATTATTGTGAATCATCTTGTTTCCAGCCATTTTCTAAAACCCAAAAAGAATAGTGTGAGAGGCAAAAATCAAGCTAGGGAAAACAACATAATAAAGGAGAAGTACCTTCAATATCTAACATCTTAGGTTAAATTCTAAGATCATTATCGTAGTTCTAGGACTATATCCTATACGTATACTTATCCTTAGGGGCATCCCTAGACATACCTTAGAAATATCTCTAGGGATCTCACTAACGTTTTCGCATCCTAGTTTCCAAAGGTTGACTAAACCTTTCCTCTGATACCAAATGTAGAGACCCGTATCTTGACTTACATGGACATTACATTACATTTGCGGAATACTTAGTACATAACAAAAACACACACACAAGGATCGTAATAGTTTAGTGTCTTTGGAAACTCGGAACGTAATCTTCTAATCGTGGTGAAAGATCTTCAACATCTCCTATAAAGATCATCCCTTTTTTTAACCTAAAACCTTTCTTTATATCCTGGGGAAAAGAAAACATAAAAGGGTGAGCTCAAATGCTCAGTAAGGGTAAACAAAAGAGAAATCAATCACATCATATTCATAAGAACATAACTTTTGGAAATTTTAACCTGAAAAAGAGAGCATAATTTCATAACATGGGATAAATCATAGTAGTGAAATGAAATCCCAATAATCATAACATTAAAACATGAAACTTTGTGGCATACACACATAATCATAGAGAATCATTTCTTGTTAGTCAAGACTCATTGCCAAGACTATCTTAGTGGACAAAGTCCCTTTCTGAATCGAGTAACCCTCGTTTCAGTCTTGTTTCACTGAACCGATATAACCTACCATTTCAGCCATGTCTATCTCATGAGATATAAAATCTTTACCCAATGCATTGGAGGGAGATATAGGTCCCACCCATCTTATAATGAATCCTTTCTTATGTGTGCCACATAATAATAAATCTTACATCATCACATAACCCATGTAATAAAAATGGGATTCTTAAACAACATGACATCATAAAACAATTCATATAAGATAAAGGAATTCATAAAAATAATTCCATCACAACATGATCAAATCAATTTAATAATAGGGATAAAAACAGAACCCTTTATTATCTTAGATGGAAAATAATTTTGATAAAACACTTGAACTCCATTCTTGAGGAAAATATCCTTTCTTCTTCAAAAACATTTTTCCTTTCATAACATGTCATACAACTTTAAAATAAAAGAAGTTGATTAAAAATAAACTTGAAAACTTGTAAAGGAAGCTTCTTGGAAATAATGTTTTAAAAATCCATTCATGCTGTATAAGTTAAAAAAACATTCTTCGTACTTTTGTCGAAAAAGTCAAAAAGTACCTCGTACGACAAAAGATTCCTTTCATACATATTTCTAAAAACTCACCGAAGGGTAAAAATGGATTTAAACAATTGTAGGTGGATGGAAATAATATTACATATTGATGAAACATGGATGTGGATGATAAAATACACCCCAGTGAATACTTATGAATAAACAATCTTGGATAAAAATGAGATTGTGATATTTCCCTTACCTTAGGTCTGATTTGCTTCGTAAGTGTCCGAACCTCCTCTTCTTTGAAGCGCCTCTTTGAGACCTCCTCT